>CM055064.1:21715107-21797105 GCA_029204045.2 Tillandsia leiboldiana
ACATTCTCTTCAGTTTCTTCCACTAAGTCGGGTCCCAAGAACTTCCATTCTCCCAGTCCTGTTTGGTCGTATATAATAACGGTCTAAATAGGGAAGAAACACCTAGAGGGGGGGAATAGGTGTAAACGTATAAACCCTCCAAAAATCGTTGCGATAAAACCCATGCGGAAAATAAAATAACACGCAAGATTTTTACGTGGGAAAACTCCATCACCGGAGTAAAAAACCACGGGACCGATAACACGGCAGAAATCCACTAGAATTAAAACACGTACAAGGTGATTTACCGTACCACTTACGACTCAAACCTTTTCCATACGCTCCTAGAGGATCTTCTCCGCTCGCTCCAGACGCTTCTCGAATCCACGATCTGCGCCCAACGCCGAATCCACGGCGTCCAACGTCGAATCCACGACGTCCGACCGAATCCACGGGTCTTCACCCAATGCACCGTTTGAATCCACGAACGTGCCTCGCTCCGATCCACGAGAGCGATTGAACCTGGAATCCACAGGACACGCGAATCCACGCGCCGATTTTTGGGGTAAATCGTTGTTTTTGGGTGGTGATGATCCGCCGAATACTTAGATCAAGATAGATCGGAAATACCATCTAAAGTATTCATTAGTTTGATTCAACTCAGATGTGAGTATGAAAACCTAGAATCAACTAAATCAATATAGATGAAGAAACATAGAGTATTCCTCTAATGATTTCCTTTCTTCTCTATATGTGGAACTATAGCCGTATAAGGATGATATATGAAAATGACGGCTATGTGGATTCACCTAGAAAAGGAGTCATAGGGTGTATTTATAGGTTAGAAACCCTAGGAAGGAGATAAGAATCAAAACCTGCCATTTTCTGGATTTTACGGACGGCGATCCGGATCGTGATAACTGAGATCCGGATCGTCACATACGAAACAGCCAATTCCAGAAAACGAAGGTTCGGGATCCGGATCATGTGACTACGATCCGGATCGTTCATACAGTTCACCAAACATCAACGTTCGGGATCCGGATCAAGAGACTACGATCCGATTGCGACGAATGTGTATGAACGAACCACCTTCGGGATCCGGAATCGAACAACCTGATCCGGATCCTGAACATGTCCCAAGTCCAGTTTTTGATTTTTATGCAATGAAAGATTCTTCCAAGTGTTTCTACACTACAAGAAGTATTCGGATCACACAAATTCTTTAGTTAAACATACCTGATCCTTTTGAATTCTTCTTTCTTGAGATTGAGTTAAATGATCCAACTTTCTTCACCTTCAATCTTCAAGACTTGAGACTTTCACGAAACTACGCCAACTCAAATTCCGTAACAATCTCCCCCTTTGGCGGTTTCGTGACAAAACATAGATCCACTAAAGAAAATTCAAAAAGATATTTTTGTTGCTATCACCATACAACAAAAATTTACAATGGAGATCCAAAATACAATACATGAGTTAAACTCCTAAAACAGACTCTAGACTTAGACATCTGTACTCTCTGCAAAAAGAAATCATTCTTGACAAAAGAAATCGTTAGATACCTCAAGAATTTTGTATTATTCAAAAACCACAAACAGAGATGAAGTTTAAACTCATTTATACTTACCATGACTTTATATTCAGATATGTAAACTGATCATAGTTAAAAAAATACCACATATCTTCTTTGCACGTAAATACCAATGTCATGAACATGTTTGTGACAAACTAATATATATATAGATATGTACTTGATCAGAGTTAAGAACCACATATCTTCTAGCAATCAAAACAAGTGTCACAAACTTGTTAGTGACAACAACTTGTTAGTTATATTACATGCCCAAATAGTTAGCAAAGATAGTTAGTCGAGGCATGCATTCAAAACAAATGGAAAAACCAAAAGTTGAAGTTCTACTTACCTTTGTGTTTCAACTTACCTTTGATGTTCCAACACATCATCATGTTCAATCAATCATTGTTCAAGTTCTCTATAAACTCTCTCCCCCTTTTTGATCACAAAATTAGCCAAAAACACAAAAATTTAAGGAGAGTTAAAGATTTCAAAATTGTTCCGAAAAATAAGAACTAGAACTAAAAGTAAGTCCCTAAAGCTGAACTAAAGGTCTAAAAAGATAAAATCCTGCACAAATCTGCACAAAAATGTTAAGCACAAATTAGTCATCCGAGTCGGAGTCCTCAGACGCACTATATCCCATCTTAGTGAACATGTTCTTGATCAATTTCCTCATTGAATTTACTTTCTTGGTCATGTAATTTGGATGCCGTTATGATCTCGAGTTCTTCAGACATTCGCCTTTGTTCTGATGCTTGTTGAGACGGTGAGGCCGAGGTGCCGACACAAGGGTTTCTTTCCAGTGGAATGTGTCGGAGTAACATGTGGTAATTTGTGAAGTGACTTCACAATCGTTGACTCATCTATCATCCCCCAACAGTGTTGATAAGATGTCGAGCTTATATCAATGTCAAACTTTTGTAAGATCCTCATGATGATTAACGGAAACGGAAGTCGCTCAGAAGGATGAGGATGCACAATATATCTTGACATTCTATTCCAAATTATGTAGGGGATATTCATGTTCAATCCTACAGCCTCAGAGGATGACCTAAGAGATATAGGAACAGCAGTCTCTCACCATCTCACGACCTTAGTCCTGCATGTTAGGTAGAATGTTGTAACACGTGATGAAATTTAGAAATCGGTACTCCAGTCGAAGATGTTTGGATTTACACTTTTACCATTAGCTGAATTCGTTCCTTCCAAACAAATTTTATCTATCACTGTTCGCCACAAGGCATTCGTCAAACTTCGTTCCTTTCAAAAAGTTGAGTCCCGATGTTTAGATTTCCATTCCAAGGACTTCGCCAATTAGCTGGCGGAGTGATTTTAAGTTTCATCCCTTGGATAATTGTATAGAAATGCATTGATCCATGTTCTCCTTCTTGAAGATGTGTTGCATTCGTGTAGAAGGTCCTTACACGATACAAACAATACCCAAGTAGTTCGGGGAATCGGCAGACTTGGATGAGATTAGCTTGCTCAATCAAGGTTCCAAACTCAGGTGAGTGATTTCGGAGAGCTTCAATGTTGACATGACGTTCACCGATGCATTCACGATGTTCAAACGCTCGAACGCGATCCATGCTGACGAACACTCCTTCCACGCGAGGCGGGGAGTCAGGAACTATCGGTGTGTTAAAATCAGCGTTTCGTCGTAGTCCAAAACGTCTAGTTACTCGTTCCTTTTCACAGAGATGGTTGGTTTAGTCATAGGCGCTTTTCCTTTGTCCATGGGTGCTTTTCCTTTCGAAGCATCGGACGCCTTTTGTTCAGGCAATGATTCATCATCATCTGTCAATGCAGTCCAATCTATCTCGTGACAATCCACCTCTGTATCACTGACCTCGACAAATTCACCTTTTTGTTGTGTTTTCTTAGCTCTCTTTAATTTGTTTGTGGCCCGAGTGTGCACTATTGTGACCAACAAAAGAATGATCCATGAGAATCCCATTGATCCAAGTGCTTTGAGAAGATTTAAATCCTGTGAAGACCAACTCAAGAACACAAAAATTCTTAGTTTTCAAAAATTGAAAAATTATATCCAAAGAATCATTATCATGTAGAGAGACTAAGAATCAAATTAGTTTTGCAAAGGACTTTTTAAAAATAGATCAATTGCATGAATTTCGAAAATCCTTATTATATGCCCTAAAACCGAAATTTTAGAAATCGAAGCCTAAAAATCCGTTAATCAGGAGAAAACCTAGCATATAATCAAAACTAATCAACCCAAAGTTCTTATTTCAAAAGAAATTTGATCAAAAACCATCCACAAACAAAGTTGATCCAAGAAATTTGTGCGTTTGAGGAGGAAAAGAGAAAAACGGTGAAAAACCGAGATTTTGATCAATAAAACTTACTTGGAATTGAAGAACTTGAGTTTGAAAGCTTCCAAGGAGGATGAAATCTAGAGAGAGAGGCTCTGGAAACTTCGGAACAAAAGATTGGAGTAAAGAAATCAAAAACCCCTTTCGTTCCTTATAAAACCTAGCCGCGATCCGGATCAGTTCATAACTGCGATCCGGATCGGCTACCCGCAGTGAGAAAACTGCGTTCGGGATCCGGATCATCTAGCCCGATCCGGATCGGCCCCAACTTTTTCTTTAGAAAATTTCAGAGAAATTCAAGAAAAACCAGAAAAAGATTGTAAGCACAAAGGTGTATCAACTTTAAACAAAAAGCATCGTTTCACACAACAAGAATTAGATTATGCTAAATCTATCAGTAATATCCAAAAATGAAACGAAAATTTACAAGAATTAAATCCCTTAAAGTTGAACACTTTCAATTACATCTAACTTGATCTTATGAGTAATGCCTTTATCAAATAATCAATTCGGTAAAGAAAATGAAATACAAAGATCAATAGATGTTTGAAATCCCAAATATGGTAGATAATATTTCTAGACAATCTGTTGAAGAGAGTGGCTCTTTGAGCATCCTTCATTAAAATCCCACCTTATACCAACCTTGAAATTTGACAGAGTCAAGTATTTCAACATGCATTTACTTAATCAAAAATTTGAACAACCATGCTTGGTATACATGTGGTAGCTGCACACAGTACTCGGACGACCGAGGTGGTAGCTCTTTCCTCCATGTGGTGGTAGTTTTCACACTCCTCATTGGGATGTAACTCTTTCCACATCTTTTGAGCATATTACATTATCTTTGACTCCCCCTCAATTGGCTATCAATTATTTAAGATATAAAGTATTCAACCAAAAATTGATCTCGATTTCATACTCGACTAAACAGTCAAATAAGATAATGACTATACCAAGAGATCATTGAGAGAGAAATTGACTTTGATCACTTTAGAAGATGATTTAATTAACATAAACGATCATTGCAACAAAGAAATATTATGATGGCAAAAGCATAATAAATTTCTAAATGTGTGAACAGATGCAATTAAAGTCAATTATGATCTATGCTCAATTAATGTCCTATGTACAAACATAGATAAAGAATAGAACAAAACAAATACAAAACCTATTTTAAGCAAAGGTTTCAAAAAGAAGTTTATTTCAAAGAAAGCATACCAATTGCTTTTCGCAAATGAATAAAACGTTTTTGATCCAAAGGTTTTGTTAAAAAGTCAGCTAATTGATCTTCAGTTGAAATATATGAAAGTTGAAGAGTATTTGATTCAACTAGCTCTCTAAGAAAATGATATCTAAGTTCAATATGTTTTGTTCTAGAGTGCAACACAGGGTTTTTAGAAATGTTAATTGCACTTGTGTTGTCACAAAGAATTGTTACCGAAGATGCTGAAATGCGGAAGTCACTCAATACGCTTTTCATCCAAATGAGTTGAGTTGAGCAACTTCCAGCTGAAATGTATTCCGCTTCGGCAGTCGAGAGTGCTATGCAATTCTGCTTTTTACTGTGCCATGCAACAAGGCAATGGCCAAGATAGAAGCATGCACCACTCGTGCTTTTCCGATCATCCACTGATCCTGCCCAATCGGCATCTGAGTATCCAACAATGTCCAGACTTGTTCCCATAGGATACCAAATTCCGAAATTAATTGATCCTTTGATGTACCGGATGATCCGTTTCACCGCTTTCAGGTGAACCTCCTTTGGTGCTGATTGATATCTCGCGCAAATCCCAACACTAAAGGATATATCCGGGCGACTAGCCGTGAGGTAAAGTAGACTTCCAATCATACTTCTATACAGTTTCTCGTCTACATTCTCACTATGTGATTCACTTCCAAGTCCCTTGTGGCTAGTTCCCATTGGAGTTGGAAAAACTTTACAATTTTCTAGATCAAACTTTTTGACCAACTCCAGTGCATACTTGGATTGACTCAAGTGAATACCTTCATCATTTTGTTTAATTTGCAATCCAAGAAAATAAGACAGTTCGCCCATCATGGACATCTCAAATTCGCTTTCCATGGTCTCCGCGAATTTAGAAGCATCATTATCTTTTGTTGCACCAAATACAATGTCATCGACATAGATTTGTGCAACAATGAAATTATTTTGATAATGCTTCACAAAGAGAGTCCTGTCAGCTCCCCCTCGAGTATAGCCCTTTTCCAAAAGGTGCTTTGTTAACCTTTCGTACCATGCTCGCGGTGCTTGTTTCAGACCGTAAAGAGCATTTTTCAAACGAAAAACATGGTTAGGTTGTTTATGATCTACAAAACCTTTCGGTTGAGCTACATAAACTTCCTCATTTAAAAACCCATTTAGAAATGCGCTCTTGACGTCCATTTGAAATAATTTGATTTTAAAATGACAAGCAATAGCAAACAATATACGAATGGACTCGAGTCTAGCTACAGGGGCGAAAGTTTCGTCAAAGTCTATACCTTCTACTTGAGAGTAGCCTTGAGCAACTAGTCGTGCCTTGTTCCTGATGATAGTACCATCTTCATCTTTCTTGTTCTTGAAGATCCATTTGGTACCTATCACATTATGTTGCTTTGGAGGCTTCGTTAATTCCCAGACTTTGTTTCGCTCAAATTGATGGAGCTCTTCCTGCATTGCTTTAATCCAGTAGTCATCCTGAAGAGCTTCATCTATTGTCTTTGGTTCGATTAAAGATACGTAGCAAGCAAATCCGCAAACCAACTGCCTTCGAGTTCTAACTCCTTCTTGTGGATCTCCAATGATGTTCGATTCCGGATGATCCTTGGAGATTCGTAGCGTTTGTTGAAACGGAGTACTCGGAGGTACACGAGATGATTCCTGCACATCAGATAAACTAGAAGAACCATTAGATGCATCATTAATATTGGAAGTGTTATTATGAGAAGATGCACTAGCAGGAGAATCATCATCTAGAGAGATATCGAGGGTAGATTTTTCAGATTCAAAATGAGAAGCTTCATCTACTTTAACATTTATAGATTCTACGATCGTCTTAGATTCAATGTTAAATACTCGATATGCTCTGCTATTCGTAGAATAACCCAAAAAGATCCCTTCATCACTTCGAGAGTCGAACTTTCCAAGATTTTCACGGTCACGTAAGATGTAACATCGACTCCCGAAGATACGAAAGTACTTGATATCCGGTTTTCTACTAAACCACAGCTCATATGGTGTATTCAAGGTTCCTGGGCGCAAATACACTCTGTTAATGACATAGACAGCGGTGTTCACAGCTTCAGCCCAAAAATGTAGCGGTAATTTCCGGCTATGAAGCATCACACGCGCCATCTCTTGAACAACCCTGTTTTTGCGCTCAACAACACCATTCTGCTGAGGTGTATAGGGTGCCGAGAATTCATGTTTAATGCCATTTGAAGTACAAAAGTCAATGAATTTTGAATTTATGAATTCTCCACCCCTATCACTTCTAACACGAATGATCTTTTCATTCTTTTCAATCATAATACGATGGCAAATCTCATGAAAAGAGTCAAACGTATCAGCTTTCTCTCTCAAAAATGCTACCCATGAAAACCGAGAGAAATCATCAACCAATAAAAAGATGTACCATTTACCTCCCAAAGATGGTTGACGGGTCGGCCCCATTAAGTCCATGTGCAAAAGTTCCAAGGGCCGTTTTGTACCAACGTGGTTCAAGTTCTTGTGTGCAGTCCTAGACTGTTTTCCCTTTTGGCAACCACCACACACAACGTTTTGTTTAAATAAAAGCTTTGGAATCCCCTTGACCACGTCCTTGTTTGAAATTCTAGTAAGTTCCTTAAAATTTAAGTGACCTAGCCTTTCGTGCCAAAGAGTTTCATTATTCAAAGCGGCTAAGTTACAATTTTCAGAAAATTTGTTAGGAACAACATAACAATTGTTTTCAGATCTAACCCCTTTTAGAAAGAAAGCATGGTCCTTATCAGTTACAACGCATTCAACCGATGAAAAGTTAACTGAAAAACCATTGTCGCAAAGTTGACTTATGCTTATGAGGTTAGTCTTAAGGCCATCAACAAATAAGACGTTTTTCAAAATCGGGCCATCTGGAATAGCTACCGTCCCTTTTCCAACAATTTTGGAAGATCGACCGTCTCCGAAAATAACGTGTCCTCCGGAGATTTTCTCAAGATTTTGAAAACTATTTTTGTCACCGGTCATGTGACGGGAACACCCGCTATCCAGATACCAAGGCGAGCTATCATATGCATGCAAGGAAATATTGGAAACAAGACAAGGGAAAATTTCACCTTTGCGCACCCAAACCTTTTTGGAATGCGTCTGTAATGGTCGTGAAGTTTTGTGCCTAGGTGAAAGCGTCTTGTTAAAACGATTGTTGCTCCTTGATGAAGTCGTCTTGCGCGGTGAACTACCAAGTCTCTTTTCATTTGAAAAGTTTTGCTTTGATTTCCGGAAAGGAGCCTTTTTGGTAGTTGATGCAAGAGGTGCTTGAGATGAGCGTTCGACTCCCGTCTTGCAATATCTTCTTATGTGCCCTGAAACACCACAACGAAAACATACCTTAGATCTTGACGATCCCAAAGAGGATGAAGTAGGTTTGTTGTCGTTGTTTGTCTTGAATTCCGGTGTCGGAGGAGGAGATACCGACTGAGGCACAAAAACTGTCTCACTCGAACTTGGACTGTTTCCAGTTTGAGTGTATCCGAGGCCGAACCTATTTGATTGACCAAGACCAAGAAGTCTATCCAACTTACTCCTTCCTGAAGAGAATCGCTGTAAGTCATTCTTGAGTTGGAAAATGGTCTTTGTCATTTCCAGGTTATCCTGTCGAGCCTCGTTGTAGAGCTTTGAAAAGTGATTCGCGTTATCCACCAGATTTGTATGTTCCTTTTCAAGTTGCTCATTGGACTCTTGAAGGGAAGCATTTTCTTTTATCAGGTTTTCCCTTTCCACTTCAAGAGCGTTTGAGAGAGAAGTCGCTCTTTTTGCTTCTTCTTCGAGATCATGCAATCTCCCTCTCAAACTCTTGTTTTGCTTAGCCACTTTCTTTGAGTCCCTCAAAAGTCTGTGGTAGGCTAGAGCAAACTCTTCACCTTCCGAATCATCCGATTCATTGTCCATTGCATTCTTTTCAACAGTGGAGTTGGACAATGATTCAGACGTACTTGCCATAAAGCACATGAATGGTGAAGATGTGGACGCGTGGAATGCCGTGGAGCTCTTTTCTTCACCACTTGAAGACGACTCATTTGACGTTGAGTTGTCATCCCAAGTGACGACTTGCATCGCCTTCTTCTTTGCCGGATACTTGTTAGGACATTCCGTTGCAATGTGGCCGTAGCCTCGACATTTGAAGCATTGCAGTTGTCCTTCTGAACTTTTCTTATCCTTTGAGAAGTTCTCCTGCTTTCTTGACTTGTGACTTGGAGTACCCTTGCCTTTGTTCGACTTTCCGAAGGATGGAGATTTGCTTGAATTACCCCTTCGGAAGTTGCGGCGAAACTTCCTTGTCAAGAGAGCGAGCTGCTTCTCAAATTCCTCCATAGAAAGGTTCTCGTCATCGTCCGAGGAGGATGTATCCGCGTCTTCTTCCTTAGTTCTTTTCAACGCATAACCTGAAGACTTAGAAGTGGATGCTTTTCCAGAAGAATTGTTAGTATTAAAAGTCATTTCATAAGTTTGTAATGAACCAACTAATTCTTCTACACGTATTTCGTCCGGGTGTTTAATAGTTTCAATGGCAGTAACCTTTGGGCGAAATCGTTCAGGAAGAGTTCGTAAGATTTTTCTTACAATCTTAAATTCTGGAATCTTCTCTCCCAGATTAGCACATGAGTTTACGATGTCTTGCAATCGTGTATAGTAGTCCGTGAAAGATTCATTTTCTGCCATCAAAATAGAGTCAAACTTGCTCGTAAGCATCTGCAGTTTCTGAATCTTCACGAGGTTAGTTCCCTCATGTGTAACCTGGAGAACATCCCAGATTTCTTTCGCAGTCTCACATGCCGAGACGCGAGAGAATTCAGTTTGAGATAAGGCATTAAAAATAGCATTAATTCCCTTGCCATTGTAAGAAGATAACTCAAACTCTTCCTTGGTCCATTTCGACCTAGGTTTTAAGGTGTGAACATCAGAGATAAGTTCAGTTGGATTAGTCCATCCTGATTCAATTGAATGCCACACCCTTTCGTCGATGGAAGATAAAAAGGCTTTCATCCGTACTTTCCAGTACGCATAATTTGTTCCATCAAAGAAAGGGGGTCGATTGATGTTTCCACCTTCAACCATTGTTCACAACCCTATTCCTTCTCTGATACCACTTGTTGGGTCGTATATAATACGGATCTAAATAGGGGAAGAAACACCTAGAGGGGGGTGAATAGGTGTAAACGTATAAACACTCCAAAAATCGTTGCGACAAAACCCAATGCGGAAAATAAAATAACACGCAAGATTTTTACGTGGAAAACTCCATCACCGGAGTAAAAAACCACGGGACCGATAACACGGCAGAAATCCACTAGAATTAAAACACGTACAAGGTGATTTACCGTACACACTTACGACTCAACCTTTTCCATACGCTCCTAGAGGATCTTCTCCGCTCGCTCCAGACGCTTCTCGAATCCACGATCTGCGCCCAACGCCGAATCCACGGCGTCCAACGTCGAATCCACGACGTCCGACCGAATCCACGGTCTTCACCCAATAGCACCGTTCGAATCCACGAACGTGCCTCGCTCCGAATCCACGAGAGCGATTGAACCTTGAATCCACAAGGACACGCGAATCCACGCGCCGATTTTTGGGGTAAATCGTTGTTTTTGGGTGGTGATGATCCGCCGAATACTTAGATCAAAGATAGATCGGAAATACCATCTAAGTATTCATTAGTTTGATTCAACTCAAGATGTGAGTATGAAAACCTAGAATCAAACTAATCAATATAGATGAAGAAACATAGAGTATTCTCTAATGATTTCCTTTCTTCTCTATATGTGGAACTATAGCCGTATATGATGATATATGAAAATGACGGCTATGTGGATTCACCCTAGAAAAGGAGTCATAGGGTGTATTTATAGGTTAGAAACCCTAGGAAGGAGATAAGAATCAAAAACCTGCCATTTCTGGATTTTTACGGACGGCGATCCGGATCGTGATAACTGAGATCCGGATCGTCACAACGAAACAGCCAATTCCAGAAAAACGAAGGTTCGGGATCCGGATCATGTGACTACGATCCGGATCGTTCATACAGTTCACCAAACATCAACGTTCGGGATCCGGATCAAGAGACTACGATCCGGATTGCGACGATGTATGAACGAACCACCTTCGGGATCCGGATCGAACAACCTGATCCGGATCCTGAACATGTCCCAAGTCCAGTTTTTGATTTTTATGCAATGAAAGATTCTTCCAAGTGTTTCTACACTACAAGAAGTATTCGGATCACACAAATTCTTTAGTTAAACATACCTGATCCTTTTGAATTCTTCTTTCTTGAGATTGAGTTAAATGATTCAACTTTTCTTCACCTTCAATCTTCAAGACTTGAGACTTTCACGAAACTACGCCAACTCAAATTCCGTAACAAAGTCGTCCCAACAGATCGGGGATCGGCAGCGCCTCCCATATAAGGCTTCGTAGGGTGCCATCTGGATGCTGGCCTGGTAGCTGTTGTTGTAGGCGAATTCCACGAGGGGTAGGTAGCGTGCCCAACCGACCCCCCAGTCAAGTACACAGCCGCGAAGAAGGTCCTCGAGAGTCTGAATCACTCGCTCCGACTGTCCGTCCGTCTGGGGGTGGAAGGCTGTGCTGAACTGGAGTTTGGTCCCCAAGGCCCGCTGTAGACTCTGCCAAAACTTTGAGACAAAGCGCGTTGTCTCTATCCGAGCTGATCGATGCCGGCACTCCATGCAGTCTCACGATCTCGCTAATGTAGACTTGAGCTAACCGCTCTCGGGTCCAGGTGGTATGAATGGGCAGGAAGTGTGCTGACTTGGTTAACCGGTCCACTATGACCCAAATCGTGTCGTGCCCCTGCTGCGAACGTGGAAACCCAGTGACAAAATCTATGGTGATCTGATCCCACTTCCACTCTGGCACCGGTAAAGGCTGTAACTTTTCTGCTGGTCGCTGATGCTCAGCCTTTATCTGTTCACATACCAGGCAATGAGCTACATGTCGTGTCACATCCCCCTTCAGCTTAGGACACCATAAGGTCTGCTTGAGGTCCCTGTACATCTTCGTGCCCCCTGGATGCGCCGCATAAGGGGCGCGTTGTGCCTCTGCCAGAATTTCCTCCTTCAACTCCGACGAATCCGGCATGCAAATCCGCCCGCGGAATCGTAGGGTGCCGTCGCCTTCCATTGAAAAATCGTTCTCTTGGTCCGGGGAGATCTTGTCTCGTACGAGTTGTAAGTGAGAGTCGGTCTGTTGTCCTTCCCGGATCTTCTCGAACAGCGTCGGCTTGACTACCAAGGTTAAAAGTTGCGCAACCGTGCCCGCTGGTACCACCTCCAACTTCAATCGTGCGAACTCCGCGATCAAGCTGCTCTGCTCAGTTATCGTGCCTCCAGACACCCCTTCTAGTTGCCCCTTCCTGCTCAAAGCGTCTGCCACCACGTTTGCCTTCCCGGGGTGGTATTGAATTGTTAGATCGTAATCCTTCAGCAACTCTAGCCACCGCCTCTTCCACAAATTTAATTCCTTTTGGGTGAACAGGTACTTAAGACTTTGATGGTCCGAGAAGACGTTACAGTGGACACCAAAGAGGTAGTGTCTCCATAACTTTAGAACGAAGACCACTGCAGCCAGCTCCAAATCATGTATCGGGTAGTTCTTTTCGTAATCCTTCAGTTGCCTGGAAGCATAGGCTATTACTTTCCCTTGTTGCATCAGTACACCCCCAAGGCCGATCCTTGATGCGTCGCAGTACACTTCATAATCCTCTCCGGGTGCTGATAGTACAAGTATTGGTGCCCTGGTTAGCCTTCTTTTGAGTTCTTCGAAGCTCTCCTGGCATTTAGCCGTCCATAAAAACTTCTCCCCTTTCCTGGTCAACCGGTTTAAAGGGGCAGCAATCTTCGAGAAACCCTCGACGAAGCGTCTGTAATATCCTGCCAGGCCCAGGAAACTCTGAATCTCTGTCACTGTAGTCGGCAGCTGCCAGTCGATCACTGATTCCACCTTCTTGGGGTCCACGGCGATTCCCTCCACCGAGATCATGTGCCCTAGAAATCCCACTTCGCGAAGCCAGAATTCACATTTCTTGAGCTTAGCGAACAGCTTCTGATCCCTGAGATTCTGGAGAATCGTTCGCAAATGGTCCTCGTGCTCCTCGTCGGTAGGTGAATAGATCAGGATGTCGTCGATGAAGACCACTACAAAATGGTCTAGAAAGGGCCGGAAGATTCTGTTCATCATATCATGAATACCGCGGGGGCGTTCGTAAGCCCGAACGCCATAACTGTGAACTCGTAGTGGCTGTACCGGGTCCGGAAGGCGGTTTTTGGAATGTCTTCGTTCCAGACCCGGAGTTGGTGGTAACCCGATTGCAGGTCAATCTTTGAAAAGACAGTCGCTCCCCGTAGTTGGTCGAAGAGGTCGTCGATTCTGGGCAGGGGGTACTTGTTCTTCACTGTAACCTTGTTTATCCCTCTGTAGTCGATGCAGAGACGCAGGCTTCCGTCTTTCTTCCGCACAAAGAGTACCAGTGCACCCCAGGGTGACACACTCGGCCTGATAAACCCTTTGTCCATGAGGTCCTCCAGTTGCGCCTTAAGCTCCTTCAACTCCGCGAAGGCCATTCGGTAAGGCGCCTTCGTAATAGGCTGCATGCCCGGTAGGAGTTCGATAGGGAACACCACCTCCCGTTCAGGGGCATCCCGGGCAGTTCCATCGGGAAAACATCGGGAAAGTCCCTCACTACTGGGATGTCTGAAAGTGTCGCCGAGGGTCGGGTGACTAGATCCACAGACGCCAAGTAGGCCACACACCCACCCTCTACTAGTCTTCTGGCCCTTGCTGCAGAGATGACCGCTGGGAAGGAGGTGCTCTTGCACGCCAGATACACGTGCTCAGGGAAACCTGGTTCTTGTAGTTGCACCTGCCGCTTCTCACAGTCAATAAGTGCTTGGTACCTCGAGAGCCAGTTCATGCCCAACACTGCATCGTACTCCTTCAGGGGAATTACCACCAAATCCCAAGGGCAAGCCAATCGCCCTAGCTTAATCGGGCAGGCGGCCACAAAGCTGACCGCCTCCAATGCCCCACCCGCCGTTTGGACCGTCATTCGACTTTGGAGAGGTATCTCCCCAAGACCCTGCACAAACACGAAGTCACGAGAAATGAAAGAGTGTGCTGCTCCGATACCAAATGTAACGACCCGGCCCACTAGCAATAATAACTTGTTGGGCCCAAACCACAGCCCAAAATGCTTAAGCCCAGTTATTATTACTAGTGTCCATGTCTCATATAAACCCAATCACAATTCCATCCACATCCGATGTGGGACTATTGGGGGCGTCACAGACTCCCCCCGTTTAGGCCTGACGTCCTCATCAGCCCAAACACACACACAGCAGCCCAAGATCACCAGGCGATGTGAGACTCGTCTCGCTAGTCCTGTCATATAGACCCAGACTCAGCCGAGACTCGTCGCACACTTCAGGTTGGTTATTGGCTCCGATACCAAATGTAACGACCCATCTTAATCTGTCACGCCCCGGGGGTTTCATTCAGCGGAAACAATCATTAAAAAGGGGTTCATTTTGCATGTAAATTTTGTTTTGAAAATCCTTTCTTCCCCAGAGCGTACCCAGATCCGCCGCATACATAGATTTACTCTACAAACGGGCAGAGTCTCCTCTGTATATGCACGGCGTCGCGGCTAATACAACATCATACACTATAATTCATTCAATCACAACAATTCCCAGACATACACAACAAATAGAACTGAACAATTTTCAAGGCCAATCGGTTTGAAAGAATAAATCCACAATTTTGAAAGCGGTGCCCACCCGGCATCCAGATTTCTAAAACAGTTTCGAAAGACCAGAAATCCACAGGGTTTTTAAAATAGTGCCCACACGACACTTAGGTTTTGAAATCCACTTTCGAAATCCATAAATCCACAAGGTTTTGAAAACGGTGCCCACACGACACCTAGGTTTTTGAAAATGGTTTTCGCAACCCTTTTTGTTTTGCTTTCTTTTTGTTTTCTCAAAGCGGCCAACAGAGAGAGGAAAAGAAACTCAATAAGTAAATAGTAACATACCGACATCCACACCGACCCCACGAGGGTATCGAGAACCATATAGTAGGCAACAAATAATAAATGAAATGCGAAAGGAAAGGGAAAATACTGTCCGGGATCCTCCTGGACCCGAAAACTCCCGTCTCGGCCTCACCGTCGCCTAACTCTCCCCCATGAAAGAACCTGTCATGGAGTGGGAAGTCAGCGACACAATAATAATAATAAGGAAAGCAGGGTAAAGAAAATACATCCAACCGTAAACTATCCGTAGCAACCATCCTCCCTAAAAGGGAAACAACCACGCACACCTGCATAACCTAATCCGGGTACCTGCCCCGGCACCCCCAACCGAGCACCTACCTCGGTAAACCACGTCGGGCACCTACCCCGACGGGTCGCACCGCTCGCACCTCGGCGCCTCAAAACCCCCCACCTGCGGGGGCCCCCACTACGTCACCCCGTGGGTTTACACGGGTCATAGACCACTTTTCCGGAAAAGCGCACCCTTTGCGGTGGCCAAACCGCGGGTGCGCGTGTCACAGCCTCGAGCATAGTAACCATAAGTACCAAGTATACCCAACAGCAAGGACCATAAGGACTATCATGTTAGCACCATTAGACATACAATCAAAAATAGATACAACTGTCGGAAACCCGACGCTAAGTTCCAAAATAAAACCCACCTCAAACACGAAGGAGAAGACGTGCGGAAGCTCCAACTAAAATACCCTCGTCGTGTGCCCAAACAGCTACAATAAAAATTATTTGTTAAAAAACATCGTCGTGGTTAAAAACACTCAAAAACGGGGCGAAACGGGCTAAAAACGGAGCTTTTGGACCCTTTTATGAAGACAGGTGCACGGATCCAGGCATGGACCGGGTCCACGACAGCAGGCGGCAGCGGCGCAGACCAGGCGCACGCCGCAGCGGTAGACCGCTGCGGCATGGGCCGGGCCACGCACGAGCTGAAGCGCGCGCCGGGTCCACATGGTTGGGCTACGGGGCGTGCACCGGGTGCACGCCGCAGCGGTGGACCGCGCGGCCTGGCGCACGCATTCGTGCGCCTGGTCCGCGCCCCTGGGCCCGGGAGCCGTGCACCGGATGAACGCCGGGTCCTGTGGACCACGCGGCCTGGCGCACGCATTCGTGCGCCGGGTCCGCGCCCCTAGGCCCGGGAGCCGTGCGCCGGGTGCATGCTGGGTCCTGTGGACCGCGCGGTGATCTGGCCGTACGAGATGAACAGTGATGCCCCTTTTCGCCCCCCCGCGGCTCCGGTTGCGACCCCGCGACCCCGGCGACTGCGGCGACGACCCCGTGGACACGATAACGGCGGCGGTAGCCTCCCGTTTAACAACGGTGGCGGCGGCCTCCTGTTCAACAACTCGTATTGCCCGCGACACCGACGAAAAGGAAAACCTCATACCAAAAAAGAATGAAAAAACCTGAACCGCTCACCTCGTTTTCGCCGGTAAGGGAGGAAGGAGGAGGATCATCCCGCTCTCGTTCGCTGGATTTCGCAGGAAGTGCGATCGTCCTTCCTTCTCCCCGTCTCGTCGCCTCGGTTCTTCACGCCAACCGATGGAGGGCGAAAGTTAGGGATTGGGTTCCTCGCACGCGCTCGGATGGGAAACTACGCACAGGAAATGAGAAGTGGGGAAAAACCCTATGCCCCCAACCAAAAATATAAATTGATCGTACGGGTGTGAATGGGGGGTGGGATTGAACCCTAAAGCCCCAAATTCGAAACTTAGCGATCGGTTGCGGATCGGGGTCCACTTACCTCGAAAAGCGTGACGATCTCCCGCACACTTTTTGATGCACCCGGGACCGCTGGTTTACCTCGAAAAGCGTGCCGATCGCCCGCACGCATTTTGATGCACCCGGAATAGCTGGTAACCTTCCGAAATTTATTCTGGGAGATCCCGGGGTCAGAATTCGAATCCGATCACGCCACCGTTCTCCGTTTCGCGAGCATTAATTCCTAAAAATACCCGCGAGCCTCGACGGTCTGCCCAGAAATAAAGAATTATTAGCCCACCCTCCGGACCCCTAAAAGGGATGCGGAAAAAACTAAAATCTGAAAAACCTTTTCACATGTGGTTACTACAAACTAGGTTACAATTGTGAGGACCCGGAACCCCACGATTAGTTTACTTGTTGATTGGCAGCTTACGGAGGCCTACGAGGTGTGTCGGTGGTGTTTTTGCACAATTTGGACACGAGTGATGGACTTCCGGTTTAAAATGGATCACGTGGGAGATCGGAGGACCCCGTCGGATGTTTAGAAGTAGTTTCGCGCAAAGCGGATATTAAAATTGGGCTCAGCGCGAAGTTTTGACAAAGGAACACCTTCCCGGATGCCTTCGACAAATTTTAGGATTTGAATTTGGCAAATCGGACTTCGGATTTGGATTCAGCGTGCGAAAACGATGAAAATGGGCTATTTACTTGTATTTTTCGTAGCCCGGATGACCCGGCACGGATTTCGAGGCAGCTATTACTGTTCCGGCGGCGGCAGGCGGTGGCGACCGCGGCGGGCAGCGGCGGAGCACGGCTGCGCGAGCTCGGGCAGGCGGCGGAGCGGGCGTGGGCAGCGCGCGGGCAGGTGCGCGGGCGCGCGGGCAGGCGCGCGGTGAACAGGGCGCACATGCCACGTGGCGCTTCTCTGTTGGTTGGGGTGAGGACACGTGGCGTGATGGCATTGGTTGGTGCTGTGGACCCGGTTCACGGAACGACTGCGGTCTTCCTCGGGAAGCATGCCTGGCAGGGTGGCAGGCGGTTGCGCGGGGAGCACGCGAGCGCACGTGGGCCGCCTCTGAGTGCCGTCCACGTGGCATCGTGTGGTTGGCGGGTGCGCAACACCCGCAGGCGTGGTCCACGCCACGTGGCGCACGACTAATGATCGATTTGGCTGTTCCCTGTTATGTGGGTGACGTGGCGCGCCCGGAGTGTTTCGGGCACACCGCGGGGGGGAGTTTTGGGTACACTGTGGGGGCCCGAAAGATTCGGGGGCTCGGAAAGTGTACCCCAAAGTGTGTCTTTTTCCCTTTTCTTCAGCCTATAAATAGGCAATTGAGGGATTTTGAGCGGGTTTTTGGCATTTTCGGGAGCTCCTTCTTCCACAGAGCCATCCTCACTGTACCCTCCATGACTTGATAGATTTTTGGGATTTTTGGAGAACGTGCCATCGACGTTATCTGCGACGCGGCGCACATCGACGCACTTTGGATTTTTGGCTATTACCGTCGCTCTTCAGTCCGCGAGGCACACCGGATCACCCCGATGGAATTTTGAGCCAATTTTCATGGCAGCGCGTTCACGAGAGGTAAGGCTTCGTTTTCCGTGCTGATCACTTCTCCTCTTTTGAGTTTTCGGCACATTTCCCGAGGTGTTTATGTGACCGCTTTTCCTGCTGTGAGGTTTTGGACAGCGGAGGCTTGTCAATTTTCTATCTTCGCGCTCAGGCATCGGATGGAGGCGTGCCTAAATCGTTTTGCATCTACACATCGCAAGGAACATCCTCGTAATTTTTCTGGATTTTACTGAATTTTTTCGAAGGTAAGAAAATTCCATTTTTCTGGACAGAGTTGTACAGTTTTTGTACTCCGGGAATTTCGAGATAGTCACCTTGTGGAATTTGTAACTTGAGCTACAAGACTCGGATTGGGACGTTCAAGTACTCGTTTCGAAGGGCTCGACGCGACGCTCGCGGAAGTATTTTTATTGGATTTTTCTGAAGACTCTACGAAGGTGGGATTTAAGCTTCTTTAGGGTTGTATCCCGCAGATTTTGCAGTTTTGTGGATTACCGGCTTCCCGCATTGTTTAACTTGTATCTTGGTCTATAGGTGTCGGAACGGGGCGTATGAGTACTCGTTTTGGGGCTACTCGTCGCGAGCATCGCAATCGTGAATCTTCTGGAATTTTTGGAGCGCTGCCTGGAGGTGAGAATGCCCTTCTTTGTGCTATTTTGGAAAAACAGCAAGTGTATGTTAGGGGGTATTGTGTGTGATGTTGATTGTTGTGGTGTTGCATTGTTGGGGTGATGCTGTTTGGAGCCGAGGCTTGCGCGACATGTACCGAGGGTGCAGTTTTGGCAGATTTTGGATTAGGAGCGTCTACACACTTCACGGACTTCGGCTTTGCCTGCGGAAAGCGCTTCAGGTGGGTGCTTTCTTCCCAGAACCGGTGGACGGTTCTTTAATTCTTTATATTAGGATGCATGCATGTTTAGGGTACATGGTTTGTGTTTGAAAGGTTGGTAAGCTTGATATGATAACTGTATAGTTAATTGCCAGAATACTATTCATGATGTATACTGAGGACTTGCATGATCTGGACATCTATGTGATGATTAGTGTAAGCTTACCTAGGATAATGTTACCCTATGTGATTATGTAGCATGCCATGTTAGCACATAGCCAATTATGCGATTGGTTTATGCGATGGGGCAGGATTATGTAGCTATGTGCATATTTTACTCTGAGGAGTTATTATGGATTGAGGATTATGGACAGGTGTAGGCATTGATGATTTTGGCATGTGGTTTACTTTCTTCTATCTTTTCTTGAGGACAATGCATGCTTGTATGGACATATAGATAGGCCACATTTTACTGCTATACTACTTTTTGGAACTTGACTTAGGAGAAACCATGTTATCCTTTTCTCCTTCTCTGTTAGTCAGGCGGTCTGTGTGCTCGGGTGCGAGCAGGGGTCTGGGGTAGTGTAGCCGGGACATTGGTGTCAGGGACGGGTTGTGTTGGATTGCTATTGGCAGGGTTTTGCGGTGATCGCGAACTTTGGGCGGTTGACCGGAGGTCGGCTATAGGATTTGGTTATAGACGGCAGGGTATTGCTGCAACCGCGGATATTGGGCGGTTGACCGGATGTTTACTTTTACATCAGATTGGGTATCAGTTTTCTCTAGTGGACGGAGATTCCCACTATTTGAGTACTTTTGCATCTGATTGAGGACCGAGGCTTTCTTTAGTGGTTGAGCTTTCCCACTTTGATCAGAGTCATGATCCAGTCCTGCTGATTTATACTTATATTACTGGTTACTGCGATACTTTACTCGTGTGGGTCGCTCCCCTCGAGTGCCACTCCGGAGTGTTATACATACTTTGAGTCCTTGAGACTCCTTTTCATCGATGTTATGCGTCGGCCAGCATACCCGATACAGGCAGGCACAGCAGGCAGTACCAGTTTTACTGGTGACATTAGATTGGGTTTATTACAGACATTTGCTTTATTGTTGCACTCGTGTCAAGGGGACCGAGTGGAGTCTAGTAGCTGTGTTTAGACCAGTGCTAGTGTTGTTGGGAACCGTTTGGGGATTGACGGTGGTCCTGAGGTCGTTGTGAGTTAGTCGACCGTTGTGCAAGAGGTTTGGTGATCTTATGGCTATCCATTTTGTGAGAGAGCGTGGATTCTGACTATAGCCTGCATGAGCCACTACTCGATAGCGAGTTAGTCCGTTTGGACGCCCTACATAATTCCTGCCTGTCAGCGGGAGGTGGTTGTAGGTGGGCGCAGGTTTGACTGGACCAGATGTGGCAGTCAGCTCGATTGGGTCGATTGGGCACTTCATGTGCTAGTGGTTGCATACCATTCTTTGGTTCTCCCCTTTTGAGCATTTAGATAGAGGCGTGGTAGCTGTTGAGAGTCTCTAGCTTTCTTATTTCAGTCTTTACTGCTTTGGTTATCTTATGCCTCTAGTGGACTTAGTGGGCAGATCGTCGGGCCTGGTGGCGGTACCCACTGAGAACTCCCTTTTTGGTGTAGTTCTCACACCCGTTGGGGGTTTTCCCCCTCATTTTCTTTTCTCTCCTTGGTTTTGCAGAGTCTTAGCGGGTGTTGCTGATTCTGCGGTTGTTGATCGAGGCGAGGGAGTTGCGTGCTAGATCCCCACCCGTCGTTGGAGAGTAGCGGTACCCCTTCAGAGGAGAGCTTCAGTAGATTACCTATTTTATTTTTTCTCTATTGAGAGACAGATGTTGTGGGGACATGATATGTATTGAGAGCCTGTACACTGATGTATTTATTGGAGATATCTCCCTGTTGAGTTCTGGATTGTGTATCTGAGGATATTGTATTATTATTATTCAGGGAGATGGACATTATTGTACTTATTTCCAGTTGTACAGTGGTTGATTTTAGTTATACAACAGATTTTCATTTATATCTCTGATATCTGTTAGCCGTTGTACTTTTCTTGCAGGTAGGACGCTTCGCCTATGCGGGGTTTGGCATAGGTGGCGGATCAGTTGGCGAGCCCGGGTCGCAGTTTCGACCCCGGGGCGTGACAAATTAGGTTGGTATCAGAGCCTATGTTGTAGGTCATGGTGGACTTAGAAAGCCTAGGCTTATGGTTTGACCCTTGGATGACTTCGTGAGAGTCGTGATTTATAGCAAGAGTCCTGATTGAGTTTTATACCTCTCCCAGGGGACGGGACGAGTGATCGGCATGTTTATTCTCCTAAGTGATTATGTTAGCTGCAGACAATATAATGCTGTGGAATGGGTGACATGCTCTAGACTTTCGCTGGATTGGGTCGAGTGGCTTCTGTGTGCTGATTTGCGGTTTCGTCGTGGCGAGCGGTGTCTCCCCGACGCTGGGTTTTGACCCGTGTGCATCCTGTCATAGCAGTTGAGCTTGAGCGGTTGGTTTTGAGCCGGATACCCGGATTGAGGTCAGAGAGTTCCGGACCCAGATGACAGGATCGTCTGAGGCCTACCAGCGGCAGAGTGAGTGAGCATCTGGTTTTAGCGACACAGTTGTCAGAGCACTGAGTAGGCCCCTCCGTGCCAATGTTTAGTGTCGAGGCACCGAGGTAGGGTGGATAGTTGACAGCAGAGGAGCTGTGGGACATGATCGATCTATTGAGCCAGATTCGGCAGATGAACCACCCCGACTCGTAAGATTGAGTTTGGAGCCTTTGGAGGCAGAGTCGTGGTTGGTGGTAATGGAATGACTACTTGAGAGCCTCCCTATGCTAGAGAGTTTTTGCAGTTGTTGAACTGCGCGCTCCAGATCTCAAGGGACGAGGCGCATAGGATATATGTGGCTGGTAGTGGATTGCGCCAGGATACCTTTCAGTTTATTCAGTCCCTCTGTTATAGGCTTTGACGCCTCGTTGGAGTAGGCATTGTGTATGAAGCGTGGCGCTGCAGTTCCTTTGGATAGGGATCTGCCGCTAGGGGCGAGTTTTGGATATTGGCACTTGGCGCCGGGTGATGGAGGACAGATCGACCGGCAGAGGCATTTTTGATTTCTTTTCTAGGATAACAAGTTACCGAGATGTCAGAGATCGGGTGGACCCCGATGGCAGCATCAGCATCTATATCAGAGCAGCGCAGTGGTAGCATGGATTGGTGATCTGCGGAGGGCCGCATTCGTCGCCCCAGCGTGAGCAGAGACAGAGGTCGTGCTCCCCAGGTGGATAGTCGTGATTTTTCTGGCAGACTGAGCGACGACCATTTGCATCGTGCGGATGAATCTGTGCCGCCCGGTTGGAGGGCGCCACGGTAGTGGATTGAGTTGTCTCAGATGTGATTTCGACACAGCAGTCGGAGTTAGAGCATGTTGCATTCTTGCATGGACTAGAGGCAGATTTGTTACCACGTGCACTAGAGGTACAGGTTTTTGTTGCTGTTGTGCATGTGGAGGAGGCTTTTGGATCATGTCCAGTGCAGCTGAGACTGCGAGTTATCGGCAGATTTATTGGTAATTGTGGTAGTTCGGTATTTTGACCCTGTGCTTGAGATTGATTGTCACAGTGCCACAGGATGGTTGATTGCAGAAAGATAGGACTTTGACCTTCTGCAAGGCAGACGAGAGGAGGCTTGGTGGTTGAGTTTGTTAGAGCACACAGGTTTTAGCGACAGGGTGAGAGGTGCTTACGGCGGCACTAGGACTCAAGGATATCTCTGTTGCCCATGAGATCCCGGGTGTGATTTCACCTGAGCTGTAGATAATGCCGCCGGTTAGGGAGATAGAGATTTCGTTTGACGTGGTTCGAGGAACTGCGCCACCCTCGACAGCACCTCATTGGTTATCGCCTGTACAGCTGAGAGAGCTAAGGGCGCAGTTGCAAGATCTGATGGATCGAGGGTTCTGTTTGACCTAGTGCCACGCCGTTGATACACGGTGGTGATGCCACGTCGTTGATACACGACTGTGAGTGTCACGCCCCGGCGTCGAAACTGCGAGCCGGGCTCGCCAACAGATCCGCCGCCTATACGGGAAGCCCCGTATAGACGAAGCGACTAACCTGCAAAAGAAAGATACTATACTACACAGATATCAGAGCTGAAAAGTATACTGCTAGAAATAAATAAAATACAACTCAAGTCCTCACATAAATACATAAGTCTCTCAGCAATAAGAAAATAAAGTACAACTCTATACCTCACTACAAGGGGTCACTCAACAGCAACTCTCTCAAAAAACAAAAAAGTGGGTACATCTACTCTCTCTGGAGGACGACTGGTAGGGATCTATCTCGCGACTCCCTTACCTCGATCAACAGGATCAGCAACTGGTGCAGCAGGAACAGAAGCAGAAGTCCATGGGGAAGAAATACAGCACGGCGGGTGTGAGAACTACATCCCACAGTAGTTCTCAGTGGGTGCCGCCAACAAGCCCGACGGTCTGCCCACTAAGTCTACAAGAGGCATAAAAGTATAAGAACAGTGCTGAAAGGAAAGAGCTGAAAAATAAACTCTACAGCTACTATGCCTCTATCTAGATGCTCAAAAAGTGGAACAGATGGAAACATGATGCATCTACTAATACTCAAGTATAGTCACCCAATCTACAATGACTGCCTCATAGGGTCCAGTCAAGCCTGCGCCAAACCTACTGCCACCTCATCCACACTGGGACGGGACTTATGTAGGGCGTCCCACACGGACTATCTCAATCTCAAGCGAACTCTAGTGTATCAACTAGTCGCATCAATCAACACGCACTCGGGGCGTAGCTCGAGGGGAGCGACCCTACCGAACTCAAGAATCTCATCGGTCTCAACTGTCTCATAAGCGGCACATGCAGGCTATAATCCACGATCAAACAGATCGGCAACTCGAACACCAAAATAACCATCACTAAAAGAAAGTACACAACCACTGGGACCGCCGTCAGCCCAAACGGCTCCCAAAACGACACCCCACTCATAGACGAGAAGAACCGTCTGACGCAGCAAGGGTCCGAGAATCTCGTTAGGCCTCTGCCTAGAACCCCAATCAAACAAGAACAGACTCTAGGTTTAGCCTATCGAAGTTCTCGATCCCTTACCGTTCAGGGATTCAGCTCCCTCGGGTAAAGTGGGAAACCAACACAACATGCTAAACTCACGGGCTGGAGATGCTCTACAGCCAAATAGCGGAGGGTCCAAAAACCCTGGGAGACTAATACCTACGACCCCAATCAAACAAGAACAGGCTGTAGGCGTAGCCTCCCGTTGTTTTCGACCCCATAATGAAATCAGCCCTTAGAACCCAGACCACTCGAATCATCTCGAGTGGGTAAGTTATAAGAAACCGTGACATTTATTACAGAAAACCATTTGATCTGAGAGAAATCCATTTTTAATGATTTTTAGTCTTTTTAGGAAAACAAATTGAAAACAAGATTTATGTCCAAACCTCGAAGAGCTAATGCCCTCGTCCTATCAAACAAGAACAGACTCAGGCGACCCTGAGAGGCTTGGAAGAAAACATTGGCTGACTAAAATCATGTGTGCGTCCAAAAAGGTTCTGGGTTCAAGGTCCTGCTGTCACTAGTAAATTACTGCCACTACCACTGCAGTGACAACCAAAACAAAGTACACGGCATCTCGGGGTCACCGTCTACCCAAACGGCTCCCGCTAGAACTAAATGACTAGCTCTATCTACCAGACTCCACTCGGCCCCCAAGCACGAGTGCAACATGCATCCCACACTAAAAGAACCCAACCACTCAGCCCACTAACCGGGTGAGGAAGAAACTATATCCAGGAATAGAAGAACAGTGTGGATGTCTAAGCATAAGTAAACCTAGCCCAGATGAGGGTTTTCTACTATAATTTAACAGATGGCAGGAAGTAAAGATCACATGCTAAACAAATAACACTAGGAGTATCAACCCTCACATCCTAGCATGCTACATAGAACTATCATGCATGATCCTACATCAATAGAATTATTGAACAGTCCAAAGGTCTTGAAGACGATGCCACCCACCTGTAGGTGCTACACTGTCCAAAGTCTAACAGCTAAAAACGCCAGGAGCAACAATCCCCACAAATCTGGAGTCCCTACGGTCGAAAAACACTGAACAACTCCTCCTGGTTCAAACATACAATCCATAGTTACACTTAAATCCCAAAATTAACCAAGTACACGCAATCTGAAAATTAGTCCTGAAGATGTGTAATTTTCACCTCTAGAACGGACTTTGAAAAATTCGATAAAAATATCACAGCGATCCTCGCGTCAAGATCTTCGAAACGGGTACCTGCACGTCGAATTCCGAGCCCCGTAGGCCGAGTTACAAATTCCACAGTACAGGTGCCCAAAATCTCACAACCACACAACTGTAAACCCATGCACAGATAAAGGGGAAAAAGTATACTTTCGAGCAAGTCTCAGAAAAATCCCCAAAAAATACAACAATAATCCTTGCGACGCGTAGATGCAAAAAGTGTATAGGAGCATCTCAATCCGATGTCCGAGCGCGGAGATATCGCCAAAAAACTGAACCGCTATCCAAACTCTACCACAGCAAATAGTGTCACAGTAACCTCGGAAAAACACCTCAAAAAGCACAAAATGAGGGGAAACAGAAAATACCAAATTCGTAGCTCTGTCAGTCGCCGTTCCAATGACGTAAGAATCGCCTGAAATGGTGGTCGGGGTAGGCCGGGAGAGCTCTCGCACCGAAATGCAACGAAAGGGAACACCGACGAAGGAACGTCGCACCGCGCCGAAGAAATGGAATCTCGAAAAGCGTGCCACGAAAAATCCCAGAAATCTGTCAGTGGAAGAAGATCAGGGAGATAAAGAAGGTTGCTGAAGGTCGCACTGCCAAAATCCGCGCGGAGAAGGATCTATCAGGGCTGGAACAGGGGCATTTATATAGGCTGGGAAAATATTTTAATTAATACCCAACAAGTCCCTATTTTCGGGCGCCCGAAACTTTCGGGCGCCGAAAACCAGGTGTATAGACCCGTCCAACCAGCGCCCGAAATGCCCTGGGTGCACCACGTCAGCGCGCAACAGGAAACAGCCAAGACCGCCAACCACAGCTTGACACGTG
Organism: Tillandsia leiboldiana; assembly: GCA_029204045.2. Lineage (NCBI taxonomy): Eukaryota > Viridiplantae > Streptophyta > Magnoliopsida > Poales > Bromeliaceae > Tillandsia > Tillandsia leiboldiana. Next base: position 21,741,594 of record CM055064.1, read on the forward strand.
GCCCGTCCCGGAAGGCGACACGTGGCGCGGCGGCTGGTCAACGCGCGCCTGGCGCGCGCATGTGCGCGCGCCAGCGCCGCCTGCGCACCCTGTCAGGCACGCGCCCCGAGGCGGTAAGGCCTGGTCCGTGGTCCCGGTCCACTGCACCGGCCACTAGAAGACTGCCACGTGTCTACAGGGGACCTATGAGAGGATGCCACGTGGCAAAGCACGCCCGTGCGCCGCGCGCCTGCACGCGCGCCTGCCCGCGCCCCGCGCCGCCGCGCTCCGCCGCTGCCCGCAGCGCTCCGCAGCTGCCCGCCGGCGGCCATAACAGTACCACTTGCCTCAAAAAACGTGCGCGTCATCCGGTCTCCAAAAAATACAAATGAATAGTCCATTTTCATCGTTTTCGCGCGCTGAATCCAAATCCGAAGTCTGTTTTGCCAAATTCCGAACCTGAATTTTCCCGAAGGCATCCGGAAAAGTGATCTTTTGTCCAAACTTCACCCTGAGTCCATTTTTAATCTCTGTTTCGCGCGAAACCACTTCTACACACTCGACGGGTCCTCCAACTACCCCCGTGATCCCTTTTTAAGCCCGAAGTCCACCACTTGTGTCCAAATTGTGCACAAACACCACCGACGCGCCCCGCAGGCCTCCAAAAGCTGCCAAACAACCAGAAAACTCAACGCGGGGATCCGGATCCTCACATCCTCCCCCACTAAAAGAAAGTTTCGTCCCTGAAACTAAAACAACCCACAACAACAAGACCAAACCGACGAAACCAACGCAAACAACCAAGGAAGGTACGGCCCCACCAGCAGGAAAGTCATCAACCCCCAACCCTCAATTTAGAAAACAACTGAAATTAGCGAAAAGTCCAAAAATTCTGAAAGGCCAGTGCCTTCGCCCCAATCAAACAAGAACAGGTTCGGGCACTGTCTCCATTTCTGAAGCAGCCTTTCGAAGTTTTCGACCCGTTTGTAAATTTTCAGCACAATAACGAGAAAAAGGGGGGAGAGAAGTATTGATGTCGTTCCTGCTGTGGCCACAAAAACGAAGCTACAACCTAACCAAGACCTCTAAGGACACAACCTCTAGTCCTAAACAAACAAAGCTCCCGAGGTGGCGTCTGTCCAAAGCCGCTGAAGCCGACATTGCAAGAAGAATACTTCGGCAACCCGTGAAGATGAACTCCTCCTGTCCAACTTGCGGAAGGGTGACTGCTCTCATTCCACAATCAGTCGTTGCACGATACCGCACCAACCAGTTCAACCCGTGTGTTCCATCAAGGTCTTGGAGTTGTCCCTGAACCGTCACACCTGCCGGTAAAATCCCAAGTCTCCACTGTACTGATCATGTACCGCGATCCTCTACTCAAAGGATACCGCCAAGAATCTAATGGCTAGAGCAAGTAGCGATATTCCTATCTCTTATACATGCAAAAAAAATGCAGATGCGCTACTAACACATGCGGGAAAAACAGCAATACAGGGATGCTCATACTTAGCTGGCAGAAGAAATAAAGTCATACCTGCTACTATGCGATCCGCTATCCTGCCGCCCTCCAACCGGACGGCCCAACTCATCCTCTCGATGTGGGTGGTCGTCGCTCTGTCTGCCCCGACATTGTGGCCCTATCTGCCTGGCGGTAAATCGGAGGAGCTCCTTCATCCTGAAGAGGTAGCGGGGGTGCCGTCGCAAGTGGCATTGCTGTAAGCACTGCTTGAGGGCATGCTGCCTGAAAATGTCCCAACTGTCCACACGAAAAGCATCGCCCCTGCCTATGGTCACACTGCTGCACTGCATGAGGCCCACCGCAGATGACACACTCATCATGATACTGCTACTGGTGCCTCGGCTGTGGAGGACATCCTGATCTCTGTCTCCTCTGAAATCCACGACCCTCAGACTGGGATTGTGGCGGCCCCGGGGGTCTCTATCTACTCGACTGTCCAACATCAGGCGGCACTGGATGCCTCTCCCCGGAGCCGGTCCCTGGCAGCTCCGTCCCTCTCTGACATAAACACTGTCCCTCGGGAAACCCACCGAGCACGCTCTATGGCTGCATCCAGAGTCGGTGACCGATGCGAGTGTACAAGGTGATAAATGTCCTGGTGTAGCCCTCTCTCAAACAAATCTACCCTCTGAGCCTCACCTGGGGCGACATATGGCACACTGTTCAGCAACCGCTTAAACTCCCTAATGTACTCTTGAAGAGGCCGACTACCCTGATGCAACCGTCGAAGATCCCCTTCTAGTTTCTGCTTTGCACTATCGGGAAAATAGGCCCCGCGTAGCAAAAACTCTAGCCAAGTCATCAACTGAACTCCCGGTGGTCCAACTAGGCGGACTCGACGCCACCAAGTCTCGGCGTCCTTCTCCAAATAGTGCGCCCCCAAATGCACCTGATGTTCTTCCTTAATGAAGAGGTTCTCAAACAACTTTTCCATTGCCGCAATCCAGTTCTCAACTTCCCACGGCTCTGAACTCTGCCCTGAAAACCGCGGAGGGTGGAATTGGCTAACATAAGCCAACTTGTCGGTGAGCTCCCTTTGCTCCTCAGCGGTCAGTGGGGCAATCTAAGTCGAGGTCGATGACGCCGCAACCGGAGGTACTGCTGGTGGCGCTGCAGGGAATGCTCTCTGCTCCATCATACGCATCATGAGCTCCATGGTTTCCCCTTGGCGCCTGGTCACCTCTGCCAGCTGGGCTACCTGAGCCCGCAACTCTTGAACCTCACTCTGCTCTGCCTGCTCGGCCTCCCGCTGCTCAGGCTCCTCATCCAAGGTCGAATGAACCCTTGCCGCTGCACGACGTCTCGGCGGCATCGCAGTCAACTGCAACAACAACACACATCAGGACAAAACAACCACTCAACCCGATCAGGTGAAAGTCTAAAATAGGTTACCCTTCCTAAAGCATTATGTTGTCTGCAGCCAACATAACCACTTTAAGAGAATAACATGTAAAATCACTCGTCCCATCCCTTGGGAGAGGTATAAACTCAATCAGGACTCTCGCTAATAGTCACGACGCTCACGTAGTCATCCTAATGTCCAACCACAAGCCTAGGGTCTCTAAGTCCACAATGACCTACATCCTAGGCTCTGATACCACTCTAATTTGTCACGCCCCGGCGTCGAAACTGCGAGCCGGACTCGCCAACCGATCCGCCGCCCATACGGGAAGCCCCGTATAGACGAAGCGACTAACCTGCAAAAGAAAGATACTATACTACACAGATATCAGAGATGAAAAGTATACTGCTAGAAACAAATAAAATACAACTCAAGTCCTCACATAAATACATAAGTCTCTTAGAAATAAGAAAATAAAGTACAACTCTATACCTCACTACAAGAGGTCACTCAACAGCAACTCTCTCAAAATACAAAAAAAGGGTACATCTACTCTCTCTGGAGGACGACTGGTAGGGATCTATCTCGCGACTCCCTTACCTCGATCAGCAGGATCAGCAACTGGTGCAGCAGGAATAGAAGCAGAAGTCCCTAGGGAAGAAATACACCACGACGGGTGTGAGAACTACATCCCACAGTAGTTCTCAGTGGGCGCCGCCAACAAGCCCGACGGTCTGCCCACTAAGTCTACTAGAGGCATAAAGTAACAAGAACAGTGCTGAAAAGAAAGAGCTGGAAAATAAACTCTACAGCTACTATGCCTCTATCTAGATGCTCAAAAAGTGGAACAGATGGAAACATGATGCATCTACTAATACTCAAGTATAGTCACCCAATCTACAATGACTGCCTCATAGGGTCCAGTCAAGCCTGCGCCAAACCTACTGCCACCTCATCCACACTGGGACGGGACTTATGTAGGGCGACCCACACGGACTATCTCAATCTCAAGCGAACTCTAGTGTACCAACTAGTCGCATCAATCAACACGCACTCGGGGCGTAGCTCGAGGGGAGCGACCCTACCGAACTCAAGAATCTAATCGGTCTCAACTGTCTCATAAGCGGCACATGCAGGCTATAATCCACGATCAAACAGATCGGCAACTCGAACACCCAAATAACCATCACTAAAAGAAAGTACACAACCACTGGGACCGCCGTCAGCCCAAACGGCTCCCAAAACGACACCCCACTCATAGACGAGAAGAACCGTCTGACGCAGCAAGGGTCCGAGAATCTCGTTAGGCATGTGCGTAGAACCCCAATCAAACAAGAACAGATTCTAGGTTTAGCCTATCGAAGTTCTCAATCCCTTACCGTTCGGGGATTCGGCTCCCTCGGTTAAAGTGGGAAACCAACACAACACGCTAAACTCACAGGCTGGAGATGCTCTACAGCCAAATAGCGGAGGGTCCGAAAACCCCGGGAAACTAATACCTACGACCCCAATCAAACAAGAACAGACTATAGGTGTAGCCTCCCGTTGTTTTCGACCCCATAATGAAATCAGCCCTTAGAACCCAGACCACTCGAATCATCTCGAGTGGGTAAGTTGTAAGAAATCGTGACATTTATTACAGAAAACCATTTGATCTGAGAGAAATCCATTTTTAATGATTTTTAGTCTTTTTAGGAAAACAATTTGAAAACAAGTTTTATGTCCAAACCTCGAAGAGCTACTGCCCTCGCCCTATCATACAAGAACAGACTCAGGCGACCCTGCGAGGCTTGGAAGAAAACATTGGCTGACTAAAATCATGTGTGCGTCCAAAAAGGTTCTGGGTTCAAGGTCCTGCTGTCACTAGTACACTACTGCCACTACCACTGCAGTGACAACCAAAACAAAGTACACGGCGTCTCAGGGTCACCGTCTACCCAAACGGCTCCAGCAAGAACTAAACGACTAGCTCTATCTACCAAACTCCACTCGGCCCCCAAGCACGAGTGCAACATGCATCCCACACTAAAAGAACCCAACCACTCAGCCCACTAACCGGGTGAGGAAGAAACTATGTCCAGGAATAGAAGAACAGTGTGGATGACTAAGCATAAGTAAACCTAGCCCAGATGAGGGTTTTCTACTAGTTTGGTTACACATGCAACATATAGCGGGGGTGCTAGGTCAAGTTCCAATATCACTATAATTTAACAGATGGAAGGAAGTAAAGATCACATGCTAAACAAATAACAATAGGAGTGTAGTGGCCCTGATTCCCATGCAACGTTCTTCCGATGAATCCACTGTTAGAGCACCTAGTGTCGGTGTATCTTGCCCATGGTGCATCAATGGGATGCCACTGATGGACCATGTGTGTTATTATTAGCTGTGTAGGCCTTCGGCTGAGTTTGCCGAAATTTCGGAAAAGAATTAGGCCCAACAGAGGTCGGAAATGGATTCAGCACGAAAAAACGCTTGAAACGGCTATTTGCTTGTTTGTTTCTGAGTCCGGATGCCCAAAAACGGACTCCCGGAAGTTTTTAGTGGAAAATGGTGCATAGGAGGGGCCGTAGACCGCCGGGATGCCACCTGGCGGCCTGTCATTGGCCGGTTCAGGATGCGCGGTCCACAGAGCTGCGCGGCGGGGTGCACAGACCCGGCGCATGGACACGTGGCACCGCCTGATTGGCGGGCGCAAGGCGCGCGGTCTACCGGGTGAGCGCGGCGGTGCATGGACCAAGGCGGGGGCACGTGGCAGCCTCCGGTTGGTCGGTGCACGCGGCGCGTTCCACGGAATTCCGAAGTGGAATGCGTGGACCGGGTGTAGGGGACACGGGTCACCCTCTGATTCGCTGGCGCACCGAGCGCGGTGCACGGGGCCGGGGCGGGTACCTCGGGGCGCGTGCGCACGACGGGGCCATGCCGCACGCCCGGCGGGGCCGCCGACCGGCTGGCGGGTCAACCGGGAGGCCACGTGTCACCGCCTGATTGGCGGGCGCCAGCCGCCTTACTGTGCGGTGTGTGGACACGTGGCGGGCAGCGATTGGTCCCGCACCGCTGTTTCCTGTTCGGCGGGACACGTGGCATCATTTGGTGCGTTCGGGCGTGAACAGTGTTGGGCCGGCCCAACACTGTAGCCGCCCGAAACTTTCGGGCGCCCGAAAAATCAGGCCCGAAACCTGTTGACTTGTGTTTTGGGCTGATTTCGGGTGAGGCCTATAAATAGGCCTCCTTAGCTTCCTTTTAGAGGCTTTTCCCGAAGCTTTTAGCTCTTGAGTCCTTAACCAAATTTCCTTCTCTCCCTCTTGTGCATCTTTTGGTGGAAGCTCAGGATTTTTGGAGGCTGCGACGACGGCAACTTCTGCATCGGGGTGCGGAGCGACGATTTACTGTTGGAGTCCCTTTTCCGTCGCAGTTTAGTCTGGGAGGTCTACCGGGCTACCCCGATGTTATTTTTGGACGATTTCTGCGGTGACGGTTTCGCAAGAGGTAAATATACATTTTTGTCTTGGACACTTTTTTTGGATCCGAGCTTTTCTTGGGGTTCTGGGTACATTTTTAACCCCCTTTGCGACTGTTGGTTGATTTGGACAGCACCTGCTTGTCGGATTTTTGTCTCCTCATCCGGACATCGGAATTCGACGTTTCAGGACTCTATCAACATCTACTCTTCGCGAGGATCGCAGTCATATTTTTATTGGAATTTTTGGAGGAGGTTTTTTAGGTGAAAATTTCGTGTTAATGGGACTGTTCACCACAGATTTTGGGATTGTGGAATTCTTGTGGATTAAAGTGTAATTTTGGTGTATGTTTGTACCCAGGAGGTTGTAAGCACTTCTACCGTGTTGTTGGCTTGGTGGGATTTGTGATTTGACTGTTTTGGGCTTTCTCAGCTGTACGATTCCGGGCAGTTAGCTCTTTCAGGTGGGTGACCTTGCTTCCAAGAACGCTGGACTGTGTACTAATTCTATGTGTGTAGGATCATGCATGTTAGAAATTGGAGTATTAGCATGTGTAAAACTGTATGTTGTATCTCGTATATCAGTTGATGAATCTTTTGATCCCTACTTTATGTTAAGTAGTGAAATCTTGGAACTTGACCTAGCACCCCTGTCATATGTATCATGTTCAGCCAGTCTATAGAAAACTCCAACTTGGGCTAGGTTTTTTATTGCTCTAGACATTCCACATCACGATACTTCATTTCACTATGGACTTAGCTTTTCCTCGCCCGAGTTGTGGGCCGAGAGGTCGGGTGGTTGTGGGATGCATTTGCACTCGTGTCTGGGGACAGAGTGGAGTTGATAGCAGTCTGTAGATTTGATTTCTTTGGGAGAGTGATAGTGATGGTAGATCTGGGTTCTTGGAAACTGTCAGAGAGACAGTGAGTTTCAGCTGTGTAGATTCCAGCCAGTGAGTGAGTCAGTGATTTGTTTGGTAGTCGATCTTATTGATCGAGGATTGGATCATAGCCTGCATGAGCCACATTTGAGCTTTACAGAGATACTTTACAGTGATACTTATGGGTTACTTTGACTCGAGCGGGTCGCTCCCCTCGAGTGCCACTCCGGAGTAGGCGAGACCGGGTTGTTGTACCGGCGTGAGTTTGAGATGTTCTTTAGCGACTTGTTGTTGCATTTGTCCCTCTGGCTGTGCTTTAGTTGGCAGCCATGGACGCCCTACGTAAGACCGCTCCTCCGGGACGTAACGGCAGTAGGTTGGCGCAGGTTTGACTGGACCCGATGTAGCAGTCAGTTTAGATTGGGTGATCAGGGAGGAGAGTTAGTCGTAGCATCATGTCTTTCTGTTCCACTTTTGAGCATCTAGTTAGAGGCATAGTAGCTGTAGAGTTATTTTTCCCCAGCTTTCCATACAGCACTGCATATGTTACTTTTTGCCTCTGGTAGACTTAGTGGGCAGACCGTCGGGCTTGTTGGCGGCACCCACTGAGAACTACTGTGGGATGTAGTTCTCACACCCGTCGTGGTGTCTTCTCCCCAGGAACTTCTGCTCCGGTTCCTGCAGCTCCTGTTGCTGATCCAGCTCCTTCAGACCGAGGTAAGGGAGTCGCGAGATAGATCCCCTCCTGTCATCTTCAGTGTGTGAGTAGATGTACCCCAGTACTATTTTGGTGTGTGTTATGTCGAGTGACTTTTGTAGTGAGGTTTTGAGTTGTACCTGTCTTTCCTGCTTTTCTGAGAGACTCTTGTGTTCTGGTGAGGTTGGTCTGTATATTTGTGAGTTGTAGTTTTATTTTATGTATTTTATTCCAGCTTTTTCTCTTTCAGCTCTTATATCTGCTAGTGTAGATGTTTCTTTGCAGGTTAGTCGCTACGCCCATACGGGGCTTCCCGTATGGGCGGCGGATCTGTTAGCGAGCCGGGGCGCAGTATCGCCCCGGGGCGTGACAGATTAGAGTGGTATCAGAGCCTAGGATGTAGGTCTTGGAGGACTTAGGAACCCTAGGCTTGTGGTTGGACCCTAGGATGACTCGCGTGAGAGCCGTGATTTTAGCGAGAGTCCTGATTGGATTTCTAACTCTCCCGAGTGGTTCGGGGTGAGCGATTGACATGTCTTCCTTCGGTGGCAACTATGTTGGCTGCAGACAACATAGTACTTCGGGAAGGGGGACATGCCTTCTGACTTTCGCTAGATTGGGTCGAGAGATGATTTGGGTTCTGATTGTTTGCCTTGTCCCTCAGGTGGGGATGCCTCCTCGACGCTCGATGGTGACGCGTTCGCAGCCTTCGTCCTCTGAGCCCGAGCAGGAGGACTCGGGGCAGGGACAGCAGAGCGAGGTTTTGGAGCTCCGTGCCCAGATGGCACAGTTGGCTAAGGCGTCTCGACGCTAGGAGGAGGCTGTGAGTCGGTTGACGCTCTTGGAGCAGAGAGCGCAGCCGGCGGTAGCACCCCCTGAGAGTTCACCGGTGCCTTCTTCCCCTGTTGTGGCACCCTCGGTTGTGCAGCCTGCACCAGCAGTTCCGGCTGAGCCAGTTTCCAGTAGGCCACCGTCTGGGACGACGGGATCTTTGACTTTGGCAGAGCATCAGGTTTTGGTGGGTCTTTTGTTGAGGTTTCGCAAGTTTGATCCACCCCGCATTTCGGGTATGAGTGCTGAGCCGTGGGCGGCTGAGTCTTGGGTTACGGCCATGGAGCGCCATTTCGAGAGCCTTTTTATTGATGAGAGGTTTCGAGTTCTGTTGGCTACTCATTTTCTGGAGAGCAACGCCGAGGCATGGTGGCGGCGTGTGCGACCCGCAGGTCCGCCTGGGACCCAGTTTATCTCATGGGCAGAGTTTCGTGGTATGCTTCTTGGGGCCTTCTTTCCCGAGAGTGTTCGGCAGAGTTTGGAAGAGCAGCTGAGGAATCTCCGCCAGGGAGATAGGCCCGTACACGTGTACATAGCCGATTTCAATCGGCTGTTAGCTTGTATGCCCCACGTGGCCAGAGATGAGACCCACCGGATCTATATGTTCGAGAGAGGGTTGCGTCGGGACATTTATCAGTTGGTCCGCTCCCGCCGATTACAAACTTTGGAGGCCTCGATGGAGCAGGCACTGTATGTGGAGAGTGGTGAGGTCGTGATGGCAGAGGTGGCTCCAGCCCCCGTAGTGACTCCTGGGGCAAAGCGCCCGGCGCTGCTTGAGGAGGGGCAGTCGAGTAGACAGGGACCCCCGAGACCTCCCCGTTTCCACTCTCAGGGACGGGGGTATCAGGGGCGGCAGAGATCTGGGGCATCTCGTCAGTTCCAGCAGCAGCAGCGTCGACCACCTGGACAGCAGCAGTCTTCGCAGCAGCAGCAGTCTTCGCAGCAGCAGCAGACTTCGCGGCAGCCGCGCCCTGATCGTTGTGTCATTTGTGGAGGACCGCACCCACCGGCCCAGTGCCCGCAGAGTCAGGGCCGCTGCTTCCGTTGCGGGCAGACCGGTCACTTCGCGAGGGCGTGCCCCAGGGCAGGTTACCCAGCTCCTTCATCAGCTTCTGCATCCTTCATTCCTCGTCAGTCAGCAGGACCTTCGGCGGCCTCCGGTAGGCCAGACTTTGCTTCATCGTCCTCGCGACAGCCAGAGCGACATCCCCCGGCGCCGAGCGGTCGAGTTTATGCCGCTCAGGTAGAGGATGCTACAGCAGCAGAGCATGTCGTCGCAGGTATTATTTTGATTTCTGCAGTTCGTACTCGTACTCTCTTTGATACCGGTGCATCGCATTCTTTTATCAGTAGAGCATTTGCATCCATTCATGGTATAGAGGTAGTTTCTTTATCGCATGCATTAGAGGTTCAGATACCAGATCATGTCTTGCATGTCGAGGAGTATTGTAGGGATTGCCCTGTGCAGTTGGGATCCTGGATTTTGCCGGCAGACTTGCTTGTCTTGCGGCAGCTCCAGGATTTCGACGTCGTGCTAGGTATGGATTGGTTGTCGAGGTACTATGCTGTTATAGACTGCAGAGAGAGGACGGTGACCCTCCACGAGCCTGGACAGGAGGAGTTCGTTTTCAGAGGCTGCCAGAGCACCTTCTTTGCGATGACTGTTTCTTCGGCGAGGGCTAGGCGGATGATTAGTAGAGGCTGCACCACTTTCTTAGCGACGATTGTGGAGGTGCCTACGGCGGCACTGGGACTCGAGGATATTCCTGTTGTCCGCGAGTTCCCAGATGTGTTTCCCCCTGAGTTGACGACTATGCCGCCTGAGAGGGAGGTGGAGTTTGTGATTGATGTGGTACCGGGAACCGCACCAATCTCGAAGGCGCCTTATAGGATGGCACCTGCCGAGTTGAGGGAGTTGAAGGCCCAGCTTCAGGATCTTATGGACAGGGGCTTTGTCAGGCCTAGTGTTTCTCCATGGGGAGCGCCAGTTTTATTTGTGAAGAAGAAGGATGGGTCGCTTCGTTTGTGTGTGGATTATCGGGAGTTGAATAAAGTGACCATCCGGAACAAGTACCCCCTTCCACGGATAGATGATTTATTTGATCAGTTGCAGGGAGCCACAGTGTTTTCGAAGATTGATCTTCAGTCAGCTTACCACCAGTTGAGGGTGAGGGCCGAGGACATCCCCAAGACGGCTTTTCGATCCCGGTATGGGCATTATGAGTTTACGGTTATGCCGTTTGGTTTGACTAATGCCCCAGCTGCATTCATGGATTTGATGAACCGGGTATTTCAGCCGTACTTGGACTTGTTTGTGGTTGTGTTCATTGATGATGTGGTGACCCTGATCCCCGTGTAGCTTCTCCCATGAACCGTGGTGTAGAACACCTAGTGTTGGTGTATCTGGTCCACAGTGCATCAAAGGGATGCCACAGATGGACCCTGTGTGATATCCACAGCTGGATTGGCCTTCGGCTGCATTTGCCGAATTTTCGAATTTGATTTGGGCCAAACAGAGGGTGGATTTGGATTCAGTGCGGAAAAACGCTTGAAAACGGCTATTTGCTTGTTTGATTTGGAGTCCGGATGCCCAAAAACGGACCCCCGGAAGTTTTCGCTGAATTTCGGTGCATGGGAGGGGCCGTGGACCACCGGCTGCCACGTGGCGGCTTGTGATTGGGCCGGTCCGCAGCGCTCGGTCCACAGAGGGGAGCGGCTGGGTGCACGGACCCGGCGCAGGGACACGTGGCGCCGCCTGATTGGCGGGCTCGTGAGGCGCGGTCCACAGGGTTTGCGCGGCGGTGCATGGACCGGGGCGGGGGGACACGTGGCATCCCCCGTTGGTCGTGCACGCGGCGCGGTCCCACGGAACCTGAATTGGGTGCGTGGACCGGGTGCACAGGACACGTGTCGTCATGCCATTCGCGGGCTCACGAGGCGCGGTGCACCGGGTCGCGGTCGGGCGCCTCGGGGCGCGTGCGTGGCAGGCGGCCAGTGCGGCGCCTGCCCACACGTGTGACCGGCGACAGTGGCAGGGCCACGTGTCGCCCTGCCACTGGCGGGCTGCCACCCTACCCGGTTTGACCGGGTAGGTCAGCCCTTCGGGGCGGCACCTTATTTTTCTAACTGATTTTCTAAAAAGAACTGTTTGCTTGGATTTCTTCCGGCACCAAATTTTTCAAATGTCACCATTTCATATAACTCCTCCTCGAAAGGATTCGAGTGATCCGGTTCTAGGGGCCATTCCGAAAGTCGGGGAAAGCCACGGGGGATTTCTTCACCTGTTTTGTTTGATGGGTTGTAGGTGTAGGTCTCCCTTCCTTTCGGCCTTTTTGGCATTTCTGCGCGTCGTGCCGAGGTTTTGCTTTTCCACTATAAGGGGATCCTCTCGATGGCGGAGCTTGGAGTCTGCTTGTTTGGGGTTTTAGGGGTCACGGTTTCCGAACTCTTTTTGTTGGTCTCGGCGCGACGTTCTGTTCTTCGGTGCCTTCTTCGGTCGCTCTTGGTTCGAGTCCCCCGACCTGTTGGTCGATCTTTTGAGTGGTTTCTATAGCTGCATGTGGATTCGCTAACAGGTGCGGATACCCTTTTGGTTCACGCACTCCCCTGATGCCGCGTCCGAGGTGTCTTCTCGTGCTCACTTGGGACCCTTCTTGCTGTGAGTTTGCAGTGACGGACGCAGCTCCTGTTGAGGATATCTTCGCGCACAGATCTCGGATCAGAACGTGCTATAGATTTTTTCAGTCTACGGGACGCAAGATCATCATGTTTTTTCTAGGAATTTTTGGAGACCTTCAGGTATAGTACTTTCCTTTTATCTTTAGAGGTTTACAGTAGAATGGTTTTGGGATTATTCCCCGTTACGTGGCCTTTATAACTTGGCCTCGGTGCACGGAACTTGGGCGTAGCAGGTACGTTGTTTCGTATTTTTCCACAGAGGACTTCTACAGGGATATTTTGTTTGTGCTTTTTCGATCGAGGTAAGGGAGTCGCGAGATAGTTCCCTACCAGTCGTCGTCCAGAGAGTAGATGTACCCTTATTACTTTTGAGAGTTCCTGTTGAGAGAACTTTGTAGTGAGGTATAGAGTTGTATTTATTTTACTGCTCGAGAGACTTTTGTACTTGTGGTGAGGACTTGTGTTGTATATAGTTTTTATTTCTAGCAGTTTTACTTTCAGCTCTGATATCTGCATAGTATAGATGCTCTTTTGCAGGTTAGTCGCTTCGTCTATACGGGGCTTCCCGTATGGGCGGCGGATCTGTTGGCGAGCCCGGGTCGCAGTTTCGACGCCGGGGCGTGACAGATTAGGTGGTATCAGAGCCATTCACCAGCCGGAAATGTGAGATGAGTCTCGGCTGAGCCAGGGTTATATAGCGGGTAGAGCGAGGCTCCCCGGCTAATGACCGTTGTGAGTGGAGTGCAGCTCCTCACAAGGTCGGCTAAGGCTAGCGAGACGAGTCTCACATCGCCTGGTGCTTGTGAGTGTGCTTGAGCCTGACGTGGACGTCAGGGCTTAAAGGGGGGAAGAATGTGACACCCCCGGAATTTGGATTAGTCCTCTATATAAATGATATAATAGGACTAAATCTCTAACCCGGCTATAGCATTTTGGATGGTAGCAAGATCCAAGAGGAACATGAGAGTTAAGCGTGCTAGAGCTAGAGTAGTTCTAGGATGGGTGACCCCCTGGGAAGTGGGGCGTCATAGGTGGTATCAGAGCCTAGGTTGTAGGTCATTGTGGACTTAGAAACCCTAGGCTTGTGGTTGGACATTAGGATGACTACGTGAGAGTCGTGACTGTTAGCGAGAGTCCTGATTGAGTTTGATACCTCTCCCAGGGGTGGGATGAGTGACTGGCATGTTTATTCTCCTAAGCGATTATGTTGGCTGCAGACAACATAGTGCTAGGGAATGGATGACATGTCCTAGACTTTCGCTGGATTGGGTCGAGTATTGTTTGGTACTGTCCTGATGGTTGCTTGTGTGTTGCTTGTAGGCACGATGCCTCCCCGACGCAGGGTGCAGACGCGTTCTCAGCCTTTCCCCTCCGAGGAGCCCGAGCAGGAGGACTCGGGGCAGGGGCAGCAGAGGGAGGTTCTGGAGCTCCGTGCCCAGGTGGCACAGTTGTCTGAGGCGGTGCGGCGCCAGGAGGAGACATCACAGCGCCAGGAGGAGGCTTCTCGGCGCCAGGAGGAGGCCTTGGGTCGCATGATGCTTTTGTTGGAGCAGAGGGTACAGCCAGTTGTAGCACCCCCAGGGAGTTTCCCCGCACCTGCTTCGCCAGCTGTGGCACCCCCAGTTGTACCAGCAGCACAGGCAGCCCCTACTGCATCGAGTACCAGTGGTCAGCCGTCTGGGACAGCAGGACAGTTGACCCCTGCAGAGCAGCGCGAGGTGGTTGATATGTTGACGAGATTCCATCAGTCTGATCCGCATCGTTTTTCGGGGCAGGGTACGGAGCGCGGAGAGGCGGTGACGGCCAAGGTGGCTCCAGCCCCCGCAGGGATTCTGGGGGCGAAGCGCCCATCACGGGATGTTGAGGGACAGACGAGTCAGCAGGGACCTCCGAGACCTTCACGACCTCATCCTCAGGGTCGTAGGTTTCGGAGGCGCCAGAGATCAGGTGGACCCCCGCAGCAGCCGCGGTATCAGCAGCACCAGCAGCGACAGCAGTCTCAGCAGCAGTACCCCCGACAGCAGCGGTTTCGGCACCAGCGACAGGAGCGGTGTGTCATCTGTGGCGGCCCTCATTCGCCGTTGCATTGTTACCAGAGACGGGGACGGTGTTTCCTCTGTGGATCGTTGGGACATCTTCAGGCAGCTTGCCCCCAGGCCATTTTGTCAGTGCGGCCGATTGCGACAGCACCCCCCTTGCCCATCCATGCAGCGGGAACCCCTCCGGCACACCAGCAGACAGATTGGGCCACGACGTCGGGACAGACGGGACGACGACCTGCAGCACCCAGTGGACGGGTTTATGCAGCCCTGGTGGAGGACACCCCGGCAGCGGATCATGCCGCGGCAGGTATGATTTTATTTCAGTTAGCTGAGTTGAGCATTTCGTTACCGCTGCATTCTTCCGCATTATTAGTTTAGTATCTGCATCAGCATCTTTGCATGGGTATGGGTTAGGAATTTCTGCTACATGTTTAGCGATTGGATTCTTCCCTGTATCCTATGGATAGAGGAGATTCGCGGTGTATGATCAGTGCAGTTGAGACTTGGGACTTCGCCGGCTGATGTGGCGATTCAAGGACAGCACCAGGACTTGGATTGAGCACACATGTTGGACTGTTGGTGCGGTGCAGTGCTACAACTGATAATGGAATGAGAGCAGTTATCCTTCTGCGAGTGGGACTGGGGGAGTTCGTTTTCTCGGATTGTCGGCGTATCCTTCCTGCAGCATCAGCTTCAGCGGCTTGGGCAGACGCCACCTCAGGAGCAGATGTGATGCCTAGGACTAGAGGTTATGTCCTTAGGAGTCTCGTTAGTGGTAGCTTCCTTTTTGTGGCCACAGCAGGAACGACACCAACACTACTCTCACTCTTCTCGCCTTTGAACTGAAATTTACGAACAGGACGAAAACTTCGAAGGATTGCTCCAGAAATGGAGACAGTGCCCGAACCTGTTCTCGTTTGATTGGGGCGAAGGCACTGATCTTTCAAAGTTTTCGGACTTTTCGCTAATTTCAGCTGTTTTCTAAATTGAGAGTTGGGGTTGATGACTTTCTTGCTGGTGGAGCCGAACCTTTCTTGTTAGTTTTGTGTTGTGTTCTTGGTTGTTTGGATTGTCTTGGTTTTGTGGTTGTGGTGCTTTTGTTTCGGGGACGAAACTTCCTTTTAGTGGGGGAGGATGTGGTGACCCTGATCCCCGTGTAGCTTCTCCCATGAACCGTGGTGTAGAACACCTAGTGTTGGTGTATCTGGTCCACAGTGCATCAAAGGGATGCCACAGATGGACCCTGTGTGATATCCACAGCTGGATTGGCCTTCGGCTGCATTTGCCGAATTTTCGAATTTGATTTGGGCCAAACAGAGGGTGGATTTGGATTCAGCGCGGAAAAAACGCTTGAAAACGGCTATTTGCTTGTTTGATTTGGAGTCCGGATGCCCAAAAACGGACCCCCGGAAGTTTTCGCTGAATTTCGGTGCATGGGAGGGGCCGTGGACCGCCGGCTGCCACGTGGCGGCTTGTGATTGGGCCGGTCCGCAGCGCTCGGTCCACAGAGGGGAGCGGCTGGGTGCACGGACCCGGCGCAGGGACACGTGGCGCCGCCTGATTGGCGGGCTCGTGAGGCGCGGTCCACAGGGTTTGCGCGGCGGTGCATGGACCGGGGCGGGGGGGACACGTGGCATCCCCCGGTTGGTCGGTGCACGCGGCGCGGTCCACGGAACCTGAATTGGGTGCGTGGACCGGGTGCACAGGACACGTGTCGTCATGCCATTCGCGGGCTCACGAGGCGCGGTGCACCGGGTCGCGGTCGGGCGCCTCGGGGCGCGTGCGTGGCAGGCGGCCAGTGCGGCGCCTGCCCGCACGTGTGACCGCGACAGTGGCAGGGCCACGTGTCGCCCTGCCACTGGCGGGCGCCACCTACCCGGTTTGACCGGGTAGGTGCCACGCGGCGGCACCACACGCGCCCCGCACAGCTGTTTGCTGTGCGGGACACGTGTCGGCCACCGGGAGTGCCACGTGGCCACTCCCGGCGCGCCCCGCACAGCTGTTTGCTGTGCGGGTGACGTGGCGGCACCAAATTTTTCCGGGCGGCTACAGTATCCCGCCTCTGCGCCCGGATTCGGGCGCCCGAAACTTCGGGTGCGCCCGAAAGTGGGGACATTTTGGGGATTTCTTCATTTGTTTTTCTGCTGCCTATTTAAGGCCGAGCTCCCTTCCTCTTCGGCTTTTTGGCATTTCTGAGCGTCAAACCGAGGAGAGTTCTTCACCAAAGTTGATCCTCTCTCTGTCAAGCTTCCATCTGCAGAGTTTGGGGATTTTTGGGGGCACGCTTTTCGAGATTCTCTTTTTCTTGGCTCGGCGCGACGTTCTTTCTTCGGTGCTTCTTCCGTCGCTCTTCGGTGTACGAGCTCCCCCGACCTACTCCGACGATCTTTTCGAGCGATTTCTTCGCTGCTGGATTCGTAACAGGTGAGGCTACGATTTTGGATTTCACGCACATTTTCTGATTTCGCGTTTTCCGAGGTGTTTTCTCGTGCTCATTGGGACCCTTCTTGCTGTGAGTTTGTGGTGAGGACAGCAGCTTCTTTTGAGGATATCTTCGCGCACAGATCTCGGATCAGAACGTGCTTATAGACTTTTTTCATCTACGCGACGCAAGGATCATCATATATTTTTCTAGGAATTTTTGGAGACCTTCCCGAAGGTATACACTTTTCCTTTTATCTGTACGAGAGTTTACAGTTGAATGGTTTTGGGATTATGCGCACCGATACTGTGGAATTTATAACTTGGCCTACGGTGCTCGGAATTGGGCGTGCAGGTACTTGTTTCGAAGCTATCGACACGAGGATCGCAGGGATATTTTATTTGGAATTTTTCGAGCACATTCAGCAGGTGAAATAATCACATCTTTGCGGCTGAATTTCAGTGTTGTAATTCTTGGCAGATTTTCGGATTTAAGTGTAACTGTGGCCTTATGTTGTACCCAGGAGGGATTGTGGACTGTACTGGACCTGTTGGACCTAGAGTTGTTATTTTCCTGGTTTTCTCAGCTGTACGACTCCGGACAGTTAGCGTCTTCAGGTGGGTGGCTTGCTTTCAAGATCTATGGACTGTACTCTAATTCTATGGATATAGAATCATGCATGATAGGGATTGGAGTTGGGTAGTATGCTAGAAATAGGAATTGTTGTTCCTAGTATTATCTGTTGATCTTGTGATCTTTTACTTCCTTCTATCATGTTAAATATTCGTTATCTTGGAACCTGACCTAGCACCCCCGTCATATGTTGCATGTGTAACCAGACCAGTAGAAAACCCTCACTTGGGCTAGGGTTATTTATGCTTAGACATCCACACTTTATGTTTCATTCCTGGACTTAGTGTTATCCTCGCCCGGGTAGTGGGCCGAGCGGTCGGGACATCTTTTTAGTGTGGGATACATTTGCACTCGTGCTTGGGAGCAGAGTGGAGTCTGGTAGATGTAGTGGATCGCTTGTCTGTACCGGGAACCGTTTGAGAGAAACGGTGGTCCCGAGAGGTCTTGTTTTCCCCTGTTGGGGTTGTCGCCACTGTGTCAGTGGTAGTAGTATACTAGTGTTAGCCGAACCTAGAACCCTTTTTGACATACACATGATTTTAGTCTACCAATGTTTTCTTCCAAGCATCGAAGGGCCGCTAGAGTCTGTTCTTGTTTGATTGGACAAAGGCATCAGCCCTTCGGGGTTTGGGTAAAACCCTTATTTTTCTAACTGATTTTCTAAAAAGAACTAAATCGTTAAATATGGATTTCTTCCAGATCAAAATAATTTTCAATAACAAATGTCACCATTTCATATAAATCTCCTCACTCGAAAGGATTCGAGTGATCCGGGTTCTAGGGGCCATTCCTTTGTCGGGACGAAAGCCACGGGGGCCGAGCCTGGAACCTGTTCTTGTTTGATAGGGTTGTAGGTGTAGGTCTCCCGGGACTTTCGGGCCCTGTTGGTGCCTTCTGCGTGTCGTGCCGAGGTTTTGCTTTTCCGAACTATAAGGGGATCGGGAACTTCGATAGGCGGAGCCTGGAGTCTGTTCTTGTTTGATAGGGTTCTTAGCACCGGTCTATCGGGTTTCCGAACCCTTATGGTGTCGGTCTTTCCTGTGAGTTAGTGTTCTGTTGTGGTAGCCGTCTAGTGGACGGTGGCCCCAGCTGTGTGGTTTTCCAGCCTGTGGTTGAGAGTTGTTGTTGTTGGTCGATCTTGTTGATCGTGGTTTGGACTATAGCCTGCATGTGCCATATTGAGCTCGACAGAGTGCGCGGATACCCTTGTCCTCGTTGGGGTCGCTCCCCTCGAGTGCCACGTCCGGAGTGGTCTGCACTGTGGTATCGCGACTTGTCGACGCCGTCCCTCTGGCTGGTCCAGTTTTGGCAGTCACGGACACCCTACGGGAGACCCGTCCTGTAGAGGATGTGCGGCAGTAGGTGGGCGCAGGTTTGACTGGACCCTTGAGGCAGTCAGTTTTAGATTTGGTGAGTTTACTGTGGGTATTAGTAGATGCATCATGTTCCATCTGTTCCTTTTCTTGAGCATCTAGATAGAGGCATAGTAGCTGTAGAGTTACTTTTCCAGCCCTTTCATTTCAGTATTATATTGTTACTTTTTGCCTCTAGTAGACTTAGTGGGCAGACCGTCGGGCTTGTTGGCGGCACCCACTGAGAACTACTTGGGACGTAGTTCTCACACCCGTCGTGGTGTATTTTTCCCACAGGGACTTCTACTCCGGTTCCTGCTGTTCCTGTTGCTGCTTCTTCTGATCGAGGTAAGGGAGTCGCGAGATAGTTCCCTACCAGTCGTCGTCCAGAGAGTAGATGTACCCTTATTACTTTTGAGAGTTCCTGTTGAGAGAACTTTGTAGTGAGGTATAGAGTTGTATTTATTTTACTGCTCGAGAGACTTTTGTACTTGTGGTGAGGACTTGTGTTGTATATAGTTTTTATTTCTAGCAGTTTTACTTTCAGCTCTGATATCTGCATAGTATAGATGCTCTTTTGCAGGTTAGTCGCTTCGTCTATACGGGGCTTCCCGTATGGGCGGCGGATCTGTTGGCGAGCCCGGGTCGCAGTTTCGACGCCGGGGCGTGACAGATTAGGTGGTATCAGAGCCATTCACCAGCCGGAAATGTGAGATGAGTCTCGGCTGAGCCAGGGTTATATAGCGGGTAGAGCGAGGATCCCCGGCTAATGACCGTTGTGAGTGGAGTGCAGCTCCTCACAAGGTCGGCTAAGGCTAGCGAGACGAGTCTCACATCGCCTGGTGCTTGTGAGTGTGCTTGAGCCTGACGTGGACGTCAGGGCTTAAAGGGGGGAAGAATGTGACACCCCCGGAATTTGGATTAGTCCTCTATATAAATGATATAATAGGACTAAATCTCTAACCCGGCTATAGCATTTTGGATGGTAGCAAGATCCAAGAGGAACATGAGAGTTAAGCGTGCTAGAGCTAGAGTAGTTCTAGGATGGGTGACCCCCTGGGAAGTGGGGCGTCATAGGTGGTATCAGAGCCTAGGTTGTAGGTCATTGTGGACTTAGAAACCCTAGGCTTGTGGTTGGACATTAGGATGACTACGTGAGAGTCGTGACTGTTAGCGAGAGTCCTGATTGAGTTTGATACCTCTCCCAGGGGTGGGATGAGTGACTGGCATGTTTATTCTCCTAAGCGATTATGTTGGCTGCAGACAACATAGTGCTAGGGAATGGATGACATGTCCTAGACTTTCGCTGGATTGGGTCGAGTATTGTTTGGTACTGTCCTGATGGTTGCTTGTGTGTTGCTTGTAGGCACGATGCCTCCCCGAAGCAGGGTGCAGATGCGTTCTCAGCCTTTCCCCTCCGAGGAGCCCGAGCAGGAGGACTCGGGGCAGGGGCAGCAGAGGGAGGTTCTGGAGCTCCGTGCCCAGGTGGCACAGTTGTCTGAGGCGGTGCGGCGCCAGGAGGAGACATCACAGCGCCAGGAGGAGGCTTCTCGGCGCCAGGAGGAGGCCTTGGGTCGCATGATGCTTTTGTTTGAGCAGAGGGTACAGCCAGTTGTAGCACCCCCAGGGAGTTTCCCCGCACCTGCTTCGCCAGCTGTGGCACCCCCAGTTGTACCAGCAGCACAGGCAGCCCCTACTGCATCGAGTACCAGTGGTCAGCCGTCTGGGACAGCAGGACAGTTGACCCCTGCAGAGCAGCGCGAGGTGGTTGATATGTTGACGAGATTCCATCAGTCTGATCCGCATCGTTTTTCGGGGCAGGGTACGGAGCGCGGAGAGGCGGTGACGGCCAAGGTGGCTCCAGCCCCCGCAGGGATTCTGGGGGCGAAGCGCCCATCACGGGATGTTGAGGGACAGACGAGTCAGCAGGGACCTCCGAGACCTTCACGACCTCATCCTCAGGGTCGTAGGTTTCGGAGGCGCCAGAGATCAGGTGGACCCCCGCAGCAGCCGCGGTATCAGCAGCACCAGCAGCGACAGCAGTCTCAGCAGCAGTACCCCCGACAGCAGCGGTTTCGGCACCAGCGACAGGAGCGGTGTGTCATCTGTGGCGGCCCTCATTCGCCGTTGCATTGTTACCAGAGACGGGGACGGTGTTTCCTCTGTGGATCGTTGGGACATCTTCAGGCAGCTTGCCCCCAGGCCATTTTGTCAGTGCGGCCGATTGCGACAGCACCCCCCTTGCCCATCCATGCAGCGGGAACCCCTCCGGCACACCAGCAGACAGATTGGGCCACGACGTCAGGACAGACGGGACGACGACCTGCAGCACCCAGTGGACGGGTTTATGCAGCCCTGGTGGAGGACACCCCGGCAGCGGATCATGCCGCGGCAGGTATGATTTTATTTCAGTTAGCTGAGTTGAGCATTTCGTTACCGCTGCATTCTTCCGCATTATTAGTTGAGTATCTGCATCAGCATCTTTCCATGGGTATGGGTTAGGAATTTCTGCTACATGTTTAGCGATTGGATTCTTCCCTGTATCCTATGGATAGAGGAGATTCGCGGTGTATGATCAGTGCAGTTGAGACTTGGGACTTCGCCGGCTGATGTGGCGATTCAAGGACAGCACCAGGACTTGGATTGAGCACACATGTTGGACTGTTGGTGCGGTGCAGTCCTACAACTGATAATGGAATGAGAGCAGTTATCCTTCTGCGAGTGGGACTGGGGGAGTTCGTTTTCTCGGATTGTCGGCGTATCCTTCCTGCAGCATCAGCTTCAGCGGCTTGGGCAGACGCCACCTCAGGAGCAGATGTGATGCCTAGGACTAGAGGTTATGTCCTTAGGAGTCTCGTTAGTGGTAGCTTCCTTTTTGTGGCCACAGCAGGAACGACACCAACACTACTCTCACTCTTCTCGCCTTTGAACTGAAATATACGAACAGGACGAAAACTTCGAAGGATTGCTCCAGAAATGGAGACAGTGCCCGAACCTGTTCTCGTTTGATTGGGGCGAAGGCACTGATCTTTCAAAGTTTTCGGACTTTTCGCTAATTTCAGCTGTTTTCTAAATTGAGAGTTGGGGTTGATGACTTTCCTGCTGGTGGAGCCGAACCTTTCTTGTTAGTTTTGTGTTGTGTTCTTGGTTGTTTGGATTGTCTTGGTTTTGTGGTTGTGGTGCTTTTGTTTCGGGGACGAAACTTCCTTTTAGTGGGGGAGGATGTGGTGACCCTGATCCCCGTGTAGCTTCTCCCATGAACCGTGGTGTAGAACACCTAGTGTTGGTGTATCTGGTCCACAGTGCATCAAAGGGATGCCACAGATGGACCCTGTGTGATATCCACAGCTGGATTGGCCTTCGGCTGCATTTGCCGAATTTTCGAATTTGATTTGGGCCAAACAGAGGGTGGATTTGGATTCAGCGCGGAAAAACGCTTGAAAACGGCTATTTGCTTGTTTGATTTGGAGTCCGGATGCCCAAAAACGGACCCCCGGAAGTTTTCGCTGAATTTCGGTGCATGGGAGGGGCCGTGGACCGCCGGCTGCCACGTGGCGGCTTGTGATTGGGCCGGTCCGCAGCGCTCGGTCCACAGAGGGGAGCGGCTGGGTGCACGGACCCGGCGCAGGGACACGTGGCGCCGCCTGATTGGCGGGCTCGTGAGGCGCGGTCCACAGGGTTTGCGCGGCGGTGCATGGACCGGGGCGGGGGGACACGTGGCATCCCCCGGTTGGTCGGTGCACGCGGCGCGGTCCACGGAACCTGAATTGGGTGCGTGGACCGGGTGCACAGGACACGTGTCGTCATGCCATTCGCGGGCTCACGAGGCGCGGTGCACCGGGTCGCGGTCGGGCGCCTCGGGGCGCGTGCGTGGCAGGCGGCCAGTGCGGCGCCTGCCCGCACGTGTGACCGCGACAGTGGCAGGGCCACGTGTCGCCCTGCCACTGGCGGGCGCCACCTACCCGGTTTGACCGGGTAGGTGCCACGCGGCGGCACCACACGCGCCCCGCACAGCTGTTTGCTGTGCGGGACACGTGTCGGTCACCGGGAGTGCCACGTGGCCACTCCCGGCGCGCCCCGCACAGCTGTTTGCTGTGCGGGTGACGTGGCGGCACCAAATTTTTCCGGGCGGCTACAGTAACCCGCCTCTGCGCCCGGATTCGGGCGCCCGAAACTTCGGGTGCGCCCGAAAGTGGGGACCTTTTGGGGATTTCTTCATTTATTTTTCTGCTGCCTATTTAAGGCCGAGCTCCCTTCCTCTTCGGCTTTTTGGCATTTCTGAGCGTCAAACCGAGGAGAGTTCTTCACCAAAGTTGATCCTCTCTCTGTCAAGCTTCCATCTGCAGAGTTTGGGGATTTTTGGGGGCACGCTTTTCGAGATTCTCTTTTTCTTGGCTCGGCGCGACGTTCTTTCTTCGGTGCTTCTTCGGTCGATCTTCGGTGTACGAGCTCCCCCGACCTACTCCTACGATCTTTTCGAGCGATTTCTTCACTGCTGGATTCTTAACAGGTGAGGCTACGATTTTGGGTTTCACGCACATTTTCTGATTTCGCATTTTCCGAGGTGTTTTCTCTTGCTCATTGGGACCCATCTTGCTGTGAGTTTGTGGTGAGGACAGCAGCTTCTTTTGAGGATATCTTCGCGCACAGATCTCGGATCAGAACGTGCTTATAGACTTTTTTCATCTACGCGACGCAAGGATCATCATATATTTTTCTGGGAATTTTTGGAGACCTTCCCGAAGGTATACACTTTTCCTTTTATCTGTACGAGAGTTTACAGTTGAATCGTTTTGGGATTATGCGCACCGATACTGTGGAATTTATAACTTGGCCTACGGTGCTCGGAATTGGGCGTGCAGGTACTTGTTTCGAAGCTATCGACACGAGGATCGCAGGGATATTTTATTTGGAATTTTTCGAGCACATTCAGCAGGTGAAATAATCACATCTTTGCGGCTGAATTTCAGTGTTGTAATTCTTGGCAGATTTTCGGATTTAAGTGTAACTGTGGCCTTATGTTGTACCCAGGAGGGATTGTGGACTGTACTGGACCTGTTGGACCTAGAGTTGTTATTTTCCTGGTTTTCTCAGCTGTACGACTCCGGACAGTTAGCGTCTTCAGGTGGGTGGCTTGCTTTCAAGATCTATGGACTGTACTCTAATTCTATGGATATAGAATCATGCATGATAGGGATTGGAGTTGGGTAGTATGCTAGAAATAGGAATTGTTGTTCCTAGTATTATCTGTTGATCTTGTGATCTTTTACTTCCTTCTATCATGTTAAATATTCGTTATCTTGGAACCTGACCTAGCACCCCCGTCATATGTTGCATGTGTAACCAGACCAGTAGAAAACCCTCACTTGGGCTAGGGTTATTTATGCTTAGACATCCACACTTTATGTTTCATTCCTGGACTTAGTGTTATCCTCGCCCGGGTAGTGGGCCGAGCGGTCGGGACATCTTTTTAGTGTGGGATACATTTGCACTCGTGCTTGGGAGCAGAGTGGAGTCTGGTAGATGTAGTGGATCGCTTGTCTGTACCGGGAACCGTTTGAGAGAAACGGTGGTCCCGAGAGGTCTTGTTTTCCCCTGTTGGGGTTGTCGCCACTGTGTCAGTGGTAGTAGTATACTAGTGTTAGCCGAACCTAGAACCCTTTTTGACATACACATGATTTTAGTCTACCAATATTTTCTTCCAAGCATTGAAGGGCCGCTAGAGTCTGTTCTTGTTTGATTGGACAAAGGCATCAGCCCTTCGGGGTTTGGGTAAAACCCTTATTTTTCTAACTGATTTTCTAAAAAGAACTAAATCGTTAAATATGGATTTCTTCCAGATCAAAATAATTTTCAATAACAAATGTCACCATTTCATATAAATCTCCTCACTCGAAAGGATTCGAGTGATCCGGGTTCTAGGGGCCATTCCTTTGTCGGGACGAAAGCCACGGGGGCCGAGCCTGGAACCTGTTCTTGTTTGATAGGGTTGTAGGTGTAGGTCTCCCGGGACTTTCGGGCCCTGTTGGTGCCTTCTGCGTGTCGTGCCGAGGTTTTGCTTTTCCGAACTATAAGGGGATCGGGAACTTCGATAGGCGGAGCCTGGAGTCTGTTCTTGTTTGATAGGGTTCTTAGCACCGGTCTATCGGGTTTCCGAACCCTTATGGTGTCGGTCTTTCCTGTGAGTTAGTGTTCTGTTGTGGGAGCCGTCTAGTGGACGGTGGCCCCAGCTGTGTGGTTTTCCAGCCTGTGGTTGAGAGTTGTTGTTGTTGGTCGATCTTGTTGATCGTGGTTTGGACTATAGCCTGCATGTGCCATATTGAGCTCGACAGAGTGCGCGGATACCCTTGTCCTCGTTGGGGTCGCTCCCCTCGAGTGCCACGTCCGGAGTGGTCTGCACTGTGGTATCGCGACTTGTCGACGCCGTCCCTCTGGCTGGTCCAGTTTTGGCAGTCACGGACACCCTACGGGAGACCCGTCCTGTAGAGGATGTGCGGCAGTAGGTGGGCGCAGGTTTGACTGGACCCTTGAGGCAGTCAGTTTTAGATTTGGTGAGTTTACTGTGGGTATTAGTAGATGCATCATGTTCCATCTGTTCCTTTTCTTGAGCATCTAGATAGAGGCATAGTAGCTGTAGAGTTACTTTTCCAGCCCTTTCATTTCAGTATTATATTGTTACTTTTTGCCTCTAGTAGACTTAGTGGGCAGACCGTCGGGCTTGTTGGCGGCACCCACTGAGAACTACTTGGGACGTAGTTCTCACACCCGTCGTGGTGTATTTTTCCCACAGGGACTTCTACTCCGGTTCCTGCTGTTCCTGTTGCTGCTTCTTCTGATCGAGGTAAGGGAGTCGCGAGATAGTTCCCTACCAGTCGTCGTCCAGAGAGTAGATGTACCCTTATTACTTTTGAGAGTTCCTGTTGAGAGAACTTTGTAGTGAGGTATAGAGTTGTATTTATTTTACTGCTCGAGAGACTTTTGTACTTGTGGTGAGGACTTGTGTTGTATATAGTTTTTATTTCTAGCAGTTTTACTTTCAGCTCTGATATCTGCATAGTATAGATGCTCTTTTGCAGGTTAGTCGCTTCGTCTATACGGGGCTTCCCGTATGGGCGGCGGATCTGTTGGCGAGCCCGGGTCGCAGTTTCGACGCCGGGGCGTGACAGATGACATCTTGATCTACTCCCGGAGCGATGTGGATCATGAGGAGCACTTGAGGTTAGTGCTGCAGCTTCTACGTGAGAAGAAGCTGTATGCCAAGCTTAAGAAGTGCGAGTTTTGGCTTCGGGAGGTTGCATTTTTGGGCCACTTGGTATCAGCCGCAGGGGTGGCAGTTGACCCGACGAAGATCGATACAGTTCGGGATTGGCCGAGACCGACGACGGTGACGGAGGTCCGGAGCTTTCTGGGCTTGGCAGGCTACTACCGTCGGTTTGTAGAGGGCTTTGCGAAGCTCTCTACTCCCCTGACCTGTTTGACTAGGAAGGGGATGAGGTTCATTTGGACTGAGCAGTGTCAGCGGAGTTTTGAGGAGCTGAAGAGGAGACTGATTTCAGCACCAGTTCTTACACTGCCAGTGATGGGAGATGGCTACGTGATTTATAGTGACGCCTCGCACAGCAGTTTGGGTTGTGTCTTGATGCAGCATGGGAGGGTAATTGCTTATGCTTCACGGCAATTAAAGGATTATGAGAAGAATTACCCTACTCATGATTTAGAGCTGGCAGCTGTGGTGTTTGCATTGAAGCTGTGGCGGCATTACCTCTACGGTGAGCATTGTGAGATCTACACGGATCATAAGAGCTTAAAGTACCTGTTTACTCAAAAGGAGCTGAACCTGAGGCAACGCCGGTGGTTGGAGTTACTAAAGGATTACGATGTAAGTATCCTTTATCATCCCGGCAAGGCCAATGTGGTAGCAGATGCTTTGAGTCGGAGGTCAGTGCAGAGCTTGAGCATGTTGGTCACACAGCAGGCCCCACTGATTGAGCAGTTGAGGCGACTCCAGATTGAGGTTGTATCCCCTGGGGTCTCTGCTAGACTGATGTCTATGGTCTTGCAGCCCACTCTGTTGGACAGGATTAGGGAGACGCAGAGTGAGGACCCCCACTTGGAGAGGATCAGATCCCAGATACATGCAGATTAGATTGGGGATTTTTCAGTGGATAGCTCGGGAGTACTGCGGTACAGGGACCGAGTTTGTGTGCCTTCGGATCCAGAGATCAGAGACCAGATTTTGAGAGAGGCCCATTATACACCTTATACCATTCATCCTGGTGGTACTAAGATGTATAAGGACCTCAAGGCACATTTTTGGTGGTCCGGAATGAAGCGGGACATTGGAAGATTTGTGGCTCACTGTTTAACTTGCCAGCAAGTGAAAGCAGAGCACCGGGTTCCTGCTGGCAAGTTTCAAAGTCTTCCAATTCCCGAGTGGAAGTGGGACCACATCACCATGGACTTTGTTACAGGGCTGCCGAGAGCGCAGAGTGGAGCCGACGCGATTTGGGTTATTGTAGATAGACTCACCAAGTCTGCACACTTCTTGCCTGTTCAGATGACTTGGTCATTGGAGCGTCTGGCACAGTTGTATTTGGACGAGATAGTGAGGCTGCACGGTGTACCGGCGTCGATTGTTTCAGATCGGGATCCGAGGTTTGTGTCACGATTCTGGGGGAGTTTATAGTCAGCTTTGGGGACCCAGCTCAGTTTCAGCACTGCTTTCCACCCACAGACTGATGGCCAGTCTGAGCGCACTATACAGACCCTCGAGGATATGCTGAGAGCGTGCGTTATGGATTTTGGAGGGGGGTGGTACCGACACTTATCTTTAGTTGAGTTTGCGTACAACAACAGCTATCAGGCGAGCATTCAGATGGCTCCGTTTGAGGCGTTGTATGGACGCAAGTGTCGGTCACCCTTGTATTGGAGTGACGTGGGTGAGAGGAGGACTTTAGGACCAGATCTTCTTTTGGAGGCTGAGGCGAAAGTCAGAGTTGTTCGTCGACACCTTGAGGTAGCCCAGAGTCGTCAGAGGAGTTATGCTGACACTCGTCGGCGAGACCTGGAGTTTCAGATTGGTGACCATGTATTCTTGAAGGTCTCGCCTTCGAAAGGGATCCGGAGATTTGGAGTGCGTGGGAAGCTTAGTCCCCGTTTTGTTGGACCCTTTGAGGTACTTGAGAGAGTAGGCCCTGTGGCTTATAGAGTTGCTCTTCCTCCACGTTTGGCCGGTGTACACGATGTTTTTCATGTCTCAGCCCTGAGTAGATATGTCTTTGATCCGTCGCATGTGGTTGACTTCACTCCCTTGGAGATCGGTGAGGACCTGGTTTACGAGGAGCGGCCGTTGCGGATTCTTGCTCGTGAGGTGAGGGAATTGCGCAACCGGACCATTCCGTATGTGAAGATCTTATGGAGCAATCACGAAGAGCGAGAGGCTACCTGGGAGCTAGAGACAGAGATGAGATCTGCATACCCTTTTCTGTTCGTGACTACTGGTTGAGGTACGCCTGTTCTACCTTACTTTGTTTCGAGGACGAAACTTCCTTTTAGTGGGGGAGGATGTAGTGGCCCTGATTCCCATGCAACGTTCTTCCGATGAATCCACTGTTAGAGCACCTAGTGTCGGTGTATCTGGCCCATGGTGCATCAATGGGATGCCACTGATGGACCCTGTGTGTTATTATTAGCTGTGTAGGCCTTCGGCTGAGTTTGCCGAAATTTCGGAAAAGAATTAGGCCCAACAGAGGTCGGAAATGGATTCAGCACGGAAAAACGCTTGAAAACGGCTATTTGCTTGTTTGTTTCTGAGTCCGGATGCCCAAAAACGGACTCCCGGAAGTTTTTAGTGGAAAATGGTGCATGGGAGGGGCCGTAGACCGCCGGGACACCACGTGGCGGCCTGTCATTGGCCGGTTCAGGATGCGCGGTCCACAGAGCTACGCGGCGGGGTGCACAGACCCGGCGCATGGACACGTGGCACCGCCTGATTGGCGGGCGCAAGGCGCGCGGTCTACCGGGTGAGCGCGGCGGTGCATGGACCAAGGCGGGGGCACGTGGCAGCCTCCGGTTGGTCGGTGCACGCGGCGCGGTCCACAGAATTCCGAAGTGGAATGCGTGGACCGGGTGTAGGGGACACGTGTCACCCTCTGATTCGCTGGCGCACCGTGCGCGGTGCACGGGGCCGGGGCGGGTACCTCGGGGCGCGTGCGCACGACGGGGCCATGCCGCGCGCCCGGCGGGGCCGCCGACCGGCTGGCGGGTCAACCGGGAGGCCACGTGTCACCGCCTGATTGGCGGGCGCCAGCCGCCTTACTGTGCGGTGTGTGGACACGTGGCGGGCAGCGATTGGTCCCGCACCGCTGTTTCCTGTTCGGCGGGACACGTGGCGGCCATAGAGTGGCCCACACCGCTGTTTCCTGTTCGGCGGGACACGTGGCATCATTTGGTGCGTTCGGGCGTGAACAGTGTTGGGCCGGCCCAACACTGTAGCCGCCCGAAACTTTCGGGCGCCCGAAAAATCGGGCCCGAAACCTGTTGACTTGTGTTTTGGGCTGATTTCGGGTGAGGCCTATAAATTGGCCTCCTTAGCTTCCTTTTAGAGGCTTTTCCCGAAGCTTTTAGCTCTTGAGTCCTTAACCAAATTTCCTTCTCTCCCTCTTGTGCATCTTTTGGTGGAAGCTCAGGATTTTTGGAAGCTGCAACGACGGCGACTTCTGCATCGGGGAGCGGAGCGACGATTTACTGTTGGAGTCCCTTTTCCGTTGCAGTTTAGTCTGGGAGGTCTACCGGGCTACCCCGATGTTATTTTTGGACGATTTCTGTGGTGACGGTTTCGTAAGAGGTAAATCTACATTTTCTGTGTTGGACACTTTTTCTGGATCCGAGCTTTTCTTGGGGTTCTAGGTACATTTTTAACCCCCTTTGCGACTGTTGGTTGATTTGGACAGCACCTGCTTGTCGGATTTTTATCTCCTCATCCTGTTATCGGAATTCGACGTTTCAGGACTCTATCGACATCTACTCTTCGCGAGGATCGCTGTCATTTTTTTATTGGAATTTTTGGAGGAGGTTTTTCAGGTGAAAATTTCGTGTTAATGGGACTATTCACCACAGATTTTGGGATTGTGGAATTCTTGTGGATTAAAGTGTAATTTTGGTGTATGTTTGTACCCAGGAGGTTGTAAGCACTTCTACCGTGTTGTTGGCTTGGTGGGATTTGTGATTTGACTGTTTTGGGCTTTCTCAGCTGTACGATTTCGGGCAGTTAGCTCTTTCAGGTGGGTGACCTTGCTTCCAAGAACGCTGGACTGTGTACTAATTCTATGTGTGTAGGATCATGCATGTTAGAAATTGGAGTATTAGCATGTGTAAAACTGTATGTTGTATCTCGTATATCAGTTGATGAATCTTTTGATCCCTACTTTATGTTAAGTAGTGAAATCTTGGAACTTGACCTAGCACCCCTGTCATATGTATCATGTTCAGCCAGTCTGTAGAAAACTCCAACTTGGGCTAGGTTTTTTATTGCTCTAGACATTCCACATCACGATACTTCATTTCACTATGGACTTAGCTTTTCCTCGCCCGAGTTGTGGGCCGAGAGGTCGGGTGGTTGTGGGATGCATTTGCACTCGTGTCTGGGGACCGAGTGGAGTTGATAGCAGTCTGTAGATTTGATTTCTTTGGGAGAGTGATAGTGATGGTAGATCTGGGTTCTTGGAAACTGTCAGAGAGACAGTGAGTTTCAGCTGTGTAGATTCCAGCCAGTGAGTGAGTCAGTGATTTGTTTGGTAGTCGATCTTATTGATCGAGGATTGGATCATAGCCTGCATGAGCCACATTTGAGCTTTACAGAGATACTTTACAGTGATACTTATGGGTTACTTTGACTCGAGTGGGTCGCTCCCCTCGAGTGCCACTCCGGAGTAGGCGAGACCGGGTTGTTGTACCGGCGTGAGTTTGAGATGTTCTTTAGCGACTTGTTGTTGCATTTGTCCCTCTGGCTGTGCTTTAGTTGGCAGCCATGGACGCCCTACGTAAGACCGCTCCTCCGGGACGTAACGACAGTAGGTTGGCGCAGGTTTGACTGGACCCGATGTGGCAGTCAGTTTAGATTGGGTGATCAGGGAGGAGAGTTAGTCGTGGCATCATGTCTTTCTGTTCCACTTTTGAGCATCTAGTTAGAGGCATAGTAGCTGTAAAGTTATTTTTCCCCAGCTTTCCATACAGCACTGCATATGTTACTTTTTGCCTCTGGTAGACTTAGTGGGCAGACCGTCGGGCTTGTTGGCGGCACCCACTGAGAACTACTGTGGGATGTAGTTCTCACACCCGTCGTGGTGTCTTCTCCCCAGGGACTTCTGCTCCGGTTCCTGCAGCTCCTGTTGCTGATCCAGCTCCTTCAGACCGAGGTAAGGGAGTCGCGAGATAGATCCCCTCCTGTCATCTTCAGTGTGTGAGTAGATGTACCCCAGTACTATTTTGGTGTGTGTTATGTGGAGTGACTTTTGTAGTGAGGTTTTGAGTTGTACCTGTCTTTCCTGCTTTTCTGAGAGACTCTTGTGTTCTGGTGAGGTTGGTCTGTATATTTGTGAGTTGTAGTTTTATTTTATGTATTTTATTCCAGCTTTTTCTCTTTCAGCTCTTATATCTGCTAGTGTAGATGTTTCTTTGCAGGTTAGTCGCTACGCCCATACGGGGCTTCCCGTATGGGCGGCGGATCTGTTAGCAAGCCGGGGCGCAGTATCGCCCCGGGGCGTGACAAGGAGTATCAACTCTCACATCCTAGCATGCTACATAGGACTATCATGCATGATCCTACATCAATAGAATTATTGAACAGTCCAAAGGTCTTGAAGACGAGGCCACCCACCTGTAGGTGCTACACTGTCCAAAGTCTAACAGCTGAAAATGCCAGGAGCAACAATCCCCAAAAATTTGCAGTCCCTACGGTCGAAAAACACTGAACAACTCCTCCTGGTACAAACATACAACCCATAGTTACACTTAAATCCCAAAATTAACCAAGTACACACAATCTGAAAATCAGTCCCGAAGATGTGTAATTTTCACCTGCAGAACGGACTCTGAAAAATCTGATAAAAATATCACAGCGATCCTCGCGTCGAGATCTTGGAAACGGGTACTTGCACGTCCAATTCCGAGCCCCGTAGGCCGAGTTACAAATTCCACAGTACAGGTGCCCAAAATCTCACAACCACACAACTGTAAACCCATGCACAGATAAAGGGGAAAAAGTATACCTTCGGGCAAGTCTCAGAAAAATCCCCAAAAAATACGACATTAATCCTTGCGACGCGTAGATGCAAAAAGTGTACAGGAGCGTCTCAATCCGATGTCCGAGCGCGGAGATATCGCCGAAAAACTGAACCGCTGTCCAAACTCAACCACAGCAAAAAGTGTCACAGTAACCTCAGAAAAACACCTCAAAAAGCGCGAAACGAGGGGAAACAGGAAATACTAAGGTTGTAGCTCTGTCAGTCGCCGTTCCAATGGCGCAAGAATCACTTGAAAAAGTGGTGGGGTAGGCCGGGAGAGATCTCGCACCGAAACGCGACGAAAGGGAACACCGACGAAGGAGCGTCGCGCCGCGCCGAAGAAAATGGAATCTCAGAAAGCGTGCCACAAAAAATCTCGAAAATCTGCAGGTTGAAGTAGCTCAGGGAGAGGAAGAAGGTTGCTGAAGGTCGCACTGCCAAAATCCGCGCGGAGAAGGAGCTATCAGGGCTGGAACAGGAGCATTTATATAGGCTGGGAAAACATTTGGATTAATACCCAACATGTCCCTGTTTTCGGGCGCCCGAATCTTTCGGGTGCCGAAAACCGGGTGTATAGACCCGTCCAACAAGCGCCCGGAATGCCCTGGGTGCACCACGTCAGCGCGCAACAGGAAACAGCCAAGACCGCCAACCACAGCTTGACACGTGGCCCATCCCGGAAGGCGACACGTGGCGCAACGGCTGGTCAACGCGCGCCTGGCGCTCACATGTGCGCGCGCCAGCGCCGCCTGCGCACCCTGCCAGGCACGCGCCCCGAGGCGGCCCGGCTAGGTCCGTGGTCCCGGTCCACTGCACCGGCCACTAGGGGACCTATGAGAGGATGCCACGTGGCAAAGCACGCCCGTGCGCCGCGCGCCTGCCCGTGCGCCCGCGCGCCTGCCCGCGCCCGCGCGCCGCCGCGCTCCGCCGCTGCCCGCCGGCGGCCGGAACAGTACCACTTGCCTCGAAAAACGTGCGCGTCATCCGGGCTCCAAAAAATACAAATGAATAGTCCATTTTCATCATTTTCGCGCGCTGAATCCAAATCCGAAATCCGTTTTGCCAAATTCCGAACCTGAATTTTCCCGAAGGCATCCGGAAAGGTGATCTTTTGTCCAAACTTCGCCCTGAGTCCATTTTTAATCTCTGTTTCGCGCGAAACCACTTCTACACACTCGACAAGTCCTCCAACTACCCCCGTGATCCCTTTTTAAGCCCGAAGTCCACCACTTGTGTCCAAATTGCGCACAAACACCACCGACGCGCCCCGCAGGCCTCCGAAAGCTGCCAAACAACCAGAAAACTCAACGTGGGGATCCGGATCCTCACAGTGAGGGTTCTTTTATGGTTCGAGTGTAGACAGGTCCGGGTGGTATCTAGGACCTTTTGATGGAGCTATACTCTGGCAGTTATTGTATGATGCGAGTACCTACTTGGAATCAGACAGCCGAGGACTTTGCCTAGATGGCGTTCAGGACACGGTAGAGGCATTATGAGCTCATAGTGAGGCGAAATGGAATAATTAATGCCCTGTTGTCTTCAAGATTTGAGAAATTGTGTGTCCCAGTGGTACTTGGACGGATTGGGAGTGGTGTCCCCCGAGGACATTTTTATTTACTCCCAGAGCGACTTGGAGCACGAGGAGCACCTGTGGATGTGCTACCATGCCTGTGTGGATAAAGCTATATGGCAAGTTATTGAGGTACAAATTTAAGCTTCAGAAGCTTATGTCTTGGGTCACATTATTTTAGCTGTAGGGGCAGCTGTGGAAACCCGACCGAAATGGATGCCATTCGAGATTGGCCGAGATCGATATTTATGGTTAAGATAAGGAGCTTCTTGGACTGGGCAGTGTCAGGAGAGCTTGGCAATCGGATGATGAGACTGATACCAGCACCAATGCTAGTATTTCTAGTGTTGGGAGAGAGATCTGCGAGTTTTAGTGATGCCTCCTATAGCGACTGTGGAATTACCGTTGGGTTATTGTTGAGCATTATGGATTACCCCGACAGGGCCACTGTGATGGCGGGTACCTGGAGCAGGGAAGCTGTCTGGGGTTGAGTTTGATGATTCCACAGCTGGAGCTGTGTGGACTGTTGAGGCAAACATGGCTTATGGTTGTGTCACTGAGGGTTCCTTTGGACGATAGACCACGACTGAGTAGTTCACTCGGATGGTCAGGATTCGGGAGTGACCGAGTGAGGACCCTAGTTTATGAGGGCTTCTTTCCTTCTTGGATGATCGCGGGGATGTGTTTCGTATTGCCTTGGTTGAGTTGACACAGGATGTGGTTTGGTGCGTGCTGCACTGGTGGTTATTTTGTTTCCCCCAGCTTTGGATGGAGCCCCTGTGGTGTTTCATGTCTCAGCTCAGGAATGTCTTGCTTTTGGATCCCTCGCCCGTGATTGACTCGCTCCATTTGAGAGCTAAGAGTGTTGGAGTACGAGGGATGCCCGTTGCGAATCCTGGCTCGTGAGGTGAGGGAATTGCGCAACCGGGCAATGCCGTACCGTTTGTTGCTGTGGTTGTTGTTGAGGAGTAATTGCAGGGAGAGAGAGGCGACTTGGAAAGCAAGAGACAGTGATGACGAGTACCTACCCTTGATTTTGAGACACCTTTTGAGTTATGTTAGTTTCGAGGACGAAACTTTCTTTTAGTGGGGGAGGATGTGAGGACCCGGAACCCCACGATGAGTTTACTGGTTGATTGGCAGCTTACGGAGGCCTACGAGGTGTGTCGGTACTGTTTGTGCACAATTTGGAAACAAGTGATAGACTTCGGGTTTAAAATGGATCACGTGGGTGATCGGAGGACCCCGTCGGATGTTTAGAAGTAGTTTCGCGCGAAGCGGATATTAAAATTGGGCTCAACGCGAAGTTTGGACAAAGGAACACCTTCTTGGATGCCTTTGGCATATTTTAGGATTTGAATTTGGCAAATCGGACTTCGGATTTGGATTCAGCGCGCGAAAACGATGAAAATGGGCTATTTACTTGTATTTTTCGGAGCCCGGATGACCCGGCACGGATTTTGAGGCTGCTATTACTGTTCCGGTGGCGGCAGGCGGCGGCGGCGGCGGCGGCGGCGGTGGCGAGCAGTGGCGAGCAGCGGCGGAGCGCCGGGGCGCGGGCTCGGGCAGGCGGCGGAGCGGGCACGGGCAGCGCGCGGGCAGGCGCGCGGGCGCGCGGGCAGGCGCGCGGTGCACAGGGCGCGCATGCCACGTGGCGCTTCTCTGTTGGTTGGGTGAGGACACGTGGCGTGATGGCATTGGTTGGTGCTGTGGCCCCGGTTCACGGAACGACTACAGTCTGCCTCGGGAAGCGTGCCTGGCAGAGTGGCAGGCGGCTGCGCGGGGAGCACGCGAGCGCACGTGGGCCGCCTCTGAGTGCGGTCCACGTGGCATCGTGTGGTTGGCGGGTGCACAACACCCACAGGCGTGGTCCACGCCACGTGGCGCACGGCTAATGATCGATTCGGCTGTTCCCTATTATGTGGGTTACGTGGCGCGCCCGGAGTGTTTCGGGCGCACCGCGGGGGGGAGTTTTGGGTACACTATGGGGGCCCGAAAGATTCGGGCGTGCGGAAAGTGTACCCCAAAGTGTGTCTTTTTCCCTTTTCTTCAGCCTATAAATAGGCAATTGAGGGATTTTGAGCGGGTTTTTGGCATTTTCGGGAGCTCCTTCTTCCACAGAGCCATCCTCACTGTACCCTCCACCACTTGATGGATTTTCAGGATTTTTGGAGAACGTGCCATCGACGTTATCTGCAACGCGGCGCACATCGACGCACTTTGGATTTTTGGCTATTACCGCCGCTCTTCAGTCCGTGAGGCACACCGTATCACCCCGATGGAATTTTGAGACGATTTTTGCAGCAGCGCGTTCACGAGAGGTAAGGCTTCATTTTCCGTGTTGATCACTTCTCCTCGTTTTGAGTTTTTGGCACTGTTCCCGAGGGGTTTCTGTGACCCCTTTTCCTGCTATGAGGTTTTAGACAGCGGAGGCTTGTCGATTTTCTATCTTCGCGCTCAGGCATCAGCTGGAGGCGTGCCTGTAGTCGTTTTGCATCTACACATCGCAAGGAATGTTCTTGTAATTTTTCTGGATTTTACTGAATTTTTCCAAAGGTAAGAAAATTCCATTTTTCTGGACAGAGTTGTACAGTTTTTGTACTCAGGGAATTTCGAGATAGTCACCTTGTGGAATTTGTAACTTGAGCTACAAGACTCGGATTGTGACGTGCATGTACTCGTTTCGAAGGGCTCGACGCGTCTCTCGCGGCAGTATTTTTATTGGATTTTTCTGAGGAATCTACGAAGGTGGTATTTAAGCTTCTTTGGGGTTGTATCCCGCAGATTTCGCAGTTTTGTGGATTACCGGCACCCCGCGTTGTTTAACTTGTATCTTGGTCTACAGGTATCGGAACGGGGCGTATGAGTACTCATTTTGGGGCTACTCGTCGCGAGAATCGCAACCGTGAATCTTTTGGAATTTTTGGAGCTCTGCCTGGAGGTGAGAATGCTCTTCTTTGTTCTGTTTTGGAAAAACAGCAAGTGTATGTTAGGGGGTATTGTGTGTGATGTTGATTGTTGTGGTGTTGCATTGTTGGGGTGATGCTGTTTGGAGCCGAGGCTTGCGCGACATGTACCGAGGGTGCAGTTTTGGCAGATTTTGGATTGGGAGCGTCTACACACTTCACCGACTTCGGCTTTGCCTGCGGAAAGCGCTTCAGGTGGGTGCTTTGTTCCCAGAACCGGTGGACGGTTCTCGAATTCTTTATGTTAGGATGCGTGCATGTTTTGGGTACATGGTTTGTGTTTGAAAGGTAGGTAAGCTTGATATGATAACTGTATAGTTAATTGCCAGAATACTATTCATGATGTATACTGAGGACTTGCATGATCTGGACATCTATGTGATCATTAGTGTAAGCTTACCTAGGATAATGTTACCCTATGTTATTATGTAGCATGCCATGTTAGCACATAGCCAATTATGTGATTGGTTTATGCGATAGGGCAGGATTATGTAGCTATGTGCAGATTTTACTCTGAGGAGTTATTATGGATTGAGGATTATGGACAGGTGTAGGCATTGATGATTTTGGCATGTGGTTTACTTTCTTCTATCTTTTCTTGAGGACAATGCATGCTTGCATGGACATATAGATAGGCCACTTTTTACTGCTATACTACTTTTTGGAACTTGACTTAGGAGAAACCATGTTATCCTTTTCTCCTTCTCTGTTAGTCAGGCGGTCTGTGTGCTCGGGTGCGAGCAGGGGTCTGGGGTAGTGTAGCCGGGACATTGGTGTTAGGGATGGGTTGTGCTGGATTGCTGTTGGCAGGGTTTTGCGGTGACCGCGAACTTTGGGCGGTTGACCGGAGGTCGGCTATAGGATTTGGTTATAGACGGCAGGGTATTGCGGCAACCGCGGATATTGGGCGGTTGACCGGATGTTTACTTTTACATCAGATTAGGTATCAGTTTTCTCTAGTGGACGGAGATTCCCACTATTTGAGTACTTTTGCATCTGATTGAGGACCGAGGCTTTCTTTAGTGGTTGAGCTTTCCCACTTTGATCAGAGTCATGATCCAGTCCTGCTGATTTATACTTATATTACTGGTTACTGTGATACTTTACTCGTGTGGGTCGCTCCCCTCGAGTGCCACTCCGGAGTGTTATACATACTTTGAGTCCTTGAGACTCCTTTTCATCGGTGTTATGCATCGGCCAGCATACCCGATACAGGCAGGCACAGCAGGCAGTACCAGTTTTACTGGTGACATTAGATTGGGTTTATTACAGGCATTTGCTTTATTGTTGCACTCGTGTCAAGGGGACTGAGTGGAGTCTAGTAGCTGTGTTTAGACCAGTGCTAGTGTTGTTGGGAACCGTTTGGGGATTGACGGTGGTCCCGAGGTCATTGTGAGTTAGTCGACCGTTGTGCGAGAGGTTTGGTGATCTTGAGGCTATCCGTTCTGTGAGAGAGCGTGGATTCTGACTATAGCCTGCATGAGCCACTAATCGATAGCGAGTTAGTCTGTTTGGACGCCCTACATAATTCCTGCCCGTCAGCGGGAGGTGGTTGTAGGTGGGCGCAGGTTTGACTGGACCAGATGTGGCAGTCAGCTCGATTGGGTCGATTGGGCACTTCATGTGCTAGTGGTTGCATACCATTCTTTGGTTCTCCCCTTTTGAGCATTTAGATAGAGGCATGGTAGCTGTTGAGAGTCTCCAGCTTTCTTATTTCAGTCTTTACTACTTTGGTTATCTTATGCCTCTAGTGGACTTAGTGGGTAGATCGTCGGGCCTGGTGGCGGTACCCACTGAGAACTCCCTTTTTGGTGTAGTTCTCACACCCGTTGGGGGTTTTCCCCCTCCCTTTCTTTTCTCTCCTTGGTTTTGCAGAGTCTTAGCGGGTGTTGCTGATTCTGCGGTTGTTGATCGAGGCGAGGGAGTCGCGTGCTAGATCCCCACCCGTCGTTGGAGAGTAGCGGTACCCCTTCAGAGGAGAGCTTCAGTAGATTAGCTATTTTATTTTTCCTCTTTTGAGAGACTGATGTAGTGAGGACACGATATGTATTGAGAGTGTGACGCCCCACTTCCCAGGGGGTCACCCATCCTAGAACTACTCTAGCTCTAGCACGCTTAACTCTCATGTTCCTCTTGGATCTTGCTACCATCCAAAATGCTATAGCCGGGTTAGAGATTTAGTCCTATTATATCATTTATATATAGGACTAATCAAAATTCCGGGGGTGTCACATTCTTCCCCCCTTTAAGCCCTGACGTCCACGTCAGGCTCATGCACACTCACAAGCACCAGGCGATGTGAGACTCGTCTCGCTAGCCTTAGCCGACCTTGTGAGGAGCTGCACTCCACTCACAACGGTCATTAGCCGGGGAGCCTCGCTCTACCCGCTATATAACCCTGGCTCAGCCGAGACTCATCTCACATTTCCGGCTGGTGAATGTCTCTGATACCAACTGTGACGCCCCACTTCCCAGGGGGTCACCCATCCTAGAACTACTCTAGCTCTAGCACGCTTAACTCTCATGTTCCTCTTGGATCTTGCTACCATCCAAAATGCTATAGCCGGGTTAGAGATTTAGTCCTATTATATCATTTATATATAGGACTAATCCAAATTCCGGGGGTGTCACAGAGAGCCTGTACACTGATGTATTTATTGGAGATATCTCCCTGTTGAGTTCTGGATTGTGTATCTGAGGATATTGTTTTATTATTATTCAGGGAGATGGACATTATTGTACTTATTTCTAGTTGTACAGTGGCTGATTTTAGTTATACAACAGATTTTCATTTATATCTCCGATATCTGTTAGCTGTAGTACTTTTCTTGTAGGTAGGACGCTTCGCCTATGCGGGGTTTGGCATAGGTGGCGGATCTGTTGGCGAGCCTGGGTCGCAGTTTCGACCCTGCGGCGTGACAACAATTTTCAAAAATTTTGTTTGGAATGACATAGCAATTATTTTCAGATCTAACCCCTTTCATAAAGAATAATTTACATAAGTTACAGGACATTCAATCGCAGAAAAGTTAAAGACAAGAAAAGAATTCACCTTTGCATACCCAAACATTTTGAGTTTTGGAGTGCGTTGGCAATGATTGTGAAGTTACTTTCCTTGGTGAAAGCATCTTGTATGATTGAATGCTTTTCTTTGATGACGTCGTCTTGAGAGGTAAACTACCAATGTTCTTTTCTTTTGAAAGGTTCTCCTTTGATTTCCGGGGAATCACCTTTTTGGTAGTTGTTGCAAGAGGTGCTTGATGTGATCGTTTCGCTCCAATCTTGCAATCTCTTCGTATGTGCCCTGCAAAACCACAACGAAAACATACCTTTGAACTTGTCGAACCCGAAGTAGGTGAGGTAGGGTTGTTGTCGTTGATTGCAGTAAATTCCGTCGTCGGAGGAGGAGATACCGACTGGGGCACAAAAACTGTCGTACTCGAACTAGGACTGTCTCCAGTTCGATTGTATCCAAGGCCGAAATGGTTTGTTTGACCAAGACCAAGCATCTTATCCAACTTGCTACTTCCCGAAGAAAATCGCTTCAAATCATCCTTAAGTTGGAAAATGGTCTTCGTCATTTCCATTTTTTCTTGTCGAGCCTCGGAGTAGAGCTTCAGGAAGTAACTTGCTTTATCCACCAATTTTACATGTTCCTTCTCGAAATGCTCATTTTTCTCTTGAAGGGAAACATTTACTTTGATCAAGTTATCCCTTTCCACTTCAAGAGCGTTTGAGAGAGAAGTTGCCCTTTTTGCTTCTTCTTCGAGATCCTGCAATCTCCCTCTCAAACACTTGTTTTGCTTTGCCAGTTTCTTTGAATCCTTTAAAAGTTTATGGTAGGCAAAAGCAAAGTCTTCACCTTCGATCGGAATTACTCGACTCATCGTCCGTTGCATTCTTTTCAACTTGGGAGGAGATGGACAATGAATCGGAGGTACTTGCCATAAAGCATACGTAAGGTGAAGATGTGGACGAGTGGAATGCCGTTGCGTTTTTTTCTTCATCACTGGAAGATGACTCATTTGACGATGAGATGTCATCCCAAGTGACGGCTTGCATCACCTTCTTCTTCGACGGATTCTTATTAGGACACGCCGTTGAGATGTGACCGTATCCTCGGCACTTGAAGCATTGGATTTGTCCCTCCGAGTTCTTTTTTTCTTTTGAAGAACTCTCTTGCTTTCTTGACTTGAAGCTTGAAAAACCTTTGCCTTTCTTCGACTTTACGAAGAATGAGGTTTTGCTAGAATTACCCCTTCGAAAGTTTCGGCGAAATTTCCTTGTCAAGAGAGCAAGTTGCTTCTCGAAATCCTCCATTGATAGGTTCTCGTCATCGTCTGAGGAGGATGAATCCGCGTCTTCTTCTTTTGTTGTTTTCAACGCAAAACCTGGAAACTTAGAAGAGGATGCCTTTCCAGAAGAATAGTTAGTAGGAAATATCACTTCATAAGTTTGAAGTGCACCAACTAATTCTTCTACACGGATTTCATCCGGGTGTTTAACTGTTTCAATGGTCGTAACCTTGGAACGAAATCTTTCAGGAAGAGTCCTTAAAATCATTCTTACAACTTTAGATTCTGAAATTTTCTCTCCCAAGTTAGCACATGTATTCACGATGTCTTGTAATCGTGTATAATAATCTGTGAACGATTCATTTTCTGCCATAAAAATGGAGTCAAACTTGCTCGTAAGCATTTGCAGTTTTTGAATCTTCACAAGGTTTGTTCCCTCATGTGTAACTTGTAGAACATCCCAGATTTCTTTCACAGTCTCACATGCCGAGACGCGAGAGAATTCAGTTTGTGACAAAGCATTAAATAAGGCGTTAATTCCTTTGCCATTGTAAGAATATGAGTCAATCTCTTCCTTGGTCCATTTCGACCTAGGTTTGATGGTGCGAACATCAGCAATAATTTCAGTTGGATTTGACCATCCTAACTCGATTGATTGCCACACCCGTTCATCGATGGAAATTAAAAATGCATTCATCCGTACTTTCCAGTAGGCATAGTTTGTTCCATCAAAGAACGGTGGTCTGTTGATGTTTCCACCTTCAACCATTGTTTACAACCCTATTCCCTCTCTGATACCACTTGTTGGGTTATGATAATATGGATCTAAATAGGGGAAAAAACACCTAGAGGGGGGGTGAATAGGTGTAAACAATAAACACTCTAAAATCTTTGCGTAATAAAACCCAATGCGGAAAAATAAATAACACGCAGAGATTTTACGTGGAAAACTCCAAAACCAGGAGTAAAAAACCATGGGACCGATAACACGGTGAAATCAACTAAGATTAAACACGTACAAAGGTGATATACCATACTCACACACGACTCATCCTTTTTCGATACGCTCCGAGTTGATCTTCTCCGCTCGCTCCGCAACGCGCCTCGAATCCACGATTTGTGTTGGACGCCGAATCCACGGCGTCCAACGTCGAGTCCACGACGTCTGACCGAATCCACGGTCTTCACCAAGTAGTACGTCTCGATCACACGAACGTACCTCACTCCGAATCCACGAGAGCGGTAGCACCATGAATCCACAAGGCCACGCGAATCCACGCCCCGATTTTGGGAAAAATCGTTGTTTTGTTGGTGGTGATGATCCGCCGAATACTTAGATCAAAGATAGATCGGAAATACCATCTAAGTATTCATTAATTTGATTCTACTCAAAATCTGAGTATGAAAACCTAGAATCAAATTTATTAATATAGATGAAGAAACATAGAATTAAATCTAGTTATTTCCTTTCTTCTCTATATGTGGATTTATAAGTTTTTCTCCGTTGATTTCTCGTTCATTTACAGAAATAAAAACTTATATTGGATTACCCTAAAAGATAGAATTAGGGTTTACTTATAGGTTAGAAACCATTGGAAGTGGATAAGAATCAAAAACTGACTGTAACATATTTTTACCCGCACGACGGTCCGGACTGGATTAGGCTTGATAAGGACTGTCATCGTTTTTCAGAGAATTCCTGAAAAAACAAGGTTCGGGGTCTGGAACGAAATACCTACGGTCCGGACTGTTCATGCGATTTCAGCAAAATTCACGTTCGGGGTCCGGACTGAAACAGGGGTGTTCCGGACTGGATTTGCGCATGAACCTACCTACGTTCGGGGTCCGGACTGTAGAACCCTGATCCAGATCCTGAAAATATAATAGTCCAGTTTCTTGATTTTTAAGCAATTAAAAATCCATCCAAGTGTTTCTACATTATAAGAAGTATTCGGATCACTTAACTTATTTAGTTAAACGTACCTGATCCTTTTGAATTCTTCTTTCTTGAGATTGAGGTATATGATCCAACCATCTTCATCTTCAATCTTCAAGACTTAAACACTTTCACGAAATAGGCCAAAACAAATTCCTTAACACGGGAACATCCACTATCCAGATACCAAGACGAGTTGTCATAAACATGTAATGAAGTATGAACAACAAGACAAGGGAAGATTTCACCTTTGCGCACCCAAACCTTTTTGGAATGTGTCTGTGGAGACCCAGAACTCTGCAGGGCTTCTACAGTGTGACCAGCAGCTTCTGGAGGCCTACGTGGTGTGTCGGTGGTATTTGTGCACAATTTGGACACAACTGGTGGACTTCGGGCATAAATGGATCACGTGAGTGATCGGAGGACCCCGTTAGATGTTTAGAAGTAGTTTTGCGTGAAGCGGATATTAAAAATGGACTCAGCGCGAAGTTTGGACCAAGGAATACCTTTCCGGATGCATTCGACAATTTTTAGAGTTGGAATTTGGCAAAACGGACAACGGATTTGGATTCAGCGCGCAAAAATGATGAAAATGGGCT
This sequence comes from Tillandsia leiboldiana, assembly GCA_029204045.2. Classification (NCBI taxonomy): domain Eukaryota; kingdom Viridiplantae; phylum Streptophyta; class Magnoliopsida; order Poales; family Bromeliaceae; genus Tillandsia; species Tillandsia leiboldiana. The sequence continues at coordinate 21,785,082 of CM055064.1, forward strand.
ACTTGTATTTTTCGGAGCCCGGGTGCCGCGTATGGATTTCGAGGCAAGGGGGCACTGTTCCGGCGGCTGGGGCAGCGCCCGCGACGGCGGAGCGCGGCAGTGCGGGCTCGGGCAGGCGGCGGAGCAGGCGCGGGCAGCGCGCGAGCACGGGCAGCGCGCGGGCGCGGGCAGTGCGCGGGCAACGCGCGGTGTAGCGGGATGGTGTGCCACATGGCATTTTTCCATTGGGCTAGGTTGGACATGTGGCAGTTTCAGAGTGGTCGGTTCAGTGGTCGCGGTCCACGGAGGAGCGTGGAGAGTCGTGTACCGGGCGGGGCCACATGGCGGCCACTGGTTGGCCGGTCCACGTGCGCTCGGTCCACGGAGCTGGTGTAGCTGGTCTCAGGAAGCGTGCCTGGCAGAGGACGGAGGCGGCGGGCGCAGGCGCGCACGTGGGCGCGTTGACGCACGGTTCCCGCGCGTGGGCGGCCACGCGTCGGCTTCCGCGTGGGGCCACGCGGCGCATGGCTAGCGGCCAGCTTTGGTGTTTGTTGTTCTGTGATGATGTGGCGCGACCGGGGCATTCCGGGCTCTTGATCTGCGGCTAGATCGGGTGCTACTGTTTGCGCCCGATTCTTCCGGGCGCCCGGAAATGTACCCCAAACTATGTGTTTCTTCTTGGATTTCTGCCTATAAATAGGCAGCAGGGGGCCTTATGTTGGGTTATGTATAAAATGGATCTAAACAGGGGAAAAAACACCTAGAGGGGGGTGAATAGGTGTAAACAATAAACACTCAAAAATCTTTGCGATATAAAACCCAATGCGGAAAAATAAATAACACGCAGAGATTTTTACGTGGAAAACTCCAATCCGGAGTAAAAAACCACGGGACCGATAACACGGTGAAATCCCCTAGAATTAACACACGTACAAGGTGATTTACCATACACACTTACGACTCAACCTTTTCCATACGCTCCTAGTAGATCTTCTCCGCTCGCTCCGCAACGCTGCTCGAATCCACGATTAGCGTCCAACGCCGAATCCACGGCGTCCAACGTCGAGTCCACGACGTCCGACCGAATCCACGGTCTTCACCCAGTAGCACGTCTCGAATCCACGAACCTACCTCGCTCCGAATCCATGAGAGCGGTAGCACCTTGAATCCACAAGGCCACGCGAGTCCACGCGCCGATTTGGAATAAATCGTTGTTTTTGGGTGGTGATGATCCACCGAATACTTAGATTAGAAATAGATCGGAAATACCATCTAAGTATTCATTAATTTGATTCTACTCAAAATCTGAGTTTGGAAAACCTAGAATCAAATTAATAATATAGATGAAGAAACATAGAATAAAATCAAGTATTTCCTTTCTTCTCTATATGTGGAATATTTATGGATTAATTGGATTCCTTCCACTTAGCGTCATCCACGTAAAAGATGAAATAAAGGGTCTATTTATAGGTTAGAAAACTTGTGGAAGAAGATAAGAATAAAAAACTAACCATTTCTTGAATTTTTCAGGACGACAGTCCGGACTGGAGTTGGCGGTCCGGACTGTCTCAGCGAAACAGACAATTTCCAGAAAAGACGACATTCAGGGTCCGGACTGAAATCCACGGTCCGGACTGTTCATGCTTTTCTTGCAAATTCCACGTTCGGGGTCCGGACTGAAATTCCCAGGGTCCATACTGGAATTATGCACGAACTAACCTATGTTCGGGGTCCGGACTGTAAAGCGCGATCCGGACTCTGAACATATGGAATGTCCAGTTTTTGATTTTTATGCAATAAAAAACTCATCCACGTGTTTCTACACTATAAGAAGTATTCGGATCAACAAACTTATTTAATTAAACGTACCTGATCCTTTTGAATTCTTCTTACTTGAGATTGAGGTATACGATCCAACTTTTTCATCTTCAATCTTCAAGACTTAACCGATTTCATGAAATACGCCAACTCAAATTCCGTAACAATCTCCCCCTTTGGCGGTTTCGTGACAAAACACAAATCCACACAAGAAAATTCAAAAAGATATTTTTGTTGATATCACCATACAACAAAAATTTACATTGGAGATCCAAATAAAGATAAATACATAAGTTAAACTCCTAAAACAGACTCTAGACTTAGACATCTGTAATCTCTGCAAAAGAAATCATTCTTGACACAAAAGATCGTTAGTAACCTCAAGAATTTTCAACAATCAAAACCAAACACAGAGATAGAGTTTATACTCATCATGACATTTGCAAATTCAGATATGTATGAAAATCACAATCAAAAAAACGACATATCTTCTAAACAATACAAATCCAAATGTCACAGAAAGGTTAGTCAACAAGCAACTTGTTAGTTATATTACATGCCCAAATAGTTAGTCGAATAGTTAGCGGAGGTATGCATCAAAACACATATAAAACCAAAGTTGAAAGTTATACTTACCTTAGTTTCAGCATTGTTCTCACACAAGTATAGTCATGGTCAATCACAGAGCATTGTGCATTGTTCAAAGTTCTCCCTATACTCTCTCCCTCTTTTTGTCACAAAACATAGCCAAAATTACAAAAGAAGAAGAGTTAAGAGTTCAAGAACCAAAAGTGAACTGAGAACTAACACTTAAAAGTACCTAAAACAAAAAAACTGCATAAAAAGATAAAAGTTAGAGCATATAAGCCAAAGATCAAGCCAAATCAGAACTGTCTGAACTGGTATCGTCTATCTTGTTCAAAATCCCTTTCAGCATTCGTGATATTTTGGAACATTTCTTCTTCATCTGTTTTTGTTCAGCGGCCATTTGCCGGAGACCTAATGCCAATTTCTCTTGGTCAGCATGTGGTGACCCAGATCTCCGCAGGGCTTCTGCAGTGCGATTAGCAGCTTCTGGAGGCCTATGTGGCATGTCGGCGGTGTTTCTGCACCAATTTGGACTCAAGTGATGGACTTCGGGTGTGTAATGGATCACGTGAGTGATCGGAGGACCCCGTCGGATGTTTTGATGTGGTTTCGCGCGAAATGGTTATTAAAATTGGACTCGGCGCGAAATTTGAGTAAAGAACACTTCTCCGGGAATTTTCGGCAAATTTTAGAAGAGGAATTTGGCAAATTGGACTTCGGATTTGGATTCAGCGCGCGAAAACGATCGAAACGGGCTATTTAATTGTATTTTTCGGAGTCCGGATGCGAAAACACGCATTTCGAGGATTTTGGTACTGTTCCGGCCGCCGGAGGGGCGCCGGCGGCGGCGGCGGGCGGCGGAGTGCGGCGGCTGGCGGCGGCGGAGGTGCGCGGTCCACCGCGGAGGCGTGCACCCGGGCGCTGGCCATGTGGCGCCTCCCGGTTGGCGGGCGCAGTGGGCGCGGTCCACGGGATGGCGCGGGTGCACGGTGGACCGGAGCGGGACACGTGGCGTGATGGCATTGGCTGGTGCACGAGCGCGCGGTCCACGCAGCTGGCAGCTGGTGCCTCGGGATGCGGGCCCGACACGGGGTCGTGGGCGGCGCGGCCGCGCACGTGGGCGCGACGTGGGCGCGGCCGGGCGCACGTGGGCGCGAATCCCGAGGAGTTGACTCCGCGTTCGGCGGCAGAGCTGGAGGACACGTGGCGCGACGCGGTTGGCCGCGCTCGCTGTTGCCTGTTCGGGGACACGTGTCACTCCAGGGGCGATTCGGGCGCAGCTGGTTTGGGGTACATTTTGGGTCACTGTAGCAGCCCGGAAGTTTCGGGCGCCCGGAAGTTGGGACAAAATGGGTATTTCAGGATTTGTTGAGTTGGGGCTATAAATAGCCCCCTTTGGCCTGCGTTTTGAAGGTTTTGCCGAGCTCTTCTCAGGTAGAGGTTTTAAGAGGAAATGTTCCTCACCTTGTGCTCCACCTTGTGATGGATTTACAGAATTTTTGGAGGCCTCGAGATCCGCGCTTTCTGCGACGCGGCGCACTGCGACGTTTCTTGGATTTTGGCTTCTACCGTCGCCTTTCAGTGTGGGAGACCCCCTGAGCTACCCCGATGGAATTTTGAGACGATTTTTGCGGCACCGCGTTCACGAGAGGTACGCCTTCGATTTCTTTGTTGATCACCTTGATTGATTCTGAGTTCTTGGCACGGTTTACGAGGCATTTCTAAGCCACTGTTTTGCTGGTGGATTTCTGGACAGCGGAGGCTTGCCGGAATTTTATCTCCGCAACCGAGTGTCGGATCGAGACGAGCCTATACACTTTTTGGATCTACTCGTCGCAAGGATTATCATTGTATTTTTCCGGGATTTTTCTGAGGCTTGCCCAAAGGTATACTATTCCCCTTTTATCTGTGTTTGAGTTTACAGTTGTGTGGTTGTGAGTGTTTGCGCACCTGTACTGTGGAATTTGTAACTTGGCCTACGGGGCTCGGATTTGGGCGTGCAGGTACCCGTTTCGAAGGTCTCGACGAGACGCTCGCGGTGATATTTTTATCGGAATTTTCAGGGCACTTTCTGCAGGTGGGAATTTCAGATCTTCAAGACTGTCTTCTGCAGATTTTTGTACTTGGTTATTTTGTGGAATAAAGTGTAACCTTGGACCTTTTGTTGTACCCAGGAGTATTTGCGGATGTTTGTGAACCCGTTGGGTTGAGGATTAGTGGAGGTTGTTGCTTCTGGTGTTTTCAGCTGTGGAACTCCGGACAGTTAGCATTTTCAGGTGGGTGGCCTTGTCTTCACGACCTATGGACTGTGCATTAATTCTATCTGTGTAGGGACTTGCATGTTATAGATGTGTTTTATATAGCATGCTAGATTATAGGAATTGATGTTCCTGATGTTGATAGATCATCATGTATTTATTGTCCTTCCCTACAAGCTGTTGATTATTGTTATCTTGGAATTTGACCTAGCACCCCTGTCATATGATTGCATGTGTAACCAGACTGGTAGAAAACCCTCACTTGGGCTAGGGTTATTTCTGCTTTAGACATCCACACTTCTATCTTTCCTGGACATAGTGTTCTTCCTCGCCCGGGTAGTGGGCCGAGTGGTCAGGAGTTATCTTTTAGTGTGGGATGCATGTTACACTCGTGCTTGGGAGCAGAGTGGCGTCTGGTAGATGTAGTTGGTTGTTCATCTGTAGCGGGAGCCGTTTGGGTAGACGGCGGTCCCGAGATGTTTTATTTTTCTTGTTTTATCTGTCGCCGCTGTGCTAGTGGCAGCGGTAGATCAGTGTTAGCAGAACCTTAAACCCAGAACCTTTTTGGACACACATATGATTTTTGTCAACCAAATATTTTCTTCCAAGCATCGTAGGGTTGCCTGAGTCTGTTCCTGTTTGATTGGACGAAAGCATTAGCCCTTCGAGGCTTAGATATAAAACTTGGTTTCAACTGTTTTCCTAAGCAGAACTAAAAATCATTAAATATGGATTTCTTACAGATCAGATGGCTTCAGTAAGAAATGTCACAGTTTTCACTATAAATTAACCACCGAGATGATTCGAGTGGTCTGGGTTCTAAGGTCTGCCTTTTCTTGGGACGAGAACAACGAGAGGCTATGCCTAGAGCCTGTTCTTGTTTGATTTGGGTTGTAGGTTCTAGTCTTTCGGTGTTCCCGGACCCTTCATTGGGTCAGTGGTTGAGATGTTCGGCCTGTTTGGCCTGTTGAGTCAGCTGTTCGCAGTGGATGCGATGTCGGCCTGTTGAGGCAGTTGTTCGCAGTAGATGCGACGTTTGGCCTGTTTGGCCTGTTGAGACAGTTTCTCGCAGTGGATGCGACTTGGTGCCATGAATTGGCAGAGTGTGATCTAGAGGTTGTTTCTCTGATTTAGTGGTGGAGGTGGTTCTCCCACTTAGCCTTGAGGATCTTGGGGTTCTGGCAGATCGAGTCGTGGAGGTTTCCCGACTCAGCCATGGTCGTGCATTTATCAGATTGAGTCGTTGAGGGTTCTCCGACATAGCTGTGAGAGTGTGTTGGGCTATTCCTGTTCGAGTCGAGGTTCTTTTTCCGACTGAGTTGTGCTTTGAGCTTGGAGTTACCGATCTGTTTGATCGTGGATCATAGCCTGCATGAGCCACATTTGAGCTTGACAGAGATACTTTACAGAGATACTTGAGATGGGTTACTTTTTACTCGAGCGGGTCGCTTCCCTCGAGTGCCACTCCGGAGTAGGCGAGACCGGGTTGTTATACCGGCGTGAGATTGAGCTTTTCTATCGCGACTTGTCGTTGCATTTGTCCCTCTGGCTGTGCTGGTGTTGGCAGTCATGGACGCCCTACGTAAGTCCGCTCCTCCGGGACGTAACGACAGTAGATCCTACGTAAGTCCGCTCCTCCGGGACGTAACGGCAGTAGATCCTACGTAAGTCCGCTCCTCAGGGACGTAACGGCAGTAGGTTGGCGCAGGCTTGACTGGACCCGAGGAGGCAGTCAGTTCAGATTGAGTGATCAGAGATGAGAGTTAGTTGTGGCATCATGTTCTTTCTGTCCCACTCTTTGAGCATCTAGATAGAGGCATAGTAGCTGTAGAGTTTACTTTTCCCAGCTTTCCTTACAGCACTGCTTTTGTTACTTTATGCCTCTAGTGGACTTAGTGGGCAGACCGTCGGGCTTGTTGGCGGCACCCACTGAGAACTACTTGGGACGTAGTTCTCACACCCGTCGTGGTGTCTTTTCCCACAGGAACTTCTACTCCAGCTCCTGTTGTTCCTGTTGCTGATCCTTCTGACCGAGGCGAGGGAGTCGCGAGCTAGTTCCCTACCCGTCGTTGGAGTGTAGCGGTACCCCTTCAGAGGAGAGCTTCAGTAGATTAGTTATTTTATTTTCCTCCTTTGAGAGACTGCTGCAGTGAGGATTGTTATGTATTGAGAGCCTGTACACTGATGTATTTATTGGAGATACCTCCCGGTTGAGTTCAGAGTTGTATATGAGGATTCTGCATGATTATATTTTTTGGGAGACGGACATTGTTGTGTTATTTCCAGTTGTACAGTGATTAATTTAGTTATACAGCAGATTTTTTATTTATAGCTCTGATATCTGTTTAGCTGTAGTACTTTTCTTGCAGGTAGGACGCTTCACCTATGCGGGTTTGGCATAGGTGGCGGATCTGTTGGCGAGCCGGGTCGCAGTTTCGACCCCGGGGCGTGACACAGCAGAAAGTCTTCTTTGGTCCTGATGAATGGAGGCCAATACGGTAGCTTCTAGAGCGTTTCTCCTTGAAGTCGCTGGACGAGCTGTAGAGGCAGATGATGCATGCTGGCCTTCAGCCTATGGGGATTCTCTAGGTACCGAGTGTGCTCTAGAGAGGGATTCAGTGATTTGAATTCCACTTCCCTTGACATTTTCCTGTCTAGTGTAATGTTTGGACTTCTTGAGCTTTTTGTTCTTGACATACAATTCGTCTTCCTCATCAGCAATATCCTGCGCCTTTGCTTTAGAGGTTTCAGCAAGTGCTTTCACTTTGGAAGCAGTAGGAACTGTCGCTTCAACCACCAACTCATCCCAGTCGATTGATTCAGTTTCTGATTCCGTCTCGGAGTCATCTTGAGTTTTCTTTGCCTTCTTAGCCCTCTTAGGCTTGGTCGTTGCTTTCGCGTGAACCATAGCAGAAAGAAGAAATATGATCCAAGTGATTACCATTTCTACTGTCCGTTGGGAGAGACAAGTCCTGTGAACAACAACTCAAGAACACGACAAAAATTGTTTATTTTCAAAATTTTGAAAAATTGTACCTAAACAATCATTATCATGTAGAGAGACTAGGAATCAAATTAGTTTTGCAAAAAGAATTTTAAAAATAGATCAATTCCATGATTTTCGAAAATTCCTATTATATGCCCTAAAACCGAATTTTTAGAAATCAAAACCTAAAAATCTGTTAATCAAGAGAAAACCTAGCATATAATCAAAACTAATCTACCCAGAGTTCTTATTTCAAAAGAATTTTGATCAAAAACAAATCACAAATGAAAAAAATATGAGATTTGCATCACGTTTTGAGAAAAATATAGAAAACCTGTGAAAAACCGAGATTTTGATCAAGAAAACTCACTTGGATTTGGAGAAAATGAGTTGGGAAGGCTCCAAAATACTTGAATTCTAGAGAGAGAAGCTCTGGAGACTTTTGAACAAAAGATTGTAGTAAAAGAAATCAAATCCATTTTGTTCTTAATAAAACCCTAGCCGCGGTCCGGACTGCCTGAAGAATCCAGTCCGGATCGGCTACCCGCAGGATTTTCCTGCGTTCGGGGTCCGGATCAACTTGTCCAGTCCGGACCGGCTCCAAACTTTTTCTTCAGAAAATTTCAGAAAATCTAGAAAAAGATTGTAAGCACTTTTGTGTATCAACTTTAGATAAAATCATCGTTTCATACTAAAAGAAATAGATTATGCAAAATCTATCAACAATATCCAAATAATGAGACGAAAATTTATAAAAATTAAATCCCTTAAAGTTGAACAATTTCAATCACATCTAACATGATCTTATGCGTAATGCCTTTATCAAATCATCAATTTGGTAAAGAAAATGAAATACCAAGATCAATAGATGTTTGAAATCCCAAATATATTAGATAATGTATCTAGACAATTTGTTGAAGAGAGTGGCTCTTTGAGCATCTTTCATTAAAATCCCCATCTTATACCAACCTTGAAATTTGACAGAGTCAAGTATTTCAACATGCATTTTATTTAATCAAAATATAAAAACCATGCTTGGTATACATGTGGTAGCTGCACACAGTACTCGGACGACCGAGGTGGTAGCTCTTTCCTCCATGTGGTGGTAGTTTTCACACTCCTCATTGGGATGTAACTCTTTCCACATCTTTTGAGCATAACACTTTTTCTTTGAATCCCCCTCAATTGGCTATCAATTATTTAAAATATAAAGTATTCAACCAAAAATTGATCTCGATTTCATACTCGACAAAATAGTCAAATAAGATAAAAACTATACCAAGAGATCATTGAGAGAGAAATTGACTTTGATCAAAACAAAGATGATTTAATTGGCATAAATGATCATTGCATCAATTGAAATATTATGATATCTAAAGCATAATAAATTTCTAAACATATAAAAGGATACAGTTAAAGTCAATATAACTAATGCTCAATTAATGTTCTATGTACAAGCATAGGTAAAGAACAAAAACACAAAAACAAAACCTAACCTAAGGATTAGTTTCAAAAAGAAATTATTTCAAGGAAAGCATTCCAATTGCCTTACGCAAATGAATAAAACGTTTTTGATCCAAAGGTTTTGTTAAAATGTCAGCTAATTGATCCCCAGTTGGAATGTAGGAAAGTTGAAGAATATTTGATTCAACTAGCTCTCTAAGAAAATGATATCTAAGTTCAATGTGTTTTGTTCTTGAGTGCAACACAGGGTTTTTTGAAATGTTTATAGCACTACTGTTGTCACATAAAATTGTTACCGAAGTTGCTGAAATTCGGAAGTCGCTCAACACGCTTTTCATCCAAATGAGTTGGGTTGAACAACTACCCGCTGAGATATATTCCGCATCGGCAGTCGAGAGTGCAATGCAGTTCTGTTTTTTACTATGCCATGCAACAAGACAATGGCCAAGATAAAAGCATGCACCACTCGTACTTTTCTGATCATCCACTGATCCTGCCCAATCGGCATCTGAATATCCTATAATGTCAAGACTTGTTCCCATAGGATACCAAATTCCGAAGTTTACAGTTCCTTTGACGTACCGGATGATCCGTTTCACCGCTTTCAGGTGATCCTCCTTTGGTGCTGACTGATATCTCGTGCAGATCCCAACACTAAAGGATATGTCCGGGCGACTAGCCGTGAGGTAGAGTAGACTTCCAATCATACTTCGATAAAGTTTCTCGTCTACACTTTCACTATGAGATTCACTTCCTAATCCCTTATTGCTAGTTCCCATAGGAGTCGGAAAATCTTTAGAATCTTCTAATCCGAATTTCTTTACCAACTCCTTTGCATACTTGGATTGACACAGATGGATGCCTTCATCATTTTGTTTCACTTGCAATCCAAGAAAGTATGTCAGTTCGCCCATCATAGACATCTCAAATTCGCTTTCCATGGTTTCTGCGAATTTAGAAGCATCATTATCCTTTGTTGCTCCAAATACAATGTCATCGACATAGATTTGTGCAATAATGAAGTTATCCTGATAATGCTTCACAAAGAGAGTCCGGTCTGCTCCCCCTCGAGTATAGCCCTTTTCCAAAAGGTGCTTTGTCAACCTTTCGTACCACGCTCGCGGTGCTTGTTTTAAACCGTAAAGAGCCTTTTTCAAACGAAAAACATGATTAGGTTGTTTATGGTCTACAAAACCTTTCGGTTGAGCCACATAAACTTCCTCGTTTAAGTACCCATTTAAAAATGCGCTCTTAACGTCCATTTGAAAGAGTTTTATTTTAAAGTGACAAGCAATAGCGAATAAGATACGAATGGACTCGAGTCTAGCTACAGGGCCGAAAGTTTCATCAAAGTCTATACCTTCTATTTGAGAGTAGCCTTGAGCAACTAGACGTGCTTTGTTCCTGATGATGGTACCATCCTCATTTTTCTTATTCTTGAAAATCCATTTAGTACCAATCACGTTGTGTTGCATCGGAGGCTTCGTTAATTCCCAGATTTTGTTTCGTTCGAACTGATGGAGCTCTTCGTGCATTGCTTCAATCCAGTAGTCATCCTGAAGAGCTTCATTGACATTCTTTGGTTCGATTAAGGAAACGTAACAAGCGAATCCACAAACCAACTGTCTCCGAGTCCTGACTCCTTCATGAGGGTCTCCAATAATGTTCGTTTCTGGATAATCCTTGGAGATTCTTAACGTTTGAGGTAACGGAGTCCTCGGGGAAACCTGTGATGAATCCTGCATGTCAGATAAACTACAAGAGCCATTAGTTGCATCATTAATATTGGAAGTATTATCATGAGAAGATGCATTTACAGGAGTATCATCATCAATAGAGACATCAGGGGTAGATTTTTCAGATGCAGAGTGAAAAGCTTCATCTACTTTAACATTTATAGATTCTACTATCGTTTTAGATTCCAAGTTAAATACCCGATATGCTCTACTGTTCGTAGAATAACCCAAGAAAATCCCTTTGTCACTTCGAGAGTCAAATTTTCCAAGATTTTCGCGGTCACGTAAGATGTAACACTGACTCCCAAAGATATGAAAATATTTGATGTTTGGTTTTCTACAGAACCATAGTTCATATGGTGTATTTAAGGTTCCCGGGCGCAAATACACTCGATTAATTACATAGATGGCGGTGTTCACTGCTTCAGCCCAAAAATATAGCGGTAAATTCCGGCTATGAAGCATAACACATGCCATCTCTTGAACAACCCTGTTTTTGCGCTCGACTACACCATTCTGTTGAGGTGTATAGGGTGCTGAGAATTCATGTTTAATGCCGTTGGAAGTGCAAAAATCAATGAATTTAGAATTTATGAATTCTCCACCTCTATCACTTCTAACACGAATATCTTTTCATTCTTTTCAATCATAATACGATGGCAAATCTCGTGAAAAGAATCAAAAGTATCAGCTTTCTCTTTTAAAAATGCTACCCATGAGTATCTAGAGAAATCATCAACCAATAAGAAAATATACCATTTACCTCCCAAAGATGGTTGACGAGTCGGCCCCATAAGATCCATATGCAATAATTCTAAGGGCCGTTTAGTACCAAAGTGGTTCAAGTTCTTGTGTGCAGTCCTGGATTGTTTTCCCTTTTGGCAACCACCACACACAATGTTTTGTTTAAGTGAAAGTTTTGGAACCCCCTTGACCACGTCTTTGTTTGAAATTCTAGCAAGTTCCTTAAAATTTATGTGACCTAGCCTTTCATGCCAAAGTGTTTCATTATTCAAAGAGGCTAAGTTACAGTTTTCAGAAATTTTATTGGGAACAACATAACAATTGTTTTCAGATCTAACCCCCTTTAAAAAGAAAACATGGTCCTTATCAGTTACAACACATTCAACAGATGAAAAATTAACTGAAAAACCACTGTCACATAGTTGACTGATACTTATAAGGTTAGTCTTAA
>CM055064.1:21797205-21882242 GCA_029204045.2 Tillandsia leiboldiana
GGCCTTCAACAAATAACACATTATTCAGAATCGGGCCATCTGGAATAGCTACTGTTCCTTTTCCAACAATTTTGGAAGACTGACCGTCTCCGAAAACTACAAGTCCTCTGGAGATTTTCTCAAAATTTTGAAAGCAGTTTTTGTCACCGGTCATGTGACGGGAACAACCGCTATCCAGATACCAAGACGAATTATCATATGCATGCAAGGAAATATTAGTAACAAGACAAGGGAAGATTTCACCTTTGCGTACCCAAACCTTTCGAGTTTTGGTGTACGTCGGAAATGATTGTGAAGTTGATACCTTTGGTGAAAGCGTCTTGTTTGATCCATCGCTTTTCCTTGACGTCGCCGTCTTGTTTGATGAACTACCGAGGCTCTTTTCCTTCGAATAATTTGCATTAGATTTCCGAGGAATCACCTTTTTGGTAGTCGTTGCAAGAAGTGCTTGAGTTGAGCGTTTGGCTCCCATCTTGCAATTTCTCCTTATGTGCCCTGCAATACCACAACGAAAACATACCTTGGTGCTTGACGATCCCGAAGAGGGGGAAGTAGGTTTGTTGTCGTCGTTTGTCGTCAATTCCGGTGTCGGAGGAGGAGCTACCGACTGGGGCACAAAGACTGTCCCACTCGAACTAGGAATGTCTCCTGTTTGAGTGTATCCGAGGCCGAACCGATTTGTTTGACCAAGACCAAGAAGCTTATCCAACTTACTCCTTCCAGAAGAAAATTGCTTTTGATCATCCTTGAGTTGGAAAATGGTCTCCGTCATTTCCAATTTTTCCTGTCGAGCCTCGCCGTAGAGCTTCAAGAAGTAATTCGCTTTGTTCACCATATCTACATAATTCTTCTCGAATTGCTCATTGGACTCTTGAAGGGAAACATTTACTTTAATCAGATTATCCCTTTCCACTTCAAGAGCGTTTGAGAGAGAAGATGCCCTTTTTGCTTCTTCTTCAAGATCCTGCAATCTCCCTCTCAAACTCTTGTTTTGCTTTGCCAGTTTCTTTGAATCCCTCAAAAGCTTATGGTAGGCAAGAGCAAAATCTTCACCTTCAGAGTTACTCGATTCGTTGTCCATTGCAATCTTTTCAACAGTGGAGTTGGACAATGACTCAGATGTACTAGCCATTAAGCACATGAAGGGTGAAGATGTGGACGCGTTGTCACGCCCCGGGGTCGAAACTGCGACCCGGGCTCGCCAACAGATCCGCCACCTATGCAAAACCCGCATAGGCGAAGCGTCTAACCTGCAAAAGATAGTGCTAAATCTACGCAAATATCAGAGCGGAAATAAAATGCAGTAAAATAAAATCCAATCACTGTACAACATGAAATAGGGTACAATATCCATTCCCTCGAATACAGATAATCATCATACAATGTCCTCAGTACAGCATCTCTCAACTATAAAAAGGGAGATAAACTAAAACCATAGTACATCAGTCTCTCAAAATACAAAAGATCCCCCCCCAAAGTAAACAATAAAAATCAGCTGTCAGCTATAAGGAATCTCCAACCAGGGGATACAGCTACACTCCTCGGGCGGTATGGATCTAGCTGGTGACTCCCTCGCCTCGAACAACGACCGAAAGATCAGCAACCCCCGCAGAAGACTCTGCAAAACAGGAGGAAGAAAAGAAGGAAACAACAATGGGGGTGAGAACCACTAGTAAACCAGTAGCCTCCCCCTGTGGGTAAAGCCTCAAACTCCGGCGTACCCACTAAGTCTACTAGAGGCAAGAAAAGGGACAAGTGGTAAAGCTGTAAACAGAACTACTGAATAAAAGGGGAAACCACTACTAGTATGCCTCTAAATGCAATACTGGAAGAAATGACTGTATGAATGCATCAGGAAACAGTATAAGACCAAATAAACCCAATCTGGTACCACCAGTAAAACTGGTACTGCCTGCTCAGCGGAATCTGGACACAAGCCTCGAAACCGCGGGATCGGCCCGCACGGCTTGCATCCCAAAACAAGTATCAGACCGGCACACAAGGCTAGGTCCGAAAAGCCTACCTCCGGAGTGGCACTCGAGGGGAGCGACCCACACGAGTATAGTATCTCTGTCATCAGTATCACAAGTATCTCTGTAGCACATATCTCAATATAGCAGGGCTGGATCAAGACTATGATCAAAGTGGGAAACTCCGTCCACTAAAGAAACCCCAATCCCCAATCAGATGCAATAGTACTCAACAAGTGGGAAACTCCATCCACTAGAGAAATCTGATACCCAATCTGATGCAATAGTAAACATCCGGTCAACCGCCCAATGTCCGCGGTCACCGCAATAACCCACAACCCACAATCGGGTAAAATAATCAAGATCCGGTCAACCGCCTACTGTCCGCGGTTGCCGCAATAACCCATGATCCAACATCAAGTACACCCTGTCTCTGACCCTAAGGTCCCGGCTACACTATCCCAAACCTCTGCTCGAACCCGAGCAACATGACTCGAAAGTCTAAATAAGAAGGAGAAAGAAAGCAATCATGGTTTCTCCTAAGTCAAATCCCAATATGATAGTGTAGCAATAAATAGTGGACTATCTAGATGTCCAAACAAGCATGCAAAAGTCCTCATGCAATGTGAAAGAGAGAGAATGTCAAATAACAGTTCAACATGTGTAACAATTAATAATATCCAAATAAATATAACTGTGATGACCTGGATCTCTGCAGAGCTGTGGTAGAGTCATTGGTGGCATCTAGGGAGCCTGTACTGTGTGTTGGAGGTGTTTGTGCACCAATTGGAGACAAGTGGCGGACTTCGGGCTTATTGGATCACGTGGGTGATCAATGGACTCTGTCGGATCGTTAGAAGTGGTTTTGCGCGATGCGGATATTAAAAATGGACTCAGCGCGAAGTTTGGACCAAGGAATACCTTTCCGGATGCCTTCGGCAAATTTTGGAGTTGGAATTTGGCAAAATGGACGTCAAATTCGGATTCAGCGCGCAAAAACGGTCAAAACGGACTACCCACTTGTTATTTTTGAGCTTCGGGTACTGTTCATGCCGGAACAGTGTTCCCGGCGGCGGCGGCAGCGGCGGAGCAGCCGCAGGCAGCGCGGCGGACGGAGGCGCGGGCCGCCCGGTCCACGCGGCAGGCGTGCACCGGGGGCGGGACGCGTGGCGGCTCGGGAGTGGGCCGGTCCGCGGGGCGGGGTCTACGGAGAGTGCGGGGCGCACGGTGGACCGGGGGGTTGGACACGTGGCATTACTGGATTGGTCGGTGCAGTGGACTTGGTCTACGGAGCAGGCGGGCGTGGTGCATGGACCGGCGGGACACGTGGCATCTTCTGGTTGGTGGGCTCATGGAGTCTGGGTCCACGGAGCTGAACCGGGGCGCCTCGGGATTCGCGCCTGGCAGGGGGCGCAGGCGGCGGGCGCAGGCGGGCACGTGGGCGCGGCAGGCGGGTGTTGACTGGGTGCGCGCCACGTGTCGCCGCGGCATTGGCCCACGCGTCGCGCGGTGGGCGGCCAGCGTGGCTGTGCGCTGTGCGGGGGGCGACGTGGAGGCCTGGGAGACTTCCGGGCGCGCACAGTGTTGGGCCGGGCCCAACACTGTAGCCGCCCGAAAGTTGGAGCGCCCGGAAATGGGGACTTAATGGGTATTTTCAGATTTGTTTTCTTCCAGCTATAAAAGGCCGAGTTCTTTTGCAGAGAGCTTCTTCTCCGCGCGGATTTTCACAGTGCCACCTTCACGAGTTTTCTTCATCTCCCTGTGGCGATTCCATCTGCAGATTTCCAGATTTTTCAGCGGCACGCATCCCGAGGTTACCATTTTTACGGCGCGGCGCGACGCTCGTTCGTGTGTGTTCTTCTTCGTCGCATTTCGGTGCGAGGACTCCCCCGGCTTACTCCGACCTCCGAATGAGGCGATTCTTGCGCCGTTGGCTTCACGACAGGTAGGGCTACGTTTCCCATGTTTACTGGTTTTTCCCATTCCGAGCTTTTCATGGGTTTTTCGGATCATCTTGTGACCTCATTTTCTGGGGCGGAGTTTTGGGACAGCGGTGCAGTGTTTTGGTGATATCTTTGCGCACAGGCATCGGATTGGGGCGATTCAAGAGGCGATTTGCATCTACACATCACGAGGAATATCCCCAAATTTTCTCGGAATTTTCCGGGCATTCTCGCAGGTAAAAACAGGGCATCTTTGGGACTGAATTCTGGACAGCTTGTTTGCGGATACTTGTGTGCTTATTTGTGTGTATGTCTTGGGGTAATTTTGTACAGCGATCGCGGCGGCTTATCGGTTTGGGCGAGAGCACTTCTTGGACTTGGATTTAGCGATCGAGGTGGGTGGTTGTTGCTTACCTCTATTTTGACATGCTCACTAGGAATATTAGAGTGATCTCTCTTTTTGGACATGCATGCTTAAGTCATATACTATTGTGGATATCTGATAGTGGTTGGGATTTATACATGTTGGTATGGATGGAATGTTAGCGGTTAACCTTGCATGTGGATTGGAATGTATATCATGGGCTTTATGATTATCTGACAGTGGTTGGTACTAGTTGAGGATTTTATGACATGCATAGGTGGATAGTGATGCTTTATTATGGAATATGGATCATAGACATGTGTGGTTGGATAATGTTTTAGCATGATGGTTATATCTATGCGGCTCTATTAATTGTTACACATGTGGAACCACTATTGGTCGCCTTTTTCTTTAATTCCTTGAGAACACTTGCATGCTTGTTTGGACATCTAGGTAGGCCATCTTTTATCGCTACACTTTCATGCTGGAACTTGACTTAGGAGAAACCTTGTTTGCTTCTTTCTCCTTTTCGTTAGTCAGGTGGGTTTGCTCGGGTTTGAGCAGGGGTTTGGGATAGTGTAGCCGGGGCCTGGATTATGAATTTTGGGATTTGGCGGCGACCGCGGATATTGGGCGGTTGACCGGATGTCGGTTATAGGACATCGGTGATCAGGCATGATTATGACTAGAGGGTTTTGTGGCTACCGCGGATAGTAGGCGGTTGACCAGATGTCGGATGTGGGACATGATTGTGATTGTGGGTTTTTACGGCGACCGCGGATATTGGGCGGTTGACCGGAGGTCGGTTGTTAGACCTGGTCGTGGATTGTGGGGTATTGCGACAATCGCGGATATTGGGCGATTGACCGGATGGTTACTTTTGCATCTGATTGGAGAATCAGTTTTCTTTTAGTGGAGGGTTGTGTTCCACTGGGGGCTTTATAGTTGTGATCCAATCCTGCTTTTATCACCGGCGCGGTTATTGCCCGGTGAGGCTTTTATTACCCCGGCGCGGTTATTGCCCGGTGGTGCTTTACTCGTGTGGGTAGCTCCCCTCGAGATCCCCTTCGGAGGCCGGGGCTGGACGGTTATGGACAGGTTTGCTATCACATCGGCGCGGCTTATTTGCCCGATGATGAGGGCGGCAGCAGGAATTTTGCTATCACATCGGCGCGGCTTTTTGCCCGATGATGAGGGCGGTACAGATTGGGTTTATCTGGGACGGTTGGTTATTGTGGCTTACGGTTATCCCAGTCTAGGACTGTATTTTAGAGGCATAGTAGTGGTAGATTTCCCTTTTGGCAGCGGTTTCATTTCTTACCACTCTTCTTTCCTTTTTGCCTCTGGTAGGCCTAGTGGGTGTGTCAGAGTTTGAGGTTTTACCCACTAGGGGAGGCTACTGGTTGACTAGTAGTTCTCACCCCCATTCTTCTTTCCTCTTTTTCTTCTACCTTGTTTTGCAGTGACTTCTGCGGGTGCTGCTGGGCTTTCAGCGGCGGGTCGAGGAGAGGGGACGGCTGAGTAGATAGATCTCGAGGCAGGATGAGCGTGTTAGCTGGACTGTTGGGGTACCCAGGTCTTTCTCAGACGGTTGTACTTTTACATTTGGGACTGGCTTTTGCCAGCAGGTTGTATTTATTTTGGTGAGCTGGGAGAGACAGATGTATCATTTATACAGATGTAATGTATTTTATTTCCAGCTTCAGTCTGAGATGTACTAGTTTTAGTTCAGCTCTGTTTTCTTTGCTCTTTTATTGTTATTTCTTATATCTGAGCAGGTTTGGCGCTTCGTGTACACGGGAAATACCGTGTGCACGGCGGATCTGTAGACGGGCCCGGGTTCTGGTTTACACCTGGGGCGTGACAGATTAGGTGGTATCAGAGCTTAGGGATAGGTCATTTGGGACTTAGGAAACCCTAGGCTTTTCGGCGGACCCTAGGATGTTTGTGCGTGAGAGACGCGACATTTTGCGAAAGTCGGTGATTTATTTGTTTGACTCTTCATGTGAGTGAAGAGGGATCGACATATCCTATTTTTGTGGGACAGTTATGTTGGCTGCAGACAACATAAAGTTACAAAAATAGAGGGATGTCTTTGACTTTCGCTATATTGGGTCGAGTGTTTGGGGTGTGCTGATTTGCGGTTTTGTCGTGGTGAGCGGTGTCTCCCCGACGTTGGGCCCTGACCCGGGTGCACCTTGGTGCGGTAGTTGGGTCAGAGCTGGTTGTTTCGGGCCGGATACCCAGATTGGAGTCTGAGAGCTCCGGACCCGAAGGGTAGGTGGGTTGGAGGCAGATCAGCGGAGCGGTGACACAGTTGTCGGATCAGCGCAGTGGCACAGTTGTCGGAGTGGTGACACAGTTGTCGGGTCAGCGCAGTGGCACAGTTGTCGGAGTGGTGACACAGTTGTCGGGTCAGCGCAGTGGCACAGTTGTCGGAGTGGTGACACAGTTGTCGGATCAACGCAGGGGCACAGTTGTCGGAGTGGTGACACAGTTGTCGGATCAGCGCAGTGGCACAGTTGTCGGAGCGGTGACACAGTTGTCGGATCAGCGCAGTGGCACAATGGTCGGAGTAGCGAGTAGCCCCCTCCGTGCCGACATTTAGCGTTGGGGCACCGAGGTAGGGTGGACAGTTGACAGCGGGTAAGCTGTGGGATTGCTTTGATCAAGCGAGCCAGTTTTGGCGGATGAGTCATTCCGATTTGTGGGATTGAGTATGGAGCCCTTGGAGGCAGGGTCTTGTTCGGTGGGGGATAGAGAGTACTTGAAGGTCTTTATGGCAAGAGTTAACGCAGTTGCTGAACTGCACGCTCCATGTATAGAGGGACGGGGCGCATAGGATGTGAGTGTCTGAGAGTGGATTGCGCCAGGATACCTTGTAATTCGTTGGGTCCCTCCAATACGGATTTAGGACGCCTCATTGGAGTAGGCGCCGGGTGTGGAGCGTGGTATTGTAGTTCCTTTGGATTGGGATCTACCGCCTGAGGCGAGTTCTGATTGAGGCGCTTGGCGCCGGGTGATGGAGGACAGATCAGTCGGTGGAGGCATTCTCGATTTCTTTTTCCAGGATAGTAGATTTCTGAGGCAGGCGGAGCAAATATGTTACAGCGGTCGGTGTGGTGGTACTTGTTGGGCTGGCGGGTTCAATTTTCTTTCGCGGCGGTTGATTATGCCGCGAGGACAGTTTTCTTGGGGAGCCAGGCCCGGAGGTGTTGGTGTACTTGGGTTGCTTGAGGGTTATCTTCGCCTCTATAGTTTTGACTTCGGGAGCGAGGCGGATGTTTCGCTGTGGATGAGTAGACTTTTGGCTGGGTGTTGATGCCGGAGAGTCGGGGAATTGCTTCTACATCCCGACGGTTTAGAGATTTGAGAGCAGAGTCTACGTGATCAGTTGGGGGACTTATATTGGATACCTTGGGAGTACAGAGGTATTGGGATCGAGCATTTGTGCCGATGGACTTGTGGTTGGATTATCTGAGACCCTGGGAGGAGCAGATGCCAGTACCGATACAGGCTACTTGGTAGCTCGAGCGGTTAGCCCAGCTGTACTTGGATGAGGTGGTGCGGTTTTTCTGGAATGCCCGCCTCTGTTTTGTTCTTGTTAGAGACCCGAGGGTTGTATCGCGTCTCTGGAGGAGGTATTAGACAGCTTTGGGAGCTCGAGTGGTGGATGATTGGATATTTACTCCCTCTATTTGGTTGAGGTTTCGGGTTGAGGATTGATTTTAGTTTCGAGGACGAAACTTTCTTTTAGTGGGGGAGGATGTGATGACCTGGATCTCTGCAGAGCTGTGGTAGAGTCATTGGTGGCATCTAGGGAGCCTGTACTGTGTGTTGGAGGTGTTTGTGCACCAATTGGAGACAAGTGGCGGACTTCGGGCTTATTGGATCACGTGGGTGATCAATGGACTCTGTCGGATCGTTAGAAGTGGTTTTGCGCGATGCGGATATTAAAAATGGACTCAGCGCGAAGTTTGGACCAAGGAATACCTTTCCGGATGCCTTCGGCAAATTTTGGAGTTGGAATTTGGCAAAATGGACGTCAAATTCGGATTCAGCGCGCGAAAACGGTCAAAACGGACTACCCACTTGTTATTTTTGAGCTTCGGGTACTGTTCATGCCGGAACAGTGTTCCCGGCGGCGGCGGCAGCGGCGGAGCAGCCGCAGGCAGCGCGGCGGACGGAGGCGCGGGCCGCCCGGTCCACGCGGCAGGCGTGCACCGGGGGCGGGACGCGTGGCGGCTCGGGAGTGGGCCGGTCCGCGGGGCGGGGTCTACGGAGAGTGCGGGGCGCACGGTGGACCGGGGGGTTGGACACGTGGCATTACTGGATTGGTCGGTGCAGTGGACTTGGTCTACGGAGCAGGCGGGCGTGGTGCATGGACCGGCGGGACACGTGGCATCTTCTGGTTGGTGGGCTCATGGAGTCTGGGTCCACGGAGCTGAACCGGGGCGCCTCGGGATTCGCGCCTGGCAGGGGGCGCAGGCGGCGGGCGCAGGCGGGCACGTGGGCGCGGCAGGCGGGTGTTGACTGGGTGCGCGCCACGTGTCGCCGCGGCATTGGCCCACGCATCGCGCGGTGGGCGGCCAGCGTGGCTGTGCGCTGTGCGGGGGGCGACGTGGAGGCCTGGGAGACTTCCGGGCGCGCACAGTGTTGGGCCGGGCCCAACACTGTAGCCGCCCGAAAGTTGGAGCGCCCGGAAATGGGGACTTAATGGGTATTTTCAGATTTGTTTTCTTCCAGCTATAAAAGGCCGAGTTCTTTTGCAGAGAGCTTCTTCTCCGCGCGGATTTTCACAGTGCCACCTTCACGAGTTTTCTTCATCTCCCTGTGGCGATTCCATCTGCAGATTTCCAGATTTTTCAGCGGCACGCATCCCGAGGTTACCATTTTTACGGCGCGGCACGACGCTCGTTCGTGTGTGTTCTTCTTCGTCGCATTTCGGTGCGAGGACTCCCCCGGCTTACTCCGACCTCCGAATGAGGCGATTCTTGCGCCGTTGGCTTCACGACAGGTAGGGCTACGTTTCCCATGTTTACTGGTTTTTCCCATTCCGAGCTTTTCATGGGTTTTTCGGATCATCTTGTGACCTCATTTTCTGGGGCGGAGTTTTGGGACAGCAGTGCAGTGTTTTGGTGATATCTTCGCGTACAGGCATCGGATTGGGGCGATTCAAGAGGCGATTTGCATCTACACATCACGAGGAATATCCCCAAATTTTCTCGGAATTTTCCGGGCACTTCTCACAGGTAAAAACAGGGCATCTTTGGGACTGAATTCTGGACAGCTTGTTTGCGGATACTTGTGTGCTTATTTGTGTGTATGTCTTGGGGTAATTTTGTACAGCGATCGCGGCGGCTTATCGGTTTGGGCGAGAGCACTTCTTGGACTTGGATTTAGCGATCGAGGTGGGTGGTTGTTGCTTACCTCTATTTTGACATGCTCACTAGGAATATTAGAGTGATCTCTCTTTTTGGACATGCATGCTTAAGTCATATACTATTGTGGATATCTGATAGTGGTTGGGATTTATACATGTTGGTATGGATGGAATGTTAGCGGTTAACCTTGCATGTGGATTGGAATGTATATCATGGGCTTTATGATTATCTGACAGTGGTTGGTACTAGTTGAGGATTTTATGACATGCATAGGTGGATAGTGATGCTTTATTATGGAATATGGATCATAGACATGTGTGGTTGGATAATGTTTTAGCATGATGGTTATATCTATGCGGCTCTATTAATTGTTACACATCTGGAACCACTATTGGTCGCCTTTTTCTTTAATTCCTTGAGAACACTTGCATGCTTGTTTGGACATCTAGGTAGGCCATCTTTTATCGCTACACTTTCATGCTGGAACTTGACTTAGGAGAAACCTTGTTTGCTTCTTTCTCCTTTTCGTTAGTCAGGTGGGTTTGCTCGGGTTTGAGCAGGGGTTTGGGATAGTGTAGCCGGGGCCTGGATTATGAATTTTGGGATTTGGCGGCGACCGCGGATATTGGGCGGTTGACCGGATGTCGGTTATAGGACATCGGTGATCAGGCATGATTATGACTAGAGGGTTTTGTGGCTACCGCGGATAGTAGGCGGTT
The DNA here is from genome assembly GCA_029204045.2 of Tillandsia leiboldiana. NCBI lineage: Eukaryota > Viridiplantae > Streptophyta > Magnoliopsida > Poales > Bromeliaceae > Tillandsia > Tillandsia leiboldiana. The sequence goes on from CM055064.1 coordinate 21,807,586, forward strand.
GACCAGATGTCGGATGTGGGACATGATTGTGATTGTGGGTTTTTACGGCGACCGCGGATATTGGGCGGTTGACCGGAGGTCGGTTGTTAGACCTGGTCGTGGATTGTGGGGTATTGCGACAATCGCGGATATTGGGCGATTGACCGGATGGTTACTTTTGCATCTGATTGGAGAATCAGTTTTCTTTTAGTGGAGGGTTGTGTTCCACTGGGGGCTTTATAGTTGTGATCCAATCCTGCTTTTATCACCGGCGCGGTTATTGCCCGGTGAGGCTTTTATTACCCCGGCGCGGTTATTGCCCGGTGGTGCTTTACTCGTGTGGGTAGCTCCCCTCGAGATCCCCTTCGGAGGCCGGGGCTGGACGGTTATGGACAGGTTTGCTATCACATCGGCGCGGCTTATTTGCCCGATGATGAGGGCGGCAGCAGGAATTTTGCTATCACATCGGCGCGGCTTTTTGCCCGATGATGAGGGCGGTACAGATTGGGTTTATCTGGGACGGTTGGTTATTGTGGCTTACGGTTATCCCAATCTAGGACTGTATTTTAGAGGCATAGTAGTGGTAGATTTCCCTTTTGGCTGCGGTTTCATTTCTTACCACTCTTCTTTCCTTTTTGCCTCTGGTAGGCCTAGTGGGTGTGTCAGAGTTTGAGATTTTACCCACTAGGGGAGGCTACTGGTTGACTAGTAGTTCTCACCCCCATTCTTCTTTCCTCTTTTTCTTCTACCTTGTTTTGCAGTGACTTCTGCGGGTGCTGCTGGGCTTTCAGCGGCGGGTCGAGGAGAGGGGACGGCTGAGTAGATAGATCTCGAGGCAGGATGAGCGTGTTAGCTGGACTGTTGGGGTACCCAGGTCTTTCTCAGACGGTTGTACTTTTACATTTGGGACTGGCTTTTGCCAGCAGGTTGTATTTATTTTGGTGAGCTGGGAGAGACAGATGTATCATTTATACAGATGTAATGTATTTTATTTCCAGCTTCAGTCTGAGATGTACTAGTTTTAGTTCAGCTCTGTTTTCTTTGCTCTTTTATTGTTATTTCTTATATCTGAGCAGGTTTGGCGCTTCGTGTACACGGGAAATACCGTGTGCACGGCGGATCTGTAGACGGGCCCGGGTTCTGGTTTACACCCGGGGCGTGACAATAACAATCATGCTAAAATCATCAGTCAACTACACAAGTATAAGATCCCTGATCCATGATAAATCCCAAGGTGGAACCCGCACATAGATAAGTCATCATGTCCCGATAATTAGTCCATGTAACCAATTTCCGTAGAATTTATGTGCTGATACGGCATGTTAACTATCACTATTAAATTATTCCACTGATCATGTTCCAACAGCAATATTATCCCCATAATAACCCCAACATGCTATATCCACAAAATTAATCTCAGATGATAGGCTCACATTTATATTAGTCACTCATGCATGATAATCAATCAATATGTTCAATAGTGGGGTTCTCTAATAAACTTTGTGAGCAAGTCAGAAGTAGAGGCATGCAACAACCACCCACCTCGAAAAGCACGCACAGCACCAAAAGAAACCTCCTTGCTGCCCGCAGCCCTCTAACACAGCAATCCACCAAAAACTGTGTCCCACTGCACAGAACAATGTGCACAATTAATCCCAAAACTGCACAAATACCTACTGTCCAAAATCAGCCCCAAAAATGTCCAAAATCACCTCTATCCAGTCCTAAAAAAAAACCAGAAAATTCACGGTCGCGTTCCTCACGAAGAGTAGCCCCAAAACGACTCTTTATACGCCCAGATCCGATACCTGTAGGCCAAGATAAAAATAAAACACCGCTGCATACTCAAAACCTTCCAATCAAAATTCCTGTAGCAACCTGTCCAAGAAAAGCTTAATTATCACCTTCGAAACAATTTCCAAAAATCCCAGAAAAATCACGACATTGTTCCTCGCGACGAGTAGATCAAAATCGAGTCCTTAAACTCCTTGATCCGTTGCTCCTAGGCTGAGATATAAAATCGACAATCCAGTGCTGTCCAGAATCCAACACAAAAAAATGGGGGCCAAAAAATGCAATGGGAACCATGCCAAAAGTGCGAAATGGAGCGAAGCGATCAACACGAAAATCGAAGCCTTACCTCTCAGGAACATGCTGTCGAAGAAATCGTCCAAAAACTCCTACTGGTTTGCTCACAGCGAATTTCCGACTGAACTATGACGGTAATGGGCTGAAATGGGGGAAAAACCGAGGCGAACTGTAAAATCTGGGTCGCCGTTGTCGAGCTTCCGAAAAATCTGGAACTCCACCACGAGATGTAAAATCAACAGAGGAACAAACTTGCTTCAAGGCTCTCCCTCAGGTTCTCTCTCTATCTCTCGGAAAAAGCAGAAAAAGGAGGGGAGGGGAGGCCTATTTATAGGCCCACAAAGACTTTTGCGAAAATGACCACTGTGTCCCGGTTTCGGGCACACGAATCTTTCGGGCCTCGAAACCGGGCGCACACAGTAGCCCGGCCCAAACTCGGCCCACTCCGCACGGGATCCTGGTCGGACCGCGCGGCCGTCCAACCCGGCCCACGGTGCGACACGTGTCCCCCGCACAGGGGACAGCGCGCCCGGCGAACCGGGCGCGGCCACGTGCCCCCCATGCGGGGCGGCGGGGTGGGTGGCGCCAACCAGTGGCGTGGCACCACGTGGCACCCCCTTTCCCGCCCGACACGCCCGCCGGCGCGCGCCTGCGCCCGCGTGCGCGTACGGCCGCAGGCGCGTGCCCGCGGGTGCACCGCGCGCACCTGCGCCGTCCAACCCGGGGCCGCCACGTGGCGCGCCCCGGTGCACCGTGCGCCGCGCCTCTGCCCCCCCGCCTGCCCGGCCTGCCCGCGGTGCCCGCGCTCAGTCCATGCACCGCGCGCGCTGCACCGGGCCAACCGGCGCCTGCCACGTGGCCCGCCGGTCCACCGTGCACCGGCGGCCCACCTCCATGGACCGAGAGTCGTGCGCCAGCCCAATGACGGGCTGCCACGTGTCCTAGGCTGGTCCACGGCTCCCCCATGCACCGAAAAACACCAGAAACTTCCGGGTCTCCGTTTTTGGGCGTCCGGACTCAGAAAAATACAAGTAAATAGCCGTTTTTCAACGTTTTTCCGCGCTGAATCCAAATACGGCCTCCAATTTGCCCAAAGCTCCTCCCAAAATTCGACGGGGGTACCCGAATACACTCGGAATTCATTCAATGCACTGAGTCCATTTCTTGAGCCCGATACACACTCAAACACTCCCAACTCCCAAGAAAGTCCTCCGGAAGCCACTGATCACGCCATAAACCCCCAATAAAGATCCGGGTCATCACATCCTCCCCCACTAAAAGAAAGTTTCGTCCTCGAAACTAAAACAACTTAAAAGGGGTCTCAAACTAGGGTAGGTACCCATCAACACCGTCTCCCGCTCCCAAGGCGCTACTCACTCCCCGTGATTACTCCTCAACAACTATAACAACAACCAGTACGGCATGGCCCGATTGCATAATTCTCTCATCACACAAGCCAGAATTTGCAACGGGCGTCCCTCGTACTCCAAACATTCACAAAACTCAAATGGAGCGAGTCAATCACGGGCGAGGGATCCAAAACACGTCACCCATGTGCTGAGATGAGGAAAAACCTCAGGGACTCCAACAAAAGGCTGGGGGAAAAGGGGAGAAGAACAGCATAACACACACATCAACAACACACCATGGTGCCAACTCGATCAGTACAACCCAAAACACCCCCGCGCGATCATCCAAGAAGGGAAGAAGTTTCAACAAGCCGGGGTCATCACTCGGTCACTCTCAATTTTGACCATCCGAGTGGACTGCTCTACCTCAGACTACCATCAAAAGAAACCCCTAGGGACACAACCTCGAGCCTTGATCACTTCAACGGTTCCACACAGCGCCAGCTACGGAATCATCAAACTCAACCCCAAATAACCCTCCTGCTCTGGGTATCCGCCACCGTAGTGGCCCTATCGGGGTGATGCTGGATGCTTGTCAATAATCCAACTGTAACTTCGTAGCCATTATGGGAGGCATCGCTGTATCTCGCAAATCCATCTCCCATCACTGGCGATGCTAAAATCGGGGCTGGTATCAGTCTCATCACCTATTTGTCAAGCTCTGCTGGCACTATCCGGTACAAAACCTCCTCACCTCAACAAATAACTGCCGGTCTCGGCCATCTCGAATAGCATCCATTTTGGCCAAATTTCCACCGCTGCCCCTTACGACTAGAATAAATAATCCAAGAAGATATGCTTTCGAAGCTAAAACTTGTACCACAACAACTTGGCATATAGCTTCTTCCTCACAGACCTTGTCACACCATCTACAAGTGCTCCACCAGCTCTAAACCATACAGAGATGGGGTAAAATCAAAATATCCCAGAAGAATATCTCCAATAATTCTTCCAAGTGCAGCTGGAACACACAATTCCTCAAATCCTAAAGACGACAGGGCATTAGTCCTTCCATCAGGCCTCACTGTACTCATAATGCCCCTACCATGTCCTGAACACCATATTGGCGAAATACTCAGCTGTATGATTCCAAAAAGATACATGCACCCCAGGTAGACAACTACCGGAGTATAACTCCATCAAAAGGTCCTAAATAATATCCAGACCTGCCTGCGGTCACCCCACACAAGAACCCTCATTGTCGTGTGTCAACGACGTGGCATCACCACCGTGTATCAATGGTGTGGCATCACCACCGTATAACAACGGGGTGGCACTGGGTCGAACGGACCCTCGATCCATCAGATCCTGCGACTGCGCTATCAGCTCTCTCAGCTCTACAGGTGATATCCAACGATGTGCTATCGGGGTTGGCGCGGTTCCCAGAACCACGTCAATCACAATCTCAATCTCCCTAATCGGCGGCATCATCATCAGCTCCGGTGGAATCACACCCGGAATCTCACGATAACATGAATATCCTTGCGTCCCGGTGCCGCCGTAGGCACCTCTCGCATTGTCGCTGCAACCTGTGTGCTCTCACTGTCTGAACAAGCAAGCTTCTATTGTCTAGCTCGCAGAAGATCATAGCCTTCCCTCTCCGCAGTCAACATCACGTGGCACTGTGCCAACCAATCCCACGCACTGGGTCAAACACCGAACAGACACAAATACCAATAAGTCTGCCGAAACCACTCGAGGTCTCAACTGCACTGGACATGATCCACAAGCCTCCTCCACATGCACCACACCAACAGGAACCTGTACCTCTAGTGCACGTGGTAACAAATCTGTCTCTAGTCCATGTAGGAATGCAACATGCTCTAACTCCGACTGCTGTGATGAAATCATACCTGCGACGACCCGATCCACTGCCTGGGCGCCCTCCACCCAGGCAGCACAGTCTCATCCGCTCAATGTAGGTGGTCGTCACTTAGTCTGCCTGAAAATCAAGACTGTCCACAAAAGGAGCACAATTCTCTGTCTCTGCTCACTCTGAGGCGACGAATAAAGCCCTTCGTAGACAACACATCCACGCTACCGCTGCGCTACTCTGATAAAGATGCTGACGCTGCCCTCGGGGTCCATCCGATCTCTGACATCTCAGGAAAATCCACTATTACAACCGTCACACGACAAAACACCAATAATTCATGCAGTTCCTTACTAAGCTTACCCCTCAATCACCTATATTGTACCCCAAACATGCATGTTATCAATCACAAAAGGTAACCTTCCTTTGGGTAAGCTTTACATAATCCGTCCACAAGGATATCCACCATCCTGGAAAGGAAAACGAAAGTGCCTCTGCCAGCTGATCTGTCCCCCAACACTTAGCGCCAGGCGCCTCTATCCAGAACTCGCCTCTGGCGGCAGATCCCTATCCAAAGGAACTGCAACAGTACGCTCCATACACAATGCCTTCTCCATCGAGGCATCCAAAATCTAAAATCCAAACAGAGGGATCAGATAAACTAAAAGGGTATCCTGGCGCAATCCACTCCCAATCACACATACCCTATGCGCCTCGTCTCTCAAAACTTGGAGCACGCAGTTCAACAACTGCATAAACTCTCTAGCACAGGGAGACTCTTAATTGATCACTCCATCACCACCAACCACGATTCTGCCTCTAAAGGCTCCAACTCAAATCCAAGAATCGGGGTGGTTCATCTGCCAAAACTGGCTCCATCGATCGATGATGTCCCACAACTCATCGACTGTCAGCTATCCACCCCACCTGGGTGCCTCGGCACTGAACATTGGCACGGAGGGGGCTACTCGCTCAATCGGTGCCACAGAAATCCCTGCCGCTGAGGATACTGTAACCAGGTGGTCTCAGGAGAAAAACACTGTCGGGCTGCCCACTGCTCCGACAACTGTGTCACCCAGACCAGCGGCTCACTCTGCCGCTGATATACCTCAGACAATCCTGCCATCGGGGCATGAAGCTCTCTAACCTCAATCCGGATATCCGGCCCCAAAAATATCCGCTTAAGCTCCACTGCTGCGACGAGTGCACACCAATCCGCACAACGTGTCGGGGAGACACCGCTCACCACGACCAACTGCACCACAATACGAAACAAAACTCGACCCAATCCGGCGAGAGTCTAGAGCATGTCAACCGTTCCGCCGCATTATGTTGTCTGCAGCCAACATAATTCCTTAGCAGAATAAACATGCCAATCACTCATCCCGTCACTTGGGAGAGGTATAAAACTCAATCAGGACTCTCGCTAAAAATCGCAACTCTCACGAAGTCATCCTAGGGTCCAACCACAAGCCTAGGGTTTCTACAGTCCCAACTGACCTATCCCTAAGCTCTGATACCAACTTAATCTGTCACGCCCCGGGGTCGAAACTGCGACCCGGGCTCGCCAACAGATCCGCCACCTATGCAAAACCCGCATAGGCGAAGCGTCTAACCTGCAAAAGATAGTGCTAAATCTACGCAAATATCAGAGCGGAAATAAAATACTGTAAAATAAAATCAAATCACTGTACAATATGAAATAGGGTACAATATCCATTCCCTCGAATACAGATAATCATCATACATTGTCCTCAGTACAGCATCTCTCAACTATAAAAAGGGAGATAAACTAAAACCATAGTACATCAGTCTCTCAAAATACAAAAGATCCCCCCCAAAGTAAATAATAAAAACCAGCTGTCAGCTATAAGGAATCTCCAACCAGGGGATACAGCTACACTCCTCGGGCGGTATGGATCTAGCTCGTGACTCCCTCGCCTCGAACAACGACCGAAAGATCAGCAACTCCCGCAGAAGACTCTGCAAAACAGGAGGAAGAAAAGAAGGAAACAACAATGGGGGTGAGAACCACTAGTAAACCAGTAGCCTCCCCCTGTGGGTAAAGCCTCAAACTCCGGCGTACCCACTAAGTCTACTAGAGGCAAGAAAAGGGACAAGTGGTAAAACTGTAAACAGAACTACTGAATAAAAGGGGACACCACTACTAGTATGCCTCTAAATGCAATACTGGAAGAAATGACTGTATGAATGCATCAGGAAACAGTATAAGACCAAATAAACCCAATCTGGTACCACCAGTAAAACTGGTACTGCCTGCTCAGCGGAATCTGCACACAAGGCTCGAAACCGCGGGATCGGCCCGCATGGCTCGCATCCCAAAACAAGTATCAGACCGGCACACAAGGCTGGGTCCGAAAAGCCTACCTCCGGAGTGGCACTCGAGGGGAGCGACCACACGAGTAAAGTATCTCTGTCATCAGTATCACAAGTATCTCTGTAGCACATATCTCAATATAGCAGGACTGGATCAAGACTATGATCAAAGTGGGAAACTCCGTCCACTAAAGAAACCCCAATCCCCAATCAGATGCAATAGTACTCAACAAGTGGGAAACTCCATCCACTAGAGAAATCTGATACCCAATCTGATGCAATAGTAAACATCCGGTCAACCGCCCAATGTCCGCGGTCACCGCAATAACCCACAACCCACAATCGGGTAAAATAATCAAGATCCGGTCAACCGCCTACTATCTGCGGTTGCCGCAATAACCCATGATCCAACATCAAGTACACCCTGTCTCTGACCCTAAGGTCCCGGCTACACTATCCCAAACCTCTGCTCGAACCCGAGCAACATGACTCGAAAGTCTAAATAAGAAGGAGAAAGAAAGCAATCATGGTTTCTCCTAAGTCAAATCCCAATATGATAGTGTAGCAATAAATAGTGGCCTATCTAGATGTCCAAACAAGCATGCAAAAGTCCTCATGCAATGTGAAAGAGAGAGAATGTCAAATAACAGTTCAACATGTGTAACAATTAATAATATCCAAATAAATATAACAATCATGCTAAATTCATCAGTCAACTACACATGTATAAGATCCCTGATCCATGATAAATCCCTAGGTGGAACCCGCACATAGATAAGTCATCATGTCCCGATAATTAGTCCATGTAACCAATTTTCGTAGAATTTATGTGCTGTTACGGCATGTTAACTATCACTATTAAATTATTCCACTGATCATGTTCCAACAGCAATATTATCCCCATAATAACCCCAACATGCTATATCCACAAAATAAATCTCAGATGATAGGCTCACATTTATATTAGTCACTCATGCATGATAATCAATCAATATGTTCAATAGTGGGGTTCTCTAATAAACTTAGTGAGCAAGTCAGAAGTAGAGGCATGCAACAACCACCCACCTCGAAAAGCGCGCATAGCACCAAAAGAAACCTCCTTGCTGCCCGCAGCCCTCTAACACAGCAATCCACCAAAAACTGTGTCCCACTGCACAGAATAATGTGCACAATTAATCCCAAAACTGCACAAATACCTACTGTCCAAAATCAGCCCCAAAAATGGCTAAATATCACCTCTGTCCAGTCCTAAAAAAAAACCAAAAAATTCACGGTCGCGTTCCTCACGAAGAGTAGCCCCAAAACGACTGTTTATACGCCCAGATCCGATACCTGTAGGCCAAGATAAAAATAAAACACTGCTGCATACTCAAAACCTTCCAATCAAAATTCCTGTAGCAACCTGTCCAAGAAAAGCTTAATTATCACCTTCGAAACAATTTCCAAAAATCTCAGAAAAATCACCACAGTGTTCCTCGCGACGACTAGATCAAAATCGAGTACTTAAACGCCTTGATCCATTGCTCCTAGGCTGAGATATAAAATCGACAAGCCAGTGCTGTCCAGAATCCAACACAGAAAAATGGGGGTCAAAAAATGCCTCAGGAACTGAGCCAAAAGTGCGAAATGGAGCGAATCGATCAACACAAAAATCGAAGCCTTACCTCTCAGGAACATGCTGCCGAAGAAATCGTCCAAAAACTCCTCCTGGTTTGCTCACAGCGAATTTCCGACTGAACTGTGACGGTAATGGGCTGAAATGGGGGAAAAACCGAGGCGAACTGTAAAATCCGGGTCGCCGTTGTCGAGCTTCCGAAAAATCTGGAACTCCACCACGAGATGTAAAATCAACAGAGGAACAAACTTGCTTCAAGGCCCTCCATCAGGTAATCTCTCTATCTCTCGAAAAAAGCAGAAAAAGGAGGGGAGGGGAGGCCTATTTATAGGCCCACAAAAACTTTTGCGAAAATGACCACTGTGTCCCGATTTTGGGCGCCCGAATCTTTCGGGCCTCGAAACCGGGCGCACACAGTAGCCCGGCCCAAACTCGGCCCACTCCGCACGGGATCCTGGTCGGATCGCGCGGCCGTCCAACCCGGCCCACGGTGCGACACGTGTCCCCCGCACAGGGGACAGCGCGCCCGGCGAACCGGGCGCGGCCACGTGCCCCCCATGCGGGGCGGCGGGGTGGGTGGCGCCAGCCAATGGCGTGGCCCCACGTGGCAAACCCTTTCCCGCCCGACACGCCCGCCGGCGCGCGCCTGCGCCCGCGTGCGCGTATGGCCGCAGGCGCGCGCCCGCGGGTGCACCGCGCGCACCTGCGCCGTCCAACCCGGGGCCGCCACGCCTCTGCCCCCCCGCCTGCCCGGCCTGCCCGCGGTGCCCGCGCTCAGTCCATGCACCGCGCGCGCTGCACCGGGCCAACCGGCGCCTGCCACGTGGACCGCCGGTCCACCGTGCACCGGCGGCCCACCTCCATGGACCGAGAGTCGTGCGCCGGCCCAATGACGGGCTGCCACGTGTCCTAGGCTGGTCCACGGCTCCCCCATGCACCGAAAAACACCAGAAACTTCCGGGTCTCCGTTTTTGGGCGTCCGGACTCAGAAAAATACAAGTAAATAGCCGTTTTTCAACGTTTTTTCGCGCTAAATCCAAATACGGCCTCCAATTTGCCCAAAGCTCTTCCCAAAATTCGACGGGGGTACCCGAATACACTCGGAATCCATTCAATGAACTGAGTCCATTTCTTAAGCCCGATACACACTCAAACACTCCCAACTCCCAAGAAAGTCCTCCGGAAGCCACTGATCATGCCATAAACCCCCAATAAAGATCCGGGTCATCACACGCGTGGAATGCCGTTGCGTTATCTTCTTCATCACTTGACGATGACTCATTTGACGATGAGGTGTCATCCCAAGTGACGGCTTGCATCGCTTTCTTCTTTGACGGATTTTTATTGGGACACTCCGTTGAAATGTGACCGTAGCCTCGGCACTTGAAGCACTGGATTTGTCCCTCTGAGCTTTTCTTATCCTTAGAAATGCCCTCTTGCTTTCTTGATTTGAAGTTTGAAGAACCTTTGCCTTTCTTCGACTTTACGAAGGATGGAGTTTTACTTGAGTTACCCCTTCGAAAGTTTCGGCGAAATCTTCGTGTCAAGAGAGCAAGCTGCTTCTCAAAATCCTCCATAGATAGGTTCTCGTCATCGTCTGAGGAGGATGAATCTGTTTCGGAATTTGAGTTGGCGTAATTTCGTGAAAGGTTCAAGTCTTGAAGATTGAAGGCGAAGAAGGTTGGATCATTTAACTCAATCTCAAGAAAGAAGAATTCAAAAGGATCAGGTATGTTTAACTAAATATTTTTGGTGATCCGAATACGCCTTGTAGTGTAGAAACACTTGGAAGAATTTTACATTGCATAAAAATCAAAAACTGGACATAGGACATGTTCAGGATCCGGATCAGATTGTTCAATCCGGATCCCGAAGGTGGTTCGTTCATACACCAGTTCAATCCGGATCGTAGCTTCCCTTGATCCGGATCCCGAACATTGAGTTTACCATTTTCCTTGAACGATCCGGATCAGGCTTCGCAATCCGGATCCCGAACGTTGATGTTTGGTGAACTGTATGAACGATCCCGATCAAGCACTTCGATCCGGATCCCGAACCTTCGTTTTTCTGGAATTGTCTGACTCGTTACGACGATCCGGATCACAGCTAATCCGATCCGGATCGCCCTCCGTAAAATTTCCAGAAATGGTAGGTTTTTTATTCTTATCTCCTTCCTAGGGTTTCTAACCTATAAATAGACCCTATGATTCTTTTTCTAGGGTTAATCCAAAATAATCCACATAGAGCCGTCATATTCAAATATCATCTTATACGGCCTAGATCCACATATAGAGAAGAAAGGAAATCATTAGATATTTCTCTATGTTTCTTCATCTATATTGATTAGTTTGATTCTAGGTTTTCATACTCACATCTTGAGTTGAATCAAACTAATGAATACTTAGATGGTATTTCCTATCTATCTTTGATCTAAGTATTCGGCGGATCATCACCACCCTAAAAACAACGATTTCCCCAAAATCGGCGCGTGGACTCACGTGTCCTTGTGGATTCAAGGTTCAACCGCTCTCGTGGATTCGGAGCGAGGTACGTTCGTGGATTCGAAGCGTACTACTGGGTGAAGACCGTGGATTCGGTCAGACGTCGTGGACTTGACGTTGGACGCCGTGGAATCGGCGTTGGGCGCAGATCGTGGATTCGAGAAGCGTCGTGGAGCGAGCGGAGAAGATCCTCTAGGAGCGTATGGAAAAGGTTGAGTCGTAAGTGTGTACGGTAAATCACCTTGTACGTGTGTCAATTCTAGTGGATTTCGCCGTGTTATCGGTCCCGTGGTTTTTTACTCCGGTTTGGAGTTTTTCCACGTAAAAATCTTGCGTGTTCATTTATATTTCCGCATTGGGTTTTTATTGCGCAATGATTTTTTGAGTGTTTATTGTTTGCACCTATTCACCCCCCTCTAGGTGTTTTTTCCCCTATTTAGATCTATATTACATATAACCCAACAAGTGGTATCAGAGCGGGAATAGGGTTGTAAACAATGGTTGAAGGTGGAAACATCAATCGACCCCCTTTCTTTGATGGAACAAATTATGCGTACTGGAAAGTACGGATGAAAGCCTTTTTAATTTCCATCAACGAAAGGGTGTGGCAATCAATTGAATTAGGATGGTCTAATCCAACTGAAATTATTTCTGATGTTCGCACCTTAAAACCTAGGTCGAAATGGACCAAGGAAGAGTTAGATTCATCTTCTTACAATGGCAAGGGAATTAATGCTATTTTTAATGCCTTATCTCAAACTGAATTCTCTCGCGTCTCGGCATGTGAGACTGCGAAAGAAATCTGGGATGCTCTTCAGGTTACACATGAGGGAACTAACCTCGTGAAGATTCAAAAGCTGCAAATGCTTATGAGCAGATTTGACTCCATTTTTATGGCAGAAAATGAATCTTTCACGGATTACTATACACGATTGCAAGACATCGTAAATTCATGTGCTAACCTGGGTGAGAAGATTCCAGAATTTAAGGTTGTAAGAAAGATCTTAAGAACTCTTCCTGAACGATTTCGCCCAAAGGTTACAGCCATTGAAACTATTAAACACCCGGACGAAATACGTGTAGAAGAATTAGTTGGTTCATTACAAACTTATGAAATGACATTTTCTACTAACTATTCTTCTGGAAAAGCATCCTCTTCTAAGTCTTCAGGTTATGCGTTGAAAACAACTAAGGAAGAAGACACGGATTCATCCTCCTCAGACGATGACGAGAACCTATCTATGGAGGACTTTGAGAAGCAACTCGCTCTCTTGACAAGGAAGTTTCGCCGCAACTTTCGAAGGGGTAATTCAAGTAAATCTCCATCCTTCGGAAAGTCGAAGAAAGGCAAGGGTATTTCAAGTTACAAGTCAAGAAAGCAAGAGAACTTTTCAAAGGATAAGAAAAGTTCAGAAGGACAAGTCCAATGCTTCAAGTGCCGAGGATACGGCCATATCTCAACGGAGTGTCCAACTAAGAATCCGTCGAAGAAGAAAGTGATGAAAGCCGTCACTTGGGATGACAACTCAACGTCAAATGAGTCATCCTCAAGTGATGAAGAAGAAAGCGCAACGGCATTCCACGCGTCCACATCTTCACCGTTCATGTGCTTAATGACAAGTACATCCGACTCGCTGTCCATCTCCACTGTTGAAAAGAATGCAACGGACAATGAATCGGATGATTCGGAAGGTGAAGATTTTGTTTTAGCCTACCACAGACTGTTACGGGATTCAAAGAAACTGGCTAAACAAAACAAGAGTTTGAGAGGGAGATTGCATGATCTCGAAGAAGAAGCAAAAAGGGCAACTTCTCTCTCAAACGCTCTTGAAGTGGAAAGGGAAAATCTGATAAAAGTAAATGTTTCCCTTCAAGAGTCCAATGAGCTTTTTGAGAAGGAACATACAAAACTGGTGGATAAAGCGGATCACTTCTCAAAGCTCTACAACGAGGCTCGACAGGATAACCTGGAAATGACAAAGACCATTTTCCAACTCAAGGATGACTTGCAGCGATTCTCTTCAGGAAGGAGTAAGTTGGATAGGCTTCTTGGTCTTGGTCAAACAAATCGGTTCGGCCTCGGATACACTCAAACTGGAAACAGTCCAAGTTCGAGTGGGACAGTTTTTGTGCCTCAGTCGGTATCTCCTCCTCTGACACAGGAATTCAAGACAAACAACGACAACAAACCTACTTCATCCTCTTTGGGATCGTCAAGATCTAAGGTATGTTTTCGTTGTGGTGTTTCAGGACACATAAGAAGATATTGCAAGACGGGAGTCAAACGCTCACCTCAAACACCTCTTGCAATGACTACCACAAAGGTGATTCCTCGGAAATCAATTGCAAATCAATTGAAGGAAAAGAGACTTGGTAGTTCACCGCGCAAGACGACTTCATCAAGGAGCAGCAATCGCTCTAACAAGACGCTTTCACCTAGGCATATAACTTCACGACCATTACCGACGCATTCCAAAAAGGTTTGGGTGCGCAAAGGTGAAATTTTCCCTTGTCTTGTTACCAATGTTTCCTTGCATGCATATGATAGTTCGTCTTGGTATCTGGATAGCGGGTGTTCCCGTCACATGACCGGTGACAAAAATAGTTTTCAAACTTTGAGAAAATCTCCGGAGGACTTGTTGTTTTCGGAGACGGTCGGTCTTCCAAAATTGTTGGAAAAGGAACGGTAGCTATTCCAGATGGCCCGATTTTGAAAAACGTCTTATTTGTTGATGGCCTTAAGACTAACCTCATAAGCATAAGTAAACTTTGCGACAATGGTTTTTCAGTTAATTTTTTATCTGTTGAATGCGTTGTTACTGATAAGGACCATGTCTTCTTTTTAAAAGGGGTTAGATCTGAAAACAATTGCTATGTTGTTCCTAATAAAATTTCAGAAAAATGTAACCTAGTTTCTTTGGATAATGAAACACTTTGGCATGAAAGGCTAGGTCACATAAATTTTAAGGAACTTGTTAAAATTTCAAACAAGGACGTGGTCAAGGGGGTTCCAAAACTTTTACTTAAACAAAATATTGTGTGTGGAGGTTGTCTTAAGGGAAAACAATCAAGGGCTGCACACAAGAACCTGAACCACGTTGGTACCAAACGGCCCTTGGAATTACTGCACATGGATTTAATGGGGCCGACCCGTCAACCATCTTTGGGAGCTAAATGGTATATTTTCTTATTGGTTGATGATTTCTCTCGGTATTCTTGGGTAGCATTTTTAAAAGAGAAAGCTGATACGTTTGATTCTTTTCATGAGATTTGCCTTCGTATTATGATTGAAAAGAATGAAAAGATCATTCGTGTTAGAAGTGATAGAGGTGGAGAATTCATTAATTCCAAATTCATTGATTTTTGCACTTCCAACGGCATAAAACATGAATTCTCGGCACCCTATACACCTCAGCAGAATGGTGTTGTTGAGCGCAAAAACAGGGTTGTTCAAGAGATGGCACGTGTTGTGACACCCCCGAAATTTGGATTAGTCCTATATATAAATGATATAATAGGACTAAATCTCTAATCCGGCTATAGCATTTTGGATGGTAGCAAGATCCAAGAGGAACATGAGAGTTAAGCGTGCTAGAGGTAGAGTAGTTCTAGGATGGGTGACCCCCTGGGAAGTGGGGCGTCACAGTTGGTATCAGAGACATTCACCAGCCGGAAATGTAAGATGAGTCTCGGCTGAGCCAGGGTTATATAGCGGGTAGAGTGTGGCTCCCCGGCTAATGACCGTTGTAGGTGGAGTGCAGCTCCCTACAAGGTCAGCTAAGGCTAGCGAGACGAGTCTCACATCGCCTGGTGCTTGTGAGTGTGCTTGAGCCTGACGTGGACGTCAGGGCTTAAAGGGGGGAAGAATGTGACACCCCCGAAATTTGGATTAGTCCTATATATAAATGATATAATAGGACTAAATCTCTAATCCGGCTATAGCATTTTGGATGGTAGCAAGATCCAAGAGGAACATGAGAGTTAAGCGTGCTAGAGCTAGAGTAGTTCTAGGATGGGTGACCCCCTGGGAAGTGGGGCGTCACACGTGTGATGCTTCATAGCCGGAATTTACTGCTATATTTTTGGGCTGAGGCTGTGAACACCGCTGTCTATGTCATTAATCGAGTGTATTTGCGCCCAGGAACTTTAAATACACCATATGAGCTGTGGTTTAGTAGAAAACCGGATATCAAATACTTTCGGATCTTTGGGAGTCGATGTTTTATTTTGCGTGATCGCGAATATCTTGGTAAGTTCGATTCTCGAAGTGACGAAGGGATCTTTTTGGGTTATTCTACAAATAGCAGAGCATATCGGGTATTTAACATGGAATCTAAAACGATTGTAGAATCTATAAATGTTAAAGTAGATGAAGCTTTTCACTTTGCATCTGAAAAATCTACCCTCGATATCTCTCTTGATGATGATACACCTGCCAATGCATCTTCTCATGATAATACTTCCAATATTAATGATGCATCTAATGGTTCTTCAAGTTTATCTGATGTGCAGGAATCGTCTCATATACCTCCGAGTACTCCGTTACCTCAAACGTTACGCATCTCCAAGGATCATCCGGAATCGAATATTATTGGAGACCCACAAGAAGGAGTTAGAACTCGGAGGCAGTTGGTTTGTGGATTCGCTTGCTACGTATCTTTAATCGAACCAAAGAATATAGATGAAGCTCTTCAGGATGACTACTGGATTGAAGCAATGCAGGAAGAGCTCCATCAATTTGAGCGAAACAAAGTCTGGGAATTAACGAAGCCTCCAAAGCAACATAATGTGATAGGTACCAAATGGATTTTCAAGAACAAGAAAAATGAGGATGGTACTATCATCAGGAACAAGGCACGATTAGTTGCTCAAGGCTACTCTCAAGCAGAAGGTATAGACTTTGATGAAACTTTCGCCCCTGTAGCTAGACTCGAGTCCATTCGTATACTATTTGCTATTGCTTGTCATTTTAAAATCAAATTATTTCAAATGGACGTTAAGAGCGCGTTTCTAAATGGGTATTTAAATGAGGAAGTTTATGTGGCTCAACCGAAAGGTTTTGTAGACCATAAACAACCTAATTATGTTTTTCGTTTGAAAAAGGCTCTTTACGGTCTGAAACAAGCAACGCGAGCATGGTACGAAAGGTTGACAAAGCACATTTTGGAGAAGGGCTATACTCGAGGGGGAGCTGACAGGACTCTCTTTGTGAAGCATTATCAAAACAATTTCATTGTAGCACAAATCTATGTCGATGACATTGTATTTGGCGCAACAAGAGATAATGATGCTTCTAAATTCGCGGAGACCATGGAAAGCGAATTTGAGATGTCCATGATGGGCGAATTGACTTATTTTCTTGGATTGCAAATTAAACAAAATGATGAAGGTATTCACTTGTGTCAATCCAAGTATGCAATGGAGTTGGTTAAAAAGTTTGACTTAGAAAATTCGAAGGATTTTCCGACTCCAATGGGAACTAGCCACAAGGGACTTGGAAGTGAATCACATAGTGAGAATGTAGACGAGAAACTGTATCGAAGTATGATTGGAAGTCTACTTTATCTCACGGCTAGTCGCCCGGATATATCTTTTGGTGTTGGGATTTGCGCGAGATATCAATCTGCACCAAAGGAGGTTCACCTGAAAGCGGTGAAAAAGATCATCCAGTACATCAAAGGATCAATTAATTTCGGAATTTGGTATCCTATGGGAACTAGTTTGGACATTGTTGGATACTCAGATGCCGATTGGGCAGGATCAGTGGATGATCGGAAAAGCACGAGTGGTGCATGCTTCTATCTTGGCCATTGCCTTGTTGCATGGCACAGTAAAAAGCAGAATTGCATAGCACTCTCGACGGCCGAAGCAGAATACATTTCAGCGGGTAGTTGTTCAACCCAACTCATTTGGATGAAAAGTGTGTTGAGTGACTTCCGGATTTCAGCATCTTCGGTAACAATTCTTTGTGACAACACTAGTGCTATAAACATTTCCAAAAATCCTGTGTTGCACTCTAGAACAAAACACATTGAACTTAGATATCATTTTCTTAGAGAGCTAGTTGAATCAAATACTCTTCAACTTTCATATATTTCAACTGAAGATCAATTAGCTGACATTTTAACAAAACCTTTGGATCAAAAACGTTTTATTCATTTGCGTAAAGCAATTGGAATGCTTTCCTTGAAGTAAACTTCTTTTTGAAACTTTTGCTTAGGTTAGGTTTTGTTTTTGTGTTTTTGTTCTTTATCTATGATTTATACATAGTACATTAATTGAGCATGTGTATTATTGACTTTACTTGCATCCTTTTATATATTTAGAAATATATTATGCTTTAGATATCATAATATTTCATTTGATGCAATGATCATTTATGTCAATTAACTCATCTTTGTTTTGATCAAAGTCAATTTCTCTCTCGATGATCTCTTGGTATAGTTTTTATCTTATTTGACTGTTTAGTTGAGTATGAAATCGAGATCAATATTTGGCTAAATACTTTATATCTTAAATAATTGATAGCCAATTGAGGGGGAGTCAAAGAAAAAGTAAAATGCTCAAAAGATGTGGAAAGAGTTACATCCCAATGAGGAGTGTGAAAACTACCACCACATGGAGGAAAGAGCTACCACCTCGGTCGTCCGAGTACTGTGTGCAGCTACCACATGAATACCAAGCAAGGTTTTTCAAGTTTGATTAAATAAAATGCATGTTGAAATACTTGACTCTGTCAAAATTTCAAGTTTGGTATAAGGTGGGATTTTTAATGAAAGATGCTCAAAGAGCCACTCTCTTCAATAAATTGACTAGATATATTATCTAACTTATCGGGGATGTTAGACATCTATTGATCTTTGTATTTCATTTTCTTTACCAAATTGATGATTTGATAAAGGCATTACTCATAAGATCAAGTTAGATGTAATTGAAGTTGTTCAACTTTAAGGGATTTAATTTTTATAAATTTTCGTTTCGTTTGTTGGATGTTATTGATAGATTTGGTATAATCTATTTCTTGTTGTATGAAACGATGATTTTTGTTTAAAGTTGATACACAAAAGTGCTCACAATCTTTTTCTGGTTTTTCTTGAATTTCTCTGAAATTTTCTAAAAAAAAAGTTGGAGCCGATCCGGATTGGACCTGCCGATCCGGATCCCGAACGCAGATATTCTTCTGCGGGCAGACGATCCGGATTGGACCTGCCGATCCGGATCCCGAACGCAGTTTTTCACTGCGGGTAGCCGATCCGGATCGCAATCATGAACCGATCCGGATCGCGGCTAGGGTTTTATAAAGAACAAAAGGGTTTTGATTTCTTTTACTCCAATCTTTTGTTCCAAAGTTTCCAGAGCTTCTCTCTCTAGATTTCATCCATCTTGGAAGCTTTCAAACTCAAGTTCTTCGAATCCAAGTAAGTTTTATTGATCAAAATCTCGGTTTTTCATTGTTTTTCTTATTCCTCCTCAAAACGTGATGAATTTCTTGTATCAATTTCGTTTGTGGATGGTTTTTGATCAAATTTCTTTTGAAATAAGAACTCTGGGTAGATTAGTTTTGATTATATGCTAGGTATTCTCAAGATAAACGGATTTTTGGTCTTCGATTTCAAAGAATTCGGTTTTAGGGCATATAATGGGAATTTTCCAAAATCATGCAATTGATCTATTTTTAAATTTTCTTTTGCAAAACTAATTTGATTCCTAGTCTCTCTACACGATAATGATTGTTTGGGTACAATTTTTCTAATTTCTGAAAATTAACAATTTTTTCGTGTTCTTGAGGTGTTGCTCACAGGAATTCTTTATACAAGAAACCAATAGCTATGGTGATCACGTGGATCATTTTTCTTCTAGCTGCTATGGTTCATACGAGAGACACTGTCAAGCCCAAGAGGGCTAAGAAGGCTAAGAAAGCGAAGAAAGCTAAAGATGATTCCGATACAGAATCTGAAACGGAATCAATTGATTGGGATGAACTGCAAGTTGAAGCAACGACTGTTCCCACTGCTTCAAAGGGAAAAGCGCCTGCGGAAACATCGAAGGCTCCGCCTACTGCTGCTGAAAAAGGCAAAGCTCCAATGGAAGAAACCTCTGGGAAGACAAGAAGAAAAGGTGTTGCTCGCAAAAGAGGGAGTGCTCAAGGAATCTCCATTGAGCAACCAGCTGCTAGCCAAGCACTTCCACAAGACTTTATCAGCTCGACTAGGATTAAGGAAAGTGTAGAGGGAAGTGGAATTCAAATTACCGAATCCCTCTCTAGAGCACACTCGGTACCTAGCGAATCCCCATGGGCTGAAGACCAGCATGCATCATCTGTCTCTGCAACTCGTCCAGCGACTTCCAAGAGGAACGCTCTAGAAGCTACTATATTGGCCGCCATTCATCAGGA
Organism: Tillandsia leiboldiana; assembly: GCA_029204045.2. Lineage (NCBI taxonomy): Eukaryota > Viridiplantae > Streptophyta > Magnoliopsida > Poales > Bromeliaceae > Tillandsia > Tillandsia leiboldiana. The sequence continues at coordinate 21,827,723 of CM055064.1, forward strand.
CCAAAGAAGACTTTCTGCTGACCAAGAGAGATTGGCATTAGGTCTCCAACAAATGGCCGCTAATCAAAAACAGATGAAGAAGAAATGTTCCAAATTATCGCGAATGTTGAAAGGAATCTTGAACAAGATAGACGATACTAGCTCGGACAGTTCTGATTTGGCTTGATCTTTTATGCTCTAACCCTTATCATTTCTATTGCAGGTTTTTAAGTATTTGGTCTTAGTTTTAGTTCTCAGGATTTTCTTGATTTTAAACTTCTTAACTCTCCTTAAATTTTTGTGATTTTGGCTTAGTTTGTGACAAAAGGGGGGAGAGAGTTTAGAGAGAACTTGAACAATGATGGTACTTGAACAATGATGGTACTTGAACAATGATGGTACTTGAACAAGAGAGAACTTGAACAATGATGATTGAAAACTGTGTGAATGTGTGAACATCAAGGTAAGTGAACATCAAGGTAAGTATCACTTCAACTTCAACTTTGGTTCTTATCTTGTGATTTGTTGTATGTCACTAACTATTCGACTAACTATTTGGGCATGTAATATGACTAACAAGTTGATGTTGGACTAACACTTTGTGACATTTGGTTTTTGATTGCATAGAAGATATGTTGGTTTTTGACTATGATTCTCTTACATATCTGAATTCTCAAATGTCATGATGATCAGATAAACTCTATCTCTGTACTTGGTTTTGTATGTTTCAATTCTTGAGGTATCTAACGATTCTTTTTGTCAAGAATGATTTCTTTGTGCAGAGAGTATAGATGTCTAAGTCTAGAGTCTGTTTTAGGAGTTTATCTCATGTTTTTAAATTTTTCGATCTCCATTGTAAATTTTTGTTGTATGGTGATAGCAACAAAAATATCTTTTTGAATTTTCTTTAGTGGATCTGTGTTTTGTCACGAAACCGCCAAAGGGGGAGATTGTTACGGAATTTGAGTTGGCGTAATTTCGTGAAAGGTTCAAGTCATGAAGATTGAAGGTGAAGAAGGTTGGATCATTTAACTCAATCTCAAGAAAGAAGAATTCAAAAGGATCAGGTATGTTTAACTAAATATTTTTGGTGATCCGAATACTTCTTGTAGTGTAGAAACACTTGGAAGAATTTTATATTGCATAAAAATCAAAAACTGGACATAGGACATGTTCAGGATCCGGATCAGATTGTTCAATCCGGATCCCGAAGGTGGTTCGTTCATACACCAGTTCAATCCGGATCGTAGCTTCCCTTGATCCGGATCCCGAACATTGAGTTTACCATTTTCCTTGAACGATCCGGATCAGGCTTCGCAATCCGGATCCCGAACGTTGATGTTTGGTGAACTGTATGAACGATCCGGATCAAGCACTTCGATCCGGATCCCGAACCTTCGTTTTTCTGGAATTGTCTGACTCGTTACGACGATCCGGATCACAGCTAATCCGATCCGGATCGCCGTCCGTAAAATTTCCAGAAATGGTAGGTTTTTGATTCTTATCTCCTTCCTAGGGTTTCTAACCTATAAATAGACCCTATGATTCTTTTTCTAGGGTTAATCCAAAATAATCCACATAGAGCCGTCATATTCAAATATCATCTTATACGGCCTAGATCCACATATAGAGAAGAAAGGAAATCATTAGATATTACTCTATGTTTCTTCATCTATATTGATTAGTTTGATTCTAGGTTTTCATACTCACATCTTGAGTTGAATCAAACTAATGAATACTTAGATGGTATTTCCTATCTATCTTTGATCTAAGTATTCGGCGGATCATCACCACCCTAAAAACAACGATTTCCCCAAAATCGGCGCGTGGACTCGCGTGTCCTTGTGGATTCAAGGTTCAACCGCTCTCGTGGATTCGGAGCGAGGTACGTTCGTGGATTCGAAGCGTACTACTGGGTGAAGACCGTGGATTCGGTCAGACGTCGTGGACTCGACGTTGGACGCCGTGGATTCGGCGTTGGGCGCAGATCGTGGATTCGAGAAGCGTCGTGGAGCGAGCGGAGAAGATCCTCTAGGAGCGTATGGAAAAGGTTGAGTCGTAAGTGTGTACGGTAAATCACCTTGTACGTGTGTCAATTCTAGTGGATTTCGCCGTGTTATCGGTCCCGTGGTTTTTTACTCCGGTTTGGAGTTTTTCCACGTAAAAATCTTGCGTGTTCATTTATATTTCCGCATTGGGTTTTTATTGCGCAATGATTTTTTGAGTGTTTATTGTTTGCACCTATTCACCCCCCTCTAGGTGTTTTTTCCCCTATTTAGATCTATATTACATATAACCCAACAGAATCCGCGTCTTCTTCTTTTGTTGTTTTCAATGCTAAACCTGAAGACTTAGAAGAGGATGCCTTTCCAGAAGAATAGTTAGTAGGAAAAGTCATTTCATATGTTTGAAGTGAACCAACTAATTCTTCTACACGCATTTCGTCCGGGTGTTTAATTGTTTCAATGGCTGTGACCTTTGGGCGAAATCGTTCAGGAAGAGTTCTTAATATCTTTCTTACAACTTTAAATTCTGGAATCTTCTCTCCCAAGTTAGCACATGAGTTTACGATGTCTTGCAATCGTGTGTAATAGTCTGTGAAAGATTCATTTTCTGCCATGAAAATAGAGTCAAACTTGCTCGTAAGCATTTGCAGTTTTTGAATCTTCACAAGGTTAGTTCCCTCATGTGTAACTTCAAGAACATCCCAGATTTCTTTCGCAGTCTCACATGCCGAGACGCGAGAGAACTCAGTTTGAGACAAAGCATTAAATAGAGCATTAATCCCTTTGCCATTGTAAGAAGAAGAATCTACGTCTTCCTTGGTCCATTTCGACCTAGGTTTGATGGTGCAAACATCAGCAATAATTTCAGTTTGATTAGACCATCCTAATTCAATTGATTGCCACACCCGTTCGTCGATGGAAATTAAAAAGGCTTTCATCCGTACTTTCCAGTAGACATAATTTGTTCCATCGAATAACGGAGGTCTGTTGATGTTTCTACCTTCAACCATTGTTTACAACCCTATTCCCGCTCTGATACCACTTGTTGGGTTATGTATAAAATGGATCTAAACAGGGGAAAAAACACCTAGCGGGGGGTGAATAGGTGTAAACAATAAACACTCAAAAATCTTTGCGATATAAAACCCAATGCGGAAAAATAAATAACACGCAGAGATTTTTACGTGGAAAACTCCAATCCGGAGTAAAAAACCATGGGACCGATAACACGGTGAAATCCACTAGAATTAACACACGTACAAGGTGATTTACCGTACACACTTATGACTCAACCTTTTCCATACGCTCCTAGTAGATCTTCTCCGCTCGCTCCGCAACGCTGCTCGAATCCACGATTAGCGTCCAACGCCGAATCCACGGCGTCCAACGTCGAGTCCACGACGTCTGACTGAATCCACGGTACGTCTTCACCCAGTAGCACATCTCGAATCCACGAACGTACCTCGCTCCGAATCCACGAGAGCGGTAGCACCTTGAATCCACAAGGCCACGCGAGTCCACGCGCCGATTTGGGATAAATCGTTGTTTTTGGGTGGTGATGATCCGCCGAATACTTAGATTAGAAATAGATCGGAAATACCATCTAAGTATTCATTAATTTGATTCTACTCAAAATCTGAGTTTGGAAAACCTAGAATCAAATTAATAATATAGATGAAGAAACATAGAATAAAATCTAGTATTTCCTTTCTTCTCTATATGTGGAATATTTATGGATTAATTGGATTCCTTCCACTTAGCGTCATCCACTTAAAAGATGAAATAAAGGGTCTATTTATAGGTTAGAAAACTTGTGGAAGAAGATAAGAATAAAAAACTAACCATTTCTGGAATTTTTCAGGACGACAGTCCGGACTGGAGTTGGCGGTCCGGACTGTCTCAGCGAAACAGACAATTTCCAGAAAAGACGACATTCGGGGTCCGGACTGAAATCCACGGTCCGGACTGTTCATGCTTTTCTTGCAAATTCCACGTTCGGGGTCCGGACTGAAATTCCCAGGGTCCGGACTGGAATTATGCACGAACTAACCTATGTTCGGGGTCCGGACTGTAAAGCCCAATCCGGACTCTGAACATATGGAATGTCCAGTTTTTGATTTTTATGCAATAAAAAACTCATCCACGTGTTTCTACACTATAAGAAGTATTCGGATCAACAAACTTATTTAATTAAACGTACCTGATCCTTTTGAATTCTTCTTACTTGAGATTGAGGTATACGATCCAACTTTTTCATCTTCAATCTTCAAGACTTAACCGATTTCACGAAATACGCCAACTCAAATTCTGTAACACCTTAGGTGCGGGCTTTGGCATTTTTCTGGAGCTCCCCTCTGCGCTGAGTCCTTCTACACTGTACCCTCCACACTACGACGGATTTTCGAGATTTTTGGGTACTGCGGCTAAGACGTTATCTGCGACACGGCGCACATCGACGCACCATGAATTTTTATCTATTACCATCGCTCCTCAGTCCGCGAGGCACACTGGATCGCCCCGATGGAATTTTTAGCCGATTTTCACGGCAGCGCATTCACGAGAGGTAAGGCTTCGTTTTTCGTGTTGTTCACTTCTCCTCGTTTCGAGTTTTCAGCACTATTCGCGAGGTGTTTCTGTGACCCCTTTTCCTGCTGTGAGGTTTTGGACAGCGGAGGCTTGTCGATTTTCTATCTTCGCGCTCAGGCATCGGATGGAAGCGTGCCCTTAGTCGTTTTGCATCTACACATCGCAAGGAACGTCTTCGTAATTTTTCTGGATTTTACTGAATTTTTCCCGAAGGTAAGAAAATTCCATTTTTCTGGACAAAGTTGTACAGTTTTTGTACTCGGGAATTTCGAGATGGTCACCTTGTGGATTTTGTAACTTAAGCTACAAAACTCGAATTGAGACGTGCAGGTACTCATTTCGAAGGGCTCGACGCGATGATCGCAACGATATTTTTATTGGATTTTTATGTTGATTCTTCGAAGGTGAGATTTAAGCTTCTTTGGGGTTGTATCCCGCTGTTTTCGCAGTTTTGTGGATTGTCGACGCATCGCCTTGTTTAAATTATATCTTGGCCTACAGGTGTCGGAACGGGACGTGTAAATACTCGTTTTGGGGCTACTCATCGCGAGGATCGCAACCATGAATTTTCTGGAATTTTTGGAGCACTGTACACAGGTGAAAGTTCCCTTTCCCTCTGCTGGTTTGTTGTAACAGCATGTGCTGTTTTGGAAAAATAGCAAGTGTATGTTTGGGGGTATTGATTAGTGAGTTGTGTTGTTTGTTGTTTGTTGTGGTGTTGCATGTTGGGGTGATGTTGTTTGGAGCCGAGGCTTGCGCGACATGTACCAAGGATACGGGTTCAGCAGATTGTGTTAGCAAGCGGCCACGCTCTTCACCGACTTCAGCTTTGCCTGCGGAAAGCGTTTTAGGTGGATGCTTTGTTTCCAGAACTAGTGGACGGTTCTCTAATTCTTTATAGTAGGATGCATGCATGTCTAGGGTACATGGTTTGTGATTGAGATGTAGGTAAGCTTGATAATAGTAATTGTATAAAAGAATTGCAAGAATAGTATTTATGATGTATACTGAGGACTTGCTTGATTTAGATATCTATGTTGATGATTAGTGTAAGCTTACCTAGGATAATGTTACCCTATGTGATTATGTAGCATGCCATGTTAGCACATAGCCCTTTATGTGGCTGGTTTATGCGATGGGGCAGGATTATATAGCTATGTGCGGATTTTACTCTGAGGAGTTATTATGGATCGAGGATTATGGACAGGCGTAGGCATTGGTGATTTTGGCATGTGGTTTACTTTCTTATATCTTTCTTGAGGACAAATACATGCTTGTATAGACATATAGTTAGGCCACCTTTTACTGCTACACTACTTATTGGAACTTGACTTAGGAGAAACCATGTTATCCTTTTCTCCTTCTTTGTTAGTCAGGCGGTCTGTGTTGCTCGGGTGCGAGCAGGAGTCTGGGGTAGTGTAGCCGGGACATTGGTGTCAGGGACGGGTTGTGCTGGATTGCGGTTGGCAGGGTGCTGCGGTGACCGCAGACTTTGGGCGGTTGACCGGAGGTCGGTTATAGGACTTGATTATAGACGGCAGGGTATTGCGGCAACCACGGATATTGGGCGGTTGACCGGATATTTATTTATGCACCAGATTGGGTATCTGATTTCTCTAGTGGACAGAGTTTCCCACTATTTTAGTACTTTTGTATCTGATTGAGGACCGAGGCTTTCTTTAGTGGTTGGGCTTTCCCACTTTGATCAAAGTCATGATCCAGTCCTGATGATTTATACTTATGTTCCTGGTTACTGAGATACTTTACTCGTGTGGGTCGCTCCCCTCGAGTGCCACTCCGGAGTGTGTGATATACATACTTTGAGTCCTTGAGACTCCTATTCCTTATCGGTGTTATGCGTTGGCCAGCATACCCGATTTGTCAGGCACAGCAGGCAGGACCAGTTTTACTGGTGGCACAAGATTGGGTTATTACCGGCATTTACTTTATTATTGCACTCGTGCCTGGGGGCTGAGTGGAGTCTAGTAGCTGTGTTTAGACCAGAGCTAGTGTTCTTGGGACCCGTTTGGTTTGACGGTGGTCCCGTGTCGTTGTGAGTACTTTGACCATTGTGTGAGAGGTTGAGCATCTTGAGGCTATCCGTTCTGAGAGAGAGCGTGGATTCCGACTATAGCCTGCATGAGCCACTACTCGATAGCGAGTTAGTCCGTTTGGACGCCCTACGTAATTCCTGCCCGTCAGCGGGAGGTGGTTGTAGGTGGGCGCAGGTTTGACTGGACCCGATGTGGCAGCCAGCTCGATTCGGTCGATTGAGCACCTCGTGTGCGAGTGTTGTATATCTTTATCAGAGTTTCCCCCTTTGAGCATTTAGATAGAAGCATGGTAGCTGTTGAGAGTCTCCAGCTTTTTTATTTCAGTCTTTACTGCTTTGGTTATCTTATGCCTCTAGTGGACTTAGTGGGCAGATCGTCGGGCCTGGTGGCAGTACCCACTGAGAACTCCCTTTTTGGTGTAGTTCTCACACCCGTTGGGGGTTTTCCCCCTCCCTTTCTTTTCTCTTCTTTGTTTTGCAGAGTCTTAGCGGTTGTTGCTGATTCTGCGGTTGTTGATCGAGGCGAGGGAGTCGCGAGCTAGATCCCTACCCGTCGTTGGAGAGTAGCGGTACCCCTTCAGAGGAGATCTTCAGTAGATTAGTTATTTTATTTCCTCTTTTGAGAGACTGATGTAGTGAGGATATGTTATGTATCGAGAGCCTGTACACTGATGTATTTTATTGGTGATACCTCCCTGCTGAGTTTTGGATTATTGTAGCTGAGGATACTGTATGATTATCATTTTGGGAGACAGACATTATTGTATTATTTACAGTTGTATAGTGGTTGATTTTAGTTTTACAGCTGATTTTTATTTGTAGCTCTGGTTTCTGTTACCTGTACTACCCTTTTCTTGCAGGTTGGACGCTTCGCCTATGCGGGGTTTGGCATAGGTGGCGGATCTGTTGGCGAGCCCGGGTCGCAGTTTCGACCCCGGGGCGTGACAGATTAGGTTGGTATCAGAGCCTAGGTTGTAGGTCATGGCGGACTAAGAAACCCTAGGCATATGGTTTGACCCTTGGATGACTTCGTGAGAGTCGTGATTTATAGCGAGAGTTCTGATTAAGTTTTATACCTCTCCCAAGGGACGGGACGAGTGATTGGCACGTTTATTCTCCTAAGTGATTATGTTGGCTGCAGACAACATAATGCTGTGGAATGGGTGACATGCTCTAGACTTTCGCTGGATTGGGTTGAGTGGCTTTTGTGTGCTGATTTGCGGTTTCGTCGTGGCGAGGTGTGTCTCCCCGACGCTGGGTTTTGACCCGTGTGCATCCTGTCATAGCAGTTGAGCTTGAGCGGTTGGTTTTAGGCCGGATACTCGGATTTGTTAAGAATTTTGTTTTGGCGTATTTCGTGATATGGTTAAGTCTTGAAGATTGAAGATGAAGATATTAGGATCATATACCTCAATCTCAAGAAAGAAGAATTCAAAAGGGTCAGGTACGTTTAACTAAATAATCTTGGTGATCCGAATACTTCTTATAATGTAGAAACACTTGGATGGGTTTTTAATCGCATAAAAATCAAGAAACTGGACTGTTATATGTTCAGGATCCGGATCAGGGTACTACAGTCTGGACCCCGAACGTAGGTAGGTTCATGCGCAAATCCAGTCCGAAACACCCTTGGTTCAGTCCGGACCCCGAACGTGGATTTTGCAGAAATCACATGAATAGTCCGGACCGTAGGTATTTCAGTCCGGACCCCGAACATTGTTTTTTCACGAATTCTCTGATAAACAACGACAGTCCGGATCAAGCCAAATCCAGTCCGGACCGTCGTGCGGGTAAAATTCTGTTACAGTCAGTTTTTGATTCTTATCCTCTTCCAATAGTTTCTAACTTATAAGTAAACCCTAATTTCATTGTTTAGGGTAATCCAGTCCGGACCGACATGAATGAGGAAAATTAACGGAGAAAACTTATAAAAATCCATATATAGAGAAGAAAGGAAATAACTAGATTAAATTCTATGTTTCTTCATCTATATTAATTAATTTGATTCTAGGTTTTCAAACTCAGATTTTGAGTAGAATCAAATTAATGAATACTTAGATGGCATTTCCGATCTATCTTTGATCTAAGTATTCAGGGGATTTTCACCACCAACAAAACAACGATTTTTTCCAAAATCGGCGCGTGGATTGGCGTGGCCTTGTGGATTCAATGTGCTACCGCTCTCGTGGATTCAGAGCGAGGTACGTTCGTGTGATCGAGACGTACTACTTGGTGGAGACCGTGGATTCGGTCAGACGTCGTGGACTCGACGTTGGACGCCGTGGATTCGGCGTTGGACGCAAATCGTGGATTCGAGGCGCGTTGCGGAGCGAGCGGAGAAGATCAACTCGGAGCGTATGGAAAAAGGATGAGTCGTGTGTGAGTACGGTATATCACCTTTGTACGTGTTTAATCTTAGTTGATTTCACCGTGTTATCGGTCCCGTGGTTTTTTACTCCTGGTTTTGGAGTTTTCCACGTAAAATCTCTGCATGTTATTTATTTTTCCGCAATAGGTTTTATTACGCAAAGATTTTTGAGTGTTTACTGTTTACACCTATTCACCCCCCTCTAGGTGTTTCTTTCCCTATTTAGATCCATATTATCATAACCCTACAAGTGGTATCAGAGCGGGAATAGGGTTGTAAACAATGGTAGAAGGTGGAAACATCAACAGACCCCCGTTCTTCGATGGAACAAACTATGCCTACTGGAAAGTACGGATGAGAACATTTTTAATTTCCATCGATGAACGGGTGTGGCGATCAATCGAGTTAGGATAGTCAAATCCAACTGAAATTATTGCTGATGTTCGCACCATCAAACCTAGGTCGAAATGGACCAAGGAAGAGATTGACTTATCTTCTTACAATGGCAAAGGAATTAACGCCTTATTTAATCCTTTGTCGCAAACTGAATTCTCTCGCGTCTCGGCATGTGAGACTGCGAAAGAAATCTGGGATGTTCTACAAGTTACACATGAGGGAACAAACCTTGTGAAGATTCAAAAACTGCAAATGCTTATGAGCAAATTTGACTCTATTTTTATGGCAGAAAATGAATCTTTCACAGATTACTATACACGATTGCAAGATATCGTAAATACATGTGCTAACTTGGGAGAGAAAATTTCAGAATCTAAAGTTGTAAGAAAGATTTTAAGGACTCTTCCTGAAAGATTTCGCCCTAAGGTTGCGGCCATTGAAACAGTTAAACACCCGGACGAAATCAAAGTGGAAGAATTAGTTGGTGCACTTCAAACTTATGAAATGACATTTCCTACTAACTATTCTTCTGGAAAGGCATCCTCTTCTAAGTATTCAGGTTTTGCGTTAAAAACAACAAAAGAAAAAGACGCTGATTCATCCTCCTCAGACGATGATGAGAACCTATCAATGGAGGATTTTGAGAAGCAACTTGCTCTCTTGACGAGGAAATTTCGCCGAAACTTTCGAAGGGGTAATTCAAGTAAAACCTCATCCTTCGTAAAGTCGAAGAAAGGCAAAGGAAATTCAAGCTTTAAGTCAAGAAAGCAAGAGAGTTTTTCAAAGGACAAGAAAAGCTCGGAGGGACAAGTTCAATGCTTCAAATGCCGAGGCTACGGTCACATAGCAATAGAGTGTCCCAATAAGAATCCGTCGAAGAAGAAGGCGATGCAAGCCGTCACTTGGGATGACCCCTCATCGTCAAATGAGTCATCTTCCAGTGATGAAAAGAACAACGCAACGGCATTCTACGCGTCCACAACTTCACCTTTCGTGTGCTTTATGGCAAATACATCTGATTCATTGTCCAACTCTCCCAAGTTGAAAAGAATGCAATGGACGACGAATCAAGTAATTCCGAAGGTGAAGACTTTGCTTTTGCCTACCATAAACTTTTAAAGGATTCAAAGAAACTGGCAAAGCAAAACAAAGGTTTGAGAGGGAGATTGCAGGATCTCGAAGAAGAAGCAAAAAGGGTAACTTCTCTCTCAAACGCTCTTGAAGTGGAAAGGGATAACTTGATTAAAGTAAATATTTTCCTTCAAGAGAAAAATGAGCATTTCGAGAAGGAACACGTAAAACTAGTGGATAAAGCAAGTTACTTCTTGAAGCTCTACTACGAGGCTCGTCAGGAAAAGATGGAAATGACGAAGACCATTTTCCAACTTAAGGATGATTTAAAGTGATTTTCTTCTGGAAGGAGCAAGTTGGATAAGTTGCATGGTCTTGGTCAAACGAACCGTTTCGGCCTTGGATACAATCGAACTAGAGACAGTCCTATTTTGGTTAGGACAGTTTTTGTGCCCCAGTCGGTATCTCCTCCTCCGACAACGAAATTCATTGCATACAAGGACATCCCCCTATTTCTGTAACTTTATGTTGTCTGCAGCCAACATAACTATCCCACAGAAATAGGATATGTCGATCCCTCTTCACTCACTGGAAGAGTCGAGACTAAATCACCGACTTTCGCAAAATGTCACGTCCCTCACGCCCTATCATCCTTGGGCTAACCAAAAGCCTAGGGTTTCCTAAGTCCCAACTGACCTATCCCTAAGCTCTGATACCAACTAATCTGTCACGCCCCGAGTGTAAACCAGAACTCGGGCTCGTCTACAGATTCGCCGTGCACACGAAATTTTTCGCATACACGAAGCGCCGGTAACCTGCACAAATAAATCAGATACAGTAATAGAGCAATAAAACAGAGCTAAACTGTAAATACTACATCTCAGACTGAATAGGAAGTAAAAATACAAAATGACTATAAAATAAAGTACAAGTCTCACTCCCAGCTCTCCCCGAATATACAACCAGCTGGCTAAAGCCAGACCCCAAAAGTAAAAGTACTACCGTCTGAGATAAGATACATAAGAGGTACAAGTCTAGCTACTCACTGTCAGGCCCACTGTCTAGCTACTCTGCCGTCCTGTCTCCTCGACCCGCCGCGGGATGTCCGGCAGCACCCGCAGATGGCTCTGCAAAACAAATGAGAAGAAAGGAAAAAGAAGAATGGGGGTGAGAACTACTAGTGAACCAGTAGCCTCCCCTAGTGGGTAAAACCTCAAACTCTGACACGCCCACTAGGTCTACCAGAGGCAAAAGGAAAGAAGTGTGGTAAGCAATGATGACTGCTGAAGAAAGGAAACTACCACTACTATGCCTCTAATAAGCCAAGCTAAAAGAATAGCTAAATGTATGCATCAGAATATAAATGCCTGCCTGTCTAAACCCAATCTATACACCAGTAAGCACTGGTACTGCCTGCTATGCCTGCCAAATCGGGTATGCCAGCCTATGCATAACACCGATAGGGGATGGGAGTCTCGAGGACTCGAAGCCTATATATCGCACACTCCGGAGTGGCACTCGAGGGGAGCGACGCACACGAGTAAAAAACTGAGTAATAAGTATCACAGTAGAATAAGTCAGCAGGACTGGATCATGACACTGATCTAAGTGGAAAAACCATCCACTAAAAGAAAACCCCGATCCTCAATCAGATGCAAGAGTACTCAATAAGTAGGAAACACCCTCCACTAGAGAAATCTGATGCCCAATCTGATGCATAAGTAAACATCCGGTCAACCGCCCAATGTCCGCTGTCGCCGCGGCACCCCACCATCAACAATCAAGCCCAACAACCGACACCCGGTCAACCGCCCAATATTCGTTGTTACCACAATAACCCACAATCCACAATCGGGTAAAATAATCAATATTCGGTCAACCGCCTACTGTCCGCGGTTGCCGCAATAACCCACAACCCGTAATCAAAATACCACCTGTCCCCGACCCCAAGGTCCCGGCTACACTATCCCATACCCCTGCTCAAACCCGAGCAACAAGACTCAACAGTCTAAATGAGAAGGAGAAAGAAAACAATCATGGTTTCTCCTAAGTCAAATTCCAATATGATAGTGTAGCAATAAATAGTGGCCTATCTAGATGTCCATACAAGCATGCAAATGTCCTCATGCAAGATGAAAGAGAAATATCAAATAACAGTTCCACATGTGTATCAAAGAATTAATCCGCATAGATATAACCATCATGCTAAAACCATCAGCCAACTACTCATGTATATAATCCCTGATCCATCATAAATCACCAAAGTGGCACCCGCACATAGATATGTCATCATATCCCAATAATTAATCCGTTTAACCCACTTTCATAAAATCTATGTGCTAACATGGCATGTTAATTATCACTATTAAAATATCCCCGCAATTATGTTTCCACAACAATATTATCCCAATAATATTTCCAACATGCTACGTCCACAATATTAGTCTCAATGATAGGCTCACGTTTATCTCATTTAATCATGCATGGTAATCAATCAATATGTCCAATAGAGGGCTTCTCTAATAAACTTAGTGAGTAAGTCAAAAGTAGAGGTATACAACAACCACCCACCTCGATCGCTAATTCCAAGTCCAAATAGTGCTCTCACCCAAACAAGCCAACCGCCACAAGCACTGCACAACAATTACCCCAAAACATACAATTAAACTCAAGAACACGCTGTCCCAATATTAACAGTCCAAAGTTGTGCCATTTTCACCTGCGAGCTCTGCACAGAAAATTCCCAAAAAAATACCGTCGTGATCCTCGCGACGAGCCCGTCGAAATGAGTACATGCACGTTCAAATCCGAGTTGTGTACGTCAAGAAATAAATTCGAAAGGTAACTATCTCAAAAGAATCCCCCAAAAAACTGTAGCACTTAACTCTGGAAAAATAGGGATTTCTCACTTTCAGGAAATTCAGAAAAATCCATGAAAAATACGGGGACGTTCCTTGCGATGTGTAGATGAAAAACGCCTCCTAGCATGCCTCAATCCGACGCCTGTACGCAAAAATATCCACAAAATACTCAAGTGTTGTCCCAAAAAATCACACAGAAAAAGGGGTCACAAAGGCGCCTCGGGAATCATGCCAAAAATCCAAAACAGGGGTGCGCGATAAACACGAAAGATTAAGCCCTACCTCTCGGGAGTATTCCTGCGCAAGAATCATCGAAATCGGAGGTCGGGGTGGGCCAGGGGAGTCCTCACACCGCACTGCGATGAAGAAGATCATCGGAGATGAAACGTCGTGCCGCGCCGTAAAATCCTAAACCTCGGGATGCATGCCACCAAAAATCCTAGAACTCCTCCAGTAGATGCAGTACTCGAAGTAGAAAAAAAGTGTAGAAGGGAGCTCGGGGTGGGGAGGCCTAGAAGAGGGAGAAAAGTCTCAAAAACACAGGCTCGGGTCCCTTTTATAGGTTGAGGGGAACAAATTCAGAAATTCCGGATTTGTCCCCAGATTCGGGCGCCCGGCCCGGCCCGGCCCGATTCGGGCGCGCACAGTGCGGCCCGGCCCGCCCGATTCGGGCTCGCACAGTGCGGCCCGGCCTAGCCCACCAGCGCACGGGATTCGTCCGACCCGCCTCGCCGCCGTCCGACCCGCCTCGGGGCCTGCCACGTGTCCACCGAACAGGCGGCAGCCGTGCAAGCCCCGCGGGGAAGCGCCACGCGTCCCCCTGCCTGGTCAGCGCGGTGGGTGGCTCCAGCTACTGGCGCGGTGCCACGTGGCACGGCGCCGCTCCACCCGACACGCCCACCGATGCGGTCAGCGCACCGCCCGCGTGCCTGCGCCCGCGTGCGCGTACGGCTGCAGCCACGTGCTCGCGGGTGCACCGCGCGCACCTGCGCCGTCCAACCCGGGGCCGCCACGTGGCGCGCCCCGGTCCACGCACCCGGCCGAGCCCCCCGTGGACCACGCCCCCTGCGCCGTCCAACCGGAAGGCTCCACGTGCCCCCCTGCCCCGGTGCACGCCCGGCCCGTGCACCGGGTGGCCCGCGCCTCAGCCCGCCGCGCTGCCCGCGGCCGCGCCGCCGCGCTCCGCCGCCGCCGGCGCTGCCCGCCGGCCGGAACAGTGCCCAGATGCCTCGAAATCCGTGTTTTAGCATCCGGGCTCCGAAAAATACATGTAAGTAGTCCATTTTCACCATTTTCGCGCGCTGAGTCCAAATCCGGTGTCCGATTTGCCAAATTCCAACTCCAAAAATTGTCGAAGGCATCTGGAAAGGTGTTCTTTGGTCCAAACTTCGCACTGAGCTCAATTTTAATATCCGTTCCGTGCGAAACCACTTCTAAAAATCCGACGGAGTCAACCGATCACCCACGTGATCCATTTAAGCCCGAAGTCCGCCACTTGTGTCCAATTGGTGCACTGACACCTCCAACACACAGTACAGGCCCCCAGAAGTCACCCATCGTCCTCGAAACTAAAGTCATTCCTTAACCCGAAACCTCAACCAAATAGAGGGGGTAATTATCTAATCATCCACCACTCAAGCTCCTAAGGCTGTCTAATGCCTCCTCTAGAGACGCGATACAATCCTCGGGTCTCTAACTAGAACAAACTGGAGGCGGGCAATCCAGAAGCTGCACCACCTCAACCAATTACAGCTGGGCTAACCGCTCGAGCTACCAAGTAGTCTCCATTGGTACAAGCATCCGCCCCTACCAGGGCCCCGATAATCAACCACCAAGTCCAAAGTCACAAAAGCTCAATACGAGTACCACCGCACTCCCGGGGTATCCCACAACCACGCTAGCCAAAAAGGCTGCGCACCCACGGCGGAACACTCGTCCCGCACGCGAAGTCGAAACAAAGGAGGCAAAGATAGCCCCCAAGTAATCCCAGCACTCCATCTACTCCTGGCCTAGCCCCTCCTAAGAGGACCGTCTTCACGGCAAAATCAACCGCCGCGAAAAAGAAGAAAACCGAGCCAGCCAAACTGTCCTAAGTACCAAAACCAAGTCCCATAACTAGGTTAAGACCATCAGGTCTACTGGTACTATCGAGGACTCACTGCACCGGACAGGACCAACAACACACCCCCGCGTGTCAAAGATCGGGAATATGAACCTCCCGAACACTAGGTAACCGTCCTACCCCCCCCCTAACCTATGCAAGACTAGGATGCGCAAGTGCAATACAATGCAAAACCTAATGCCGGTCAATAAAGTAAAATAATACCTGTCACCACAAGGTCGGCTGCTGTAAAATCCTCCACCTGAGCGCCATAGACCCGACCGCTTTGAGCCGGCGGCCGATGCTCAGCAGGGTAAAAAGATGGCGATCCGCTCGCTGGAGCATAAGGCCGCTGAGCTGACGACTGCTGCCGAGGTGGAAAAGGAGCCGATGCAGATGATGGTGCCGCTGAGGTCGAAAAGGGGCACAAAGCTCGAATGTGGCCCGACTATCCACATTTATAACAACGACCCCACCTCTGATCGCAGGTGTGCGACAAGTGAGATCCTCCACAGAATATACATCTATCTCTGTCGCGAAGCCGTGGCTGTCCCGCTGACTGTTGGCTCTGTATCTGCTACTGCGATCCCTGCTGCTGCCGCGATGGCCTCTGGGATCCACTAGGCTCTCGCTGCTCCGCACGCCCACGGCTAGATAACTGAGGCCGCGGCAGTCTCCACGAGCTAGTCTGTCCCTCGTCTTCGGGTACTGGTCGTTTCCTAACGGAACTCTGGGCGACCATCCCGCCTCGCCTCACCACCACTGTGTCGCCTCTCTCCACCCATTCGGCATGCTCGACGGCCTTCTTAAGATTCTGGAGTCGCTGTGCATGCACTAGAGTATAAATCTCGCTGCGGAGGCCTGCCTCGAATAACTCAACCTGATGTGGCCCATCATGGGCGACATAGGGCACGCAGTTAAGCAACTGCATGAACTCCTGATGGTAATCCTGAACCGGCCGATCGCCCTGCTGGAGGTTCTTCAAATCGTCCTCTAGTTTCCTCTTCACGCTGGTCGGAAAATAGGTATCACCATACTCGAACCAGGGTAACTGTCGAGAAATCTGAAACTCCCGTGGCTCCACCCGATGCCACCAAGTATCTGCATCTCCATCTAGGCAGTGTACCGCCATATGAACTCTGTACCTCGGGTCGATGAAGAAATCCCCGAAAATCTTCTCCATTGCTGATAGCCATGTCCCAACCTCCCACGGCTGCAGGTCCCGCCCCAAGAATCTAGGCGGTCCGTGCTGACAAAACTTGACAAGTTTGTCAGCGATGTCCTGCTCTTCGGCCAGGGTCAAAGGCTGGGCCACTACCCGAGCCCCGCTACTCGATGATGGCGCCGTCGTCACAAGTGGTACCACAGGTGGTACGGGGGCCTCCAAAACTGTCGGACGCGGCGCCTCTCTCTGCGCCAGTAGCTGCTCAATCCGCTGCTCCTGCCGGCGGTTGCTCTCAACCAATTGGGCCACCAAGTGTCACGCCCCGAGTTTGGGAGGAGGAAGGTGCCTCCCGGAGTTTAAAAATCAGGTCTGAAATTTTTTTTTTTTTTTTTGAAATAAATCAGAGTTTGCAAAACGGGCGTAACAGACCGCCACATATATAGAAAATCCCCTATCCACAGGGATAGGGTCTCTCCTATACATGCGGATAGGGGATTTTCTATATATGTGGCGGTCTGTTACGCCCGTTTTGCAAACTCTGATTTATTTCAAAAAAAAAAAAAAATTTCAGACCTGATTTTTAAACTCGGGGCGTGACACCAAGGCCCTCAACTCAGTAATCTCAGAAGGTCCAGCCTGCCCGGGCTCAACAGGGGGTGTAGGGGCACCACAGGTAGGGATCCGACGTCGGGGAGGCATCTGGCACAAGAAACCACAAGTCAGCCACACAACCACACACGACCCAATCTAGCGAAAGTCAAGGACATCCCCCTATTTCAGTAACTTTATATTGTCTGCAGCCAACATAACTGTCCCACGAAAATAGGATATGTCGATCCATCTTCACTCACTGGAAGAGTCAAGACTAAATCACCGACTTTCGCAAAATGTCACGTCCCTCACGCCCTATCATCCTTGGGCTAACCAAAAGCCTAGGGTTTCCTAAGTCCCAACTGACCTATCCCTAAGCTCTGATACCAACTAATCTGTCACGCCCCGAGTGTAAACCAGAACTCGGGCTCGTCTATAGATTCGCCGTGCACACGAAATTTTCCGCATATACGAAGCGCCGGTAACCTGCTCAAATAAATCAGATACAGTAATAGAGCAATAAAACAGAGCTAAACTGTAAATACTACATCTCAGACTGAATAGGAAGTAAAAATACAAAATGACTGTAAAATAAAGTACAAGTTCACTCCCAGCTCACCCCGAATGTCACGCCCCGGGTGTAAACCGGAACCCGGGCCCGTCTACAGATCCGCCGTGCACACGGTATTTCCCGCGTACACGAAGCGCCAAACCTGCTCAGATATAAGAGATAGTAATAAAAGAGCAATAAAACAGAGCTGAACTAAAATCTAATACATCTCAGACTGAAGCTGGAAATAAAATACAATACATCTGTATAAATGATACATCAGTCTCTCACAGCTCACCAAAATAAATACAACCTGCTGGCAAAAGCCAGTCCCAAATGTAAAAGTACAACCATCTAAGGAAACCTGGTACACCAACAGTCCAGCTAACTCGCTCATCCTGCCTCGAGATCTATCTACTCAGCCGTCCTCTCTCCTCGACCCGCCGCTGAAAGCCCAGCAGCACCCGCAGAAGACACTACAAAACAAGAAAAAGAAAAAGAGGAAAGAAGAATGGGGGTGAGAACTGCTAGTAAACCAGTAGCCTCCCCTAGTGGGTAAAACCTCAAATTCTGACACACCCACGAGGTCTACCAGAGGCAAAAAGGAAAGAAGAGTGGTAAGAAATGAAACCGCTGAAAAGGTCATCAATGACTCTACCACAGCTCTGCAGAGATCCAGGTCATCACATCCTCCCCCACTAAAAGAAAGTTTCGTCCTCGAAACTAAAGTTATTCCTCAATCTGGAACCTCAACAAGTCGAGGGGGTAAATATCCAATCATCTACCACTCAAGCTCCCAAGGCTGTCTAATACCTCCTCCAGAGACGCGATACAACCCTCGGGTCTCTAACTAGAACAAAGTAGAGACGGGCATTCCAGAAAACCGCACCACCTCATCCAAGTACAGCTGGGCTAACCGCTCGAGCTACCAAGTAGCCTGCATCGGTACAGGCATCCGCTCCTCCCAGGGCCACGATAATCCAACCACAAGTCCATGGACACAAGAGCTTGATCCCAATACCTCTGTACTCCCAAGGTATCCAATATAAGTCCCCCAACTGATCACGTAGACTCTGATCTCTAATCTTTAAACCGTCGGGGTGTAGAAGCAATTCCCCAACTCTCCGGCATCAATACACAGCCATATGCAGTCGAGAAAACCAGATTGCAAATCAACCTTCAGGAAGACCCGGGACCCTTACAGCTGGTAAATCAAATCCTCCATGCTCGACAAGGGTGCTAGCTCCAGATGGTCACTTCATCAAATTCCCGGGGATCCACACAAAGCCGAAGTGAACCAACCATCCACACTCGAATAGCACCGGCGCCCCCAAAGGCGACACACTTGGCTTGACAAAATTTCCAAAACATCGAATCCTGGAGTTGTGTTCTCAACTCTCAAACTAGTGACATGCAAGACCACTCCGATAGGAGAACAGCTGGGAACTCGCAACCAAAGGGGGTATCACCGAGTCCCAGTGCCGCCGTAGGTCCCTCAACCATACCAGCCAAAAGTCTACTCATCCACTGCGAAACACCCGCCTCGCTCCCGATGTCAAAACTATAGAGGCGAAGATAACCCTCAAGCAACCCAAGTGCACCAACACCTCCGGGCCTGGCTCCCCAAGAAAACTGTCCTTGCGGCATAATCAACCGCCGCGAAAGAAAACTGAACCTGCCAGCCCAACAAGTACCACCACACCGACCGCTGTACATATGTGCTCCGACAGTCTCAGAAATCCACTATCCTGGAAAAAGAAATCCGGAATGCCTCCACCGACTGATCTGTCCTCCAACACTCGGCGCCAAGCACCTCAATCAGAACTTGCCTCAGGCGGTAGATCCCAACCCAAAGGAACTACAATACCACGCTCCACACCCGGCGCCTACTCTAATGAGGCGTCCCTAATCCGTACTGGAGGGACCTAATGAGTTAAAAGGTATCTTGGCGCAATCCACTCTCAAACACTCATATCCTATGCACCCCGTCCCTCTACATATGGAGCGTGCAGTTCAACAACTGCATTAACTCTTGACATAAAAGGCCTCCAAGTACTCTCTATCCCCCACCGAACAAGACCCTGCCTCCAAGGGCTCCATACTCACTCCCACAATTCGGGGTGACTCATTCGCCAAAACTGGCTCACTTGATCAAAGCAATCCCACAGCTTACCTGCTGTCAACTATCCACCCTGCCTCGGTGCCCCAACACTAAACGTCGGCACGGAGGGGGCTACTCGCTACTCCGACAACTGTGCCACTGCGCGGATCCGACAACTGTGCTAGTGCGCTGATCCGACAACTGTGTCACTGCGCTGATCCGACAAATGTGTCACTGCGCTGATCCGACAACTGTGCCACTGCGCTGATCCGACAACTGTGTCACTGCGTTGATCCGACAACTGTGTCACTGCGCTGATCGGACAACTGTCCCACTGCGCTGATCCGACAACTGTGTCACTGCTCCGCTGATCTGCCTCCAACACACCTACCCTTCGGGTCCGGAGCTCTCAGACTCCAATCTGGTTATCCGGCCCGAAACAACCAGCTCAGACCCAACTGCCGCACCAAGGTGCACCCGGGTCAGGGCCCAACGTCGGGGAGACACCGCTCACCACGACAAAACCGCAAATCAGCACACCCCAAACACTCGACCCAATCTAGCGAAAGTCAAAGACATCCCTCTATTTTTGTAACTTTATGTTGTCTGCAGCCAACATAACTGTCCCAGAAAAATAGGATATGTCGATCCCTCTTCACTCACAGGAAGAGTCAAACCAATAAATCACCGACTTTCGCAAAATGTCGCGTCTCTCACGCACTAACATCCTAGGGTCCGTCGAAAAGCCTAGGGTTTCCTAAGTCCCAAATGACCTATCCCTAGGCTCTGATACCACCTAATCTGTCACGCCCCGGGTGTAAACCGGAACCCGGGCCCGTCTACAGATCTGCCGTCCACACGGTATTTCCCGCGTACACGAAGCGCCAAACCTGCTCAGATATAAGAGATAGTAATAAAAGAGCAATAAAACAGAGCTGAACTAAAATCTAATACATCTCAGACTGAAGCTGGAAATAAAATACAATACATCTGTATAAATGATACATCAGTCTCTCCCAGCTCACCAAAATAAATACAACCTGCTGGCAAAAGCCAGTCCCAAATGTAAAAGTACAACCGTCTGAGGAAACCTGGTACACCAACAGTCCAGCTAACTCAATCATCCTGCCTCGAGATCTATCTACTCAACCGTCCTCTCTCCTCGACCCGCCGCTGAAAGCCCAGCAGCACCCGCAGAAGACACTGCAAAACAAGAAAGAAGAAAAAGAGGAAAGAAGAATGGGGGTGAGAACTACTAGTAAACCAGTAGCCTCCCCTAGTGGGCAAAACCTCAAATTCTGACACACCCACTAGGTCTACCAGAGGCAAAAAGGAAAAAAGAGTGGTAAGAAATGAAACCGCTGAAAAGGGAAATCTACCACTACTATGCCTCGAAAGTACAGTCCTAGACTGGAATAACCGTATGCAACAATAACCAACCGTCCCAGATGAACCCAATCTGTACTGCCCTTATCATCGGGCAAATAAGCCGCGCCGGTGTGATAGCAAAATTCCTGCTGCCGCCCTCATCATCGGGCAAATAAGCCGCGCCGATGTGATAGCAAAACTGTCCATAACTGTCTGGCCCCGGCCTCCGGAGGGGATCTCGAGGGGAGCGACCCACACGAGGAAAGCATCACCGGGCAATAACCGCGCCGGTGAGATAAGTAACAAAAGCAGGATTGGATCGCAACTATAAAGCCCTAGTGGAACACAACCCTCCACTAAAAGAAAACTGATTCCCAATCAGATGCAAAAGTAATCATCCGGTCAATCGCCCAATATCCGCGATTGCCGCAATACCCCACAATCAACAACCCAGTCTCACAACCGACCTCCGGTCAACCGCCAAATATCCGCGGTCGCCGGAATAACCCACAATCACAATCATGTCCCACATCCGACATCTGGTCAACCGCCTACTATCCGCGGTTGCCACAAAACCCTCTAGTCCATAATCATGCCCTATCGCCGATGTCCTATAACCGACATCCGGTCCACCGCCCAATATCCGCGGTCGCCGCCAAAACCCATAATCCATAATCCAGGCCCTGGCTACACTATCCCAAACCCCTGCTCAAACCCGAGCAACAAGAACCACCTGACTAACGAAAAGGAGAAAAGAAGCAAACAAGATTTCTCCTAAGTCAAGTTTCAGCATGAAAGTGTAGCGATAAAAAATGGCCTATCTAGATGTCCATACAAGCATGCAAGTGTTCTCAAGGAAATAAAGGAAAATGTGTCCAATAGTGGTTCCACATGTGTAACAATTAATAGCTCCGCATAGATATAACCATCATGCTAAAACATCATCCAACCACACATGTCTATAATCCATATTCCATAATAAAGCATCACTATCCACCTATGCATGTCATAAAATCCTCAAATAGTACCATCCACTAACAGGATAATCATATAGTCCAAAATAAATATTCCATTCCACATGCAAGGTTAGACGCTAACATTCTATCCATACAAACATGTACAAGTCCCAACCACTATCAGATATCCACAATAGTATTTTTCATATGATAGGCTCACAATTTTATATTACATTAAGCATGCATGTCCAAATAAAGGGATCACTCTAATATTCCTAGTGAGCATGTCAAAATAGAGGTAAATAACAACCACCCACCTCGATCGCTAATTCCAAGTCCAAATAGTGCTCTCGCCCAAACCGATAAGCCGCCGCGATCACTGTACAAAATTCCCCAAAAGAACATACATAAATAATCTTACAATGCCCCAATAAAATCTGCCCAAATACACAGTCCAATGTTTCCCTATTTTCACCTGCGAAAAATGCTTGGAAAATTCCAAGAAAAATACTGTCACGATCCTCGCGACGAACCCGTCGAAATGAGTATCTGCACGCTCAAATCCGAGTTTCCTACACTGAGAAACAAATCCGACAAGGGAACCACCCCGAAATAAACTGCTCTAAAAAACTGTAGCACTAATTCCTGTAAACAGAGATTTCTCACCTTCGAAAAATATTCAGAAAATTCCAAGAAAATTTGGGTATGTTCATTGCGCTGTGTAGATGAAAAATTCCTTGTGAATCACCCCAATCTGATGCCTGCGCGCAAAGATATGGCCGAAATACCACAGTGCTGTCCAAAACTCCGCCCAAGAAAAAGGGTCAAATGGAAGCTCGGGGTACTCCAAGATAAACTCGAAATGAGGAGGAGCTCAAACAACGAAGATCAAAGCCCTACCTGTCGTGAATCCAACGGCACAAGAATCGCCTCAATCGGAAGTCGGAGTAAGCCGGGGGAGTCCTCACACCAAAATGCGACGAAGAAGATCACAAATGAACGAGCGTCGTGCCGCGCCGTAAAAATGCAAACCTCGGGATGCGTGCACAGAAAAATCCTGGAATCTACAGATGGATCCGGCTCTGGGAGATGAAGAAATCTCGTGAAGGTGGCACTATGAAAATCCGCGCAGAGAAGAAGTTCTTCATTGCTGAACAGGGGCCTATTTATAGGCTGGAAAAACAATTCAACTAATTCCCAAAAAGTCCCAACTTCCGGGCGCTGGGAATTTTCGGGCGGCTACAGTGTTGGGCCCGGCCCAACACTGTGCGCGCCCGAAAGTCCCTCGGGCCTCCACGTTTCCCCCGCAACAGCGGACAGCCGCGCTGGCCATCCACTGCGCGACGCGAGGACCAACGCGGCGACGACACGTGGCGGGCCCGAGCGCGAGAAAGCCCGGTCAGCGTGCCGACGTGCCGCCTGCGCCCCCTGCCAGGCGCGAAGCCCGAGGCACCCCGGCGCACCCCGTGGACCCAGCCTTCATGAGCCCGCCAACCACGATCAGACACGTGTCCCGCCGGTCCATGCACCGCGCCCGCCTGCTCCGTGGTCCAAGTCCACTACACCGACCAATCTCAACATGCCACGTGTCCTAACCCTGGTGCACGACGGCCCGTGGACCGCGCGCCCGCGCGCCCGCGCGCTGCCCGCGGCCGCTCCGCCGCCTGCCCGAGCCCGTCCGCCGTGCTCCGCCGCTGCCGGCCGCCGCTCCGCCGTGCCGGAATTACTGTTCCGGCGTGAATAGTAACCGGTGCTCAAAAATAACAAGTGGGTAGTCCATTTTGACCGTTTTCGCGCGCTGAATCCGAATTTGATGTCCGTTTTGCCAAATTGCAACTCCAAAATTTGCCGAAGGCATCCGGAAAGGTGTTCCTTGATCCAAACTTCGTGCTGAGTCGATTTTTAATATCCGCTTCGCGCGAAACTACTTCTAAAGATCCGACGGAGTCCACTGATCACCCACGTGATCCATTAAGCCCGAAGTCCGCCACTTGTGTCCAATTGGTGCACAAACACATCCAACACACAGTACAGGCACCCCAGATGTCACCAATGACTCTACCACAGCTCTGCAGAGATCCAGGTCATCACACCGAATATACAACCAGCTGGCTAAAGCCAGACCCCAAAAGTAAAAGTATTACCGTCTGAGATAAGATACATAAGAGGTACAAGTCTAGCTACTCACTGTCAGGCCCACTGTCTAGCTACTCTGCCGTCCTGTCTCCTCGACCCGCCGCGGTATGTCCGGCAGCACCCGCAGATGGCTTTGCAAAACAAAGGAGAAGAAAGGAAAAAGAAGAATGGGGGTGAGAACTACTAGTGAACCAGTAGCCTCCCCTAGTGGGTAAAACTTCAAACTCTGACACGCCCACTAGGTCTACCAGAGGCAAAAGGAAAGAAGTGTGGTAAGCAATGATGACTGCTGAAGAAAGGAAACTACCACTACTATGCCTCTAATAAGCCAAGCTAAAAGAATAGCTAAATGTATGCATCAGAATATAAATGCCTGCCTGTCTAGACCCAATCTATACACCAGTAAGCACTGGTACTGCCTGCTATGCCTGCCAAATCGGGTATGCCAGCCTATGCATAACACCGATAGGGGATGGGAGTCTCGAGGACTCGAAGCCTGTATATCGCACACTCCGGAGTGGCACTCGAGGGGAGCAACCCACACGAGTAAAAAGCCTGAGTAATAAGTAACACAGTAGAATAAGTCAGCAGGACTGGATCATGACACTGATCTAAGTGGAAAAACCATCCACTAAAAGAAAACCCTGGTCCTCAATCAGATGCAAGAGTACTCAATAAGTGGGAAACACCCTCCACTAGAGAAATCTGATGCCCAATCTGATGCATAAGTAAACATCCGATCAACCGCCCAATGTCCGCGATCGCCGCGACACCCCACCATCAACAATCAAGCCCAACAACCGACACCCGGTCAACCGCCCAATATTCGCGGTTACCACAATAACCCACAATCCACAATCGGATAAAATAATCAATATTCGGTCAACCGCCTACTGTCCGCGGATGCCACAATAACCCACAACCCGTAATCAAAATGCCACCTGTCCCCGACCCCAAGGTCCCGGCTACACTATCCCGTACCCCTGCTCAAACCCGAGCAACAAGACTCAACAGTCTAAATGAGAAGGAGAAAGAAAACAATCATGGTTTCTCCTAAGTCAAATTCCAATATGATAGTGTAGCAATAAATAGTGGCCTATCTAGATGTCCATACAAGCATGCAAATGTCCTCATGCAAGATGAAAGAGAAATATCAAATAACAGTTCCACATGTGTATCAAAGAATAAATCCGCATAGATATAACCATCATGCTAAAACCATCAGCCAACTACACATGTATATAATCCCTGATCCATCATAAATCACCAAAGTGGCATCCGCACATAGATATGTCATCATATCCCAATAATTAATCCGTTTAACCCACTTTCGTAAAATCTATGTGCTAACATGGCATGTTAATTATCACTATTAAAATATCCCCGCAATTATGTTTCCACAACAATATTATCCCAATAATATTTCCAACATGCTAAGTCCACAATATTAGTATCAATGATAGGCT
This sequence comes from Tillandsia leiboldiana, assembly GCA_029204045.2. NCBI lineage: Eukaryota > Viridiplantae > Streptophyta > Magnoliopsida > Poales > Bromeliaceae > Tillandsia > Tillandsia leiboldiana. Next base: position 21,853,477 of record CM055064.1, read on the forward strand.
CAAGTTTATCTCATTTAATCATGCATGGTAATCAATCAATATGTCCAATAGAGGGCTTCTCTAATAAACTTAGTGAGCAAGTCAAAAGTAGAGGTATGCAACAACCACCCACCTCGATCGCTAATTCCAAGTCCAAATAGTGCTCTCGCCCAAACAAGCCAACCGCCACAAGCACTGCACAACAATTACCCCAAAACATACAATTAAACTCAAGAACACGCTGTCCCAATATTAACAGTCCAAAGTTGTGCCATTTTCACCTGCGAGCTCTACACAAAAAATTCCCAAAAAAATACCGTCGTGATCCTCGCGACGAGCCCGTCGAAATGAGTACCTGCACGTTCAAATCCGAGTTCTGTACGTCAAGATATAAATTCGACAAGGTAACTATCTCAAAAGAATCCCCCAAAAAACTGTAGCACTTAACTCTGGAAAAATAGGGATTTCTCACTTTCAGGAAATTCAGAAAAATCCATGAAAAATACGGGGACGTTCCTTGCGATGTGTAGATGAAAAACGCCTACTAGCATGCCTCAATCCGACGCCTGTACGCAAAGATATCCACAAAATACTCAAGTGCTATCCCAAAAAATCACACCGAAAAAGAGGTCACAAAGGCGCCTCGGGAACCATGCCAAAAATCTAAAACGGGGGTGCGGGATTGACGCGAAAGATGAAGCCCTACCTCTCGGGAGTATTCCTGCGCAAGAATCGTCGAAATCGGAGGTCGGGGTGGGCCAGGGGAGTCCTCACACCGCACTGCGACGAAGAAGATCACCGGAGATGAAACGTCGTGCCGCGCCGTAAAATCCGAAACCTCGGGATGCGTGCCACCAAAAATCCTAGAAATCATCCAGTAGATGCAGTACTCGAAGTAGAAAAAAAGTGTAGAAGGGAGCTCGGGGTGGGGAGGCCTGGAAGAGGGAGAAAAGTCTCAAAAACACAGGCTCGGGTCCCTTTTATAGGCTGAGGGGAACAAATCCAGAAATTCCGGATTTGTCCCCAGATTCGGGCGCAGGGCCCGGCCCGGCCCGATTCGGGCGCGCACAGTGCGGCCCGGCCCGCCCGATTCGGGCGCGCACAGTGCGGCCTGGCCCAGCCCACCCGCGCACGGGATCCGTCCGACCCGCCTCGGGGCCTGCCACGTGTCCACCGAACAGGCGGCTGCCGTGCTAGCCCCGCGGGGAAGCGCCACGCGTCCCCCTGCCTGGTCAGCGCGGTCGGTGGCGCCAGACACTGGCGTGGTGCCACGTGGCACGGCGCCGCCCCACCCGACACGCCCGCCGGTGCGGTCAGCGCACCGCCCGCGTGTCTGCGCCCGCGTGCGCGTACGGCCGCAGCCGTGGGCCCGTGGGTGCCCCGCGCGCACCTGCGCCGTCCAACCCGGGGCCGCCACGTGGCGCGCCCCGGTCCACGCACCCGGCCAAGCCCCCCGTGGACCGCGCCCCCTGCGCCGTCCAACCGGAAGGCTCCACTTGCCCCCCCCGCCCCGGTGCATGCCCGGCCGGTCCAGCGAGCGGCCCGCGCCTCAGCCTGCCGCGCTGCCCGCGGCCGCGCCGCCGCGCTCCGGCGCTGCCCGCCGGCTGGAACAGTGCCCAGATGCCTCGAAATCCGTGTTTTTGCATCCGGGCTATGAAAAATACATGTAAGTAGTCCATTTTCACCATTTTCGCGCGCTGAGTCCAAATCCGGTGTCCGATTTGCCAAATTCCAACTCCAAAAATTGTCGAAGGCATCCGGAAAGGTGTTCTTTGGTCCAAACTTCGCACTGAGCTCAATTTTAATATCCGTTCCGCGCGAAACCACTTCTAAAAATCCGACGGAGTCAACCGATCACCCATGTGATCCATTTAAGCCCGAAGTCCGCCACTTGTGTCCAATTGGTGCACTGACACCTCCAACACACAGTACAGGCCCCCAGAAGTCACCCATCACTCTACAACAGCTCTGCGAAGATCCAGGTCATCACAAAATGAACCTTGGTAGTTCACCCAACAAGACGATGTCATCAAAGAAAAGCGATGAATCATACAAGACGCTTTCACCAAGGAGAACAACTTCACAATCATTACCGACGCATACTAAAAAGGTTTGGATGCGCAAACGTGAATTCTTCCGTTGTCTTTGACTTTTCTACGACAAAATGTATTGTAACTAATAAGGACCAATTATTCTTTATGAAAGGGGTTAGATCTGAAAGTAATTGCTATGTAATTCCAAATAAAATTTCTGAACATTGTAACCTAGTTTCTTTAGATAACGAAACTCTTTGGCATGAAACACTAGGTCACATAAATTTTAAGGAATTAGCAAGAATTTCTAATAAATAAATGGTTAAGGGGGTTCCTAAATTATCTTTTAAAGAAAACATTGTGTGTGGAGGTTGTCAAAAGAGAAAACAATCAAGGGTCGCGCACAAGAACTTGAACCACGTTGGTACCAAATGGCCTTTAGAATTACTGCACATGGACTTAATGGGGCCGACTCATAAACCAAGTTTGGGAGGTAAATGGTACATTTTTCTTTTGGTTGATAATTTCTGTAGATATTCATAGGTAACATTTTTAAAAGAGAAAGCGGATACTTTCGATTCGTTACATGAGATTTGTCATCGTATTATGATTGAGAAAAATGAAAAGATCGTTCGTGTTCGGAGTGATAGAGGTGGAGAATTCATCAATTCTAAATTCATTTATTTTCGCACTTCCTATGGCATAAAACATGAATTCTCTGCACCCTATACACCTCAGCAGAATGGTGTAATCGAGCGCAAAAACAGGGTAGTACAAGAGATGGCGCGTGTTATGCTTCATAGCCGGAAACTCCCGTTACATTTTTGGGCTGAAGCAGTGAACACCGCCGTCTACATAATCAATCGTGTGTATTTCCGCCCGGGAACTTTAAATACACCATATGAGCTATGGTTTTGTAGAAAACCGAATATCAAATATTTTCGTATCTTTGGGAGTCGCTGTTACATTTTAAGTGATCGCGAAAATCTTTAAAAATTCGACTCTCGAAGTGCCGAAGGGATTTTCATGGGTTATTCTACAAATAGTAGAGCATATCGGGTATTTAACCTCGAATCTAAAACGATGGTAGAATCTATTAATGTTAAAGTAGATAAAGCTTTTCATTTTGCATCTGATAAATCTACCCCTGATATGTCTCTTGATGATGATACTCCTGTAAATGCATCTTCTCATAATAATTCTTCCGATAATGTTGATGCAGAATCAAACATTATTGGAGACCAACAAGGAGTCAGGACTCGGAGACAATTGGTTTGTGGAGTCGCATGTTACGTCTCCATGGTAGAACCAAAGAACGTCGATGAAACTCTTCAGGATGATTACTGGATTGAAGCAATGCAGGAAGAGCTCCATCAGTTCGAAAGAAACAAAGTCTGGGAACTAACAAAGCCTCTGAAGCAACACAACATAATTGGTACTAAGTGGATTTTCAAGAACAAGAAAAACGAGGAAGGTACCATTATCAGGAATAAAGCACGCCTAGTTGCTCAGGGCTATTCACAAATAGAAGGTATAGACTTTGATGAGACGATCGCCCCGGTAGCTCGTCTCGAGTCAATTCGTATTTTGTTCGCAATTGCTTGTCATTTTAAAATCAAACTTTTTCAAATTGACGTTAAGAGCGCCTTTTTAAATGGTTTTTTAAATGAGAAAGTTTATGTGGCTCAACCGAAAGGTTTCATTGATCATAAACTACCTAACCATGTTTTTCGATTGAAGAAGGCTCTTTACAGTCTAAAACAAGCACCGCGAGCATGGTACGAAAGGTTGACAAAGCACCTTTTGGAAAAGGGCTACACTCGAGGGGGAGCGGATCGGACACTCTTTGTCACGCCCCGGGGTCGAAACTGCGACCCGGGCTCGCCAACAGATCCGCCATCTGTACGGAAACTGCCGCACAGACGAAGCGTCTACCCTACAAGAAAGATCTATAGCTAAAAACATGTATTAGAGAGCTGAAACTAAAACCAAAAGCTATAGAATAAAACTGAACATCTGGAATAGTAAAATCTCCACTATAACACAAATCCTCAAGGTACAAAGTCTCACAGGAATAAAACAATTACTATCCTCACCAGTCTCTCAGAATGTCCAGTACAAAAGTGGAAATATAAAAATACACCGGGTACATCTACCTTAGACTCTCAATGCTGGTAAGGAACTAATCGGCCGCGTCCTCACCTCCGCACGAACCAAGCCGGAACAGCTGCCTCAACCTGTCGCCGCAGCGGGTGTGAGATCTACTGCAGAAGGCAGATCTCAGTGGGTACCGTCCCAATATCCACGGTATGCCCACTAAGTCTACTGGAGGCAAAATAGATAGGTATGCAGATAGATAGGTAGATAGATAAATAATGGTAAGCCGAAATAGAGAACTACAGCTAAAAAGTCACAATCATAAGGCTCCAAAAGGAAACTCTACCAATAACACGATATGCATACACTCTCTACTGCTAAGATGCCTTGGTATCAATGCTCAAAGGAAAGAAACCATCTATGAACATAATATGAAACCACCCGCTCATATCACCCAATCCCAAGGACTGCCAAATCTGGCTCAGTCCAGCCTGCGCCCGTCGTCTAGGAACACACCTGCCCACTACCACGCATCCACAAGAGGACGGGATTTACGTGGGGCGTCCTAAACTGACTATCACAATCTCACGAAAAGTGACCCCATGGTAACTCGGGCAGGGGTATCAAGCGACCTCTAGTATATGAACTAGGCGCATATCCACATCGTAGCCTCGTCAGGCTCGGTATCATCATCGCACCCGGGGCGTAGCTCGAGGGGAGCGACCCCACCGAACTCAAGTATCACATCTGTCTCACTGTCTCAATATGCGGCACATGCAGGCTATAATCCACGATCAAACAGATCGGTATCTCAAAGCTCGAAAACACAACTCAGTCGGAAAAGAACCTCGACTCAAACATGAATAGCCCAAACACTCTCACAGTTATGTCGGAGAACCCTCAACGACTCAATCTGATAATGCACGACCATGGCTGAGTCGGGAAACATCCACGACTCGATCTGCCGGAACCCCAAAATCCTCGAAGCTAAGTGGGAGAACCACCTCCACCACTAAATCAGAATACGACCCATGATCTAGAGTAATTTCACTATCCCATGAGGAAGCTCAAATATCAAATGACACTATAATTCATCTCAAAACTCAAAAAAAGAGACCCCTCGGCCCCCAGGCACGAGGTCTAAAGCACCCTGAACCAATGCCATGCCTCTGGCGAACTCGTAATTTAAAAACTACCTTGAAAATGATGTTTTTCCTTAAAACGAGCTTTCTCAATTTTTAAAACGATCAGGGTGCAAAAATGATGCCCACAGAACATGCAGCCTAGTGTCATATGATAACAGGAGTATACTAAAAATAATCTGGGGTTCTAAATAATTTTCTAAAAATTTTCAGGCAACTATCAGATGTAAAAAGAGTGAAAATAGCACGGTAAACATGATCAAATTGCATTCAGGAGCATTAAGGGGCATTCCATACATTTTGGAGAAATTCCAACCCACCTGGAACGCTTTCCGCAGGCAATGCTGAAGTCGGTGAAGTGCCGAAACCTTGAACAGATGAAACTCCGAAAAACGCGTCGCGCGCGCGCACACGCCGCATACCTGGAAAAATCCCCAGAAGTTCGACTAGATTCACCCGAGTCCTCTACAGGAAACCGCGCACTCTCTGGCTCACCCCATGGCCAACTCACATGCAAGCCAAGGCTCCAGCACCATCAGCTTCCAAAGCGACCAACAGCACACTATAAAACTCCAACCATCCACTTAAACCCAACAGTACACACCATAATCCACCACACCAACAGAAATCCCACAGGCTCTCAGTGCAGCACAAAATTTACACACTCACTACTTCATTCGCCAAAAATCCACAACACACTTAAAAGAACTAGATCATATAATCATCAATAACTTAAGTCCAACCACACATACACCCAAGGCCACAGTACACTCCCTGCTCACATAACAACAATACACACTAGATTCACAAAACAGATAAGTCCAAGACTATCATCTTAGGCAACCCACAATACACTCTCATAGCATTCATAAGTCCATCAACAGTTGCTAGGTGCACAAAATCCCCTTGTTTTACACCTCAATTCCAAAAGCCACAACCAATAAAACACATAAATATTTTAAGCTCCACATAAACACTTTAAGCTCATAATGTCCACAGTACACCCACATTACACATACATTCCAATCTCTACTTCCCAAAACCTCAACACCCTCACAAATTAACAGTAGGCAGGTCGTCCCCCAGCTCCAAGGTCCCACGGCTTAGAAGAAAAAAACCCGCGCCGAACACAGTTGGCTTCCAAAAGTTCGCGCGACACCAAGCTCACGCGCGCACTGCCTGCATCAAAACCAGAAAAGATAAAGAAAAGTGTCAAGATCAGCCCAAAGCGCGAATCACGAGGAGAAAATTGGGCAAAACCAGCCCTGCCGCCCGCTCGCAACAAGCAAAGTCCCCGCGCAAGGCTCCTGCCGCGCGACGCCCACTTGAGGCAGTGCGCGGCCCCGGCGCGTGCCGCGCGGCACCAAGGGCCTACCGCACGGCGCTGCCACTGCCGCGCGGCGCATCGCGCGGCGCCCAGGCGCGCCCGCCTGCAGCGCGCGGCGCCCAGGCGCCCCCGCATGCAGCACGGCGCCCTGGAGCGCCCACAAGCAGCACGCGGCGCCCAGGTGCGCCCGCGTGCTGCGCGCGGCCCCCGAGCGCGCCCGCGTGCAGCGCGCTGCTGCGCGTCCCCCTTGCCCAGCGCGGCCACCTCCTTGTCCACCCGACGGCAAACCACGAAGGACCACCAGCCGCAAAGACAAGCTCTCCCACTCCATCAGCCGAGCTTGCTCTCGCTCACTAACCCACAAAAAAAAAGGGTCAAAAACCATACTTACCTCGATGGAGACTCGACGCGCGCGCGCTTCGCACACCCCACACGACTTCTAGGAGGAAGTCCAACATCAACCACCCTCAAAAATCTTCTTTTCATCTTTTCCCTTTTTCTTCCTTCTTCTTCTTCCTTTACTCTGATTCAAAAACTCTCCTCTGCTTCACTTGCTTGCAGGGAGAGAGGAAGGTGACGAGGCAGCATCATAATTAGGGTGGGTGGCTAATTAATGAGGTGAAGAAAAGACCCTTATGCCCCCAAGAGAAAAAACATCTAAACACCCTTATAAGAATAAAAACCACATACTAACATCAATTCTCTTCTAACATCCTTTCTTCACAGGCCAAAAACCAAAAATAATTAATTAAATAAATAAATAAAATAATCAACTCTAAGCCCACTCTAAGTCATTTTTTGCCTTCGGGGTCTCCGCACCGGTCCGAAACCTCCCTAGCTCCGCTGTAATCTGAAAATACACGTGTCCACAGCTTTTTCTTCTCAAAAAGCTCAACCGTTGAGTCGGGGTGCTCAATCCAAAAACCGGCTCCAAAACTGTCAGTTCCAACTCACTTTTCGCCTTCGGGTTCTCCGTGTCAGTCCGGAACCTCCCGAACCCCGCTGTAATCATAAAGTACACCTGTTCCAAGTGTTCCCAATAGTTCTGCACTCCACTGTGAAGTCGGAGCTTCCCCAAAACCGGTCCCCTAACGGCGGACAAAGCCCGGAAAACCCCGAATCGACCTGGGGCTTCCGCGTTGATCCGAATCGACCCGAACTCATCTGTAATCCAATATGGAACACGCTCGAGGCGATTTCTCCGCACCACGCCATCTTGCGAGGTCGGCGCGCCATCCGAAAACCCGGTATTCTACACTCTTTGTGAAGCATTATCAGGATAACTTTATTGTGGCACAAATCTATGTCGATGACATTGTATTTGGTGCAACAAGGGACAATGATGCTTCTAAATTCGCAGAAACCATGGAAAGTGAATTTGAGATGTCTATGATGGGCGAACTAACATACTTTCTTGGATTGCAAGTGAAACAAAATGATGAAGACATCCATCTATGTCAATCCAAGTATGCAAAGGAGTTGGTCAAGAAGTTTGGATTAGAAAACTCTAAAGACTTTCCGACTCCAATGGGAACAAGCAACAAGGGATTAGGAAGTGAATCTCTTAGTGAAAGTGTAGACGAGAAGCTTTATCGAAGCATGATTGGAAGTCTACTCTACCTCACGGCTAGTCGCCCGGATATATCCTTTAGTGTTGGGATCTGCGTGAGATATCAGTCAGCACCAAAGGAGGTTCACCTGAAAGCGGTGAAAAGGATCATCCGGTATGTCAAAGGAACTTTGAATTTTGGAATTTGGTATCCTATGGGCACAACTCTCGATATAATAGGATATTCAGATGCCGATTGGGCAGGATCTGTGGATAATCGGAAAAGTAGAGTGGTGCATGTTTTTATCTTGGCCATTGCCTTGTTGCATGGCATAGTAAAAAGCAAAACTGCATTGCACTCTCAACTGCCGAAGCGAAATATATTTCAGCGGGTAGTTGTTCAACCCAACTCATTTGGATGAAAAGCGTGTTGAGCGACTTCCGAATTCCTGCGGCTTTGGTAACTATTCTTTGTGACAACACTAGTGCTATAAATATTTCTAAAAATCCTGTGTTGTACTCAAGAACTAAACACATTGAACTTAGATATCATTTTCTAAGGGAGCTAGTTGAATCGAGTATTCTTCAAATATCTTATAATTCAACTGAAGATCAATTAGCTGACATTTTAACAAAACCTTTGGATCAAAAACGGTTTATTCATTTGCGTAAAGCAATTGGAATGCTTTCTTTGAATTAACACTTTTTGAAATCATTGCTTTGGTTAGGTTTTATTGTGTGTTTGTGTTCTTTATCTATGCTTGTACATAGAACATTAATTGAGCATTAGTATAATTGACTTTACTTGCATCCTTTCATATTTTTGAGAAATTTATTATGGTTTGAATATCATGATAATTCATTTGATGCAATGATCATTTATATCAATTAGTTCATGTCACGCCCCGGGTGTAAACCAGAACCCGGGCTCGTCCACAGATCCGCCGTGCACACAGAATTTTCCGTGTACACGAAGCGCGGGTAACCTGCTCAGATATAAAAGATATAATAAAGGAGCATAAAACAGAGCTAAAATAAAACTACTACATCTCAGACTACAGCTGGAAAGTAAAAGCATACTAAAAACTCTCAAAATATACAAGTGTCTCTCCTAGCTCACCAAATAAGTACAAACAGCTGGCAAGAGCCAGACCCAAAATAAACTACAACTGTCTGAGAAAAGAAAAGGGTACAACTGGTACACTGCTACGCTCGCAGTCGGGTAGATGAACTATCTAATCCGCTATCCGCTTACCTCGATCTGCCCGAGACGGCCCTGCAACTCCTGCAGAAGACTCTGCAAAACAAAGGGGGAAAAGAAAAGAGAGACAATGGGGGGTGAGAACTACTATATAAAAAAGTAGTCTCCCCTAGTGGGCAAAACCTCAAACCCTGACGGCCACTAGGACTACTAGAGGCAAAAAGGGAAAAAACAGTAGTAAGCTATAAAGGCTACTGATAAGGAAAACTATCACTACTATGCATCTAAATGCAGTATCAAAATAGATGACTGTATGAATGCATCAGAAAACCGTGTCTGTCCAAATAACCCAATCTGATGTACCACCAGTAGAACTGGCATTGCCTGCTCAGCGGAATCTGTACACAAGGCTCGAAACTGCGGGATCGGCCCGCACGGCTCGCATCCCAAAATAAGTATCAGACCGGCACACAAGGCTGGGTCCGAAAAGCCTACCTTCGGAGTGGCACTCGAGGGGAGCGACCCACACGAGTAAAGTATCTCAGTAACAAGTATCCCAGTAACAAGTATCTCAGTATAGCAGGACTTTGATCATGACTATGATCAAAGTGGGAAAATCCATCCACTAATGAAACCCCGATCCCCAATCTGGTGCAATAATACTCAATAAGTGGGAAACTCCATCCACAAGAGAAATCTGATATCCAATCTGATGCATAAGTAAAACATCCGGTCAACCGCCCAATGTTCGCGGTCGCCGCAACAACCCACAAGTCCAAATCTGATAAAGTAATCAGCATCTGGCTAACCGCCTACTGTCCGCGGTTACCACAATGCCCCACGATCCATAATCGAGTCTAATCTGACCCCGACTCGATGACCTCGACTACACTATCTCATACCCCTGCTCTAACTCGAGCAATATGCAACTGAATAGAAAGGAGAACAGCTAAACATGGTTTCTCCTAAGTCATGTCCCAATATGTTGTGTAGTAGAAAAGGGTGGCCTAGCTAGATGACCATACAAGCATGCAAAGTCCTTTACTTGATAAAGCAATTACAAGTATTCTAACTTTTACAAAACCAAGTGCATGGAACCTCCAATGTACATGATGCATAATACATGATACATGATACAATCTTGATACATGATCGACTAACAATAAGCTTTTCAAGATGCGAGCCCTAACCACATGCTTTCACAAGAATAATGAATTTCCCTAACACCTTGCTTTTCAAGATACAATCACTTTCAATATGTTGTTGCAAAGATAGGAACTCACTAACAAATAGTCTTTCCAAAATATGAACTCTAACCACATGCCCAAACCTTCCATTATACATACAACATTATATGGATTTAGCATGATTCCAAGTGTTTAAACTACATATCTAAAGTAAGGAAACACAACTTACTAACATTTAGTTCTCTAACCATGCAAGTAGTAACAATGAATCCATGATCTCATACAAGCATGCTAGGTCCATTTCACAATTCTAACTAGCAACATGATCAAGCAACACTCTAATATGCCTAGTGGGAAATCAAAAGTAGGAGGTTTACAACAACACCCACCTCGAGCGCTAAATCCTGGTCCCAAAAGTGCTGTCCACGCTCGGTCCAAACAACCTCCACGAAACTGTACAACATTCCCCAAAAGAACAAACAACATTTAAGCACACAATACATCCCAAAATCTGTCCCAAATTACAACAGTCCACTATTTCCCTGTTTTCACCTGTGAAAATCGCCCAGAAAAATCCAAGATAAATACTGTCACGATCCTCGCGATGAACCCGTCGAAACGAGTACCTGCACACTCAAATCCGAGTTTCCTACGCTGAGATATAAATCCGGCAAGGGAAACACCCCAAACAAAACTGTACAAAATTTCAGTGTCCACGAACTCAGGGAGAAGAGGATTTTCACCTTCGAAAAATATTCAGAAAATTCCCAGAAAATTCGAGGACGTTCCCTGCGTCGTTTAGATGAAAAATGCCTTTTGAATCACCTTGATCTGACGTCTGTGGGAAAAGATATAGCTAGAACACCGCAGTGCTGTCCAAAAATCCGCGAAGAAAAAGGGGTCAAATGGAAGCTCGGGAAACTCCAAGGTCAGCACAGAAAATGAGGAACCTCAAAACACAGAAGTTGGAGTCCTACCTGTCGCGAGTCCAACGGCGTGAGAATCGCCAAAATCAGAGGTCGGAGTGAGTCGGGGGAGTCTGTGCACTAAACTGCGACGAAACGGGTCGCCGGTGTAGAAGCGTCACTATGCGCCGCGTCGCAGAAAAAGCCGAAGAGGTGACCTCCAAAAATCCTCAAAGTCCTCTGAAGTATTGTGCACAGTGAGCGGAAGAACTTCCCTGAAGAGCTCTCTGAGAAAAGAAGTCCAAAAGCCCGAAAAAAAAACCAAGGAAGCCTATTCATAGGCCCAGCCCGAAAGCAGCTTTGGGCCGGATTCGGGCGCAACTTCCAGGCGCCCGAATCCGCCAAGCAGGTCGCACCGATCCCGTCCGACGCGCCCGAAACGCTGCGGTGATGCCACGTGTCCCTGCAACAGGAAACAGCGGTGCAAGGGCCTCCGCCGCGCGCCACGCGTCCCTCACGGTCAAAGGCGGTAGGTACGGCCCGCCAATGGCGGGCCGACACGTGGCCTGCACTCGAGCGCACTCGAGTGCGGCCGACAGCGCCGCCTGGCGCCTCTGCGCGCACGCGCCCCGAGGCGCCCCCCATACACTCCGTGGACCACGCCTTCATGAGCCTGCCAATGCCAGGCTGCCACGTGCCCATGCACCCGGTCCACAAAACCCGCACAAACCCACTGGTCCGCGCCGCGTGCACCGGCCATTCCGGGCACGCCACGCGTCCCGCGCCCGCGGTCCTTGCACCGCCGCGCCTCCCCAGGGACCGAGCTGCGTGAGCCGGCCAATGACAGGCCGCCACGTGGCTCAGGCTGGTCCACGGTCACCTCCCCTGCACCGAAAATCCCCGAAAACTTCCGGAAGCCCGTTTTTGGTCATCCGGACTCCAAATTTAACAAGCAAGTAGCCGTTTTCAAGCGTTTTTCCGCGCTGAATCCAAATCCAACCTTTGTTTGGCCCAAAACCTTCTCTAAAATTCGGCAAATGCAGTCGAAGGCCAATATGACAATAAATACCTCAATGGGTCCATCTGTGCTATCCCTTCGATACACTATGGACCAGACACACCATCAACAGGTGTTTTACACATTGGATTCACGGGAAATATAGCATGGGAACCTGGACCACTACAGTTCATTTTTAATTTATCAAAGTCAATTTCTCTCTCAAATGATCTCTTGGTATAGTTTTTATCATATTTGAAAATTGTGTTAAGTATGAACACGAGATCAATTTTTGGTTGAATACTTTATATCATAAATAATTGATAGCCAATTGAGGGGGAGTTTATTAAAATATTTATGCTCAAAAGATGTGGAAAGAGTTACATCCCAATGAGGAGTGTGAAAACTACCACCATATGGAGGAAAGAGCTACCACCTCGGTCGTCCGAGTACTGTGTGCAGCTACCACATGTATACAAAGCATGGTTTCTCTTGATTGATTAGTTAAAATGCTTTTTGGAATACTTGACTCTGTCAAATTCCAAGGTTGGTATAGGGTGGGGATTTTTGTTGAAAGATGCTCAAAGAGCCACTCCTTACAATAAATTGACTAGATATATTATCTATCTTATTTGGGATTTCAAACATCTATCGATGTTGGTGCTTCATTTTCTTTGCAAAATTAATGATTTGATAAACGCATTACTCATAAGATCGTGATAGATGTCATTGAACTTGTTCAACTTTAAAGAATTTAATTTTTATAAATCTTTGTTTCATTACTTGGATATTATTGATAGATTTAGCATAATCTATTTCTTTTGATATGAAACGATGACTTTTGTTTAAAGTTGACATACAAAAGTGCTTACATACTTTTTCTGGATTTTCTGGAATTTTTCTAAATTTTTCTGAAGAAAAAGTTGGAGCCGATCCGGACTGGAATTTCTGTTCCGGATCCCAAACGCAGAACTTCTCTGCGGGTAGCCGATCCGGACTGGATTCTTGATCCGATCCGGATCGCGGCTAGGTTTTATAAGAAACGAAAGGGTTTTGATTTCTTTTTATCACAAGCTTTTGTTTCCAAGTCTCCAGAGTTTCTCTCACTAGAAAATAACCAATTTGGAGCCTTTCTAACTCGAGTTCTTCGGTTTAAAGTAAGTATCTTTGATCAAAACTCAATCTTTTCACTGGTTTTGCATTGTTCTTCATAACGTGAGTGAAAATCATGATTCGAATTCAATTCTAGATAGTTTTTGATCAAATTTCTTTTGAAATAAGAACTCTGAGTATGTAGTGTTCTAGTTTTTCCCCATGCAGCTTTTCCATTGAATCCATTGTGTAAAACACCTAGTGTTGGTGTGTCTGGCCTATGGTGCATCAAAGGGGTGCCACAGATGGACCCTGTGTGACATTTTTTGCTGATTTGGCCTTCGGCAGTGTTTGCCGAATTTTAGAAAAGGAATTGGGCCAAACCGAGGTTGGATTTGGATTCAGCGCGGAAAAACGCTTGAAATCGACTGTTTATTTGTCAAATTTGGAGTCCGGATGACCAAAAACGGACTTCCGGAAGTTTTCGGGGATCGTTGGTGCATGGGGGTGGACCGTGGACCGGCCAGAGCCACGTGGCAGCCCATCATTGGCCGGCTCACGTCGCTCGGTCCACGGGAGAGGCGCGGCGGTGCATGAACCGCGCGGGTTGGCCACGTGGCGCTTCCGGATTGGAGGGAGCACACAGCGCGGTCCAGGGATGAGGCGCGACACTGGTGGACCGGGCGCACGACACGTGTCGCCCGGCGATTTGCTGGCCCACCAAGGCGCGGTCCACTGGAGCATAGCGCGGCACCTCGGGGCGCGTGCCGGCGCAGGGCGCCAGTGCGGCTGGTCGGCCGCACATGGCCCGCACTCGAGTGCGGGCCACGTGTCGGCCGGCCAGGGGGCGGGTGCATGCACCGCCCCCAACGGGCCCTTGCCACGCGGCGGGCGCCCGGTCGCCCCGCACAGCTGTTTGCTGTGCGGGGGACACGTGGCCACACCGGAACGATCCGGGCGGTCGGACGGCCCCCCGTCCGACCCGCTTTGCGGATTCGGGCGCCAAAAGTGGCGCCCGAATCCGATAGGTGGGTGGGGGGGGGGGGGGGGGGGGGGGGGGTGATAGGCAGCCTATAAATAGGCCTTTGGGGGCCTTTTGTACTTTTTTTGGGAGGTTTTTCACAGGGGACCCTAAAGCAATATTTTTCCTCCACCTGAGACCTACCTCACTGATTGTTCCTGGGATTTTTAGGAGCGCGTTTTTCAAGGTTGGCCATTTTCCGGCGCGGCGCGACGCTCGTTCACCGACGACCCGTTTCGTCCCTTCGCAGTGATCGGGCTCCCCCGGCTCACCCCGACCTCCGATTCGGGTGATTCTTGCGCCGTTGGACTCTTGACGGGTAGTGATTCATTTTTGATATTTTGGGTTGCCCCTGGTTTTAATGTGGATTTTGAGTGTCCCGAGCTTCTTTGTGACCCATTTTTCCTCGCGGAGTTTTGGACAGCACCTGTTTGATTTGGCTATAACTTCGCGCTCAGGCGACGGATTGAGGCGATTCAAGAGGCGTTTTTCATCTACACATCGCAAGGAATCTCCTGGAATTTTCTCAGATTTTTCTGAATATTTTTCGAAGGTGGGAATCTCCTTTCTCTGTAGTCTTTTGGTACAGAATTTCTGCACAGTTTTGTTTGGGTTGTTCCCCTTGCCGAATTTGTATCTCAGCGATAGAAGCTCGGTTTCGAGCGTGCAGGTACTCATTTCGACGGGTTTGTCGCAAGGAACGCGACGGTATTTTCCTTGGAATTTTCTGAGCACCCTTCGCAGGTGAAAATCTGTGAACTTTAGACCGATTAATTTGGGGACAGATTTTGTGATGTTTGAAGGACTAAAGTTATGTGTGTCCTTCTTGGAGATTTGTTACAGTGTTGCGGCGAACTTTTGGTGCCAGCGCGGGTTTTCGCATTTGGGACAAGGATTTTAGCGCTCGAGGTGGGTACCGTTGTTAACCTCTTACTTGGGATAACCCACTAGGCATATTGGAGCTAGTCCTGTGTAATGTTGCTATTATACTAGTTGAATGAACATAGCATGCTTAATGAAAAGAAAAGGACTTGTAATTAATACTTGCATCTTTAGAGGACTAGATACTAATAAATGGTAATTTCTTACAAATGTTAAGTTGACTAGAATCCCTGGAATTATTGCTTAAACCTTTTGGTAATAATCGGCTAAATCCATATCATACTTATGTATAATAGGGAGACTTAAGCATGTGTATAAATTGGCTTGTGGCAGGTTAATACTTCAGATATCCAAATAAAGGCATATTGTAAATCTTGTAAGAATTAGAACAATGAAATTATTCTGTTAAGAAAGGACTTTTGCATGCTTGAATGGTCACCTAGTTAGGCCACCTTTTTCTGCTGCACTATCATGCTGGTATTGACTTAGGAGAAACCATGATTTTTACTTTCTCCAGTTACCTAGACATAGGGGATATCATGCTCAGGTTAGAGCAGGGGCCGGGATAGTGTAGTCAGATACTTGGGATTCTGGGCGGGCAGGCTGTGACGGCAGGGTATTGCGGCAACTGCGGATTTTGGGCGGTTGACCGGACAGTTGTTATGGCATCAGATCGGGGAGAGGATTTGGGCTTCTTTTAGGGGATAGTTCTGTTCCATTTAGATCAGTGTCATGATCTAGTCCTGCGGACTTACTCTTCTTGGATACTTATTACTCGGGCATTTTACTCATGTGGGTCGCTCTCCTCGAGTGCCACTCCGGAGTGCGCGTTATGCAGACTTGAGTCCTCGAGACTCCTATCCCCTATCGGTGTTATGCGTAGGCTGGCATACCCGATTTGGCAGGCACCGCAGGCAGTACCAGTGTTTACTGGGATATAGATTGGTTTTGTCAGGCAGGCTTTGATATTCTGATGCATACATTTAGCTATCTTTTTAGCTGGGCATGTAGAGGCATACTAGTGGTAGCTTTTATCAGTAGTTTTATTTATAGTTTACCACTTTTACTCTTTTCGCCTCTGGTAGTCCTAGTGGGCATGTTCGAGTTGAGGTTTACCCACTAGGGGAGGCTACTGTCTTTATAGTAGTTCTCACCCCCACCCTTTCTCCCTTTTCTTTTCCCCTTTGTTTTGCAGAGTCCTCTGCAGGAGCTGCGGGACCCTCTTCCCAGGACCGAGGTAAGAGGATCGTTGACTAGTTAGCTGCTTCCCTGATACAGAGTTCAGTAGATGTTGTTGTATTCCCAATACACTCAGACGGTTGTATTTTCCTTTTATTTTTGGGTCTGGCTTCGGCCAGCTGGATGTATTTTATCTTGTGAGCTGGGAGAGACACATGTATCTTTTTGAGAGTTTATTGTACTTTTATTTTCAGCATTTGTCTGAGATATACTAGTTTCAGTTTAGCTCTATTTTTATGCTCTTTTATTATATTTTTTTATATCTGAGCAGGTTACCAGCGCTTCGTGTACACGGGAAATTCCGTGTGCACGGCGGATCTGTGGGCGAGCCCGGGTTCTGGTTTACACCCGGGGCGTGACAGAGTAGATTAGTTTTCTTTATATGTTTGGTATTCTCTTGATTAACGGATTTTTAGGCTTCGATTTCTGAAAATTCGATTTTAGGGCATATAATAAGAATTTTTGAAAATCATGGAATTGATCTATTTTTAAAATTCTTTTTGCAAAACTAATTTGATTCCTAGTCTCTCTACACGATAATAATTGTTTGGGTACAACTTTTCAAAATTTTGAAAATTAAACAATTTTTTGTGTTCTTGAGTTTTTGCTCGCAGGTTTCTCATTTACTAAGGCACTAGCAAGGATGGCTTTTGCATGGATTATAGTGCTCATTGTAGGATTAGTAGGAACTCGAGCGTCTATTAAGAAGGAACAAGATGGAACTAATCAAGAAGAGACAAAGAATGTTCTTCAGGATGATTCAGAATCAGAGGAAGAGGATTGGGACAAAATTTGTCCAGAAATACAATAGGTTGTTGATGATGAAGACAGGTTTTACTTAAAGAACAAAAAGTTTATGAAGTCTTGCTCAACAACCAAGCAGTACACTAGGCGAAAGAATTCAAGGGGCAGTGGAATTCAGATTAATGAACCCCTCGCCAGAGCACACTCTCTGCCTAGAGAATCTCCATGGAATGAAGGTCAAAATGTACCGTCCGCATCCACACAACCTCCTTCGACCTCCAGGAGAGACACCACAGAAGCTAATATATTGTCCTCTATCCAATGAGAACAGCAGAGATTGTCTGTTGAACAAGAAATAATGGCCATTGACATAGAACGGATCAATTCTGGACAACAACAGATAAAAAGAAAATGTTCAAAGATATCAAGATTACTTAAAGGAATTTTGAAGAAGTTGGATTGTAGCAGTTCCGACAGGTCTGATCCGGAATGATCATTTGCTCTAATGATCTAATCCTGAGTTTTTCTGTTGTTCTAATTGTTTTTGTTTTGCAGGTTTTAGTTCTAGTTCTTACTATTTTTGAACTTTTAACTCCCTTTTATTTTTGTAATTTTGGCTACTTTTAGTGACAAAAAGGGGGAGAGAGATATAAACAATGGTTTGACAATGGTTTGTGAGAACTTTGGAACATTAAAACTTGAAAGGTAAGTATCACAACAACTTTGGTTTTGTATTTGTGAATGACTGCATGCCTCGACTAACTATTTGACTAACTATTTGGGCATGTATTATTACGAACTAGTTGTTTGATTACTAACATTCGTATGACATTTGGAATTGAATGCTTAGAAGATATATCTATCTCTGATTGGTATTCTAATACATATCTGCTTTTATAAATGTCATGGTGAGAATAAACTTCATATCTCTGTTGGTTTTTTGATTATTAAATTCTTGAGGTATCTAACGATTTCTTTTGTCAAGAATTACTTCTTTTTACAGAGAGTACAATCGTCTAAGTCTTGAGTCTGTTTTAGGAGTTTATCTCATGTTTTTGGATCTCTATTGTAAATTTTTGTTGTATGGTGATAGCAACAAAAATATCTTTTTGAATTTTCCTTTAGTGGATTTTTGTTTTGTCACGAAACCGCCAAAGGGGGAGATTGTTAAGGATTTTGTTTTGGCGTATTTCGTGATATGGTTAAGTCTTGAAGATTGAAGATGAAGATGTTAGGATCATATACCTCAATCCCAAGAAAGAAGAATTCAAAAGGGTCAGGTACGTTTAACTAAATAATATTGGTGATCCGAATACTTCTTATAATGTAGAAACACTTGGATGTGTTTTTAATCGCATAAAAATCAAGAAACTGGACTGTTATATGTTCAGGATCCGGATCAGGGTACTACAGTCCGGACCCCGAACGTAGGTAGGTTCATGCGCAAATCCAGTCCGGAACACCCTTGGTTCAGTCCGGACCCCGAACGTGGATTTTGCAGAAATCGCATGAACAGTCCGGACCGTGGGTATTTCAGTCCGGACCCCGAACATTGTTTTTTCAGGAATTCTCTGAAAAACAATGATAGTCCGGATCAAGCCAAATCCAATCCGGACCGTCGTGCGGGTAAAATTCTGTTACAGTCAGTTTTTGATTCTTATCCTCTTCCAATGGTTTCTAACCTATAAGTAAACCCTAATTTCATTGTTTAGGGTAATCCACTATAAGTTTTTTACTCCGTACATAAACGAGGAAAATTAACGGAGAAAACTTACAAAAATCCACATATAGAGAAGAAAGGAAATAACTAGATTAAATTCTATGTTTCTTCATCTATATTAATTAATTTGATTCTAGGTTTTCATACTCAGATTTTGAGTAGAATCAAATTAATGAATACTTAGATGGCATTTCCGATCTATCTTTGATCTAAGTATTCAGCGAATTTTCACCACCAACAAAACAACAATTTTCCCAAAAATCGGCGCGTGGATTCGCGTGGCCTTGTGGATTCAAGGTGCTACCGCTCTCGTGGATTCGGAGCGACGTACGTTCGTGTGATCGAGACGTACTACTTGGTGGAGACCGTGGATTCGGTCGGACGTCGTGGACTCGGCGTTGGACGCCGTGGATTCGGCGTTGGACGCAAATCGTGGATTCGAGGCGCGTTGCGAAGCGTGCGGAGAAGATCAACTAGGAGCGTATGGAAAAAGGATGAGTCGTGTGTGAGTACGGTATATCACCTTTGTACATGTTTAATCTTAGTTGATTTCACCGTGTTATCGGTCCCATGGTTTTTTACTCCTGGTTTTGGAGTTTTTCACGTAAAATCTCTGTGTGTTATTTATTTTTCCGCATTGGGTTTTATTACGCAAAGATTTTTGAGTGTTTATTGTTTACACCTATTCACCCCCCTCTAGTGTTTCTTTCCCTATTTAGATCCATATTATCATAACCCTACAGGATTGAGGTCAGAGAGCTCCGAACCCAGATGACAGGATCGTCAGAGGCATATCAGCAACGGAGTGAGCAGCTGGTTTGGGTGACACAGTTGTCGGAACAGCGGGCAGCTCGACAGTGTTTTCTTTCTGAGATCACTTTATTGCATTATCCTCGGCGGCAGTGATTTCTGTGGCGCCGATGGAGCACTGAGTAACCCCCTCCATGCCAACATTTAGTGCCGAGGCACCGAGGCAGGGTGGATAGTTGACAGTAGAGGAGCTGAGGGGACGTGATTGATCTATTGAGCCAGATTTGGCAGATGAACCACCCCGACTCGTAAGATTGAGTTTGGAGCCTTTGGATGCAGAGTCATGGTTGGTGGTGATGGAGTGATCAATTGAGAGCCTCCCTGTGCTAGAGAGTTTTTGCAGTTGTTGAACTGCGCGCTCCATGTTAGAGGGATGAGGCGCATAGGATATATGTGACTGGGAGTGGATTGCGCAAGGATACCTTTCCGTATGGTTGGTCCCTCCGTTATGGATTATTGACGCCTTGATGGTGTAAGCGTTGAGTATGGAGCATGGCACTGTAGTTCCTTTGGATAGGGATCTGCCGCCAGAGGTGAGTTCTGGATATTGGCGCTTGGCGCCGGGTGATGGAGGATAGATCGGTCGGCAGAGGCATTTCTGATTTCTTTTTCCAGGATAACGGGTTCCCGAGATGCCAAAGATCGGGTGGACCCCGATGGCAGCATCAGCATCTACATCAGAGTGGCGCGGCGGTAGCATGGATTGGTGATCTACGGAGGGCCGCATTCGTCGCCCTAGTGTGTGCAGAGACGGTGTGAGGACCCGGAAATTCCCACGTTTGGATTACTGTTGGATCTGCGGCTTCCGAAGACCCATGTTGGGTGTTAGAGGTGTTTGCGCGCATATTGGACTCAAGGATTGGACCCGGCATGAAAAACGGATCAAGTTTGCTTCTCCGAGAATTTTCGAGAAATTTTAGAGTTGGATTTTGGCCAATCGGACTTCGGATTTGGAATCAGCGCGCGAAAACGATCGAAATGGACTATTTACTCGAATTTTTCGGAGCCCGGATGCGAAAACACGTTTTTCGAGGCAAGGGCTACTGTTCCGGCGGCGACGGAGCGCGGCGGAGCGCGGCGACACAGGCGCGCGGTCCACCGCGGGAGGCGTGCACCGGGCGCAGGCCACGTGGCGCGGTACGGTTGGCCGGCGCAGCAGGCGCGGTCCACGGGCTGTGGCGGGGTGCACGGTGGACCGAGGTTAGGCCACGTGTCACCTAGTGGTTGGACGGTCTTGGTGCGCGCGGTCCACGCAGTGTCGTGGGTGCACGGTGGACCGGGGGTGGACGCGTGGCATCTGGTGGTTGGTGCGGTGTTGTGCGTGCGGTTCATGGAACGTGGGGTGGTTGCCTCGGGATGCGTGCCCGACAGGCGCTCGTGGGCGCGCGTGGGCGCGCTGACCCGTGGCTCCCGCGCATCTTTGGAGCGCCACGTGTCGGATTCCGAGTGGGTGGCGTACGTGGTCCAGGCGCACCGAGATAAAAACCGGGACATGGATGGCATTTTTCCTATTGTTTCGTTTGGTTGGTTTATTCTTGAACCCGAGCTGCCTTCACCTTGGATTTTCTCCCTCTTCCCGAGCTCCACCACCCTTGCACCCTGAAGCAAAGTTGAAGAGCTCCCTGTCGCGCATCTTCTGGCAGAGGCCCGGATTTTTTGGAAGACCCGGCGACGGCGATCTCGGCATCGAAGTACGAAGCGACGTTCTTCCGTCGGAGGCCCGTTAGTGTCACTCTTCAGTGTGGGAGGCCCACAGAGCTACCCCGATCGTATTTTTGGACGATTTTCGCGGCGTTGGAATCACGAGAGGTACGCCGTCGATTTCCGTATTCATCGTTTAGTCTCGTTTGGGGCTTTTGACACGGATTCCGAGGAGTTTCTGAACCCCCTTATTTCTGTTGGAGTTTTTGGACAGGGTTCCTTGCCAGAATTTTATCTCCGCACTCGAGCATCATATCGAGACGAGCCTATACACTTTTTAGATCTACTCGTCACAAGGATTATCATCGTATTTTTTCGGGATTTTTCTGAGGCTTGCCCGAAGGTATACTATTCCCCTTTTATCTGTGTTTGAGTTTACAGTTGTGTGGTTGTGAGTGTTTGCGCACCTGTACTGTAGAATTTGTAACTTGGCCTACGGGGCTCCGAATTGGGCGTGCAGGTACCCGTTTCGAAGGTCTCGACGCAAGGATCACTGTGATATTTATTTCAGAATTTTTGGAGCCTTATCTACAGGTGAAAAATGGACATCTTTGAGGCTGAATTTCAGAGTGTGATTATTTGGGTAATTTATGGGATTTAAGTGTAACTTTGGACTGTATGTTGTACCCAGGAGAGTTTGCGGGTATTGCTGGACCCGTTGGAGTTGGAGATTTGGGATTCTGGGTATTTTCAGCTGTGGGACTTGGATAGTCAGCTCTTCAGGTGGGTGGCCTTGTCTTCATGACCTATGGACTGTACATTAATTCTATCAGTGTAGGGACTTGCATGTTGTAGATGTATTTTGTATAGCATGCTAGAATTTAGGAATTGATGTTCCTGATGCTGTCAGATGATCATGTGTTTATTTATTTCCCTACAAGCTGTTGATTATTGTTATCTTGGAATTTGACCTAGCACCCCTGTCATATGTTGCATGTGTAACCAGACTAGTAGAAAACCCTCACTTGGGCTAGGGTTATTTCTGCTTTAGACATCCACACTTCTACTTTCCTGGACATAGTGTTCTTCCTCGCCCGGGTAGTGGGCCGAGTGGTCAGGAGTTATCTTTTAGCGTGGGATGCATGTTACACTCGTGCTTGGGAGCAGAGTGGAGTCTGGTAGATGTAGTTGGTTGTTCATCTGTAGCGGGAGCCGTTTGGGTAGACGGCGGTCCCGAGATGTTTTATTCTCTTGTTTTATCTGTCGCCGCTGTGTTAGTGGCAGCGGTATATCAGTGTTAGCAGGACCTTAAACCCAGAACCTTTTTGGACACACATATGATTTTTATCAACCAAATGGTTTCTTCCAAGCATCGTAGGGTCGCCGGAGTCTGTTCTTGTTTGATTGGACGAAGGCATTAGCCCTTCGAGGCTTGGATATAAAACTTGGTTTCAACTGTTTTCCTAAAAAAACTAAAAATCATTAAATATGGATTTCTTACAGATCAAAGGGCTTCAATAAGAAATGTCACCTTTTCCTATAAATTAACCACCCGAGATGATTCGAGTGGTCTGGGTTCTAAGGTCTGCCTTCTTCTTGGGACGAGAACAACGAGAGGCTATGCCTAGAGCCTGTTCTTGTTTGATTTGGATTGTAGGTTCTAGTCTTTCGGGGTTCCCGGACCCTTCCTCGTGTCAGTGGATGCGATGTTGGCCTATTGAGGCAGTTGTTCGCAGTGGATGCGATGTTGGCCTGTTGAGGCAGTTTCTCGCAGTGGATGCGACTTTGTGCTATGAGTTGGTAGAGTGTGATCTAGAGGTTGTTTTTCTGATTTAGTGGTGGAGGTGGTTCTCCCACCTAGCTTTGAGGATCTTGGGGTTCTGGCAGATCGAGTCGTGGAGGTTTCCCGACTCAGCCATGGTCGTGCATTTATCAGATTGAGTCGTTGAGGGTTCTCCGACATAGCTGTGAGAGTGTTTTGGGCTATTCCTGTTTGAGTCGAGGTTCTTTTTCCGACTGAGTTGTGCTTTGAGCTTGGAGTTACCGATCTGTTTGATCGTGGATCATAGCCTGCATGAGCCACATTTGAGCTTGACAGAGATACTTTACAGAGATACTTGAGATGGGTTACTTTTTACTCGAGCGGGTCGCTCCCCTCGAGTGCCACTCCGGAGTAGGCAAGACCGGGTTGTTTTACCGGCGTGAGATTGAGCTTTTCTATCGCGACTTGTCGTTGCATTTGTCCCTCTGACTGTGCTGGTGTTGGCAAGTCATGGACGTCCTACATAAGTCCGCTCCTCCGGGACGTAACGGCAGTAGGTTGGCGCAGGTTTGACTGGACCCGAGGAGGCAGTCAGTTCAGATTGGGTGATCAGAGATGAGAGTTAGTTGTGGCATCATGTTCTTTCTGTTCCACTCTTTGAGCATCTAGATAGAGGCATAGTAGCTGTAGAGTTTACCTTTCCCTGCTTTCCTTACAGCACTGTATTTGTTACTTTATGCCTCTAGTAGACTTAGTGGGCAGACCGTTGGGCTTGTTGGCGGCACCCACTGAGAACTACTTGGGACGTAGTTCTCACACCCGTCGTGGTGTATTTTCCCACAGGGACTTCTACTCCTGTTGCTGCTGCTCCTGTTGCTGCTTCTTCAGATCGAGGGTGAGGGAGTCGCGAGCTAGATCCCTACCAGTCGTCGTCCAGAGAGTAGATGTACCCTTATTATTTTGAGAGTTTCTTGTTGAGAGACTTTGTAGTGAGGTATAGAGTTGTACTTTTCTTTCAGAGTTGAGTGACTTGTACTTTGGTGAGGACCTTGTATTAATTTATTTTTATTTCTAGCAGGTTATTTTCAGCTCTGATATCTGGTTAGTTTAGTATCTATCTTTTGCAGGTTTGACGCTTCGTCTATACGGGGTTCACCGTATGGGCGGCGGATCTGTTGGCGAGCCCGGATCACAGTTTCGACGCCGGGGCGTGACAGATTAGAGTGGTATCAGAGCCTAGGTTGTAGGTCATTGAGGACTTAGAAACCCTAGGCTTGTGGTTGGACATTAGGATGACTACGTGAGAGTCGTGACTTTTAGCGAGAGTCCTGATCGAGTTTTGTACCTCTCCCAAGAGACGGGATGAGTGATTGGCATGTTTATGCTCCTAAGCGATTATGTTGGCTGCTGACAACATAATGCTGTGGAATTGATAACATGTCTTAGACTTTCGCTGGATTGGGTCGTATGATTGTTGTGTCCTGATGTTTGTTATTGTGCAGTGGTCTACGATGCTTATGAGACGTCGTGCTGTGAGGAATGCGCTTTCCGCATCTGATTAGTAACCCGAGCAGCGGGAGGCAGAGCTATCAGAGCAGAGCGAGACCCAAGAGCAATGGATCCAGATGGCACAGATGTCGGAGGCTGTCCGATGCCAGGAGGAGGCCATGGAACGTTTGATGCGCTTGTTGGAGCAGAGAGCACAGTTAATTGCAGTACCGCTTGAGTGTCATCCAGTACTTTCTTCCTATGCAGTGGTACCTTCAGTTGTACCGGTGGCGCCGATGGAGCGAGCAGCCCCCTCCGTGCCGACGAGCAGTGCCGAGGCACCGAGGCAGGGTGGATAGTGGATAGTAGCTGAGCTTCGGACGTCATTGGTCGATGGAGCCAGTCCCGGCAGTCTGAACCATCCCGATTCACAGGTTTGAGTTGGAGCCTTTGTAGGCAAAATTGGGGTTGGTGGTGATGGAGAGACTATCTGAGAGCCTTCATGTGCTAGGGAGTTTATACAGTTGTTGAACTGCACGCTCCAGGTTTCGAGGGACGAGGCGCATAGGATATGTTTGACGGGGAATGGTTTGCGCCAGGATACCTTTCAGTTTAGTTGGTCCATCCGTTTTGGATTATTGACGCTTCGATGGGTAGGCTTTGTGTGTGGAGCGTGGCGTTGCAGTTCCTTTGGATAGGGATCTGCCGCCAGAGGCGAGTTCTGGATTTTGGTGCTTCGCGTCGGGTGATGGAGGATAGATCGGTCGGCGGAGGCATTCATGATTTCTTTTTCCAGGGTAGCGGATTTTTGCGATGCCAGAGATCGGGTGGACCCCGATGGCAGCATCAGCATCTACATCAGAGTGGCGCGGCGGTAGCATGGATTGGTTATCTACGGAGGACCGCATTGGTCACCCCAGTATGAGCAGAGGCAGAGACCGTGCTCCCTATGTGGATAGTCTAGATATTTTTCGACAGACTGGACATTGACGTCGAGGTAGACTGAGCGACGACCACCTACATCGAGCGGATGAGTCTGTGCCGCCCGGTTGGAGGGCGCCACAGCAGCGGACCGGGTTGTCACCGGCATGATTTCTTACAGCAGTCTGAATTGGTAATTGTGGCAGTTCAGTGTTTTGACCCAGTGCTTGGGATTGGTTAGCACAGTGTCACAGGATGTTTGGCTGCGGAAAGAGAGGATTTTGACCTTCTATAAGGCAGACGAGAGGAGGCTTGGTTGTCGAGATTGCTAGAGCACACAGGTTATAGTGACAGTGTGTGAGGTGCTTACGGCGGCACTGGGACTCAAGGATATCCCTGTTGCCCACGGGATCCCGGGTGAGATTTCACCTAAGCTGTTGATGATGCCGCCGGTTAGGGGGACAGAGATTGCGGTTGACGTGGTTCGGGGAACCGCGCCACCCTCGACAGCACCTCATTGGATATCGCCAGTGGAGCAGTTAGAGAGCTGATGGCGGAGTTACAGGATCTGATGGATTGAGGGTTCTTTTGGTGAGTTGATCACTTGCCACGTCGTTGATACACGACGATGGGGGTTCATTGTGACTTGAGCACATGCAGGTCTGGATATTATTTAGGACATTTTGGGGGAGTCCTACTCCGACAGTCATTGTATGATGCGAGTACCTATATGGAATCATACAGCTGAGTATTTTGCCAAGACGGCGTTTAGGACACGGTAGGGGCATTATGAGCTCACAGTGAGGCCAATTGGATTGATTAATGCCCTGCCGCTCTTATGAATTGAGGAATTGTGCTCCAGCTGTACTTGAATGAATTGGTAGCAAGATTCTTCAGGAATTTTATGGTTTACTCCCAGAGCGACTTGGAGCACGAGGAGCACTTGTGGATGTGCTACCAGGCCTGTGTGGACGAAGCTGTATGCCAAGTTATTGTGATACAAGTTTTAGCTCCAAGTGCATGCCTTCTTTGGTCACCTTATTCTAGCCGTTAGGGTGGCGGTGAAATCCGGCCAAGATGGATGCTATCTGGGATTGGCCGAGACTGACATCTATTGTCGAGACGAGAAGCTTCCTGGACTGGACAGTGCCAGCAGACCTGGACGAATGGATGATTAGGCTGATACCAGCGCCGTTTTTAGCATCGCCAGTGATGGGAGTTGGATTTGCGTGTTACAGTGATGCCTCCCATAGTGGCTTTGGAGTTACAGTAGATTATTGTTGAGCATTCTGTATCACCCCGACAGGGCCACTGTGGTGGCGGATACCTGGAGCCGGATAGCTTTTCGGGGTTGAGTTTAATGATTCCACAGCTGGCGCGGTGTGGACTGTTGAGGGAAACATGGCTTCTGGTTGTGTCTCTAAGGGTTCCTTTGGATGATAGACCGCGGCTGAGTAGTTCACTCAGATGGTCAGGATTCGGGAGTGACCGAGTGAGGACCCCTCCTTGTTTGAGCTCTTTCCTTATGGGTTGATCGTGGGGGTATGCTTCGGTTGCCTTGGTTGTGTTGACACAGGATGTGATTTGGTGCGTATCGCACTGGTGGTTATTTTGTTTCCCCCAGCTTTTGGCGGAGCCCCCGGGTGGTGTTTCACGTCTCAGCTCAGGAGTGTTTTTCCTTTTGGATCTCTCGCCCGTGATTGACTCGCTCCAGCTAAGATTTGTGGGTGTGGGAGTACGAGGGACGCCTGTTGCGAATTCTGGCTCGTGTGATGAGAGAATTGCGTAACCGGGCCATGCCGTACTGATTATTATTTGTTGAGGAGTAATCACAGGATAGTGAGTAGCGACTGGGGAGTTGGAGACTGTGTTGTTGGATGCTTACCCTTGGCTTTGAACTCCCTTTTGAGCCGTGTTTGTTTCGAGGACAAAACTTTCTTTTAGTGGGGGAGGGTGTGAGGACCCGGAAATTCCCACGTTTGGATTACTGTTGGATCTGCGGCTTCCGGAGACCCATGTTGGGTGTTAGAGGTGTTTGCGCGCATATTGGACTCAAGGATTGGACCCGGCATGAAAAACGGATCAAGTTTGCTTCTCCGAGAATTTTTGAGAAATTTTAGAGTTGGATTTTGGCCGATCGGACTTCGGATTTGGAATCAGCGCGCGAAAACGATCGAAATGGACTATTTACTCGAATTTTTCGGAGCCCGGATGCGAAAACACGTTTTTTCGAGGCAAGGGCTACTGTTCCGGCGGCCGGAGCGGCGCCGGCGGCGACGGAGCGCGGCGGAGCGCGGCGGGACAGGCGCGCGGTCCACCGCGGGAGGCGTGCACCGGGCGCGGGCCACGTGGCGCGGTCTGGTTGGCCGACGCAGCAGGCGCGGTCCACGGGCTGTGGCGGAGTGCACGGTGGACCGAGGTTAGGCACGTGTCACCTAGTGGTTGGACGGTCTTGGTGCGCGCGGGTCCACGCAGTGTCGTGGGTGCACGGTGGACCGGGGGTGGACGCGTGGCATCTGGTGGTTGGTGCGGTGTTGTGCGTGCGGTTCATGGAACGTGGGGTGGTTGCCTCGGGATGCGTGCCCGACAGGCGCTCGTGGGCGCGCTGTGGGCGCGCTGACCGTGGCTCCCGCGCATCTTTGGAGCGCCACGTGTCGGATTCCGAGTGGGTGGCGTACGTGGTCCAGGCGCACCGAGATAAAACCGGGACATGGATGGCATTTTTCCTATTGTTTCGTTTGGTTGGTTTATTCTTGAACCCGAGCTGCCTTCACCTTGGATTTTCTCCCTCTTCCCGAGCTCCACCACCCCTTGCACCCTGAAGCAAAGTTGAAGAGCTCCCTGTCGCGCATCTTCTGGCAGAGGCCCGGATTTTTTGGAAGACCCGGCGACGGCGATCTCGGCATCGAAGTACGAAGCGACGTTCTTCCGTCGGAGGGCCCGTTAGTGTCACTCTTCAGTGTGGGAGGCCACAGAGCTACCCCGATCGTATTTTTGGACGATTTTGGCGTTGGAATCACGAGAGGTAC
>CM055064.1:21882342-21953526 GCA_029204045.2 Tillandsia leiboldiana
ATTTTTGTTTTGTCACGAAACCGCCAAAGGGGGGAGATTGTTAAGGATTTTGTTTTGGCGTATTTCGTGATATGGTTAGTCTTGAAGATTGAAGATGAAGATGTTAGGATCATATACCTCAATCCCCCAGAAAGAAGAATTCAAAAGGGTCATTACTTTAACTAAATAATATTGGTGATCCGAATACTTCTTATAATGTAGAAAACAACTTGGAGGGTGTTTTTAAATCGCATAAAATCAAGAAACTGGACTGTTATTGTTCAGGATCCGGATCAGGTACTATCCTCCGGACCTCCGAACTTAGGAGGTTCATGCGCAAATCCAGTCCGGCAAACACCCTTGGTCAGTCCGGACCCCGAACGTGGATTTTGCAGAAATCGCTGAACATCCGGACGCGTGGTTATTTCAGTCCGGACCCCGAACATTGTTTTTTCAGGGAATTCTCTGAAAAAACAATGACTAGTCCTGATCAAGCCAAATCCAATCCGGACGTCGTGCGGGTAAAATTCTTTTACAGTCAGGTTTTATTCTTATCCTCTTCCAATGGTTTTAACTATAAGTAAACCCGAATTTCATGTTTAGGGGTAATCCACTATAATTTTTTTACTCCGACATAAACGAGGAAAATTAACGGAGAAAACTTACAAAAATCCACAATAGAGAAGAAAGGAAATAACTAGATTAAATCTATGTTTCTTAATCTATATAATTAATTTGATTCTAGGTTTTCATACTCAGATTTGAGTAGAATCAAATAATGAATACTTAGATGGCATTTCCGATCTATCTTTGATCTAAGTATTCAGCGAATTTTCACCACCAACAAAACAACAATTTTCCCAAAATCGGCGCGTGGATTCGCGTGGCCTTGTGGATTCAAGGTGCTACCGCTCTCGTGGATTCGGAGCGACGTACGTTCGTGTGATCGAGAGACGACTTGGTGGAGACCGTGGATTCGGTCGGACGTCGTGGACCGGCGTTGGACGCCGTGGATTCGGCGTTGACGCAAATAGTGGATTCGAGGCGCGTTGCGAAGCGTGCGGAGAAGATCAACTGGAGGTATGGAAAAAGGATGAGTCCGTGTGGAGTACGTATATCACCTTTGTACAGTTTAATCTTAGTTGATTTCACCGTGTTATCGGTCCCATGGTTTTTTACTCCTGGTTTTGGAGTTTTCACGTAAAATCTCTGTGTGTTATTATTTGTCCGCATTGGGTTTATTACGCAAAGATTTTTGAGTGTTTATTGTTTACACTATTCACCCCCCTCTAGTGTGTCTTTCCCTATTTAGATCCATATTATCATAACCCTACAGGATTGAGGTCAGAGAGCTCCGAACCCAGATGACAGGATCGTCAGAGGCATATCAGCAACGGAGTGAGCAGCTGGTTGGGTGACACAGTTGTCGGAACAGCGGGCAGCTCGACAGTGTTTCTTTCTGAGATCACTTTATTGCATTATCCTCGGCGGCAGTGATTTCTCTGTGGCGCCGATGGAGCACTGATTAACCCCCTCCATGCCACATTTAGTGCCGAGGCAACGAGGCAGGGTGGATAGTTGCAGCTAGAGGAGCTGAGGGGACGTGATTGATCTATTGAGCAGATTTGGCGATGAACCACCCCGACTCGTAAGATTGAGTTTGGAGCCTTTGGATGCAGAGTCATGGTTGGTGGTGATGGAGTGATCAATTGAGAGCCTCCCTGTGCTAGAGAGTTTTTGCAGTTGTTGAACTGCGCGCTCATGTTAGAGGGATGAGGCGCATAGGATATATGTGACTGGGAGTGGATTGCGCAAGGATACCTTTCCGTATGGTTGGTCCCTCCGTTATGGATTATTGACGCCTTGATGGTGTAAGCGTTGAGTATGGAGCATGGCACTGTAGTTCCTTTGGATAGGGATCTGCCGCCAGAGGTGAGTTCTGGATATTGGCGCTTGGCGCCGGGTGATGGAGGATAGATCGGTTCGGCAGAGGCATTTCTGATTTCTTTTTCCAGGATAACGGGTTCCCGAGATGCCAAAGATCGGGTGGACCCCGATGGCAGCATCAGCATCTACATCAGAGTGGCGCGGCGGGTAGCATGGATTGGTGATCTACGGAGGGCCGCATTCGTCGCCCTAGTGTGTGCAGAGACGGTGTGAGGACCCGGAAATTCCCACGTTTGGATTACTGTTGGATCTGCGGCTTCCGAAGACCCATGTTGGGTGTTAGAGGTGTTTGCGCGCATATTGGACTCAAGGATTGGACCCGGCATGAAAAACGGATCAAGTTTGCTTCTCCGAGAATTTTCGAGAAATTTTAGAGTTGGATTTTGGCCAATCGGGGACCTTCGGATTTTGGAATCAGCGCGCGGAAAACGATCGAAATGGACTATTTACTTCGAATTTTTCGGAGCCCGGATGCGAAAACACGTTTTTCGAGGCAAGGGCTACTGTTCCGGCGGCGACGGAGCGCGGCGGAGCGCGGCGACACAGGCGCGCGGTCCACCGCGGGAGGCGTGCACCGGGCGCAGGCCACGTGGCGCGGTACGGTTGGCCGGCGCAGCAGGCGCGGTCCACGGGCTGTGGCTGGGTGCACGGTGGACCGAGGTTAGGCCACGTGTCACCTAGTGGTTGGACGGTCTTGGTGCGCGCGGTCCACGCAGTGTCGTGGGTGCACCGGTGGACCGGGGGTGGACGCGTGGCATCTGTGGTTGGTGCGGTGTTGTGCGTGGCGTTCATGGAACGTGGGGTGGTTGCCATCGGGATGCGTGCCCGACAGGCGCTCGTGGGCGCGCGTGGGCGCGCTGACCCGTGGCTCCCGCGCATCTTTGGAGCCGCCACGTGTCGGATTCCGAGTGGGTGGCGTACGTGGTCCAGGCGCACCGAGATAAAAACCGGGACATGGATGGCATTTTTCCTATTGTTTCGTTTGGTTGGTTTTATTCTTGAACCCGAGCTGCCTTCACCTTGGATTTTCCTCACCTCTTCCCGAGCTCCACCACCCTTGCACCCTGAAGCAAAGTTGAAGAGCTCCCTGTCGCGCATCTTCTGGCAGAGGCCCGGATTTTTTGGAAGACCGGCGACGGCGATCTCGCATCGAAGTACGAAGCGACGTTCTTCCGTCGGAGGCCCGTTAGTGTCACCTCTTCAGTGTGGGAGGCCCCAGAGCTACCCCGATCGTATTTTTGGACGATTTCGCGGCGTTGGAATCACGAGAGGTACGCCGTCGATTTCCGTATTCATCGTTTAGTCTCGTTTGGGGCTTTTGACACGGATTCCGAGGAGTTTCTGAACCCCCTTATTTCTGTTGGAGTTTTTGGACAGGGTTCCTTGCCAGAATTTATCTCCGCACTCGAGCATCATATCGAGACGAGCCTATACACTTTTTAGATCTACTCGTCACAAGGATTATCATCGTATTTTTTCGGGATTTTTCTGAGGCTTGCCCGAAGGTATACTATTCCCCTTTTATCTGTGTTTGAGTTTACAGTTGTGTGGTTGTGAGTGTTTGCGCACCTGTACTGTAGAATTTGTAACTTGGCCTACGGGGCTCCGAATTGGGCGTGCAGGTACCCGTTTCGAAGGTCTCGACGCAAGGATCACTGTGATATTTATTTCAGAATTTTTGGAGCCTTATCTACAGGTGAAAAATGGACATCTTTGAGGCTGAATTTCAGAGTGTGATTATTTGGGTAATTTATGGGATTTAAGTGTAACTTTGGACTGTATGTTGTACCCAGGAGAGTTTGCGGGTATTGCTGGACCCGTTGGAGTTGGAGATTTGGGATTCTGGGTATTTTTCAGCTGTGGGACTTGGATAGTCAGCTCTTCAGGTGGGTGGCCTTGTCTTCATGACCTATGGACTGTACATTAATTCTATCAGTGTAGGGACTTGCATGTTGTAGATGTATTTTGTATAGCATGCTAGAATTTAGGAATTGATGTTCCTGATGCTGTCAGATGATCATGTGTTTATTTATTTCCCTACAAGCTGTTGATTATTGTTATCTTGGAATTTGACCTAGCACCCCTGTCATATGTTGCATGTGTAACCAGACTAGTAGAAAACCCTCACTTGGGCTAGGGTTATTTCTGCTTTAGACATCCACACTTCTACTTTCCTGGACATAGTGTTCTTCCTCGCCCGGGTAGTGGGCCGAGTGGTCAGGAGTTATCTTTTAGCGTGGGATGCATGTTACACTCGTGCTTGGGAGCAGAGTGGAGTCTGGTAGATGTAGTTGGTTGTTCATCTGTAGCGGGAGCCGTTTGGGTAGACGGCGGTCCCGAGATGTTTTATTCTCTTGTTTTATCTGTCGCCGCTGTGTTAGTGGCAGCGGTATATCAGTGTTAGCAGGACCTTAAACCCAGAACCTTTTTGGACACACATATGATTTTTATCAACCAAATGGTTTCTTCCAAGCATCGTAGGGTCGCCGGAGTCTGTTCTTGTTTGATTGGACGAAGGCATTAGCCCTTCGAGGCTTGGATATAAAACTTGGTTTCAACTGTTTTCCTAAAAAAACTAAAAATCATTAAATATGGATTTCTTACAGATCAAAGGGCTTCAATAAGAAATGTCACCTTTTCCTATAAATTAACCACCCGAGATGATTCGAGTGGTCTGGGTTCTAAGGTCTGCCTTCTTCTTGGGACGAGAACAACGAGAGGCTATGCCTAGAGCCTGTCTTGTTTGATTTGGATTGTAGGTTCTAGTCTTTCGGGGTTCCCGGACCCTTCCTCGTGTCAGTGGATGCGATGTTGGCCTATTGAGGCAGTTGTTCGCAGTGGATGCGATGTTGGCCTGTTGAGGCAGTTTCTCGCAGTGGATGCGACTTTGTGCTATGAGTTGGTAGAGTGTGATCTAGAGGTTGTTTTTCTGATTTAGTGGTGGAGGTGGTTCTCCCACCTAGCTTTGAGGATCTTGGGGTTCTGGCAGATCGAGTCGTGGAGGTTTCCCGACTCAGCCATGGTCGTGCATTTATCAGATTGAGTCGTTGAGGGTTCTCCGACATAGCTGTGAGAGTGTTTTGGGCTATTCCTGTTTGAGTCGAGGTTCTTTTTCCGACTGAGTTGTGCTTTGAGCTTGGAGTTACCGATCTGTTTGATCGTGGATCATAGCCTGCATGAGCCACATTTGAGCTTGACAGAGATACTTTACAGAGATACTTGAGATGGGTTACTTTTTACTCGAGCGGGTCGCTCCCCTCGAGTGCCACTCCGGAGTAGGCAAGACCGGGTTGTTTTACCGGCGTGAGATTGAGCTTTTCTATCGCGACTTGTCGTTGCATTTGTCCCTCTGACTGTGCTGGTGTTGGCAGTCATGGACGTCCTACATAAGTCCGCTCCTCCGGGACGTAACGGCAGTAGGTTGGCGCAGGTTTGACTGGACCCGAGGAGGCAGTCAGTTCAGATTGGGTGATCAGAGATGAGAGTTAGTTGTGGCATCATGTTCTTTCTGTTCCACTCTTTGAGCATCTAGATAGAGGCATAGTAGCTGTAGAGTTTACCTTTCCCTGCTTTCCTTACAGCACTGTATTTGTTACTTTATGCCTCTAGTAGACTTAGTGGGCAGACCGTTGGGCTTGTTGGCGGCACCCACTGAGAACTACTTGGGACGTAGTTCTCACACCCGTCGTGGTGTATTTTCCCACAGGGACTTCTACTCCTGTTGCTGCTGCTCCTGTTGCTGCTTCTTCAGATCGAGGTGAGGGAGTCGCGAGCTAGATCCCTACCAGTCGTCGTCCAGAGAGTAGATGTACCCTTATTATTTTGAGAGTTTCTTGTTGAGAGACTTTGTAGTGAGGTATAGAGTTGTACTTTTCTTTCAGAGTTGAGTGACTTGTACTTTGGTGAGGACCTTGTATTAATTTATTTTTATTTCTAGCAGGTTATTTTCAGCTCTGATATCTGGTTAGTTTAGTATCTATCTTTTGCAGGTTTGACGCTTCGTCTATACGGGGTTCACCGTATGGGCGGCGGATCTGTTGGCGAGCCCGGATCACAGTTTCGACGCCGGGGCGTGACAGATTAGAGTGGTATCAGAGCCTAGGTTGTAGGTCATTGAGGACTTAGAAACCCTAGGCTTGTGGTTGGACATTAGGATGACTACGTGAGAGTCGTGACTTTTAGCGAGAGTCCTGATCGAGTTTTGTACCTCTCCCAAGAGACGGGATGAGTGATTGGCATGTTTATGCTCCTAAGCGATTATGTTGGCTGCTGACAACATAATGCTGTGGAATTGATAACATGTCTTAGACTTTCGCTGGATTGGGTCGTATGATTGTTGTGTCCTGATGTTTGTTATTGTGCAGTGGTCTACGATGCTTATGAGACGTCGTGCTGTGAGGAATGCGCTTTCCGCATCTGATTAGTAACCCGAGCAGCGGGAGGCAGAGCTATCAGAGCAGAGCGAGACCCAAGAGCAATGGATCCAGATGGCACAGATGTCGGAGGCTGTCCGATGCCAGGAGGAGGCCATGGAACGTTTGATGCGCTTGTTGGAGCAGAGAGCACAGTTAATTGCAGTACCGCTTGAGTGTCATCCAGTACTTTCTTCCTATGCAGTGGTACCTTCAGTTGTACCGGTGGCGCCGATGGAGCGAGCAGCCCCCTCCGTGCCGACGAGCAGTGCCGAGGCACCGAGGCAGGGTGGATAGTGGATAGTAGCTGAGCTTCGGGACGTCATTGGTCGATGGAGCCAGTCCCGGCAGTCTGAACCATCCCGATTCACAGGTTTGAGTTGGAGCCTTTGTAGGCAAAATTGGGGTTGGTGGTGATGGAGAGACTATCTGAGAGCCTTCATGTGCTAGGGAGTTTATACAGTTGTTGAACTGCACGCTCCAGGTTTCGAGGGACGAGGCGCATAGGATATGTTTGACGGGGAATGGTTTGCGCCAGGATACCTTTCAGTTTAGTTGGTCCATCCGTTTTGGATTATTGACGCTTCGATGGGTAGGCTTTGTGTGTGGAGCGTGGCGTTGCAGTTCCTTTGGATAGGGATCTGCCGCCAGAGGCGAGTTCTGGATTTTGGTGCTTCGCGTCGGGTGATGGAGGATAGATCGGTCGGCGGAGGCATTCATGATTTCTTTTTCCAGGGTAGCGGATTTTTGCGATGCCAGAGATCGGGTGGACCCCGATGGCAGCATCAGCATCTACATCAGAGTGGCGCGGCGGTAGCATGGATTGGTTATCTACGGAGGACCGCATTGGTCACCCCAGTATGAGCAGAGGCAGAGACCGTGCTCCCTATGTGGATAGTCTAGATATTTTTCGACAGACTGGACATTGACGTCGAGGTAGACTGAGCGACGACCACCTACATCGAGCGGATGAGTCTGTGCCGCCCGGTTGGAGGGCGCCACAGCAGCGGACCGGGTTGTCACCGGCATGATTTCTTACAGCAGTCTGAATTGGTAATTGTGGCAGTTCAGTGTTTTGACCCAGTGCTTGGGATTGGTTAGCACAGTGTCACAGGATGTTTGGCTGCGGAAAGAGAGGATTTTGACCTTCTATAAGGCAGACGAGAGGAGGCTTGGTTGTCGAGATTGCTAGAGCACACAGGTTATAGTGACAGTGTGTGAGGTGCTTACGGCGGCACTGGGACTCAAGGATATCCCTGTTGCCCACGGGATCCCGGGTGAGATTTCACCTAAGCTGTTGATGATGCCGCCGGTTAGGGGGACAGAGATTGCGGTTGACGTGGTTCGGGGAACCGCGCCACCCTCGACAGCACCTCATTGGATATCGCCAGTGGAGCAGTTAGAGAGCTGATGGCGGAGTTACAGGATCTGATGGATTGAGGGTTCTTTTGGTGAGTTGATCACTTGCCACGTCGTTGATACACGACGATGGGGGTTCATTGTGACTTGAGCACATGCAGGTCTGGATATTATTTAGGACATTTTGGGGGAGTCCTACTCCGACAGTCATTGTATGATGCGAGTACCTATATGGAATCATACAGCTGAGTATTTTGCCAAGACGGCGTTTAGGACACGGTAGGGGCATTATGAGCTCACAGTGAGGCCAATTGGATTGATTAATGCCCTGCCGCTCTTATGAATTGAGGAATTGTGCTCCAGCTGTACTTGAATGAATTGGTAGCAAGATTCTTCAGGAATTTTATGGTTTACTCCCAGAGCGACTTGGAGCACGAGGAGCACTTGTGGATGTGCTACCAGGCCTGTGTGGACGAAGCTGTATGCCAAGTTATTGTGATACAAGTTTTAGCTCCAAGTGCATGCCTTCTTTGGTCACCTTATTCTAGCCGTTAGGGTGGCGGTGAAATCCGGCCAAGATGGATGCTATCTGGGATTGGCCGAGACTGACATCTATTGTCGAGACGAGAAGCTTCCTGGACTGGACAGTGCCAGCAGACCTGGACGAATGGATGATTAGGCTGATACCAGCGCCGTTTTTAGCATCGCCAGTGATGGGAGTTGGATTTGCGTGTTACAGTGATGCCTCCCATAGTGGCTTTGGAGTTACAGTAGATTATTGTTGAGCATTCTGTATCACCCCGACAGGGCCACTGTGGTGGCGGATACCTGGAGCCGGATAGCTTTTCGGGGTTGAGTTTAATGATTCCACAGCTGGCGCGGTGTGGACTGTTGAGGGAAACATGGCTTCTGGTTGTGTCTCTAAGGGTTCCTTTGGATGATAGACCGCGGCTGAGTAGTTCACTCAGATGGTCAGGATTCGGGAGTGACCGAGTGAGGACCCCTCCTTGTTTGAGCTCTTTCCTTATGGGTTGATCGTGGGGGTATGCTTCGGTTGCCTTGGTTGTGTTGACACAGGATGTGATTTGGTGCGTATCGCACTGGTGGTTATTTTGTTTCCCCCAGCTTTTGGCGGAGCCCCCGGTGGTGTTTCACGTCTCAGCTCAGGAGTGTTTTTCCTTTTGGATCTCTCGCCCGTGATTGACTCGCTCCAGCTAAGATTTGTGGGTGTGGGAGTACGAGGGACGCCTGTTGCGAATTCTGGCTCGTGTGATGAGAGAATTGCGTAACCGGGCCATGCCGTACTGATTATTATTTTGTTGAGGAGTAATCACAGGGAGTGAGTAGCGACTGGGGAGTTGGAGACTGTGTTGTTGGATGCTTACCCTTGGCTTTGAACTCCCTTTTGAGCCGTGTTTGTTTCGAGGACAAAACTTTCTTTTAGTGGGGGAGGGTGTGAGGACCCGGAAATTCCCACGTTTGGATTACTGTTGGATCTGCGGCTTCCGGAGACCCATGTTGGGTGTTAGAGGTGTTTGCGCGCATATTGGACTCAAGGATTGGACCCGGCATGAAAAACGGATCAAGTTTGCTTCTCCGAGAATTTTTGAGAAATTTTAGAGTTGGATTTTGGCCGATCGGACTTCGGATTTGGAATCAGCGCGCGAAAACGATCGAAATGGACTATTTACTCGAATTTTTCGGAGCCCGGATGCGAAAACACGTTTTTCGAGGCAAGGGCTACTGTTCCGGCGGCCGGAGCGGCGCCGGCGGCGACGGAGCGCGGCGGAGCGCGGCGGGACAGGCGCGCGGTCCACCGCGGGAGGCGTGCACCGGGCGCGGGCCACGTGGCGCGGTCTGGTTGGCCGACGCAGCAGGCGCGGTCCACGGGCTGTGGCGGAGTGCACGGTGGACCGAGGTTAGGCCACGTGTCACCTAGTGGTTGGACGGTCTTGGTGCGCGCGGTCCACGCAGTGTCGTGGGTGCACGGTGGACCGGGGGTGGACGCGTGGCATCTGGTGGTTGGTGCGGTGTTGTGCGTGCGGTTCATGGAACGTGGGGTGGTTGCCTCGGGATGCGTGCCCGACAGGCGCTCGTGGGCGCGCGTGGGCGCGCTGACCCGTGGCTCCCGCGCATCTTTGGAGCGCCACGTGTCGGATTCCGAGTGGGTGGCGTACGTGGTCCAGGCGCACCGAGATAAAAACCGGGACATGGATGGCATTTTTCCTATTGTTTCGTTTGGTTGGTTTATTCTTGAACCCGAGCTGCCTTCACCTTGGATTTTCTCCCTCTTCCCGAGCTCCACCACCCTTGCACCCTGAAGCAAAGTTGAAGAGCTCCCTGTCGCGCATCTTCTGGCAGAGGCCCGGATTTTTTGGAAGACCCGGCGACGGCGATCTCGGCATCGAAGTACGAAGCGACGTTCTTCCGTCGGAGGCCCGTTAGTGTCACTCTTCAGTGTGGGAGGCCCACAGAGCTACCCCGATCGTATTTTTGGACGATTTTCATGGCGTTGGAATCACGAGAGGTACGTCGTCGATTTCCGTATTCATCGTTTAGTCTCGTTTGGGGCTTTTGACACGGATTCCGAGGAGTTTCTGAACCCCCTTATTTCTGTTGGAGTTTTTGGACAACGGTTCCTTGCCGGAATTTTATCTCCGCACTCGAGCATCAGATCGAGACGAGCCTATACACTTTTTGGATCTACTCGTCACAAGGATTATCATCGTATTTTTTCGGGATTTTTCTGAGGCTTGCCCGAAGGTATACTATTCCCCTTTTATCTGGGTTTGAGTTTACAGTTGTGTGGTTGTGAGTGTTTGCGCACCTGTACTGTAGAATTTGTAACTTGGCCTACGGGGCTCCGAATTGGGCGTGCAGGTACCCGTTTCGAAGGTCTCGACGCAAGGATCGCTGTGATATTTATTTCAGAATTTTTGGAGCCTTAGCTACAGGTGAAAAATGGACATCTTTGAGGCTGAATTTCAGAGTGTGATTATTTGGGTAATTTATGGGATTTAAGTGTAACTTTGGACTGTATGTTGTACCCAGGAGAGTTTGCGGGTATTGCTGGACCCGTTGGAGTTGGAGATTTGGGATTCTGGGTATTTTCAGCTGTGGGACTTGGATAGTCAGCTCTTCAGGTGGGTGGCCTTGTCTTCATGACCTATGGACTGTACATTAATTCTATCAGTGTAGGGACTTGCATGTTGTAGATGTATTTTGTATAGCATGCTAGAATTTAGGAATTGATGTTCCTGATGCTGTCAGATGATCATGTGTTTATTTATTTCCCTACAAGCTGTTGATTATTGTTATCTTGGAATTTGACCTAGCACCCCTGTCATATGTTTCATGTGTAACCAGACTAGTAGAAAACCCTCACTTGGGCTAGGGTTATTTCTGCTTTAGACATCCACACTTCTACTTTCCTGGACATAGTGTTCTTCCTCGCCCGGGTAGTGGGCCGAGTGGTCAGGAGTTATCTTTTAGCGTGGGATGCATGTTACACTCGTGCTTGGGAGCAGAGTGGAGTCTGGTAGATGTAGTTGGTTGTTCATCTGTAGCGGGAGCCGTTTGGGTAGACGGCGGTCCCGAGATGTTTTATTCTCTTGTTTTATCTGTCGCCGCTGTGTTAGTGGCAGCGGTATATCAGTGTTAGCAGGACCTTAAACCCAGAACCTTTTTGGACACACATATGATTTTTATCAACCAAATGGTTTCTTCCAAGCATCGTAGGGTCGCCGGAGTCTGTTCTTGTTTGATTGGACGAAGGCATTAGCCCTTCGAGGCTTGGATATAAAACTTGGTTTCAACTGTTTTCCTAAAAAGAACTAAAAATCATTAAATATGGATTTCTTACAGATCAAAGGGCTTCAGTAAGAAATGTCACCTTTTCCTATAAATTAACCACCCGAGATGATTCGAGTGGTCTGGGTTCTAAGGTCTGCCTTCTTCTTGGGACGAGAACAACGAGAGGCTATGCCTAGAGCCTGTTCTTGTTTGATTTGGATTGTAGGTTCTAGTCTTTCGGGGTTCCCGGACCCTTCCTCGTGTCAGTGGATGCGATGTTGGCCTGTTGAGGCAGTTGTTCGCAGTGGATGCGATGTTGGCCTGTTGAGGCAGTTTCTCGCAGTGGATGCGACTTTGTGCTATGAGTTGGTAGAGTGTGATCTAGAGGTTGTTTTTCTGATTTAGTGGTGGAGGTGGTTCTCCCACCTAGCTTTGAGGATCTTGGGGTTCTGGCAGATCGAGTCGTGGAGGTTTCCCGACTCAGCCATGGTCGTGCATTTATCAGATTGAGTCGTTGAGGATTCTCCGACATAGCTGTGAGAGTGTTTTGGGCTATTCCTGTTTGAGTCGAGGTTCTTTTTCCGACTGAGTTGTGCTTTGAGCTTGGAGTTACCGATCTGTTTGATCGTGGATCATAGCCTGCATGAGCCACATTTGAGCTTGACAGAGATACTTTACAGAGATACTTG
The DNA here is from genome assembly GCA_029204045.2 of Tillandsia leiboldiana. Taxonomy (NCBI): domain Eukaryota; kingdom Viridiplantae; phylum Streptophyta; class Magnoliopsida; order Poales; family Bromeliaceae; genus Tillandsia; species Tillandsia leiboldiana. Next base: position 21,894,521 of record CM055064.1, read on the forward strand.
AGATGGGTTACTTTTACTCGAGCGGGTCGCTCCCCTCGAGTGCCACTCCGGAGTAGGCAAGACCGGGTTGTTTTACCGGCGTGAGATTGAGCTTTTCTATCGCGACTTGTCGTTGCATTTGTCCCTCTGACTGTGCTGGTGTTGGCAGTCATGGACGTCCTACATAAGTCCGCTCCTCCGGGACGTAACGGCAGTAGGTTGGCGCAGGTTTGACTGGACCCGAGGAGGCAGTCAGTTCAGATTGGGTGATCAGAGATGAGAGTTAGTTGTGGCATCATGTTCTTTCTGTTCCACTCTTTGAGCATCTAGATAGAGGCATAGTAGCTGTAGAGTTTACCTTTCCCTGCTTTCCTTACAGCACTGTATTTGTTACTTTATGCCTCTAGTAGACTTAGTGGGCAGACCGTTGGGCTTGTTGGCGGCACCCACTGAGAACTACTTGGGACGTAGTTCTCACACCCGTCGTGGTGTATTTTCCCACAGGGACTTCTACTCCTGTTGCTGCTGCTCCTGTTGCTGCTTCTTCAGATCGAGGTGAGGGAGTCGCGAGCTAGATCCCTACCAGTCGTCGTCCAGAGAGTAGATGTACCCTTATTATTTTGAGAGTTTCTTGTTGAGAGACTTTGTAGTGAGGTATAGAGTTGTACTTTTCTTTCAGAGTTGAGTGACTTGTACTTTGGTGAGGACCTTGTATTAATTTATTTTTATTTCTAGCAGGTTATTTTCAGCTCTGATATCTGGTTAGTTTAGTATCTATCTTTTGCAGGTTTGACGCTTCGTCTATACGGGGTTCACCGTATGGGCGGCGGATCTGTTGGCGAGCCCGGGTCGCAGTTTCGACGCCGGGGCGTGACAGACAGAGGTTGTGCTCCCTATGTGGTTAATCAAGATATGTTGTGGCAGACTGAGCGACGACCACTTGCATCGAGCGGATGAATCTGTGCCGCCCGGTTGGAGGGCGCCACGGCTGTGGATCGAGTTGCTGCAGGTGTGATTTCATCACGGCAATCGAAGTTAGAGTATGTTGCATTTCTGCATGGACTAGAGGTAGAATTGTTACCACGTGCACTTGAGGTACAGGTTCCTGTTGTGTTGTGCATGTGGGAGAGGCCTGTGGATTATGTCTAATGCAGTTGAGGCCGCGAGTTGTACCGACAGACTTATTGGTAATTATGGTAGTTCGGCGTTTTGACCCAGTGCTTGGGGATTGGTTGGCATAGTGCCACATGATGTTTGACTGCTGAGAGATAGGATTTTGACCTTCTGCGAGGCAGACGGGAGGAGGCTTGGTTGTTGAGATTGTTAGAGCGCACAGGTTGTAGCGACAGTGTGAGAGGTGCTTGCGGCGGTACCGGGACTCAAGGATATCCCTGTTGCCCGTGAGATCCCGATTGTGATTTCACCTGAGCTGTGGATGATGCCGCCGGTTAGGGAGATGGAGATTGCGTTTGTTGTGGTTCGGGGAACTGCGCCACCCTCGACAGCACCTCATTAGATATCGCTAGTGGAGCAGTTGGGGAGCTGATGGCGCAGTCGCAGGATCTGATGGATCGAGGGATATGTTCGACCTAGTGCCACGCTGTTGATATACGGTGGTGATGCCGCGTCTTGAATACACGATGATGGGGGTTCGTTGTGAATTGAGCACAGGCAGATCCGGGTAGTATTTAGGACCTTTTGATGGAGTCATACTACGGTAGTTATTTGTCTGCGATGCCTGTACCTATTTGGAATTATACAGCTGCGTATTTTGCCAAGACGGCGTTCAAGACCTGGCGGGGGCATTACGAGCTCGTGTTGAGGCCAATTGGATTGATTAATGCCCTGCCGCTCCTATGATTTGAGGAATTGTGCTCCAGCTGTACTTGATTGAATTGGTAGCAAGGTTCTCCAAGGATATTTTGATCTACTTCCAGAGTGACTTGGATTAAGAGGAGCACTTACGGATGTGCTACAATGCCTGTGTGGATGAAGTTGTATGCCAAGTTATTGAGGTACAAATTTAAGCTTCAGAAGCTTATTTCTTGGGTCACATTATTTTAGCCGTAGGGGCGGCTGTGAAAACCCGACCGAAATGGATGCCAATCGAGATTGGCAGAGATCAATATTTATGGTTAAGGTAAGGAGCTTCTTGGACTTGGCAGTGCCAGGAGAGCATAGCTAATGGATAATGAGACTGATATCAGCGCCAATTCTAGTTTTGTCAGTGTTGGGAGAGGGGTCTGCGAGTTTTAGTGATGCCTCCCATTGTGACTGTGGAGTTATCGTTGGTTTATTGTTGAGCATTCTGGATTACCCCGACAAGGCCACTGTGGTGGTGGATACCTGGAACAGGAGAGCTGTTTGGGGTTGAGTTTGTTGATTCCACAGCTAGCGCTGTGTGGACTGTTGAGGCAAACATGGCTTGTGGTTGTGTCCCTGAGGGTTCCTTTGGATGATAGACCGCGGCTGAGTAGTTCACTCGGATGGTCAAGATTCGGGAGTGACCGAGTGAGGATCCCTCCTTGTTAGGGCCCTTTTCCTTATTGGATGATAGTGTGGGTACGCTTCGGGTTGCCTTGGTTGAGTTGACACAGGATGTGGTTGGTGCGTGTTGTACTGGCGGTTATTTTGTTTCCCCCAACTTTTGATGGAACCCCTGTTGTGTTTCATGTCTCAGCTCAGGAATGTTATGTTTTTGGATCCCTCGCCCATGATTTACTCGTCCCATTTGTGATCTAGGAGTGTTTGGAGTACGAGGGACGCCCGCTGCAAATTCTAGCTTGTGAGATTAGAGGTTCGCGCAACCGGGTCATGCCATATTGGTTATTATTGTTGTCATTGAGGAATGATCACGGGGAGTGAGTGGTGACTTGGGAGCTAGAGACGGTGATTATGAGTACCTACCCTTGATTTTGAGACACTTTTGAGTTGTGTTAGTTTCGAGGACGAAACTTTCTTTTAGTGGGGGAGGATGTGGTGACCCAGAACTCTGTAGGGCTTCTACAGTGTGACCAGCAGCTTATGGAGGCCTACGTGGTGTGTCGGTGGTGTTTGTGCACAATGTGGACACAAGTGGTGGACTTCGGGCTTAAATGGATCGCGTGAGTGATCGGAGGACCCCGTTGGATGTTTATAAGTAGTTTCGCGCGAAGCGGATATTAAAAATGGACTCAGCGCGAAGTTTCGACCAAGGAACACCTTTCCGGATGCCTTTGATAATTTTTAGAGTTGGAATTTGGCAAAACGGACAACGGATTTGGATTCAGCGTGAGAAAAAGATGAAAATGGACTACTTGTATTTTTCGGAGCTCGGGTGCCGCGCACGGATTTCGAGGCAAGGGGGCACTGTTCCGGCGGCTGGGGCAACGCCGGCGACGGCGGAGCACGGCGGCGCGGGCTGGGGCAGGCGGCGGAGCAGGCGCGGGCGCGGGCAATGCGCGGGCAACGCGCGGTGCAGCGGGATGGTGTTCCACGTGGCGTTTATCCATTGGGCTAGGTTGGACACGTGGCAGTTTCGGAGTGGTCGGTTTAGTGGTCGCGGTCCACGGAGGAGCATGGAGAGTCGTGGTGTAATATCACAAATTTTTTGTAACGTTTTACCCTCCTGCTAATAAAGATTATGTTTGGAGAAATTGGAGTAACGGGATTACTTAGGTGGGTACTTTTGATTAATTTCGGTGCAGGGTCGTTCCCAAGTATTTCGTTTGATAAAGTAGATAGTTTTGGTAAAAGTGACTAACCCCATTGCATGTAAATCCCATATTCTATTCTCATTGAGGCGGCTCCGGTCGCATGATTGTTTTATTAATCTGACTAGAGCGGCTAAGGTCGCAACATTGTTTTACACTCACATTGCTTATACGCACACCGGCGGTCGGGCCACCGCACAGGGTGTATTTTTCCGGAAAGATGGTAAGGATTACCCGTGTACCCCACAAGGAGAGGTTAGTGGGGACCCCTCAAGGAGAGGCGACTGCTACTTGGGCAGTGGAGGGGTTAGAGGCACCAAGAAAGTGAGCACGGTATTCTGGGGTTGGAGCGCAGCTTGTTACGGTATTCTGGGGTTGGGGCCCAGCTTGTTTCGGTAATCTGGGGTTGGTGCCCAGCTTGTTTTGTGACAGGGATTTAGCGGTACATGAGGGGGAAGTAAATGCTCCGGTGTATCGGTTTGTCATTTCAGCTATTGCATTTACTGTTTATATCTACTTTATCAGTCACTGACCACCCACACTGTGACAGGTCCGAGCAGGGGTGGGAACCGGGACGACGGTGAGGCAACGGTTAGAGGACCCTAGCCCTTGAGGCTATTAAATTTTACAGTTATGGTTATCTTTTTATTGTGTTTGGTTAGTCTAGCTGTGATTACTTGTGCATGGTATCTTGTGGATGTTGGAATGAGGATTCCATATAGAGTTATCTTCTCTTATATGTGAATGTAAGATGTGTAATTGCGGCTCGTTTTAAAGTACAAATATGGTTTCAAAAGCGTTTTCAAACCAAGTGTCGTATAGGTACTGATTTCAAAACCTGTGGATTTATCCTTTCAAGTAAGGTGGCCGCTTAAAAGGGTTTGCGAAAATGTTTTGTAAAACCGGGTGTCGAGTGGACACCGACTTTCAAACCTATGGGTTTATGGTGTAGTTTCAATATGATAAATGCGACTGTATGGTTAAGTATAGCCTCCCCTTATTGTCGTTCATTGTTTGTATGGTTAAAGTGTTTGTCGTGTTCGGAACGCCGTGCATATACAAAGGAGGCTCCACCCGTTTGGGGAGTGAATTTGTATATGTGGCGGGTCTGGTGAGCACCGGAGGCGAGGTTCGTTTAAGAAAAAAAAATGGATACGTTTTCCGCTCTCCTAGAACCTCCGGGGCGTGACAGATTATATGGTATCAGAGAAAATGACTTTAACCATGGTGATCGATGACCAACATCCACAGAGTGTGATACCACAAGTAACTAACCAATTCGATAACCAAGTTGTAGGTGTGTAAAGTACGAGCGTGAGCGCGGGGAAAAAGGGATAGAGTCCCAGTGTTCGTAGGTCAAGGGGCTAGACCAATTAAGTCTAGAACTAACTTGGTTTCTTTGTATGCACGGTTAATGGCCCGAAACCGCTCTTCAATCGATGGTGCAGAAGAGGATACGACGGTTCCGGCAACAATGGAGAATCGGCTACTCCAACAACGGATTACGCGACATGGCTTAGCGCTTTCCTTTTTTTTGATAGGAAAGACGAACCCCACACGGCTCGCCTTCACAAAGATGGTCTACATAACGACACTATTCGGGTAATACCGACGGTGGGTTTACCTGCTTACCGAGAAGTGATCGACAGGACCACTGTGGTGGGGCGGGAATTGGCCGTTTCACGGACCCGGCAGAAGAATCATGAGCCTGCCGGGGGCCGAAACGACCCCAGCCATAACCCGGGAATGACTTTCCCAACGGGAGCCGACCACCCCAGTATCTGAAGACACCGCAAGGAACCTGAAACACATCAGACAAGGGAATCGATACGTCATGGAGTATCGACAAGAATATGTAAGGTTGGCCGATTGTATTTTCTTTGCTATAAGGGATGAAGCTCACAAAGCCCGCCTCTTCGTAGACGGATTGCGGAGCAATATTTTCGAAGTTGTGCAAGCGGTGGAACTTCACACCTTCCAGAAAGTGGTGGATAGGGCCACCATAGTGGAGCGTGGATTCGTGGTGACGCGCGCCCGACGAGAGGACTCAGAGTACAACAAGGACAAGAAACGACCCCAGCCCTTCTTCGGAGGGGGATTTTCTAGCAGGGACCGGCCTTACATCATCTACAGAGGAGCACCCCGAGGGAAATTATTCATTTCAGGAAGCACGACCAATGCTTCTAATATGACAAACTGGGACAGTTTCGCTTTAACTGCCCTGAACCCGGGAATAATTCTTCGGAGTCGCGACACGGGTGAGAGGTCCTATGCGACGACACGACAAAGGACGCACTACCCGAGGGAAGTAGTAGCAGGAAAGACCCCTTACAAAGAGTAATGTTGGTCTTGACCCCAGGAGAACCCTTAGAAGCAAATACTTTGTACCTTCCTGTCCAATAAGGATGCGAAGACTTAGTTGTCTTTGGTGTTGGCCATTTATTTATGGGTCAAATAGGTCCAACTTCCTGCCTTGAGACAATAGGCCCAGGGGACTAGTAAGTTGAATTGGGTGAGCCCAATAAGTTGAGTGGGCTGCGGTCCACAATAGACCTAACGGCAAGAGGCCCAACAATAGACCCAACGACCGGGTGGGTTGAGTCCGGTCGAGGTCTGTGGCGCTGTGTATGTACGCTTTAAGTGAATCGGTTGCGTACCTCTAAAAGCTCGAGCTTTCGGGGTTGATGGTTAGCGCCCACGATCCGACATTTGTGACTTAGTGGTGTCACTGCTAAGAGAATTCGAGGGGATGCTCGGAAGGGATGGGCTTACCGAGTAACAGATGCTAGTCGATTGCGAGAAACCGAGCGTGCCATCGTGGGGCACACCCGTTCTATTCGTACGGAAGAAGGATGGGAGACTACGATCGTACATCGACAATCGGGGAATGGATAAGGTCATAGTAAAGGACAATACCCTCGCCTCGGATGGAGGACCTATTCGACCAACTACCAGAAGCGACGGCGTCTTCAAAGATTGATCTGTTGTCCGGCTATCGCCAGGTTAGAGTCCGGAGAGATGACATACCGAAACAGTCCTTCGAACTCGGTATGGTGATTACGAGTTTACGGTTATACCGTTTGGACTCATTGTCGCTCCAGTGGTGTTCATGAAAGTGATGAACAAGATCATGGAACCTTTCTTAGACCAGTTTGTAGTGGTCTTTATAGATGACATCCCGATCTACGCTCGCACAGACAAAGAGCATGAGGAACACTTGCGAGTGATCCTCCAGACCCTCCCGTACCAGAAAGTGTATGCCAAACTCAAAAGGGGTGAGTTCTGGCTCCGCGAGGTAGACTTGTTGGGACACATAGTCTCAGTGTCGGGAATAGTGGAGGACCCGAGGAAGATAGAATCCGTGACCAACTGGGCTCAGCCAACGACGGGGACAGAAATCCGAAGCTTTCTAGGACTGGCGGGGTACTACAGACGTTTCAAGGAAGACTTCTCAAAGATAGCCGCTCTCGTGAATCGACTAACCCGGAAAGGGGAGAAATTCGTCTGGTCAACCCAATACCAGAAGAGCTTCGAGGAGCTTAAGGACAGACTCACGCGGGCACCGGTACTCACGTTGCCACAGCCCGGTGAGGACTACGAGATCTTTTGTGATGCATCTCGAAGCGATCTTGAAAGCGTATTGATGCAACAAGGGAAGGTCATAGCTTACGCATCAAGACAGCCCAAGGATTACGAGCAGAACTATCCTACACACGACTTGGAACTCGCAGCAGTCGTGTTTGCCTTGGAGCTCTGGAGACATTATCTCTACGGGGCGCACTGTAACGTGTTTTCTGATCACCAGAGCCTCAAATACCTGTTTACACAGAAGGAACTGAACTTACGGCAAAGGCGACGGCTGGAACTACTAAAGGACTACGAATTGTCCATCCACTGCCATCCCGGGAAGGCAAATGTGGTGGCCGACGCCTTGAGCCAGAAGGGACAGACGGGGGGAAACGGCATTGAGCACCCTTACCCAACAAGATCGTCTAATTGCAGAATTCTCGTAATTGAGATTGGAGGTAGTGCCAGCAGGTGCAGTTGGGAAAACATCTGTCCTTGGTGCTGAAGCCTACGCTGAACGAAAGGATCATGGAAGGCCAAACAACGGACACGCAACTACAACTGGTGCGGGACAGAATATCCTCAGAGCAAAGTGGGGATTTTACGATTGGCACGGATAATGCAATAAGGTTCCGGGGACAAGATGGCATGCCCGACGTGCCAGAATTGAGGAAAGAAATTCTGACGGAAGCGCATAATGCACCCTATATTGCGCATCCCGGGGGTACAAAAATGTACAGAGACATGAGGCAGACCTTTTGGTGGCCCAAATTGAAGAGTTATGTGGCGCAATTCGTGGCGTGATGTTTGGTGTACCAACAGGTAAAATCAGAACATCAGCGACCGGCGGAAAAACTACAACCATTGCCCATACTGGAGTGGAACTGGGAATGGATTACTATGGACTTCGTAACCAGTTTTCCGCGATCGTAACAAGGACATGACGCGATATGGGTCATTGTGGACCGTCTGACGAAATCGGCCCACTTCCTACCGATTCACACGACGTGGAGCGGAGATCGGCGGGCGCAGACCTATAACGACGAGGTGGTGAGACTGCATGGAATACCGTCATCGATAACTTCTGATAGGGACACGCGCTTCATGTCGAACTTTTGGCGAAGTCTGCAGCAGGCACTGGGGACCAAGCTGTAGTTTAGCATGGCATTCCGCCCGTACACAGACGGGCAATCGGAACAAGTGATCCAGATTCTCGATGATATGCTTCAAGTTGTGTGCTAGATCTGGGTGAGGGATGGTCGCGTTACCTACCCCTCGTGGAATTTGCCTACAATAATAGCTATCAGGCTAGTATTCAGATGGCCCCGGACGAAGCCCTATACGGACGCCGGTGTCGACCGCCTATTAGTTGGGACGACGTAGGGGAGCGGAAGCTCTTGGGGCCAGACCTCGTAGAGAAAACGGAGGCAAAGGTGTGCCTTATCAGGTAGCGGTTGTTGACCGCCCAGAGCCGGCAGAAAAGCTACGCGGATCAGAGGCGACGGGAATTGGAATTTATTGTAGGAGAAACAGGTGTGCATCGTGTATCACCGTCTAAGGGGACAAGACGGTTCGGCATACGAGGGAAGCTGAGCCCACGGTACACGGGACCGTTCGAAATCTTGGAACGAGTGGGCCCGGTGGCATACCGGTTGGCCTTACCGACAAATCTTGAACAGGTGCATAACGTATTCCACGTTTCGATGCTCCGAAAATACCTATCCGACCCGTCGCACGTCCTCGACGCCTCGGCCGTTGAGCTGCGGGAGGTTTTGAGCTCCGAGGAAACGCCGATGCGGATCTTGGCAAGGGAAGAAAAGAAACTTCGAAATCGGACGATCCCCTACGTAAAGGTGCAATGGAATGACCACGAGGAGCGTGAGGCGACGTGGGAACTTGAGACGAAAATGAGGGAGTGTTATCCTGAGTTATTTAGCGAGGGTTGAGGTTAAGTTTCGGGGACGAAACTTCTTTAAGGGGTGAGTGATGTAATATCACAGATTTTTTGTAACGTTTTACCCTCCTGCTAATAAAGATTATGTTTGGAGAAATTGGAGTAACGGGATTACTTAGGTGGGTACATTTGATTAATTTCGGTGCAGGGTCGTTCCCGAGTATTTCGTTTGATAAAGTAGATAGTTTTGGTAAAAGTGACTAACCCCATTGCATGTAAATCCCATATTCTATTCTCATTGAGGCGGCTGCGGTCGCATAATTGTTTTATTAATCTGACTAGAGCAGCTGAGGTCGCAACATTGTTTTACACTCACATTGCTTACACGCACACCGGCGGTCGGGCCACCGCACAGGGTGTATTTTTCCGGAAAGATGGTAAGGATTACCCTTGTACCCCACAAGGAGAGGTTAGTAGGGACCCCTCAAGGAGAGGCGACTGCTACTTGGGCAGTGGAGGGGTTAGAGGCACCAAGAAAGTGAGCACGGTATTCTGGGGTTGGAGCGCAGCTTGTTACGGTATTCTGGGGTTGGGGCCCAGCTTGTTTCGGTATTCTGGGGTTGGTGCCCAGCTTGTTTTGTGACAGGGATTTAGCGGTACATGAGGGGGAAGTAAATGCTCCGGTGTATCGGTTTGTCTTTTCAGCTATTGCATTTACTGTTTATATCTACTTTATCAGTCACTGACCACCCACACTGTGACAGGTCCGAGCAGGGGTGGGAACCGGGACGACGGTGAGGCAACGGTTAGAGGACCCTAGCCCTTGAGGCTATTAAATTTTACAGTTATGGTTATCTTTTTATTGTGTTTGGTTAGTCTAGCTGTGATTACTTGTGCATGGTATCTTGTGGATGTTGGAATGAGGATTCCATATAGAGTTATCTTCTCTTATATGTGAATGTAAGATGTGTAATTGCGGCTCGTTTTAAAGTACAAATATGGTTTCAAAAGTGTTTTCAAACCAAGTGTCGTGTAGGCACTGATTTCAAAACCCGTGGATTTATCCTTTCAAGTAAGGTGGCCGCTTAAAAGAGTTTGCGAAAATATTTTGTAAAACCGGGTGTCGAGTGGACACCGACTTTCAAACCTTTGGGTTTATGGTGTAGTTTCAATATGATAAATGCGACTGTATGGTTAAGTATAGCCTCCCCTTATTGTCGTTCATTGTTTGTATGGTTAAAATGTTTGTCGTGTTCGGAACGCCGTGCATATACAAAGGAGGCTCCGCCCGTTTGGGGAGTGAATTTGTATATGTGGTGGGTCTGGTGCGCACCGGAGGCGAGGTTCATTTAAGAACAAAAAATGGATACGTTTTCCGCTCTCCTAGAACCTCCGGGGCGTGACACGTGGACCTGGCGGGCCCATGTGGCGGCCACTGGTTGTCCCGCCCCGAAACCCGGGCTCGCCAACAGATCCGCCGTGCATACGGGATTTCCCGAGTACACGAAGCGCTGGTAACCTGCTCCGATAGCGCCCACTTGCCGCTTGCCACGCCGCCTGGGGCGCTGACGCGCACGCGCCCGGAGACGCCCCGGTGCGCATCCGTGGACCCCGCCTTCGTGAGCCCACCAACCGCAAGCCGCCACATGTCCAGCCCGGTACACCATGCACCCCGCACTCTCCGTAGACCGCGCCCCGCGGACCGGCCCACTCCCGAGCCGCCACGCGTCCAGCCCCCGGTGCACGCCCGCCGCGTGGACCGGGCGGCCCGCGCCTCTGCCCGCCGCGCTGCCCGCGGCTGCGCCGCCGCTGAGAGGACCCGAATCCCCGCTTAAGGGTTATTGTTGGATTAGTGTCTTCGGGAGGTGTTTGTGCACGTGTCGGGCCCAAGTTATTGGATTTCTGGAGTAATTGGAGCAAGAATTGCTTATCAGGAAGCCCATATTGGATGATTGAGATTTGTGCGCGCTTATTGGAACCAAGAAAGTGACCCGGCACGAAAAAGGATCAAGTTTACTTTTTCGGGAATTTTTGGGAAATTTTAGAAGTGGAATTTGGCCAATCAGACTTCGGATTTGGATTCAGCGCGCGAAAACGGTCAAGATGGACTATTTACTTGAATTTTTCAGAGCCCGGATCCGAAAACACGTTTTTCGAGGCAAGGGTTACTGTTCCGGCGGCCGGAGCGGCGCCGGCGGCGGCGGAGCGCGGCGGCTGGCGGCGGCACAGGCGCGCGGTCCACCGCGGGAGACGTGCACCGGGCGCGGGCCACGTGGCGCGCTCCGGTTGGCCGGCGCAGCAGGCGCGGTCCATGGACCTTGGCGGGGTGCACGATGGATCGTGGTCATGCCACGTGGCGTGCTGGCATTGGCCGGTCTTGGTGCGCGCGGTCCACGCAGTGGCGCGGGTGCACTGTGGACCAGGGGTGGACACGTGGCATCACGGGGTTGGGTGGTGTTGTGCGCGCGGTCCACGGTGTGGGGAGTGGGTACCTCGGGAAGCGTGCCCGACAGGCGCGCGTGGGCGCGCGTGGGGCGTGACATGGGCGGGCTGACCCGCGCTTCCCGCTCGTGGGTGCCACGCGTCAGCCTCTGCTTCGGCCACGTGGCGCAACGCGGTTGGCCCAATTGGCTGTCGCCTGTTCGGGGGGCTACGTGGCGGCCTGGGAGGTTTCCGGGCGTGAACAGTAACGGGCCGGGCCCGTTACTGTTGCAGCCCGGAAGTACCGGGCGCCCGAATTTTTGGGCCAAAAGTCCAAAAATGCAGATTTTCGGGCTGGGCCTATAAATAGCCGGCTCGCTGGGGCTTTTTGCCCCCTTTCCCTAGCTCCCCTGCCCTTGGCCCCTTTAGCAAAGTTATAGATCTTTGTGTTGCGCATCTTCTGGCAGAGGCCCTTAATTTTTGGAAGCCGCGACGTCGACGACTTCGGCATCGGAGCGCAGTGCAACGATTTTCAGTTGGAGGCCCGTTTCCGTTGCACTTCAGTCTGAGAGGTCTACAAAGCTACCCCGACTGTATTTTTGGACGATTTTCACGGCGTTGGAATCATGAGAGCTACGCCGTCGATTTCTGTATTGATCGCATCATCTCGTTTGGGGTTTTTGACACGGATCCCGAGGAGTTTCTAAACCCCCTTTTGTCTGTTGGAGTTTTTCGACAGCAAGGCCTTCGCGGATTTTTATCTCCTCATCCGGACATCGGAATTCGACGATTCAAGGCTCTATCGACATCTACTCTTCGTGAGGATCGCCATCATATTTTTATTGGAATTTTCAGAGATTGTTTTACAGGTGAAAATTTCGCTTTAAGGGGACTGTTCACAGCAGATTTGTGGAACTTGGAATTTTATGGAATTAATGTAACTTTGGGTGGTATTTTTGTACCCAGGATGCTTTGAACACTACTTTGGTACTGTTGGCTTGGTGATTGTGCTCGTATATCTGTTTCTGGGCTTTCTTTGCTGTACGACCCTGGACTGTTGTGCACCTTCTGGTGGGTGGCCCTGTCTCCAAGAATGATGGAATGTGCATTAAATCTGCTATAGTAGGACCATGCATAATAGTGATATTCCTATGTAGCATGCTAGAAGGTGATAGCTGTTGATTCTAGAGTTATATGATGATCATGCGATCTCTTGTTCCTACTCTGTAAAATTATTATTATTATCTTGGAATTTGACCTAGCACCCCCGTCATATGCAGCATGTGCAGCCAGACTGTAGAAAACTTCAACTTGGGCTAGGTTCATACTGCTTTAGACATCCACACTTCTTTTCTTTCCTAGACATAGTGTTTTACTCGCCCGGGTAGTGGGCCGAGTGGTCGGGTTTCTTTTAGTGTGGGATGCATTTTACACTCGTGCTTGGGAGCAGAGTGGAGTCTGGTAGATATAGTTGATCGTTCATCTGTGGCGGGAGCCGTTGGTAGACGGCGGTCCCGAGATGTTTTGGTTTCTTGTTTATTTGTCGCCACTGTGTCAGTGGCAGCTTTGTACCAGTGATAGCAGGACCTTGAACCCAGAACTGTTTTGGACACACATATGATTTTAGTCAACCAATGTTTTCTTCCGAGCATCGTGGAGTCGCCGAGTCTGTTCTTGTTTGATTGGACAAAGGCATTAGCTCTACGAGGCTTGAATATAAAGCTTGTTTTCAATTGTTTTCCTAAAAAGAACTAAAAATCATTAAATATGGATTTCTTTCAGATCAAATGGCTTTCAATAAGAAATATCACCTTTTTCCGATAAATTTAACCACCCGAGATGGTTCGAGAGGTCTGGGTTCCAAGGTCTGCCTTTTTTCCTTTGGGACGAGAACAACGAGAGGCTATGCCTAGAGCCTGTTCCTGTTTGATTAGGGTTGTAGGTTCTAGTCTTCCGGGGTTCCCGGACCCTTTATTGTTTCTGTTGTGGAGTTATCCTGTCAGTGATGCCTGGTTTAGGGAGCCGTTGGGTTGACAGCGATCCCGACTGTCGAGTGTTCCTTGTTGCTCGGGTTAGAGAGCAGGGATGGGGGAATAGTATAGCTATATTGTTGAGTAGGGTGGGATTGCACCAGATTATCTACTCGGGTTAATATTTCGGTAACCGCGAACTGTGGGCGGTTTGACCGATTAGTGTTATACATCAGTTGGGGCTAGGTTTTTGCATTGTGGATTGAGTGAGTCTCCACTTTGAGCATAGTGTCGACTTTTGCCTGATTGACTGAGATGCATGACAGAGCTGTTGGACATGGGTTACTTATGGACTCGAGCGGGTCGCTCCCCTCGAGTGCCACTCCGGAGTAGGCGAGACCGGGTTGTTGTAACCGGCGTTGAGATTGAGCTTTAGACCGGGTTGTTGTAACCGGCATGAGATTTAGTTCTTCTATCGTGACTTGTCGACGCCGTCCCTCTGGCTGGCCCAGATGTGGCAGTCACGGACACCCTACGGTAGACCCGTCCTGTTGAGGATGTGCGGCAGTAGGTGGTCGCTGGTTTGACTGGACCCTGTGTGGCAGTCATTATTAGATTGGGTTACTACACCTGAGAGTTAGTAGATGCATCATATTTTCCATCTGTTTCACTTGTTGAGCATCTAGAAAGGGGCATAGTAGCTGTAGAGATATTCTTTTCCAGCTCTTCTTTCAGTATTTCATTTATTACCTTATGCCTCTAGTAGACTTAGTGGGCAGACCGTTGGGCTTGTTGATGGCACCAACTGAGAACTACTGTGGGATGTAGTTCTCACACCCGTCGTGCTGTATTTTTCCCCAGGGACTTCTACTCCTGTTCCTGCTGTTCCAGCTGCTGTTTCTTCAGAGCGAGGTAAGGGAGTCGCGAGCTAGTTCCCTACCAGACGTCGTCGTCCAGAGAGTAGATGTACCCACTTTTTACATTTTGAGAGTTACTTGTTGATGAGAGACCTTGTAGTGAGGTATAGAGTTGTACTTTTATATCAGAGTTGAGCAACTTTTGTACTTGTGGTGAGGACTTGGAGTTGTATTTATTCTATTTATAGCAGTTTATTTTCAGCTCTGATATCTGTTTAGTATAGTATCTCTTTTGCAGGGTAGACGCTTCGTCTATACGGGGTTCACCGTATGGGCGGCGGATCTGTTAGCGAGCCCGGGTCGCAGTTTCGACCCCGGGGCGTGACAGCCGCGCTCCGCCGCTGCCCGCTGGCCGGAACAGTAACCCCAAGCCTCGAAAAACACGCTTTTGCATCCGGACTCTGAAAAATACAAGTAAATAGTACATTTTTACCGTTTTCGCACGCTGAATCCGAATCCGCCATCCGATTTGCCAAATTCTAATTCCAAAATTTGCCGAAGGCATTCGAAAAGGTGTTTTTAATCCAAATTTCGCGCTGAGTCTAATTTTGATATCCGTTTTGCGCGAAACAACTTCTAAACATTCGACGGGGTCCTCCGATTACCCACGTGATCCATTTTAAGTCCAGAGTCCATCACTTATGTCCAATTCGTGCACAAAAACCTCCAATACACAGTACAGGCCCCAAGAAGCTGCCAAACACACTGTAGAAGCTCTGCTGATCCAACAGTAATCCTCTTGCGGAAATTCGGATCCTCACATCCCCCCCCAACTAAAAGAAAGTTTCGTCCTCGAAACTAAAGTCATTCCTCAATGCGGAACCTCAACCAAGTAGAGGGGGGGTAAATATCCAATCATCCACCACTCAAGCTCCCAAGGATGTCTAATACCTCCTCCAGAGACGCGATGCAATCCTCGGGTCTCTAACTAGAACAAAAGAGAGGCGGGCAATCTAGAAACTGCACCACCTCAACCAAGTACAGCTGGGCTAACCGCTCGAGCTACCAAGTAATCTGCATCGGTACAAGCATCCGCTCCTCCCAGGGCCCCTAATCATCCAACCACAAGTCCATCGGCACAAAAGCTCGATCCAAGTACCTCTGTACTCCCGAGGTATACCACAACTGATCACGTAGACTCTGATCTCTAATCTTTAAACCGTCGGGGTGTGGAAGCAATTCCTCAACTCTCCGGCATCAACACATAGCCATATGCAGTCGAGGAAACCAGATTACAAACCCACCTTCAGGAAGACCCGGGACCCTTACAGCTGGTAAATCAAATCCTCCATGCTCGACAAGGGTGCTAGCTCCAGATGGTCACTTCACCTAATTCCCAGGGATCCACACAAAGCCGAAGTGAACCAACCTTCCACATCTCGAATAGCACCAGCGCTCCCAAAGGCGACACACTTGGTCTGACAACATTCCCAAAACATCGAATCCTGGAGTTGTGTCCTCAACTCCCAAACTGGTGACATGCTAGACAACTCCAATAAGGAAAAGAGCCCTAACAAGGAGGGGTCCTCACTCGGTCACTCCCAAATCTTGACCATCCGAGTGAACTACTCAGCCGCGGTCTATCATCCAAAGGAACCCTCAGGGACCCAACCATGAGCCATGTTTGCCTCAACAGTCCACACAGCGCCAGCTGTGGAATCATCAAACTCAACCCCAGACAGCTTTCCTGCTCCAGGTATCCGCCATCACAGTGGCCCTGTCGGGGTAATCCAGAATTCTCAACAATAACCCAACGGTAATTCCACAGCCACTAAGAGAGGTCTCACTATAACACGCAAATCCATCTCCCAACACTAGAAGTACTAGCATTGGCGCTGGTATCAGTCTCATTATCCATCAGCCATGCTCTCCTGGCACTACCAAGCCCAAGAAGCTCCTCGCCTCAAGTATAAATGTTGGTCTCAGCCAATCTCGAATAACATCCATTTGGTCGGGTTCCACCGCCGCTCCAACGGCTAAAACAATGTGACCCAAGAAAGTATGCTTCTGAAGCTAAAACTTATGTCTCAATAACTTGGCATATAGCTTCATCCACACGGGCATGGTAGCACATCCACAAGTGCTCCTCGTGCTACAAGTCGCTCTGGGAGTAAATCAAAATATCCTCGGGGAACACCACTCTCAATCCGTCCAAGTACTACTGGGACACACAATTCCTCAAATCTTGAAGACAACAGGGCATTAATTATTCCATTTGGCCTCACTATGAGCTCATAATGCCCTTACCGGATCCTGAAGGCCATCTAGGCAAAGTCCTCGGCTGTCTGATTCCAAGTAGGTACTCGCATCATACAATAACTGCCGGAGTATAGCTCCATC
The DNA here is from genome assembly GCA_029204045.2 of Tillandsia leiboldiana. NCBI lineage: Eukaryota > Viridiplantae > Streptophyta > Magnoliopsida > Poales > Bromeliaceae > Tillandsia > Tillandsia leiboldiana. The sequence goes on from CM055064.1 coordinate 21,911,301, forward strand.
AAAAGGTCCTAGATACCACCCGGACCTATCTACACTCGAACCATAAAAGAACCCTCACAGTCATGTATCAATGACGTGGCATCACCACCGTGTATCAACGGCGTGGCACTAGGTCAAATAGACCCCTCGATCCATCAGATCCTGCGACTGTGCCATCATCTCTCTCAGCTCTATCGACGATATCCAATGAGGTGTTATCGAGGGTGGCGCGGTTCCCCCAACCACGTCAAACGCAATCTCTTTCTCCCTAACCGGCGGCATCGTCAACAGCTCAGGTGAAATAACACCCGGGATCTCATGGGCAACAGAGATATCCTTGAGTCCCGGTGCCGCCGTAAGCACCTCTCACACTGCCGCTAAAACCTGTGTGCTCTAACTGTCTCAACAACCAAGCCTCCTCTTGTCTGCCTTGCCGAAGATCAAAGTCCTCTCTCTCCTCAGTCAAAACATCCTGTGGCATTGTGCCAATCAATCTAAAGCACATGGTCAAAATACTGAACTGCCACAATTACCAATAAGTCTGCCGGTATAACTCATGGCCTCAACTGCATTAGACATGATCCAAAAGCCTCCTCCACATGTACCATACCAACAGGAACCTGTACCACTAGTGCACGTGGTAACAAATCTGCCTGCAGGAATGCAACATGCTCTGACTCCGACTGCTGTGATGAACTCACACCTGCGACAACTCGATCCACTACCGTGGCGCCCTCCAACTGGGCGGCACAGATTCATCCGCTCGATGCAAGTGGTCGTCGCTCAGTCTGTCATAACATATCTTGATTAACCACATAGGGAGCACGACCTCTACCTCTGCTCACACAGGGGTGACAAATGCGGTACTCCGCAGATAGCCAATCCATGCTACCGCCGCGCCACTCTGATGTAGATGCTGATGCTGCCATCGGGGTCCACCCGACCTCTGATATCTTAGAAATCCACTACCCTAGAAAAAGAAATCAGAAATGCCTTTGCCGTTCGGTCTGTCCTCCATTACCCGGCGCCAAGGGCCAATATCTAGAACTCGCCGCTGGCGGCAAATCCCTATCCAAAGGAACTGCAGCGCCGCGCTCCATACACAATGCCTACTCCCACGAGGCGTCAAAACCTGTAACGGAGGGACTGAATATACTAAAAGGTATTCTGGCGCAATCCACTCCCAGTCTCACATATCCTATGCGCCTCGTGTAGAATACCGGGATTTTGTATACTGCACCGACCTCGTGAGATGGCGTGTTGTGGAGAAATCACCATGGGCGTGTTCCATATTTGTTTACAGATGAGTTCGGGTTGATTCGGATCAACGCAAAAGCCCCAGCTTGATTCGGGGTTGTCCGGGCATTGTGCGCCGATAGAGGACTGGTTTTGGGGAAAGCACCGACTCCACTGTGGTGTGCAGAAAATTTGGAAAACACTTGGAACAGGTGTATTTTATGTGTACAGCGGAGTTCGGGAGGTTCCGGACTGACGCGGAGGACCCGAAGTCAAAAAGTGAGTTGGAACTGGCAATTATTGGAGCCGGTTTTTGAATTGAGCACGCCGACTCCACAGTTGAGCTTTTTGAGGGGGAAAAGCTGTGGACATGTGTATTTTCATATTACAGCGGAATTCGGGGGGTTCCGGGCCGGTCCGGAGACCCCGAAGGCAATAAGTGACTTGGAGTTGGCTTAAAAAAGGGATTAATTTATTTAATTGATTATTTTTTGGGAGTTAATTATTTGGCTTTAGCCTGGATTATATAGAAAAGGAAAATAAAAGAGTGGATTAGGGAGTGCAATTATTTAGAGGAGTAAGATATTTTTGGAGGTGCATTTATTGCTGCCCACCCACCTCTACTAATAGCCATCCCTTAATTAAGAAGGCCACGTCACCTTCTCCTTCAACCACAAAACAGAGGAAGTGGGTTGAAGCAGAGGAATGAGAGAAAGAGAGAGAGAAGGAAGAAGAGGAAGGAAAAGATGAAAAAAAACAGAAGGGGTGGATGAGAAATTGATTATGAGCTTCCTCCTTGAGGCCGTGCGGAGCGAGCGGAGCGTGCGCGCGTCGACCCTCTGGTTAAGGTACGTTCAGTTTTTTTTTGGGTTTTGGGTGGTGTGGCTGTGAGGAGGTGGTGGCCGCGTGGGGTGCGCTGCAGGTACTACGCAGCAAGCAGGCGCAACAGCTGGCGCGCGCTGGCGGCGGGCGCGCGCAGGCGCTGCGCAGGCGGGCGCGCGCTGCGCACAGCTCCGCGCAGGCGCGCGCTGCGCATAGCGCGCAGCGGGCGCACGCTGCGCACATCGTGCTGCGCACATCGCGCTGCGCACATCGCGCTGCGCACAGCGCGCTGCGCTTAGCGCGTAGCAGGCCGCGCTGCGGGCCCGGGCGACGCGCTGCGGGCCCGGGCGATGCGCTACGGGCCCGGGCGCCGCGCGGTGGGCCCGGGCAGCGCAGCGGCGGCAACAGCAACGCGGTGGCAGCGGCGACAGCGCCGCGCGCAGCGACGCGAGCGTGGGCGTTTCCTCGCATGGGCGAGCGGCGCTTTCGCGGCCGGTCGGCCGCGTGCGCGCGCGCCGAGGCTCGTGGCTGCCCGGGTATCGTGAGGGTTTTGTGTGGACCGTTATTGATGTGGTTTTGCCCCTTCTTGCTCTCTCAGGACATCGCCTGGATGCGAGGATTTCGGCAAGGTGCCATGCGGAGCGCGGATCGCGTGCGCGGCACACGGTTTTATGTTGCAGGTTGTTTGTGTTGTGGGGAGCTGTAGGGAGTTGGTTTGTGTGTGTGTGTTTTTCCTTTGCATACAATTGGAGCAGGTGGAGTTATATATGGAGCTTAAGTGGAGTTTGTATTTTATGTGTAGACTTGAGGTCGGGGAGGACTTGATGTGGGATGTTACTTGATGCTGAAGTGTGTGTGAGTGCTGTGGATTTAAGTGTTGTGTAGTCTGAGCAATTTGGGCAGTGTCTATGTGGTGTGGGTGAGCTAGTGGTTTTGTGTGTACTGAGGATTACCTATTTTGCTGTTGTGCTTGGATGTATGTATTAAAGGATTTATGTGAGAAATGTGTATGTGAGCTGTGGACTTTAATTATTAGTATGCATTGGAGCTTATAGAGGGTTGTATGGACTTAAGTAGTTAGTGTTTAAGGGAGTATGTAATTAAATTGTGCTGATACTTAGTGTTGTATGGTGTTGGTGCTTTGGGAAGCTGTAAACAGATGGTAGACTTGTTGTATGTAGTGAGCTAGCTGTTGGTGGATTGTAGTGTAGTTGAGCCCTTGTTTGCACTGTGTTTTGGCCGAGGAGTGAGCTGAATTGCACGCAGGATTTTGTGAAGACTCGAGGGTAATTAATGAGCTTCCGGGGATTTTTTTTCGGCAGATTCGCGGCAGCGAGCGATTCGACGCTTCACCGACTTCAGCGATTGCCTGCGGAAAGCGTTCCAAATGGGTTGGAATTTCTCCAAAATGTATGGAATGCCTCTTAATGCTCCTGAATGCAATTTGATCATGTTTACCATGCTATTTTCACTGTTTTTACATCTGATAGTTGCCTGGGAATTTTTAGAAAATTATTTAGAACCCCAGATTATTTTTAGTATACTCCTGTTACCATATGACACTACGCTGCATGTTCTGTGGGCATTATTTTTGCACCTTGATCATTTTAAAAATCGAGAAAGCCCGTTTTAAGGAAAACATCATTTTCAAAGGTAGTTTTTAAATTATGAGTTCGCCAGAGGTATGGCATTGATTCATGGTGCATTAGACCTCGTGCCTGGGGGTCGAGGGGTCTCTTTTTGTGTTTTGAGATAAATTATAGTGTCATTTGATATTTGTGCTTCCTTATGGGATAGTGAGATTAATCTAGATCATGGGTAGTATTCTGATTTAGTGGTGGAGATGGCTCTCCCACTTAGCCTTGAGAGTTTTGGGGGTTCTGGGAGACCGAGTCGTGGAGGTTTTCCGACTCAGCCACGGGTCGTGCATTATCAGATTGAGTCGTTGAGGATTCTCCGACATAGCTGTGAGAGTGTTTGGGTTTTCCTGTTTGAGTCGTGGAGTCTTTTTTCGACAGAGTTGCTCTTTGGAGCATCGAGTTGTCGATCTGTTTGATCGCAGATTATAGCCTGCATGTGCCGCATATTGAGACAGTGAGACAGATGTGATACTTGAGTTCGGTGGGGTCGCTCCCCTCGAGCTACGCCCCGGGTGCGATGATGATACCGAGCCTGACGAGGCTGCGATGTATGCGACTAGTTGATACACTAGAGTTCGCTTGTGATAGTCCGTGTGGGACGCCCTACGTAAGCCCCATCCCAGTGTGGATGAGGTGGCAGTAGGTTTGGCACAGGCTTGACTGGACCCTATGAGGCAGTCATTGAGATTGGGTGACATTGAGAGAGTGATGGCATAGCATGTTCATTGATGAGTTTTCCTTTGAGCATGGTACTTGAGGCATATTATTAGCAGTGTTAGGGCATGCATAGCAGGGTCAGAGTAGAGTTCCTTCAGCATGATGTTGTTACTTATTAGCTGTAGTTCCTTTCCTGCTTTCCTTTTATCTATCTATCTGCATAACTATCTGTTTTGCCTCCAGTAGACTTAGTGGGCATACCGTGGATATTGAAACGGTACCCACTGAGATCTGCCTTCTGCAGTAGATCTCACACCCGCTGCGGTGACAGGTTTGAGGCGGCTGTTCCGGTTTGGTTGGCGTAGAGACGGCAGATCGAGGTGAGGACGCGGCCAATTAGTTCCTTACCAGCATTGAGAGTCTGAGGTAGATGTACCCGGTGTATTTTTATGTTTTCTCTTTTGTACTGGACATTCTGAGAGTTTGTGAGGATAGTACTTGTATTTACTTTGTTCAAGTTGAGAGACTTGTATTGAGGATTTGTTTTTATTCAGATGTTCAGTGTTTTACTTTCTGTAGCTATTAGTTCTTTTTCAGCTCTGATACATGTTTAGCTATAGATCCTTGCAGGGTAGACGCTTCGTCTGTACGGCAGTTTCCGTACAGACGGCGGATCTGTTGGCGAGCCCGAGCCGCAGTACGACCCCGGGGCGTGACAGATTTAAGTGGTATCAGAGCCTAGGAATATATGTCGTTGAGGAATAAGAGACCCTACGCTATTGGTTGGATAGTAGGATGACTATCGTGAGAGACGTGATTTTAGCGAGAGTCCGGATTGAGTTTGTACCTTCCCCAGAGGATTGGAGCGAGTGATCTTACATGTTATTTCTCTAAAGACGATTATGTTGGCTGCAGACAACATAATGCTTTAGTAAGGGTAACATGTTATAGACTTTCGCTTGATTGGGTCGAGAGAGTTCTTGGTCCTAATGTTTATTCTGTTGCAGTGGTTTAAATGCTTCCGAGACGCCGTGCAGCAGAGAGGGCGTGTTTTGTTACGGAATTTAAGTTGGCGTATTTCGTGAATTCGGTTAAGTCTTGAAGATTGAAGGTAAAGAAGGATGGATCATATAACTCAATCTCAAGAAAGAAGAATTCAAAAGGATCAGGTATGTTTAACTTAATATCTTTGGTGATCCGAATACTTCTTATAGTGTAGAAACACTTGGATGAACTTGTAATTGCATAAATATCAAAAACTGGACATGGGACATGTTCAGGATCCGGATCAGACTTTGCAATCCGGATCCCGAAGGTTGTTCGTTCATACACTAGTTCAATCCGGATTGTGGCTTCCTTTGATCCGGATCCCGAACACTGGGTTTACCATTTTATTTGAGCGATCCGGATTAGGCTGTGCAATCCGGATCCCGAACGTTGATGTTTGGTGAACTGTATGAACGATCCGGATCAGGCACTTCGATCCGAATCCCGAACCTTCGTTTTTCTGGAAACTATTTTTCTCGCTACTGCAATCCGGATCGCCGAACTCCGATCCGGATCGTCGTCATGTATAATTCCAGAAAAAGATAGTTTTTGATCCTTATCTTTTTCCAAGGGTTTCTACTATAAATAGACCCTATGATTCTTTTTCTAGGGCTAATCCGCATAATCCAAAAAGAAGCCGCTAAACCTAAACGCCGTCATCTTTTATACGGCCTAAGATCCACATATAGAGAAGAAAGGAAATCATAGATTCTATCTTATGTTTCTTCATCTATATTGATTGATTTGATTCTAGGTTTTCATGCTCACATTTTGAGTAGAATCAAATCAATGAATACTTAGATGGTATTTCCGATCTATTTCTAATCTAAGTATTCGGCGGATCATCACCACCCAAAAAACAACGATTTACCCCAAAATCGGCGCGTGGACTCGCGTGGCCTTGTGGATTCAAGGTGCAACCGCTCTCGTGGATTCGGAGCGAGGTACGTTCGTGGATTCGAAGCGTGCTACTGGGTGAAGACCGTGGATTCGGTCGGACGTCGTGGACTCGACGTTGGACGCCGTGGATTCGGCGTTGGACGCAGATCGTGGATTCGAGAAGCGTCGTGGAGCGAGCGGAGAAGATCAACTAGGAGCGTATGGAAAATGTTGAGTCGTTTGTGAGTACGGTATATCACCTTGTACGTGTTTAATTCTAGTGGATTTCACCGTGTTATCGGTCCCGTGGTTTTTTTACTCCGGTTTGGAGTTTTCCACGTAAATATCTCTGCGTGTTATTTATTTTTCCGCATTGGGTTTTATATCGCAAAGATTTTTGAGTGTTTATTGTTTACACCTATTCACCCCCCTCTAGGTGTTTTTTTCCCTATTTAGATCCAATTATACATACAACCCAACAAGTGGTATCAGAGAGGGAATAGGGTTGTAAACAATGGTTGAAGATGGAAACATCAACAGACCTCCGTTCTTCGATGGAACAAATTATGTGTACTGGAAAGTATGGATGAAAGCCTTTTTAATTTCCATCGACGAACGGGTGTGGCAATCAATTGAATTAGGATGGTCTAATCCAACTGAATTTATTGGTGATGTTCGCACCATCAAACCTAGGTCGAAATGGACCAAGGAAGAGATTGATATATCTTCTTACAATGGCAAGGGAATTAATGCTTTATTTAATGCCTTATCACAAACAGAGTTCTCTCGCGTCTCGGCATGTGAGACTGCGAAAGAAATCTGGGATGTTCTTCAAGTTACGCATGAGGGAACTAACCTTGTGAAGATTCAGAAACTGCAAATGCTTACGAGCAAGTTTGACTCTATTTTCATGGCAGAAAATGAATCTTTCACAGACTATTACACACGATTGCAAGACATCGTAAACTCATGTGCTAACTTGGGAGAGAAGATTCCAGAATTTAAAATTGTAAGAAAGATCTTAAGAACTCTTCCTGAATGATTTCGTTCCAAGGTTACAGCCATTGAAACTATTAAACACCCGAACGAAATCCGTGTAGAAGAATTAGTTGGTTCTTTACAAACATATGAAATGACATTTCCTACTAACTATTCTTCGGGAAAGGCATCCTCTTCTAAGTCTTCAGGTTATGCGTTGAAAACAACAAAAGAAGAAGACGCGGATTCATCCTCCTCAGGCGATGACGAGAACCTATCTATGGAGGACTTTGAGAAGCAGCTCGCTCTCTTGACAAGGAAGTTTTGCCGAAATTTTCGAAGGGGTAATTCAAGCAAAACTCCATCCTTCGGAAAGCGGAAGAAAGGCAAGGGTTCTTCAAGTTACAAGTCAAGAAAGCAAGAGGGTTTTTCTACGGATAAGAAAAGCACAGAAGGACAAGTCCAATGCTTCAAGTGCCGAGGGTACGGCCATATCTCAACGGAATGTCCAAATAAGAATCCGCCCAAGAAGAAGGCGATGCAAGCCGTCACTTGGGAAGACACCTCATCGTCAAATGAGTCATCGTCAAGTGATGAAGAAGACAACGCAACAGCGTTCCACGCGTCCACATCTTCACCCTTCATGTGCTTAATGGCAAGTACATCCGAGTCATTGTCCAACTCCACTGTTGAAAAGATTGCAACGGACAATGAATCGGATGATTCGGAAGGTGAAGATTTTGCTCTAGCCTATCACAGACTTTTGAGGGATTCAAAGAAACTGGCTAAGCAAAACAAGGGGTTGAGAGGGAGATTGCAGGATCTCGAAGAAGAAGTAAAAAGGGTAACTTCTCTCTCGACCGATCTTGAAGTGGAAAGGGATTATCTGATAAAAGCAAATGTTTCCCTTCAAGAGTCCAATGAGCAACTCGAGAAGAATTATATAGATATGGTGAACAAAGCGAATTACTTCTTGAAGCTCAACGGCGAGGCTCGACAGGAAAAATTTGAAATGACAGAGACCATTCTCCAACTCAAGGATGACTTACAGCGATTTTCATCAGGAAGGAGTAAGTTGGATAAGCTTCTTGGTCTTGGTCAATCAAACAAGTTCGGCCTCGGATACAATCGAACTGAAGACAATTTTAGTTCGGTTGGGACAGTCTTTGTGCCCCAGTCGGTATCTCCTCCTCCGACACCGGAACTAACGACAAGCAACGACAACAAGCCTACTTCACCCTCCTCGGGATCGTCAAGCACTAAGGTATGTTTTCGTTGTGGTATTACAGGGCACATAAGGAGAAATTGAAAGATGGGAGCCAAACGGTCAACTCAAGCACATCTTGCAACGACTACCAAAAAGGTAATTCCTAGGAAAGCAAATGCAAATTATTCGAAAGGAAAAAGCCTCGGTAGTTCATCAAACAAGACGACGACGTCAAGGAAAAGCGACGGATCAAACAAGACGCTTTCACCAAAGGTATCAACCTCACAATCATTTCCGACGTACAGCAAAACTCGAAAGGTTTGGGTACGCAAAGGTGAAGTTTTCCCTTGTCTTGTTACAAATATTTCCTTGCATGCATATGATAATTCGTCTTGGTATCTGGATAGCGGTTGTTCCCGTCACATGACCGGTGACAAAAACTGCTTTCAAAATTTTGAGAAAATCTCCGGAGGACTTGTAGTTTTCGGAGACGGTCAGTCTTCCAAAATTGTTGGAAAAGGAACAGTAGCTATTCCAGATGGCCCGATTCTGAATAATGTGTTATTTGTTGATGGGCTTAAGACTAACCTCATTAGTATCAGTCAACTTTGTGACAATGGTTTTTCTGTTAATTTTTCATCTGTTGAATGCATTGTAACTGATAAGGATCATGTTTTCTTTTTAAAAGGGTTAGATCTGAAAACAATTGTTATGTTGTTCCCAATAAAATTTCTGAAAATTATAACTTAGCCTCTTTGAAAAATGAAACACTTTGGCATGAAAGGCTAGGACACATAAATTTTAAGGAACTTGCTAGAATTTCGAACAAAGACATGGTCAAGGGGTTCCTAAACTTTCACTTAATCAAAACATTGTGTGTGGTGGTTGTCAAAAGGGAAAACAATCTAGGACTGCACACAAGAACTTGAATCACGTCGGTACCAAACGGCCCTTGGAATTTTGCATATGGATCTTATGGGGCCGACACGTCAACCATCCTTGGGAGGTAAATGGTATATTTTCTTATTGGTTGATGATTTCTCTAGGTGTTCTTGGGTAGCATTTTTGAAAGAGAAAGCTGATACTTTTGATTCTTTTCACGAGATTTGCCTTCGTATTATGATTGAAAAGAATGAAAAGATCATTCATGTTAGAAGTGATAGAGGTGGAGAATTCATAAACTCTAAATTCATTGATTTTTGCACTTCCAACGGCATTAAGCATGAATTCTCAGCACCCTATACACCTCAACAGAATGGTGTTGTCGAGCGCAAAAACAGGGTTGTACAAGAGATGGCACGTGTTATGCTTCACAGCAGGAATTTACCGCTACATTTTTGGGCTGAAGCTGTGAACACTGCAATCTATGTTATTAATCGAGTTTATTTGCGCCCGGGAACGTTAAATACACCATATGAACTATGGTGTTGTAGAAAACCCAACATCAAATATTTTCGCATCTTTGGGAGTCGATGTTACATTTTACGTGACCGCGAAAATCTTGGAAAATTTGACTCTCGAAGTGACGAAGGGATTTTCTTGGGGTATTCTACAAATAGTAGAGCATATCGGGTATTTAACTTGAAATCTAAAACGATCGTAGAATCTATAAATGTTAAAGTAGATGAAGCTTTCCACTTTGCATCTGATAAATCTACCCCTGATATCTCTCTTGATGATGATACTCCTGTAAGTGCATCTTCTCATGATAATACTTCCAATATTAATGATGCATCTAATGGTTCTTCAAGCTTATCTAATGTGCAGGAATCATCTCATGTACCTCCGAGTACTCCATTACAACAAACGTTACGCATCTCCAAGGATCATCCTGAATCAAACATCATTGGAGACCCACAAGAAGGAGTCAAAACTCGGAGACAGTTGGTTTGTGGATTCGCCTGTTACGTTTCCATGATCGAACCAAAGAATGTCGATGAAGCTCTTCAGGATGACTACTGGATTGAAGCAATGCAGGAAGAGCTCCATCAGTTTGAACGCAACAAAGTCTGGGAATTAATGACGCCTCCGAAGCAACACAATGTGATCGGTACTAAATGGATTTTCAAGAACAAGAAAAATGAGGATGGTACCATCATCAGGAACAAAGCACGGTTAGTTGCTCAAGGCTACTCTCAAATAGAAGGTATAGACTTTGATGAAACGTTCGCCCCTGTAGCTAGACTCGAGTCCATTCGTATCTTATTCGCTATTGCTTGTCACTTTAAAATAAAACTCTTTCAAATGGACGTTAAGAGCGCGTTTTTAAATGGGTTTTTAAATGAGGAAGTTTATGTGGCTCAACCGAAAAGTTTTGTAGACTGTAAACTACCTAACCATGTTTTTCGTTTGAAAAAGGCTCTTTACGGTTTAAAACAAGCACCGCGAGCGTGGTACGAAAGGTTGACAAAGCACCTTTTGGAGAAGGGCTATACTCGAGGGGGAGCAGACAGGACTCTCTTTGTGAAGCATTATCAAAATAACTTCATTGTTGCACAAATCTATGTCGATGACATTGTGTTTGGAGCAACAAAGGATAATGATGCTTCTAAATTCGCAGAAACCATGGAAAGCGAATTTTAGATGTCTATGATGGGGGAACTGACATACTTTCTTGGATTGCAAGTGAAACAAAATGGTGAAGGCATCCATCTGTGTCAATCCAAGTATGCAAAGGAGTTGGTAAAGAAATTCGGATTAGAAGATTCTAAAGATTTTCCTACTCCTATGGGAACTAGCAATAAGGGATTAGGAAGTGAATCTCTTAGTGAGAATGTAGACGAGAAACTTTATCGCAGCATGATTGGAAGTCTACTTTACCTCACAGCTAGTCGCCCGGATATATCCTTTAGTGTTGGGATTTGCGCGAGATATCAATCAGCACCAAAGGAGGTTCACCTGAAAGCGGTGAAACGGATCATCCGGTACATCAAAGGAACCATTAATTTCGGAATTTGGTATCCTATGGGAACAAGTCTAGATATTATTGGATACTCAGATGCCGATTGGGCAGGATCTGTGGATGATCGGAAAAGTACGAGTGGTGCATGTTTTTATCTTGGCCATTGTCTTGTTGCATGGCATAGTAAAAAGCAAAACGGCATTGCACTCTCGACTGCCGAAGCGGAATACATCTCAGCGAGTAGTTGTTCAACTCAACTCATTTGGATGAAAAGCGTGTTGAGCGACTTCCGAATTTCAACAACTTCGGTAACTGTTTTATGTGACAACACTAGTGCTATAAACATTTCAAAAAACCCTGTGTTGCACTCTAGAACAAAACACATTGAACTTAGATATCATTTTCTTAGAGAGCTAGTTGAATCAAATATTCTTCAAATTTCCTACATTTCAACTGAAGATCAATTTGCTGACTTGTTAACAAAACCTTTGGATCAAAAACGTTTTATTCATTTGCGTAAAGCAATTGGAATGCTTTCCTTGAAATAACCTCTTTTTGAAACTTTTGTTTAGGTTAGGTTTTGTTTTTGTGTTTTTGTTCATCATCTATGCTTAGACATAGAACATTAATTGAGCATTAGTTTTGATTGACTTTAACTGCATCCTTTTATATATTTAGAAATCTATTATGCTTTAGATATCATAATATTTCATTTGATGCAATGATCATTTATGTCAATTAACTCATCTTTGTTTTGATCAAAGTCAATTTCTCTCTCGATGATCTCTTGGTATAGTTTTTATCTTATTTGACTGTTTAGTCGAGTATGAAATCGAGATCAATATTTGGCTAAATACTTTATATCTTAAATAATTGATAGCCAATTGAGGGGGAGTCAAAGAAAAAGTATTATGCTCAAAAGATGTGGAAAGAGTTACATCCCAATGAGGAGTGTGAAAACTACCACCACATGGAGGAAAGAGCTAGCACCTCGGTCGTCCGAGTACTGTGTGCAGCTACCACATGTATACCAAGCAAGGTTTTTCAAGTTTGATTAAATAAAATGCATGTTGAAATACTTGACTCTGTCAAAATTTAAGGTTGGTATAAGGTGAGAATTTTAATGAAAGATGCTCAAAGAGCCAGTCTCTTCAATAAATTGACTAGATATATTATCTAACTTATCTGGGATTTTCGACATCTATTGATCTTTGTATTTCATTTTCTTTATCGAATTGATGATTTGATAAAGGCATTACTCATAAGATCAAGTTAGATGTAATTGAAGTTGTTCAACTTTAAGGGATTTAATTTTTATAAATTTTCGTTTCATTTGTTGGATGTTATTGATAGATTTGGCATAATCTATTTCTTGTTGTATGAAACGATGTTTTTCATTTAAAGTTGATACGCAAAAGTGCTTACAATCTTTTTCTGGTTTTCCTAGAATTTCTCTGAAATTTTCTAAAGAAAAAGTTAGAGCCGATCCGGATTGGACCTGCCGATCCGGATCCCGAACGCAGATATTCTTCTGCGGGCAGACGATCCGGATTGGACTTGCCGATCCGGATCCCGAACGCAGATTTTCTCTGCGGGTAGCCGATCCGGATCGTAATCACGAACTGATCCGGATCGCGGCTAGGGTTTTATATAGAACAAAAGGGTTTTGATTTCTTTTGCTCCAATCTTTTGTTCCAAAGTTTCCAGAGCTTCTCTCTCTAGAATTCATCAATCTTGGAAGCTTTCAAACTCAAGGTCTTCGATTCCAAGTAAGTTTTATTGATCAAAATCTCGGTTTTTCACAGTTTTTCATATTCTTCCTCAAAACGTGATGAAATTCTTGTATCTATTTCGTTTGTGGATAGTTTTTGATCAAATTTCTTTTGAAATAAGAACTCTGGGTAGATTCGTTTTGATTATATGCTAGGTATTCTCAAGATAAACGAATTTTTGGCCTTCGATTTCAAAAATTTCGGTTTTAGGGCATATAATGGGAATTTTCGAAAATCATGCGATTGATCTATTTTTAAAATTCTTTTTGCAAAACTAATTTGATTCTTAGTCTCTCTACACGATAATGATTGTTTGGGTACAATTTTTCTAATTTTTGAAAATTGATAATTTTTTCGTGTTCTTGAGTTGTTGCTCACAGGATTTCTTTGCACAAGAAACCAATAGCAATGGTGATCACCTGGATCATTCTTCTTCTGGCTGCTATGGTACATACGAGAGACACTGTCAAGCCCAAGAGGGCTAAGAAAGCGAAGAAAACTAAAGATGATTCCGATACAGAATCTGAAACGGAATCAATTGATTGGGATGAGCTTCAAGTTGAAGCAACAACTGTTCCCACTGCTTCAAAGGGAAAAGCGCCTGCCGAGACATCAAAGGCTCCTCCTACTGCTGCTGAAAAGGGCAAAGCTCCAATGGAAGAAACTTCTGGGAAGACATGAAGAAAAAGTGTTGCTCGCAAAAGAGGGAGTGCTCGAGGAATTTCCATTGAGCAACCAGTTGATAGCCAAGCACCTCCACAAGACTTTATCAGCTCTGCTAGGATAAAGGACTTTGAAAACAGGGAATGCATTGGCGAAAGGCATGTTAATGTCAAAGCCTTGAAGGAAAGATCTCCGCCATTTGGGACTCTGTATGACCAGACAGGTCTTGCTCCCATTTGCGATTTCCCCGAGACCACTGGGTATTGTCTTCACTTAGTGAGGATGTTCTATCAAAATGCTTGCTATCTCGTTGATCAGGAGAGCGGTCGTCGAGACTTTCAAACATTGGTCAAAAATGTTAAGATTAAAGTAACCCCTCAACTGATTGGAGAGGTATTAGGGATGAAGGCCCGAGCTGATGGCGCTCATTATCTGAAGAATCAAATTTTCAACACCAACTCCTGGAGAGTGGTAGTTGATGGCATCTGTCTTCCCGATACTCCGTCAGCAGGAAACTCAGTCTTTTCAAAAGAGCTACGACCTGAGTATAGTTACTTAAACTTCATTGTTTGCTATAACGTCCTTCCAAATATGAACACGAAGGTTCTTCGGTGGGATAGGATGTTATTCCTTTATCTTCTTGGAAACCCCACAGCAGCAATGGGAACAAACTTAAACATTCCTTACATCATCTGGGCGAGGATGGCTCGCTATGTGGAACATGCTCACCCTTCAGAGAGACTACCTTATCCAATGATTATCATGCGCATTCTTCGCAAATTTAAAGCTGACACAAGTGTGAGTTCCTACATGCACAGTCTAGGAACGATCAATGAAACAACAATTGTAAAGTCTCTCTCGACAAAGCAAGACGAGCCCATATTACCTCCTCACCGACAACGAGCACAACAACAACAAGCGACAACCTCTGCACCGGCAGCAACTCCTCCCGTCCAACCAGCACCTGCAGCACAACAAGAACCTCCATCGACATCCGATGATGATGCATCGGTTACCTCTATTTATAGAGAACAGCAAAGGCTCTCCAACGAGCAAGAATGCATTTCGAATGAACTGATTGAAGTAAAGGAAGAAATAAAGAAGGTCAACAAGAATCAGTCATCAATGAACAAAAGGTTAAAGAAAATCTTCCAAATTCTCGGCTGTATCAGTTCGGATGAGTCTGAATAATCCGTATCCTTCTAATTTCTGTTTCTTATGCAGATTTTTAATCTTTTCTTGTGCAGGTTTTTAAGTTTTAGTCTTTAGTTTTTAGTTCTCAAACTTTTGGTACTTGAACAGTTAACTATTCTCTCCATTTTGGTAATTTTTGGCTAATTTTTGTGACAAAAAGGGGGAGAGAGAAGTATAAACAATGATACAATGTTTGTGAGAAACTTGAAACTATGGAGGTAAGTATAACCTCAACTTGAAAGGTAAGTAGAACTTCAACTTTCGGTTTTCATTTGTGTTTGAATGCATGCCTCGACTAACTATTCGACTAACTATTTGGGCATGTAATATAACTAACAAGTTGATGTTCACTAACATGACATTTGGATTTTGATTGCATAGAAGATATGTTGGTGTTTTAACTATGATCGATTTACATATCTGAATGTATAAATGTCATGGTAAGTATAAATGAGTATAAAATTCATCTCTGTATGTGGTTTTTGAATGATATAAAATTCTTGAGGTATCTAACGATTTCTTTTGTCAAGAATGATTTCTTTTGCAGAGAGTACAGATGTCTAAGTCTAGAGTCTGTTTTAGGAGTTTAACTCATGTATTTTATTTTGGATCTCCATTGTAAATTTTTGTTGTATGGTGATAGCAACAAAAATATCTTTTTTGAATTTTCTTGAGTGGATCTATGTTTTGTCACGAAACCGCCAAAGGGGGAGATTGTTACGGAATTTAAGTTGGCGTATTTCGTGAATTCGGTTAAGTCTTGAAGATTGAAGGTAAAGAATGATGGATCATATAACTCAATCTCAAGAAAGAAGAATTCAAAAGGATCAGGTATGTTTAACTTAATATCTTTGGTGATCCGAATACTTCTTATAGTGTAGAAACACTTGGATGAACTTGTAATTGCATAAATATCAAAAACTGGACATGGGACATGTTCAGGATCCGGATCAGACTTTGCAATCCGGATCCCGAAGGTTGTTCGTTCATACACTAGTTCAATCCGGATTGTGGCTTCCTTTGATCCGGATCCCGAACACTGGGTTTACCATTTTATTTGAGCGATCCGGATTAGGCTGTGCAATCCGGATCCCGAACGTTGATGTTTGGTGAACTGTATGAACGATCCGGATCAGGCACTTCGATCCGGATCCCGAACCTTCATTTTTCTAGAAACTGTTTTTCTCGCTACTGCAATCCGGATCGCCGAACTCCGATCCGGATCGTCGTCATGTATAATTCCAGAAAAAGATAGTTTTTGATCCTTATCTTTTTCCAAGGGTTTCTAACCTATAAATAGACCCTATGATTCTTTTTCTAGGGCTAATCCACATAATCCAAAAAGAAGCCGCTAAACCTAAACGCCGTCATCTTTTATACGGCCTAAGATCCACATATAGAGAAGAAAGGAAATCATAGATTCTATCTTATGTTTCTTCATCTATATTGATTGATTTGATTCTAGGTTTTCATGCTCACATTTTGAGTAGAATCAAATCAATGAATACTTAGATGGTATTTCCGATCTATTTCTAATCTAAGTATTCGGCGGATCATCACCACCCAAAAAACAACGACTTACCCCAAAATCGGCGCGTGGACTCGTGTGGCCTTGTGGATTCAAGGTGCAACCGCTCTCGTGGATTCGGAGCGAGGTACGTTCGTGGATTCGAAGCGTGCTACTGGGTGAAGACCGTGGATTCGGTCGGACGTCGTGGACTCGACATTGGACGCCGTGGATTCGGCGTTGGACGCAGATCGTGGATTCGAGAAGCGTCGTGGAGCGAGCGGAGAAGATCAACTAGGAGCTTATGGAAAAGGTTGAGTCGTCTGTGAGTACGGTATATCACCTTGTACGTGTTTAATTCTAGTGGATTTCACCGTGTTATCGGTTCCGTGGTTTTTTTACTCCGGTTTGGAGTTTTCCACGTAAAAATCTCTGCGTGTTATTTATTTTTCCGCATTGGGTTTTATATCGCAAAGATTTTTTTTGAGTGTTTATTGTTTACATCTATTCACCCCCCTCTAGGTGTTTTTTCCCCTATTTAGATCCAATTATACATATAACCCAACATGTTTGACCTTGGTTGAGGAGTCGAACAGCGGGAGGCTATATGGATAGAGCAGAGTGAGGTCTGCAAGTGACAGGCCCAAGTAGCCCAAACGTTGAGGCGATGCGGCGCCAGGAAGAGAACGTAGAGCATGTGATGCGCACGCTTGACCTGAGAGCATCTCCCGGGGTATCGCCAGTAGCACTTCCGGCCATGACATCGTCGATTTCGACCCTGATTGCACCACTGATGGTGCAGAAGCAACGAGAGGTTGCTGACCGGTTGTTTTACTCTATCCAGTTCCATCCTCTGCAGATTTCGGGATTGAGTTTGGAGCCTTGGGGAGGCCGAGAACTGGATCGCTGCTATGGAAGAGTTGTTCGGGGATTTGTTCATCCAGGAGAAGTATCAGGTGCACTTGTTTGCGCACTTGGGTTAGGGACGCCGAGAGTTGGTGGCGTCGAGTTCGTCCTGTTGGGCCACCGGGAGCACGGTTGATGACCTGGAGCGAGTTTCTACCATTGATGAGCAGAGTACCCCATGTCGCCCAGGATGAGGCCCAGGAAGTTGATTATGTGAGAGGGGACTACATCTGGATATCTATTTCTTTGTGCATTCTCGGCGAGTACCGACTTTGTTGGGTTATAATAGAATATGGATCTAAACAAGGGAAAAAACACCTAGAGGGGGGTGAATAGGTGTAAACCATAAACACTCAAAAATCGTTGCGCAATAAAACCCAATGCGGAAATGAAAAAATAACACGCACGATTTTTACGTGGAAAACTCCAAATTCGGAGTAAAAAACCACGGGACCGATAACACGGTAAAATCCACTAGAATTAAAACACGTACAAGGTGATTTACTGTACTCACTTACGACTCAACCTTTTCCATACGCTCCTAGTAGATCTTCTCCGCTCGCTCCGCAACGCTCCTCGAATCCACGATTAGCGTCCAACGCCAAATCCACGGCGTCCAACGTCGAATCCACGACGTCCGACCTAATCCACGGTCTTCACCCAGTAGCACGTCTTGAATCCATGAACGTACCTCGCTCCGAGTCCACGAGAGCGGTTGCACCTTGAATCCACAAGGCCACGCGAGTCCACGCGCCGATTTTGGGAAAATCGTTGTTTTGGGTGGTGATGATCCGCCGAATACTTAGATTAAAGATAGATCAGAAATACCATCTAAGTATTCATTAATTTGATTCTACTCAAAATCTGAGTTTGGAAAACCTAGAATCAAATTAATCAATATAGATGAAGAAACATAGAATTAAATCTATTGATTTCCTTTCTTCTCTATATGTGGATTTTTCTATTTCGGTCGTATACGGATCTGCCCTAAAAAAAATGAATGATAGGGTCTATTTATAGGTTAGAAACCGTTGGAAGAGGATAAGAACCAAAAACTAACCTTTTCTGGAATTTTACAGGACGACGGTCCGGACTGTAAATCGGCGGTCCGGACTGTCATAGCTAAACCGACAATTTCCAGAAAGTCATACGTTCGGGATCCGGACTGAAGTCCACGGTCCGGACTGTTCATACATTTCAGCAAAACCCATGTTCGGGGTCCGGATCTGAATTGGCTTTGTTCCGGACTGGATTTACGCATGAACAAACAACGTTCGGGGTCCGGACTGTGGTCACCTGATCCGGATCCTGAACATGTCCCATGTCCAGTTTTTGATTTTTATGCAATTAAAAATTCAACCTAGTGTTTCTACACTATAAGAAGTATTCGGATCATCAAAAATATTTAGTTAAACATACCTAATCCTTTTGAATTCTTCTTTCTTGAGATTGAGGTATATGATCCAAACTTCTTCATCTTTAATCTTCAAGACTTAAACAATTTCACGAAATACGCCAACACAAATTCCGTAACAGACTTTAGATGCAGCGATTGTGCATGCTCGATGGATTGACCGAGGATCAGTGATCACCTCCAGGAGGGACGAGGAGCGAGGGACCAGCTCCAGTGAGAGACGTCCAGCAACGTCAGATTTTGGGTTAGTTGAGTGGGTCGAGGTTGCCATGATTCCAGTCTCAGGATCATGTGTCTCAGAGGAGACAAAGACCAGGAGGTTCTCGACGGTCAAGGTGCCAACAGTAGTGTCTGGATATCTTCAAGCAGAGTGTCCCAGAGTGGTACTCATGGTTTTGCCGCTTGCGCCGGCATCCCCTCTACCCCTTCAGGAGGAAGAGGTTCATCCGATGTACCGACAGACTGATGGAGCGATGGTCGCCAACATCTAGCGGATGAGATTGTACAGCTGGCTGGAGAGCGCCAAGATTGTGGATCACATTTTTTCCAGGTGTGGTTTCCTTTGGTCGTCGAAGTTAGAGCTTGTTGATGCCGACATAGCTTGTGCATGTTTCTGTGAAGCGGGGGTAGCTTCGCATGGGCCAGAGATGAGGCTGTTGTCTTGTGCACGTGAGGATCAGGTTCGAGATCACGAATAGCACATGGAAGAGTGTTGCCTGTCCTGCCAGTGCAATTAGGACCTTGGATTTGATCATCGAGATGTTAGTCCTACATCAGTTTAGAGAGGTTGTTACGTGGTTGGATAGGGATTTGTTATTCCGTTGTTTTGCTATCATGGATTGTCGAGAGAGGACAATGACCCTCCGTGGACCTGGTCAGGAGGAGTGTGTTTTTAGAGGATGCTGGAGCACGTCAGAGGTTGAGTTGTGGTTGCATCGCTTTGTTAGCGACTGTAGGGGAGGTGCCTACGGCGGCACCGGGACTAAAGAATATACTTATCACCCGTGTGATCCCGGGTACGAGTCTTCCTGAGCCGGTATTGAAGCCGCCGTCTGGTGAGTTTGAGATCGGATAGCGATTGACATAGTTTGGAACTGCGCCAACCTCGATAGCACCTCTTGGAGTATCACCCCTAAGACAGTGAGCGATAGCGCAGTGGCAGGATTTGATGAATCGAGAGGTCTGTGTAACCTAGTGCCACGTTGTGGGCACACAATAGTGAGGATTCCTTGCTTATTTGAGCACAGACAGGTTTGGAATGTATTTCGGCAGTTGCCCTTGTGAGTTTGATTGCTTTATGGAACCTTACAGCCGAGGGCTGTGCCCTGATGGTGTTCAGGAACCGGTAGGGGCATTGTGAGCTTACAGCACAGTCAGGTGGATTGATTGATGTCCTGCCACCTTTAGGATTTGAGGAAATTGAGTATTCCAGTTATGTTGGACGGGTTGGTAGTAGTACCCGTGGTGGGCATTTGGATCTACTTCCGAGGTGACATAGAGCATGAGGAGCACTTGAAGACAATGCTGCAACTTCTATGAGAGGAGAAGTTGTTTGCTAAGTTGAGAGAATTGCATTTGACTCTGAAGGTTTTGTTTTTAGACCTTGTGTTTTCAGCTGCAAGAGTGTCAGAGGACCCAACGAAGAGTGATGCCGTTGGGAATTAGCCTATGTTAATGACAGAGGTCAGAAGCTCTTGGACTACGCAAGGCCAGGGTAGCTTGGAGGAGACAAAGCTGATAAGGATACCGGCGTGGGTGTGGATGATTGCCAGTGATAGAGAGAGCATGGAGTTATCCCTAGACCCTGAACCTGAGGTACCTGGTTACTCCGGAGGATTTTGGTTGAGGCAACGCCGGTGGACAGAGTTATTGGAGCTATATGATTGATTTAGTATATCATTATCCCGGCGAGGATTTTATGGCCAGTTACGCCTTGGCTAGGCGAGCAGTGCAACCTTGGAAATGAGGTGGTCGATCTGTGGTCGTCGCTTTTGGAACTTGGAAGTTGAGAGTCGAAAATTGGGGAAATGTTCCCGAAGTTGAAAGTCTTCCCCTATCAAGGGATGTGAGAGATGTATGGTGGAACTTGAGATTTTAGTTGCTAAGGAGCAACGGAGGGGTTATGCCAACTGGAGGCTTAGATTTTGGTTTTGGAGATCTTGATTTGTGGAAGCCTCAATCCGCAGGGATTTATAGATTTGAGTTTACGCGGGGAGTTTGATCCGCGAGTAATTATCTGGCTAGAAGAACTGTATTTGATCCTGGGCATGTTTTGGATTTCACTTCCTTGGAGTTGGACGAGGATTGAGTTATCAGGATCGACCGATGCTAATTCTTGCTGGTGAGACAGAAGAATTTTGCAGTAGGGTTATACCCGGTGAAGGTTCAGTGGTGCCAGCATTTTGGGTTAGAACGACCACCTGAGAGCCTGAGGATGAGTTGGGAATCTCCTATTCCCATTTGAGTGTCTTACCCTCCTATGTTATGGATTTATTCTGGTTTCGAGAACGAAACCCTTTTAAGGAGGGGAGAGTGTAGAATACCGGGATTTTGTATAACGCACCGACCTCGCGAGATGGCGTGTTGTAGAGAAATCGCCTTGGGCGTGTTCTATATTTGTTTACAGAAGAGTTCGGGTTGATTCGGATCAACGCGGAAGCCCCAGCTTGATTCAGGGTTGTCCGGGCATTGTGCGCCGATAGAGGACTGGTTTTGGGGAAAGCACCGACTCCACTCTGGTGTGCAGAAAATTTGGGAAACACTTGGAACAGGTGTATTTTATGTGCACAGCGGAGTTCGGGAGGTTCCGGACTGACGCGGAGGACCCGAAGTCAAAAAGTGAGTTGGAACTGGCAATTATTGGAGCCGGTTTTTGGATTGAGCACACCGACTCCACAGTTGAGCTTTTTGAGGGGAAAAAGCTGTGGACATGTGTATTTTCATATTACAGCGGAGTTCGGGGGGTTCCGGGCCGGTGCGGAGACCCCGAAGGCATTAAGTGACTTGGAGTTGGCTTAAAAAAGGGATTGATTTATTTAATTAATTATTTTTTGGGAGTTAATTATTTGGCTTTAGCCTGGGTTATATAGAAAAGGAAAATAAGAGAGTGGATTAGGGAGTGCAATTAATTAGAGGAGTAAGATATTTTTAGAGGTGCATTTATTGTTGCCCACCCACCTCTACTAATAGCCATCCCTTAATTAAGAAGGCCACGTCACCTTCTCCTTCAACCACAAAACAGAGGAAGTGGGTTGAAGCAGAGGAATGAGAGAAAGAGAGAGAGAAGGAAGAAGAGGAAGGAAAAGATGAAAAAAAAGAGAAGGGGTGGATGAGAAATTGATTATGAGCTTCCTCCTTGAGGCCGTGCGGAGCGAGCGGAGCGTGCGCGCGTCGACCCTCTGGTTAAGGTACGTTCAGTTTTTTTTTGGGTTTTGGGTGGTGTGGCTGTGAGGAGGTGGTGGCCGCGCGGGGTGCGCTGCAGGTACTGCGCAGCAAGCAGGCGCAGCAGCTGACGCGCGCTGGCGGCGGACGCGCGCTGGCGGCGGGCGCGCGCAGGCGCTGCGCAGGCGGGCGCGCGCTGCGCACAGCTCCGCGCAGGCGGGCGCTGCGCAAAGCGCACAGCAGGCGCACGCTGCGGACAGCGCGCTGCGCTTAGCGCGCAGCAGGCCGCGCTGCGAGCCCGGGCACCGCGCGGCCGTCCCGGGCAGCGCAGCGGCGGCAACAGCAGCGCGGCGGCGGCGGCGACAGCGCCGCGCGCAGCGTCGCGAGCGTGGGCGTTTCCTCGCATAGGCGAGCGGCGTTTTCGCGGCCGGTGGGCCGCGTGCGCGCGCGCCTAGGCTCGTGGCTGCCCGGGTATCGAGAGGGTTTTGTGTGGACCGTTATTGATGTGGTTTTGCCCCTTCTTGCTCTCTTAGGATATCGCCTGGATGCGAGGATTTCGGCAAGGTGCCGTGCGGAGCGCGGATCGCGTGCGCGGCACACGGTTTTATGTTGCAGGTTGTTTGTGTTGTGGGGAGCTATAGGGAGTTGGTTTGTGTGTGTGTTTTTCCTTTGCGTACAATTAGAGCAGGTGGAGTTATATATGGAGCTTAAGTGGAGTTTGTATTTTATGTGTAGACTTGAGGTCGGGGAGGACTTGATGTGGGCTGTTACTTGATGCTGAAGTGTGTGTGAGTGCTGTGGATTTAAGTGTTGTGTAGTCTGAGCAATTTGGGCAGTGTCTATGTGGTGTGGGTGAGCTAGTGGTTTTGTTTGTACTGAGGATTACCTATTTTGCTGTTGGGCTTGGATCTATGTATTAAAGGATTTATGTGAGAAATGTGTATGTGAGCTGTGGACTTTAATTATTAGTATGCATTGGAGCTTATAGAGGGTTGTATGGACTTAAGTAGTTAGTGTTTAAGGGAGTATGTAATTAATTTGTGCTGATACTTAGTGTTGTATGGTGTTGGTGCTTTGGGAAGCTGTAAACTGATGGTGGACTTGTTGTATGTAGTGAGCTAGCCGTTGGTGGATTGTAGTGTACTTGAGCCCTTGTTTGCACTGTGTTTTGGCCGAGGAGTGAGCCGGATTGCACGCAGGATTTTGTGAAGACTCGAGGGTAATTAATGAGCTTCCGGGGATTTTTTTTCGGCAGATTCGCGGCAGCGAGCGATTCGACGCTTCACCGACTTCAGCGATTGCCTGTGGAAAGCGTTCCAGGTGGGTTGAAATTTTTCCAAAATGTATGTAATGCCCCTTAATGCTCCTGAATGCAATTTAATCATGTTTACCATGCTATTTTCAATGTTTTTACATCTGATAGTTGCCTGGGAATTTTTAGAAAATTATTTAGAACCCCAGATTATTTTTAGTATACTCCTGTTACCATACGACACTAGGCTGCATGTTCTGTGGCCATTATTTTTGCACCCTGATCGTTTTAAAAATCGAGAAACCCCGTTTTAAGGAAAAACATCATTTTCAAAGGTAGTTTTTAAATTATGAGTTCGCCAGAGGTATGGCATTGATTCAGGGTGCATTATACCTCGTGCCTGGGGGCCGAGGGGTCTCTTTTTGAGTTTTGAGATGAATTATAGTGTCATTTGATATTTGAGCTTCCTTATGGGATAGTGAGATTAATCTAGATCATGGGTCGTATTCTGATTTAGTGGTGGAGATGGCTCTCCCACTTAGCCTTGAGAGTTTTTGGGGTTCTGGCTAATCGAGTCGTGGAGGTTTCCCGACTCAGCCACGGGTCGTGCATTATCAGATTGAGTTGTTGAGGGTTCTCCGACATAGCTGTGAGAGTGTTTGGGTTTTCCTGTTTGAGTCGTGGAGTCTTTTTCCGACAGAGTTGCGCTTTGGAGCATCGAGTTGCTGATCTGTTGGATCGCGGATTATAGCCTGCATGTGCCGTATATTGAGACAATGAGACAGATGTGATACTTGAGTTCGGTGGGGTCACTCCCCTCGAGCTACGCCCCGAGTGCGATGATGATACCGAGCCTGACGAGGCTGTGATGTATGCGACTAGTTGATACACTAGAGTTCGCTTGTGATAGTCCGTGTAGGACGCCCTACGTAAGTCCCGCCCCAGTGTGGATGAGGTGGCAGTAGGTTTGGCGCAGGCTTGACTGGACCCTATGAGGCAGTCATTGAGATTGGGTGACATTGAGAGAGTGATGGCATAGCATGTTCATTGATGAGTTTTCCTTTGAGCATGGTACTTGAGGCATATTATTAGCAGTGTTAGGGCATGCATAGCAGGGTGAGAGTAGAGTTCCTTCAGCATGATGTTGTTACTTATTAGCTGTAGTTCCTTTCCTGCTTTCCTTTTATCTATCTATCTGCATACCTATCTGTTTTGCCTCCAGTAGACTTAGTGGGCATACCGTGGATCGATATTGGGACGGTACCCACTGAGATCTGCCTTCTGCAGTAGATCTCACACCCGCTGCGGTGACAGGTTTGAGGCGGCTGTTCCGGCTTGGCTGGCGCGGAGACAGCAGATCGAGGTGAGGACGCGGCCGATTAGTTCCTTACCAGCATTGAGAGTCTGAGGTAGATGTACCCGGTGTATTTTTATGTTTCCTCTTTTGTACTGGACATTCTGAGAGTTTGTGAGGATAGTACTTGTATTTGCTTTGTTCAAGTTGAGATCAGACTTGTATTGAGGATTTGTTTTTATTCAGATGTTCAGTGTTTTACTTTCTGTAGCTATTAGTTCTTTTTCAGCTCTGATACATGTTTAGCTATAGATCCTTGCAGGGTAGACGCTTCGTCTGTACGGTAGTTTCTATACAGACGGCGGATCTGTTGGCGAGCCCGGGTCGCAGTACGACCCCGGGGCGTGACACCTCGTCCCTCGAAACCTGGAGCGCGCAGTTCAACAATTGCATAAACTCTCTAGCACATGGAGGCTCTCAATTGATCACTCCATCACCACCTACCACGACTCTACCTCCAAAGGCTCCAAACTCAATCTTACGAGTTGGGGTGGTTCATCTGCCAAATCTGGCTCACACAATCAAACATGCCCCACAGCTTCTCTGCTGTCAACTATCCGCCCTGCCTCGGTGCCTCAACACTAACCATTGGCACGGAGGGGGCTACTCAGTGCTCCAACAACTGTGTCACCCAGATTAGCTGCCCACTATGCCGCTGATATGCCTCTGACGATCATGTCATCTGGGTCCAAAACTCACTGACCTCAATCTGAATATCCGGCCCAAAAGCAACCGCTCAAGCTCAACTGCTATGACAGGATGCACACAGGTCAAAACCTAGCGTCGGGGAGACACCGCTCGCCACGACGAAACTGCAAACCAGCACACGAAAGCCACTCAACAAAATCCAGCGAAAGTCTAGAGCATGTCACCCGTTCCACACCATTATGTTGTCTGCAGCCAACATAATCACTTAGGAGAATAAACATGCCAATCATTCCTCCCGTCCCTTGGGAGAGGTATAAAACTCAATCATGACTCTCGCTATAAATCATGACTCTCACGAAGTCAACCAAGGGTCAAACCATAAGCCTAGGGTTTCTAAGTCCACCATGACCTGCAACCTAGGCTCCGATACCAACCTAATCTGTCACGCCCCGGGGTCGAAACTGCGACCCGGGCTCGTCAACAGATCCGCCACCTATGCCAAACTCCGCATAGGCGAAGCGTCCTACCTGCAAGAAAAGTGCTACAGCTAACAGATATCAGAGCTATAAATAAAAATCTGCTGTAAAACTAAAATCAATCACTGTACAACTGGAAATAATACAACAATGTCCATCTCCCAAAAATGATAACCATACAATATCCTCATATACAAAACTCAGAACTCAACAGGGAGGTATCTCCAATAAATACATCAGTGTACAGGCTCTCAATACATATCATATCCTCACTACATCAGTCTCTCAAAATAGAAAAATAAAATAGCTAATCAGCTGAAGATCTCCTCAGAAGGGGTACCGCTACTCTCCAACGACGGGTAGGGATCTAGCACGCGACTCCCTCGCCTCGATCAATAACCGCAGAATCAGCAACACCCGCTAAGACTCTGCAAAACAAGGAGAGAAAAGAAAGGGGAGGGAGAAAACCCCCAACGAGTGTGAGAACTACACTTAAAAAGGGAGTCCTCAGTGGCTACAGCCACCAGGCCCGACGATCTGCCCACTAAGTCCAATAGAGGCATAAGATAACCAAAGCAGTAAAGACTGAAATAAGAAAGCTGGAGACTCTCAACAGCTACCATGCCTCTATCTAAATGCTCGAAGGGGGGAACTCTGATAAGGATATGCAACACTCGCACACGAGGTGCTCAATCGACCCAATCGAGCTGACTGCCACATCGGGTCCAGTCAAACCTGCGCCCACCTACAACCACCTCCCGCTGACGGGCAGGAATTACGTAGGGCGTCCAAACGGACTAACTCGCTATCGAGTAGTGGCTCATGCAGGCTATAGTCGAAATCCACGCTCTCTCTCAGAACGGATATACTCAAGATGCTCAATCTCTCACACAACGGTCAACGTACTCACAATGACACGGGACCACCGTCAAACCAAACGGCTCCCAACAACACTAGCACTGGTCTAAACACAGCTACTAGACTCCACTCAGCCCCCAGGCACGAGTGCAACAATAAAAGTTTCTGACCGAACAAGCCCAATCGAATGAATTGGTATAAAACCTGGTACTACCTGCTCTGTCATCAATCTCACGAACTCAGTATCTCCACTGTCCAAATGACCGAAACCCAACACGGTCTGACCGGAACCCAACACGATCTAAAGCCTACTCCGGAGTGACCCTCGAGGGGAGCGACCCACACGAGTAAAGTATCTCTGTCATCAGTATCACAAGTATCTCTATATAGCAGGACTAGATCATGACTATGATCAAAGTGGGAAAGCCCAACCACTAAAGAAGACCCTGGTCCTCAATCAGATGCAAAAATACTCGAATAGTGGGAAACTCCGTCCACTAGAAAAATCTGATACCCAATCTGATGCATAAATAAATATCCGGTCAACCGCCCAATATCCGTTGTTGCCGCAAAACCCTGCCAACAGCAATCCAGCACGACCCGTCCCTGACACCAATGTCCCGGCTACACTACCCAAACCCCTGCTCAAACTCGAGCAACACTGACCGCCTGACTAATAAAGACGGAGAAAGGAAAAGCATGGTTTCTCCTAAGTCAAGTTCCAATAAGTAGTGTAGCGATAGAAGGTAGCCTAACTATATGTCCATACAAGCATGCATTTGTTCTCAAGAAGAATAAATGAGAGTAAACCACATGCCAAAATCACCAACGCCTACACCTATCCATAATACTCGATCATAATAGCTCCTCAGAGTAAAAATCCGCACATAGCTATATAATCCTGCCCCATCGCATAAACCAACCACATAAAGGCTATGTGCTAACATGGCATGCTACATAATCACTCACATAGGGTAACATTATCCTAGGTAAGCTCATACTAATCATCAACATAGATATTATTCTTGCAATTAATCATACAATTATCATTATCAAGCTTACCTACCTCTCAATTATATGCCTTGTACCCTAGACATGCATGCATCCTAACATACAGAATTAGAGAACCGTCCACCGGTTCTGGAAACAAAGCACCCACCTGAAGCACTTTCCGCAGGCTAAGCCGAAGTCGGTGAAGAGTGTAGACGCTCATAATCCCAAAAATCTGCCAGAACTGCACCCTCGGTACAAGTCGCGCAAGCCTCGGCTCCAAACAACATCACCCCAACATGCCACCACAAACAAACAACAAACAACACAACTCACTAGTCAATACCCCCAAACACACAGATAAACACACAAACAGCCACAAACATGCTATCCCAGAATTCAGTCCCAAAGATGCCCTATTTTTACCTGCGAGATAGAGACCAAAAATTCCCGAAAAATTGCCGCTGCGATCCTCGCGTCAAGATGATCGAAATGAGTACTCGCACGCCCAAATCCGATACCTGTAGGCTGAGTTACAAAATAAACAAGATAACCATCCCAAAATTTCCAAGAACAAAATCTGTAGCACTAAACTCAGGAAAATGGGGTTTTTCACCTTCGGGCCTACCTCCAAAAATTCCAAAAAAATTCGAGAACATTCCTTACGATTTGTAGATGCAAAATGACTATTGGCACGTCTTAATCCGATGCCTGAGCGCAAAGTTATCGCTGAAACACTGTGGCGCTGTCCAAAACTCTGCCGAAGAAAATGGGTCAAAAGAAAGCTCGGAAACTCCAAGATAAACTCGAAATGAGGGGAAGCTCAAATCACAAAGATCGTAGCCCTACTTGTCGAGAAGCCAACGGCGCAAGAATCGACGAAAACGGTGGTCGGAGTAAGCCGGGGGAGTCCTCGCACCAAAACGCGACGAAGAAGATCACAACCGAACGAGCGTCGCGCCGCGCCGAAAAAATGAAAACCTCGGGATGCATGGAAGAGTATAAAGGATATATCTATTTCATTTCGGCCTTTTCCTCTTTGCGAAAGCCTTGCAAGAGCTATCAAAAAAGGCTGATCCTGGGTCTGACTGACGGAAGGAGGAAGTCAAGTCGGACAGAAAAGATGGGTTTGACCAGTGGAAAAACCGTCTGTTGCATTAGAGAAAGGATGGATCGCCTGAGACAAGATCTTCGCCCAGCAGAAGTCTCATCCTCCTAGGCCTCAAAGGCATCGCTCTTGAAAACAAGATAAGATGGATATCCTGTTGGATTGTGAGCTGAGGGTCTTTTTTTTTCATTTTCCGAGTGCCCAAGGGAAGCACAAGTTGAAGCAGCTGCTGCAAGCACAGGTAATGCTGTGGAAAAATCCGGGAATCTGCAAATGGAACCAGCTCTGGGAGAGGAGGGGAAACTCTGTAGAACACACTGAAAGAAACTGGCCAGAAAAAGAGCTCCAGGGAGAAGTTCGGGCTCTATTTATAGGCCCAAAACGACAAATCCGGAAATACCGAATTTGTCCCAACTTTCGGGCGCAAGCCTATTTTCGGGCGCCCGAAAGCCCCACGGGCCGGCCTGCGACGAGCGCCCGGATTCCCCTGGTGGCGCCACGTGTTCCCGGAACACCGGACAGCGTGCCCAGCCGCTCAGCGCGCGCCACGTCGCCCGCGCCCGGTCAAAGAGTTAGGTGGCACCCGCGGCGCCACGTGGCCCGCCCTGACCATTCGCCGACAGCGCCCACTTGCCGCCTGCCACGCCGCCTAGCGCCTTGATGCGCACGCGCCCCGAGGCGTCCCGGTGCGCATCCGTGGACCCCGCCTTCGTGAGCCCACCAATCGCAAGCCGCCACGTTTCCAACCCGGTCCACCATGCACCCCGTGCTCTCCGTAGACCGCGCCCCGCGGACCGGCCCACTCCCGAGCCGCCACGCGTCCAGCCCCCGGTGCACGCCCGCCGCGTGGACCGGGCGGCCCGCGCCTCTGCCCGCGGCTGCGCCGCCGTGCTCCGCCGCTGCACGCCGCCGCCGGCGCTGCCCGCCGACCGGAATAATAACCCCAAGCCTCGAAAAACGCGCTTTTGCATCCGGACTCCGAAAAATACAAGTAAATAGTCCATTTTTACCGTTTTCGCACGCTGAATCCGAATCCGCCGTCCGATTTGCCAAATTCTAATTCCAAAATTTGCCGAAGGCATCCTAAAAGGTGTTCTTAATCCAAATTTCGCGCTGAGTCTAATTTTGATATCTATTTTGCGAGAAACAACTTCTAAACATTCGACGGGGTCCTCCGATTACCCACGCGGTCCATTTTAAGTCCAGAGTCCATCACTTATGTCCAATTCGTGCACAAACACCTCCAATACACAGTACAGGCCCCCAGAAGCTACCAAATACACTGCAGAAGCTCTGCTGATCCAACAGTAATCCTCTTGCGAAAATTCGGATCCTCACAACCATCGTTTTAGATTCGAGGTTAAATACCTGATATGCTCTACTATTTGTAGAATAACCCATGAAGATTCCTTCGTCACTTCGAGAGTCAAATTTTTTAAGATTTTCGCGATCTCGTAAAATGTAACAGCGACTCCCAAAGGTTCGAAAATATTTGATATTAGGTTTTCTACAAAACCATATCTCATATGGTGTATTTAATGTTCCCGGGCGCAAATACACACGATTATTACGTAGACGGCGGTGTTAACTGCTTCAGCCCAAAAGTGTAACGGGAGTTTCCGGCTGTGAAGCATAACCCGCGCCATCTCTTGTACTACCCTGTTTTTGCGCTCGACTACACCATTCTGCCGAGGTGTATAGGGTGCAGAGAATTCATGTTTTATGCCATTGGAAGTGCAAAAATCAATGAATTTAGAATTTACAAATTCTCCACCTCTATCACTTCGAACACGAACGATCCTTTCATTTCTCTCAATCATAACACGATGACAAATCTCATGAAAAGAATCGAAAGTATCCACTTTCTCTTTTAAAAATATTACCCATGTATATCTAGAGAAATCATCAACCAAAAGAAAAATGTACCATTTACCTCCCAAACTTGGTTGACGAGTCGGCCCCATTAAGTCCATGTGCAGTAATTCTAAAGGCCGTTTAGTACCCACGTGGTTCAAGTTCTTGTGTGCGGCCCTTGATTGTTTTCCCTTTTGACAACCTCCACACACAATATTTTCTTTAAAAGAAAGTTTAGGAACCCCCTTAACCACGTCTTTATTAGAAATCCTCGCTAGTTCCTTAAAATTTATGTGACCTAGTCTTTCATGCCAAAGAGTTTCGTTATCAAAAGACACTAGGTTAAAATGTTCATAAATTTTGTTTGGAACTATATAGCAATTATTTTCAGACCTAACCCCTTAAAAAAAAAATGAATCGTCCTTATTAGCTACATAAGTTACAAGACATTCAATCGCAGAAAAGTCAAAGACAAGGGAAGAATTCACCTTTGCGCATCCAAACCTTTTTGGAATGTGTCGGCAATGATTGTGAAGTGATTCTCCTTGGTGAAAGTATCTTGTTTGATTGATTGCTTTTCATTGATGACGTCGTCTTGAGGGGTGAACTACCAATGTTCTTTTTCTTTGAAAAAATCTCCTTTGATTTCCGGGGAATGAACTCGTTGGAAGTTGTTGCAAGAGGTGCTTGATTTGATCGTTTCGCTCCAATCTTGCAATCTCTTCTTATTTGCCCTGCAAAACCACAACGAAAACATACCTTTGTACTTGTTGGACCCGAAGTAGGTGAGGTAGGCTTGTTGTCGTTGTATGCAGTGAATTCCGTCGGAGGAGGAGACGCCGACTGGGGCACAAAAACTGTTCCACTCGAACTAGGACTGTCTCCAGTTCGATTGTATCCAAGGCCGAAACGGTTCGTTTGACCAAGACCAAGCAACTTATCCAACTTGCTCCTTCCCGAAGAAAATCGCTTCAAATCATCCTTAAGTTGGAAAATGGTCTTCGTCATCTCCATCTTTTCTTGTCGAGCCTCGGAGTAGAGCTTCAAGAAGTAATTAGCTTTATCCACCAACTTGATGTGTTCCTTCTCGAAATGCTCATTTTTCTCTTGAAGGGAAACATTTACTTTGATCAAGTTATCCCTTTCCACTTCAAGAGCGTTTGAGAGAGAAGTTGCCCTTTTTGCTTCTTCTTCGAAATCCTACAATCTTCTTCTCAAACCCTTGTTTTGCTTTGCCAATTTCTTTGAATCCTTTAAAAGTCTATGATAGGCAAAAGCAAAGTCTTCACCTTCGGAATTACTTGATTCATCATTCGTTGCAGTT
Organism: Tillandsia leiboldiana; assembly: GCA_029204045.2. Classification (NCBI taxonomy): domain Eukaryota; kingdom Viridiplantae; phylum Streptophyta; class Magnoliopsida; order Poales; family Bromeliaceae; genus Tillandsia; species Tillandsia leiboldiana. The sequence goes on from CM055064.1 coordinate 21,943,349, forward strand.
TGTTCAACCTGGGAGGAGTTGGATAATGAACCGGATGTACTTGCCATAAAGCACACGTAAGGTGAAGTTGTGGACGCGTGGAATGCCGTTGCGTTGTTTTCTTCATCACTGGAAGATGACTCATTTGACGTTGAGGTGTCATCCCAAGTGACGGCTTGCATCGCCTTCTTCTTTGACGGATTCTTATTGGGACACTCCGTTGAGATATGACCGTAGCCTCGGCACTTGAAGCATTGGATTTGTCCCTCCGAGTTTTTCTTGTCGTTTGAAAAACTCTCTTGCTTTCTTGACTTAAAGCCTGATGATCCTTTGCCTTTCTTCTACTTTACGAAGGATGAAGCTTTGCTTGAATTACCCCTTCGAAAGTTTCGGCGAAATTTTTTCGTCAAGAGAGCAAGTTGCTTCTCGAAATCCTCCATTGAAAGATTCTCATCATCGTCTGAGGAGGATGAATCCGTGTTTTCTTCTTTTGTAGTTTTCAACGCAAAACCTGAAGACTTAGAAGAAGATGGCTTTCCAGAAGAATTGTTAGTAGGAAATGTCATTTCATAAGTTTGAAGTGCACCAACTAATTCTTCTACTTTGATTTCGTCCGGGTGTTTAACTGTTTCAATGGCCGCAACCTTAGGGCGAAATCTTTCAGGAAGAGTGTCACGCCCCGGGGTCGAACTGCGACCCGGGCTCGCCAACAGATCCGCCATCTGTACGAAAACTGCCGCGCAGACGAAGCGTCTACCCTGCATAAGATCTATAGCTAAGCATGTATCAGAGCTGAAAAAGAACTAATAGCTACAGAAAGTACAACACTAAACATCTGAATAAAAACAAATCCTCAATACAAGTCTCTCAACTAAAAAGAGTAAATACAATCCTCACAGATCTCTCAGAATGTCCAGTACAAAAGTGGAAATATAAAATATACCGGGTACATCTACCTCAGACTCTCAATGCTGGTAAGGAACTAGTCGGCCACGTCCTCACCTCGATCTGTTGTCCCCGCGCGAACCAAGTCGGAACAGCTACCTCAAACCTGTCACCGCAGCGGGTGTGAGATCTACTACAGAAGGCAGATCTCAGTGGGTACCGTCCCAATATCCACGGTATGCCCACTAAGTCTACTGGAAGCAAAACAGATAGATATACAGATAGATAGATAATGGGTAAGCTGAAAGAAAACTGCAGCTAAAATATCTCAATCATAAAGCTCAAGAAAACTCTACCAATAACATGATATGCATACCCTCTCTACTGCTAAGATGCCTCAGTATCAATGCTCAAAGGAAAGAAACCCATCTAAGAACATAATATGTAACCACCCGCACATATCACCCAATCTCAATGACTGCCTCATAGGGTCCAGTCAAGCCTGCGCCATCCTACTACCACTACGCCCAAAAAGGACTTGGTCTTACGTAGGGCGTCCCACACGGACTATCTCAATCTCACGCAAAGTGACCCCATGGTAACTCGGCCAGGGGTATCAAGCGACCACTAGTATATCAACTAGGTGCATCATCATCTCATCATCAACACGCACCCGGGGCGTAACTCGAGGGGAGCGACCCCAACGAGCTCAAGTAACTCATCAGTCTCAACTGTCTCAACAAGCGGCACATGCAGGCTATGATCACGATCAAAAGATCGGAAGCTCAATGCTAACAAAGAATAACTCAGTCGGAAAAGACTCCTCGATTCAAATAGGAAAAGCACAAATCCTCAAATGATCTGTCGGAGAACCCTCAACGACTCAATCTGATGATGCACGACCCATGGCTAAGTCGGGAAACCTCCACGACTCGATCTGCCAGAACCCCAAAACTCTCATAACTAAGTGGGAGAACCACCTCCACTATCAAATCAGAGATACATAACCCCTGATCTAGAATAATCTCATCAGAAGCTCAAACTCGAATGACACTATAACTAATCCCAAAAAACTCAAAAAGAGACCCCTCGGCCCCCAGGCACGAGGTCAGAAGCACCCTGAACCTATGCCATACCTCTGGCAAACTTATGTTTTAAAAACCACCTTTAAAAATGCTAATTTTTCATTAAAACGGCTTTCTCGATTTTTAAAACGATCAGGGAGCTAAAACGATGCCAACAGAACATGCAGTCTAGAGTACTATAGTGGCAGGTGTCTACTAAAAATAATCTGGGGTTCCAATAAATTTTACAGAAAATTCCAGGCAATTATCAGATTTAAAAATAGTGAAAATAACATGGAAAACATGATCAAATTGCATTCAGGAGCATTAAAGGGCATTCCATACATTTTGGAGAAATTTCAACCCACCTGGAACGTTTTCCGCAGGCAAACGCTGAAGTCGGTGAAGTGCCGGATCCTCAAACTGACGAAACCTCGAAAATCATGCCATGCGCGCGTGCACTGCCGCGAATCACGGAAAAATCCCCCGGAAGCTCAAATAAATTCCCTCGAGTCCTCACAAAAATCCGCGCGCAGCCGGCTCACTCCACAGCCAAAACACAATGCAACATGGGCCCAAGTACACCACCAACAAGGTGCTCACAACATACCACAAGCACAGCACAATATCTGTTCTCCAAAAATTGCTCACTTACACAATCCACTTAAATCCACCCACAACATCAGCATCACCATCGTAAAATCCCATAACTTTCACCTCCACCATACAGATTCCCACAACACACACCACACACTCACATACACACACACACTTCCCACATACAAGTACAGCGCAAATCTGCACACCACAAAATTGCATAAATCCACCTACAACATCAGCTGCCACAACACACCAAGCTCACACTCACTCACTGCTCACCCACAGCCAACAAGCAGCACCAATCCGAGCCACCAAGCACTCTCAGCTCCGCGTGGCGGAAGCATCCCAACCGGCCAAGCCGCACCAAAACTGCACCACAACAAGCAAGAAAAAGGGGAAAAAACAAAGTTAGAGTAAACACGGCCAAACACGCGATCGCCGGCGTCAAAATCAAGCCCCCGGCCGTCGAAAATGCCCCACGCTGTGCGAGGAGCTTCCTGCGCACGCGCCGCCGCGCGCAGGCCAGCCACTGCCCGCTAAGCTCCCACGCTAGCCGCCTGCCGCGCGGCGCCCACGCGCTGCTGCGCGCGGCACCAAGTGCCTGCCGCGCGGCGCTGCCTCTACTGCGCGCGGCGCCCAGGCGCGCCCGCCTGCTGCGCGGCGCCCTGGCGCGCCCGCTACTGCGCGCGGCGCCCAGGTGCCCCCGCCTGCTGCCCGGCGCCCTGGCGCGCCCGCAGCGCAGCGCCTTGCTGCGCGCAGCGCCTATGCGTGCCCGCGCAGCGGCCCGTGCCGGCCGTGCGCCCTTGCGCCCGCGCGGCCATCTCCTCCACCTCCTGCAGCCACTCCAACAGAGGACATCCAGTCCACCAACGGCAACGCCAAGCTCTCTCTCTCTAAACTGAGCTCACTCTCTCTCTCAAAAAAAAAAACAACATACCTTGTTGAGCTCGACTCACGCCGCGCTCCGCTTGCTGCCTCTCGGCTTCACGCAAGGAACACTACCACTTCTCATTCCTTCTTTTTCTTTCTCTCTCTTCTTCTTCCTTCTTCCTCTTTCTCTTCTTTCTTCCATTCTTCTTTCCTCTGTTTTCCATCCATTCCTCTGTTTTGCCTCAAGAAGAAGACGATGACGTGGAGGCTATTAATTAAGGGATGCTTAATTGAGGTGGTGGTTGGCAGCATTAAATGCACCTCCAAAAATATCTCAAACCACTCTTATCTCTTGCTTTCTTTCTTAATCTATTTTTATGTTTTTTTCCACAGACCACAGACAATAATTAACTTAAATTAATTAAATTATTTAAATAATCCATCCAATGCCCGCTTCAACTCACTTTTTGTCTTCGGGGCCTCCGCACCAGTCCAAAACCTCCCGAACTCCGCTGTAATATGAAAATATAGATGTCCAAAGTTTTTCCCACTCAAAAAGCTCAACTGTGGAGTCGGTGTGCTCAATCCCAAAACCGGCTCCAAAATTGCCAACTCCAACTCACTTTTCGCCTTCAGGTCCTCCGCGTCAGCCCGAAACCTCCCGAACTCCGCTGTAAATAAAAAAATACACCTGTTCCAATTATTTCTAATATTTTCTGCGCACCACTATGGAGTCGAGGCTCAACAAAACTAGTGCTCGAACGGCGCACAAGCCCGGAAGACTCCGATTCAAGCTGGGGCTTCTGCGTCGATCCGACACAACCCGAACTCATTAGCAAACACATATGGAACTCATCCAAAGCAGTTTCTCCGCACCATGCCATCTTGCGAGGTCGGTACACTATCCGAAGTCCCGGTACTCTACAAAAAGTCCTTAAAATCTTTCTTACAACTTTAGATTCTGGAATTTTCTCTCCCAAGTTAGCACATGTATTTACGATGTCTTGCAATCGTGTAAAATAATCTGTGAAAGATTCATTTTCTGCCATAAAAATTGAGTCAAATTTGCTCGTAAGCATTTGCAGTTTTTGAATCTTCACAAGGCTTGTTCCCTCGTGTGTAACTTGTAGAACATCCCAGATTTCTTTCGCGGTCTCACATGCCGAGACGAGAGAGAATTCAGTTTGCGACAAAGCATTAAATAAGGCGTTAATTCCCTTGCCGTTGTAAGAAGATGTATCAATTTCTTTTTTGGTCCATTTCGACCTAGGTTTGATGGTGCGAACATCAGCAATAAATTCAGTAGGATTTGACCATCCAAACTCGATTGATTGCCACACCCGTTCATCGATGGAAATTAAAAATGCTCTCATCCGTACTTTCCAGCAGGCATAATTTGTTCCATCGAAGAACGGTGGTCTGTTGATGTTTCCACCTTCAACCATTGTTTACAACCCTATTCCCGCTCCGATACCACTTGTTGGGTTATAACTATATGGATCTAAATAGGAGAAAAAATACCTAGAGGTGGGTGAATAGGTGTAAACAATAAACACTAAAAAATCTTTGCGTAATAAAACCCAATGCGGAAATGAAAATAACACGCAAGATTTTACGTGGAAAAACTCCAAAACCAGGAGTAAAAAACCACGGGACTGATCACACGGTGAAATCAACTAAGATTAAACACGTACAAAGGTGATATACCGTACTCACACACGACTCATCCTTTTTCCATACGCTCCGAGTTGATCTTCTCCGCTCGCTCCGCAACGCGCCTCGAATCCACGATTTGCGTCCAACGCCGAATCCACGGCGTCCAACGTCGAATCCACGACGTCTGACCGAATCCACGGTCTCCACCAAGTAGTACGTCTCGATCACACAAACGTACCTCGCTCCAAATCCACGAGAGCGGTAGCACCTTGAATCCAAAAGGCCACGCGAATCCACGCGCCGATTTTTGGGAAAATCGTTGTTTTGTTGGTGGTGAAAATCCGCCGAATACTTAGATCAAAGATAGATCGGAAATACCATCTAAGTATTCATTAATTTGATTCTACTCAAAATCTGAGTTTGAAATCCTAGAATCAAATTAATCAATATAGATGAAGAAATATAGAATAAATCTAGTTATTTCCTTTCTTCTCTATATGTGGATTTTTATAAGTTTTTCTCCGTTAATTTTTCTCGTTCATTTATGGAATAAAAAACTTATTGTGGATTACCCTAAAAGATGAAATTAGGGTTTACTTATAGGTTAGAAACCATTGGAAGAGGATAAGAATCAAAAACTGACTGTAACAGATTTTTCCCGCACGACGGTCCGGACTGAATTTGGCTTGATCCGGACTGCCGTTGTTTTTCAGAGAATTCCTAAAAAAATAGTGTTCGGGGTCCGGACTGAAATAACCACGGTCCGGACTGTTCATGCGATTTCTGCAGAATCCACGTTCGGGGTCCGGACTGAACCAAGGGTGTTCCGGACTGGATTTGCGCATGAACCTACCTACGTTCGGGGTCCGAACTGTAGTACCCTGATCCGGATCCTGAACATATAATAGTCTAGTTTCTTGATTTTTATGCAATTAAAAACCCATCCAAGTGTTTCTACTCAATAAGAAGTATTCGGATCACCAAGATTGTTTAGTTAAACGTACCTGATCCTTTTGAATTCTTCTTTCTTGAGATTGAGGTATATGATCCAAACATCTTTATCTTCAATCTTCAAGACTTAAACACTTTCACGAAATACGCCAAAACAAATTCCTTAACAATGCAGAGCTTGAGGAGCATTTGAGGATCGTGCTGCAACTTCTGTGAGAGAAGAAGTTGTATGCCAAGCTGTCAAAGTGCGAGTTTTGGCTTCGGGAGGTAGTCTTTTTGGGCCATGTGATTTCAGCCGCAGGAGTGAAAGTGGATCCGGCGAAAATTGAGGCAGTCCGGGATTGGCCCCGACCGACGACGGTATCAGAGGTTTGCAGTTTTATGGGCTTGGCCGGATATTACCGTCGGTTTGTGGAGGGTTTTGCGAAACTCTCCACACCCCTCACTCGTTGGACGCGTAGAGGGATTAAGTTTATCTGGAGTGAGGATTGCCAGAGGAGCTTCGAGGATTTGAAGAACAGATTGATGTCGGCTCCTATCCTTTCCCTCCCTGTCATGGGGAAAGGATACGTGATTTACAGTGATGCATCGCACAGTGGACTTGGTTGCGTGCTGATGCAGGAGGGTAGGGTAATCGTTTATGCCTCTCGACAACTTAAGGATTATGAAAAGAATTACCCTACCCATGACTTGGAGCTTGGTGCTGTGATTTTCGCACTGAAGTTGTGACGCCACTACCTGTATGGGGAGCATTGCGAGATTTACACCGACCACAAGAGCTTGAAATAACTGTTTACACAGAAGGAGCTCATATTGAGGCAGCGCAGATGGTTGGAACTATTAAAGGACTATGTTGTGGACATACTTTACCGTCTTGGCATGGCCAATATGGTTGCTGATGCCCTGATTAAAAGAGCAGTGCAAAGCTTATTGCTGATGATTACTGACCTGGCGCCACTGCATAAGGAGATGAGACGGCTTGATTTAGAGGTTGTGTCCTCTGAGGTATCTGCTAGACTGACGTCCTTAGTTGTGGAGTCCACTCTACTGGACAGGATCAGAGAGAGAGACAGAGTGAGGACCCCCACTTGACCAGGATCAGAGGTCTGATTTCGAGCGAGCAGTCTGGGGACTTGGAGTTGATGCTGCAGGAGTACTGAGGTACAGGGACCGAGCTTGCGTGCCTATGGATTCAGAGATTCGAGAGCAGATCTTGAGGGAGACCTATTATACACCTTATACCATTCATCCTGGTGGGACTAAGATGTATAAGGACCTCAAGGCACACTTTTGGTGGAGCGGCATGAAGAGGGATATACGGAGATTTATGGCTCAGTGTTTAACTTGCCAACAGGTGAAAGCTGAGCATCGGGTGTCGGCTGGCAAGTTACAGAGTCTCCCAATCCCTGAGTGGAAATGGGACCACATCACATTGGATTTTTGTGGTCAGTTTATGTCACGCCCCGGGTGTAAACCAGAACCCGGGCCCGTCCACAGATCCGCCGTGCACACGGAATTTTCCGTGTACACGAAGCGCTGATAACCTGCTCAGATGTAAAACACGTAATAAAGGAGCATAAAACAGAGCTAAACTAAAAACTAATACAACTCAGACAAATGCTGGAAATGAAAGTACAGTAAGCTCTCAAAAAAAAATATACAAGTGTCTCTCCCAGCTCACGAAATATATACAACCAACTGGCCGCAGCCAGACCCAAAATAAAAGGAAAAATACAACCGTCTGAGTGTACTGGGGATACAACAAAACTACCAAAAACTCGAGCTCGGGGTAGCAGCTATCTAGTCGGCGATCCTCTTACCTCGATCCTGGTAGGAAGGCCCCGCAACTCCGGCAGATGACTCTGCAAAACAAAGGGGACAAGAAAAGGGAAAAACAGTGGGGGTCAGTACTACTATAAAGACAGTAGCCTCCCCTAGTGGGTAAACCTCAACACGAACTCCTACCTGCCCACTAGGTCTACCAGAGGCTAAAGGAATAGATGCGGTAACTAAGAGTATGACTCCTGATAAAAGCTACCACTAATATGCCTCTACCTGCCCAGCTAAAGATAGCTAAATGTATGCATCAGAGAATCGAAGCCAGCCACATCGGGTATGCCAGCCTACGCATAACACCGGTGTGGAATAGGAGTCTCAATGTCTGCCAAATCGGGTATGCCAGCCTACGCATAACACCGGTATGGGACAGGAGTCTCAAGGTCTACTAAATCGGGTATGCCAGCCTACGCATAACACCGGTATGGGACAGGAGTCTCAAGGTCTGCTAAATCGGGTATGCCAGCCTACGCATAGCACCGATAAGGGGTAGGGTTCTCAATGTCTGCCAAATCGGGTATGCCAGCCTACACATAACACCGATATGGGACAGGAGTCCCAGGGTCTCAAGTCTGCAAATCGCGCACTCCGCTCTATAAGGAAAAGTACCGTCTCCCAAAGGAAGCCCAAAACCCTCTCCCCGAAACCCAAGTATCTGACTACACTAACCCAGCCCCTGCTCTAACCCGAGCATAATATCCCCGATGTCTAAGTGACTGAAGAGAGAATGCAACATGGTTTCTCCTAAGTCAATTCCAGCATGATAGTGTAGCAGAAAAAGGTGGCCTATCTAGGTGACCATTCAAGCATGCAAAAGTCATTAACTTGTTGAACCATTTTAAGTCCCCTAACCACACCCCTCAGCCTTTCATTTAATAAATCAACAAGATAGGGATTTAGCATAAATTCCTAGCAATTCTACTATATGTTTAAAGCATGGACTCACCATTAAATAACTTGTAGTTTTCTAACAATGCGATTATCAATGAAGAACGCAGGATTTCATACAAGCATGCTAGGTCCATCTCCCAAATTTACTAACAGCATAAACCAGAGCATTCTAATAGGCCTAGTGATAAATCCCAAATAAGAGGTTTACAACATCACCCACCTCGAGCGCTATTCCAAATTCCCAAAGGCGAAGTCCAAGATCAGTCCAACACACCACCAATCTGTACAAAATACCCCAAAGGAAAAATACATAAGCTTAACATCCACAATTCCAGAATCTGTCCCCCAAACCAGCAGTCCACAGTTCACTAATTTTTACCTGCGAATAATGCCCAGAAAAATCCAAGAAAAATACTATCGCGATCCTTGCGACGAGCCTGTCGAAACGAGTACCTGCACGCCCAATTTGGAGTTTCCAACGCTGAGATAAAATCGACAAGGGGTACACCCCAAATCCAAACTGCACTAAATTCCTGTAACAAGGAACCACAGAGAAAGGGGATTCTCACCCTCGAGTAAAATTCAGAAAATTCTGAGAAAAATCCAGGAGACTCCTTGCGAAGCGTAGATGAAAATTGCCTTTTGAATCGCCTCGTTCCGACGCCTGAGCGAAAAGATATGGCAAGAACACTGCGGTGCTGTCCCAAAAGTCCGCGAAGAAAAAGGGTCAAATGGGTGCTAAGAAAACTCCAAGATCAGCACGGAAATCGAGGAACCATAAAACACAGGAGTTGAAGCCCTACCTGTCGTGAGTCCAACGGCGCAAGAATCGGTGAATTCCGAGGTCGGGGTGGGTCGGAGGAGTCCAAACACTGAGAAGGGGCGAAGAGGATCGCCGGAGAACAAGCGTCGCGCCGCGCCGTAAAATGGTGAACCTCGGGATGCGTGCCTCCAAAAATCTTCAAACTTCTCCAAAGGGTTGAGCTCTAAGAGAGGAGGAATCGCCCTGAAGGAAGCCCAGTGAAAAGAAGCCCAAAAAAAAGCTAAAGGGGCGAATGGGGGAGCTATTTAAAGGCCCAGCCCAACACACAAATTCCGGATTTCCGGGCGCAAGTTTCGGGCGCACTGCGCCCGGAAACCGTTTGCATGCGTTCCGTCCGACGCGCCCGAAATCCCCAGAAGCTGCCACGTCGCCCCACAACAGGAGACAGCGGATCCCCGCGGCCCGCACACGCCACGTGGCCCCCCCGCAGTCAATGGGGGTAGGTACGGCCGGCCAATCTCGAGGCGACCGTGTCGCACTCGAGTGCGGCCGACCGCCCCGCCTGGCGCCACTGTGCGCGCACGTGCGCGCACAGTACCGAGGCGCCCTCCCCCCCCGCGCACCCGTGACCGCGCCCACGTGGACCGACGAATCCGAGGCCCGCCACGTGTCATGCGCCCGGG
>CM055064.1:21953626-22006443 GCA_029204045.2 Tillandsia leiboldiana
CCTCAGCAACTTCCAATGGGGTGAAAATAGATGACTGGACGGGTGCCCTGAACAGTACCTCCTCAGGCGTCGAGACATGAAACACATTGTAACACCTGAAAGCTGGAGGAAGCGCAGCCTGTAGGCAACTGGCCCTAAGCGCTCCAACACCTCAAAAGCCCAATATAACGAGGGCTCAGTTTCCCACGAATACCAAATCTCCGAATCCCTTCGAAGGCGAGACTTTCAGAAAAACATGGTCCCCCACCTGAAACTCTAAGTCTCGCCGTCGAGTATCAGCATAACTCCTCTGTCGACTCTGGGCGGTCTCTAGGTGTCGTCGTATCAATCTGACCTTTTTCCTCTGCCTCAGCAGTAGATCAAGACCCAAACTCTTCTGCTCACCACGTCACTCCAATAAAGGGTGACCGACACTTGCGTCCATACAACGCTTCAAACGGAGCCATCTGAATGCTCGCTTGATAGCTGTTGTTGTACGCAACTCACTAATCCCAAGTGTCGGTACCATCCTCCTCCAAAGTCCAGAATGCATGCTCTCAACATATCCTCGAGGGTCTGAATAGTACGCTCTGACTGTCCATCGGTTCTGTGGTGGAATGCTGTACTAAATCGGAGCTGCGTCCCCAAGGCTGTCTGTAAACTCCTCCAGAAATGCGAGACAAACCTCGGGTCTCTATCTGATACGATGGAAACGGGTACCCGTGCAATCTAACCACCTCAGCCAGTACACCTGCGCCAGTCGCTCCATCGGCCAAGTCATCTGAACCGGTAAAAAGTGAGCGGATTTGGTAAGCCTGTCCACGACTACCCAGATAGCATCCGCTCCCGTCTGTGCTCTCGGCAACCCAGTGACAAAATCCATCGTAACATGTTCCCATTTCCATTCAGGGATTGGGAGACTCTGCAACTTGCCAGCAGGTACACGATGCTCAGCCTTTACTTGCTGACAAGTTAAACAGTGCGCTACAAATCTCCCAAATGTCTCTTTTCATCCCATCCACCAAAACTGTGCCTTCAATCCCTATACAGTCTTAGTCCCACCAGGTGGATGGTATAAGGTGTATAGTGGGCCTCCCTCAAGATCGCTCTCGAATCTCTGCATCAATAGGCACGCACGCTCGGTCCCTGTACCGGAGTACTCCCGCAGCATCAACTGAAACAGTCCCCTATCAAACCAGTCTGCATCTGCTCTCGAATCCTCACCAGGTGGGGGTCCTCACTCTGCCTCTCCCCGATCCTGTCCAACAGAGTGGCTGCACGACTAGAAGGACATAAGTCTAGCAGAGACCCCAGGGGACACAACCTCGAGCTCTAACCGCCTCATCTGCTCAAGTAATGGGCCCTGATCGGTGATCATCAAGATAAACTCTGTACTGCTCTCCTTCTTAGGGCATCAGCAACCACGTTGGCCTTGCCAGGGTGTATAATATTCACATCGTAATCTTTCAACAATTCCAACCATCTACGCTTGCCTCAAGTTGAGCCCTTCTGTGTGAACAGGTATTTCAAGCTCTTGTGGTCGGTGTAAATCTCGCAGTGGTTCCCCATACAGGTAGTGTAGCCACCAACTTTAGTGGCAAAAATCACTGCAGCTAGCTCCAAATCATGGGTAGGGTAATCTTTTCATAATCCTTCAGTTGCCGAGAGGCGAGTAAGCGATACCCTACCCCTCCTGCCATCAGCACACAACCAAGTCCACTGTGCGATGCATCACTATAAATTACGTATCCTTTCCCCATAACAGGGAGGGAAAGGATAGGAGCCGACATCAACCTGATCTTTAATTCCTCAAAGCTCCTCTGGCAGTCCTCACTCCAAATAAACTTATCCCTTTTCGCGTCAAACGAGTGAGGGGTGTGGAAAGTTTCGCAAAACCTTCCACAAACCGACGGTAATAATCCGGCTAAGCCCATGAAACTACGGACCTCTGATACCGTCGTCGGTCGGGGCCAATCCCGGACTGCCTCGATCTTCGCCGGGTCTACTGCCACTCCAGCGGCTGAAATCACGTGGCCCAAAAAAGGCAACCTCCCGAAGCCAGAAATCACACTTAGATCGCTTGGCATACAACTTTCGCTCTCTCAGAAGTTGTAGCACAATCCTCAGATGCTCCTCGTGCTCCACATCGCTTCGGAATAAACTAGGATGTCATCAATAAAAACAACGACGAACCGATCCAGTACGGTCGAAAAATCTGTCATCAAATCCATAAAAGCTGCAGGGGCATTTGTCAGTCCAAAAGGCATGACGGTGAACTCATAATGCCCGTACCGCGACCTGAATGCCGTCTTTGGGATGTCCTCGGCCTTCACCTTCAATTGGTGGTAACCAGACTGTAAATCAATCTTGAGAAGACACAAGCCCTTGCAGTGGTCGAATAAGTCATCAATGAGCGGCAATGGGTACTTGTTCTTGATGGTCACTTTATTCAGCTCCCGGTAATCTACACACAGTCGAAGTGAACCATCCTTCTTCTTCACAAATAGCACCGGCGCTCCCCAAGGTGATACACTCGGCCTCACAAAACCCTTGTCCATTAAATCCTGGAGTTGCGCCTTTAACTCCCGCAGCTCGGCCGGTGCCATTCGGTAAGGAGCCTTAGAGATTGGCGCAGTTCCTGGAACTACGTCAATCAAAAACTCAACCTCCCTATCCGGCGGCATATGAACTAGCTCCGGAGGAAAAACATCCGGGTACTCATGGACAATAGGGATATCCGTGAGTCCCGGTGCCGCCGTAGGCTCCTTAACCACCGATGCCAAAAAGGCCACGCATCCACTGCGCATCATCTGCCTCGCACGAGAGGTCGAAACCACAGAGGCAAAGAAAGCACTCTGGCACCCCCTGTAAACGAACACCTCCTGGCCTGGCTCGCTAAAGGTAACAGTCCTCGCGGCGCAATCAATCGTCGCGAAATAGCGAGCCAGCCAATCCATCCCCAGTACAATGTCGTAATCTTGCAGCTCACTAAGGACCATAAGGTCCGCTGGCAAGATCCAGGACTCAATCTGAACAGGGCAAGACCAACAACACTCCTCTACATGCAATGTATGATCAGGAATCTGTACCTCTACTGCATGTGGCAACCGACCTAACACTAGTCCATGAGATGATGCAAATACTCTACTGATAAAAGAATGTGATGCACCGGTATCAAATAAAGTGCGAGCTCTAGTACCAAGAAGTAAAGTGATACCTGCCACCACGTGGTCGGCTGCCGTGGAGTCCCCTACCTGGGCGGCGTAGACTCGCCCGCTCTGAGCTGGTGGTCGGTAATCTGCAGGGTGGGAGGAAGGAGCCCTGCTCGCTGGAGCATAAGGCCGCTGCTGGGGCACTGAAGGAGCTGATGCTGAGGAAGGAGCCTGCGATGTAGAGAGAGGGCAAGTAGCTCGAATATGGCCGGACTGTCCACACCGATAACAGCGGCCATACCTCTGGTCACAAGTATCCGCCGCGTGCTGTCCCCTACAAAAGACGCACCTGACCGCAGACTGGGACTGCCTCGACTGCTGCTGCTGCTGTCCTTGCCGCTGTGACCCCTGCTGTCGCGACTGCGCCTCTGCTGCTGCGAGTGCTGCTGCTGTCGCTGGGGCTGCTGCTGCTGCTGCTGCTGTGGGGGTCTCTGGGATCCACCAGACCCTCGCCGCTCCGAACGCCCACGGCCCGTAAACTGCGGCGGTGGTGGTCGGGGCGGCCTCCATGAACTGGCCTGTCCCCCCTCGTCTGGCATTGGCCGCTTCCTCTCAGAACTCTGAGCGGCCAAGCCCCCACGTCTAGCGACGACGTGATCTCCCCTCTCGACCCACTGTGCATGATCCACTGCCTCTGATAAAGTCTGAAGCCTCTGGGCGTGTACCAAGGTATAGATCTCGGGGCGCAAACCTGTCTCAAACAGCTCCACCTGGTGCAGCCCATCCCTGGCAACATAGGGTACGCAGTTGAGCAACTGCGTAAACTCCTGATAATAATCCCATACCGTCCTGTCCCCCTGCTGGAGATTCTTCAAATCATCCTCAAGCTTTTTCTTCACGCTCGTGGAGAAATAAGTGTCAAGGATCAACCGTCTAAACTCCGACCAGGGTAGCTGTCGGGTGATCTGAAACTCCAAGGGCTCGACCCGACGCCACCAAGCATCTGCATCCCCCTCTAGGCAATGTACAGCCATATGCACTCTGAACCTGTGGTCAATGAAGAAGTCTCTGAACAACTTCTCCATTGCTGCCAGCCATGATCCTATCTCCGATGGGTGAGTGCTCCTCCCTGAGAACCTAGGTGGTCCTCGCTTACAGAACTTGGCGAGTTTGTCAGCAAACTCCTCCTCCTCCGCTGGGGTCAACGGCCTGAACTCTCCCTGAGCCCCACTGCTCGACGACGGTGCCGTAGGGACTAATGGAATAGCCGGCGGTACAACTGGTGGTACAGGGGCCTCTACAGTAGTAGGGGGAGGGGCCCCAACCTGCGTAAGCAACTGCTCGAACCTCTGCTCCTGTCGGCGGTGGCTCTCCGCCAACTGGGCCACCATGGCCCTCAGCTCACTGATCTCGGAAGGCCCGGACTGCTCCGGCTCCTCCGGGGGTGTAGGAGTACCCCGAGTAGGAATCTGCCGCCTAGGAGGCATCCTGCCACACAAAATCCACGGGTCAGTAAACCAAACCACTCTCGACCCAATCACGCGAAAGTCATGGGCATTCCCCTATTTCTGTAACCTTATGTTGTCTGCAGCCAACATAATAGTCCCCCAGAAATAGGCTATGCCAATCCCTCTCCACTCACAGGAAGAGTTAACAACCAATTACCGACTTTCGCACAATATCACGTCACTCACGCTCTGCCTTCCTAGGGTCTGCCACAAGCCTAGGGTTTCCTAAGTCCCAACTGACCTATCCCTAAGCTCTGATACCAACTTAATCTGTCACGCCCCGGGTGTAAACCAGAACCCGGGCCCGTCCACAGATCCGCCGTGCACACGGAATTTTCCGTGTACACGAAGCGCTGATAACCTGCTCAGATGTAAAACACGTAATAAAGGAGCATAAAACAGAGCTAAACTAAAAACTAATACAACTCAGACAAATGCTGGAAATGAAAGTACAGTAAGCTCTCAAAAAAAAATATACAAGTGTCTCTCCCAGCTCACGAAATATATACAACCAACTGGCCGCAGCCAGACCCAAAATAAAAGGAAAAATACAACCGTCTGAGTGTACTGGGGATACAACAAAACTACCAAAAACTCGAGCTCGGGGTAGCAGCTATCTAGTCGGCGATCCTCTTACCTCGATCCTGGTAGGAAGGCCCCGCAACTCCGGCAGATGACTCTGCAAAACAAAGGGGACAAGAAAAGGGAAAAAACAGTGGGGGTCAGTACTACTATAAAGACAGTAGCCTCCCCTAGTGGGTAAACCTCAACACGAACTCCTACCTGCCCACTAGGTCTACCAGAGGCTAAAGGAATAGATGCGGTAACTAAGAGTATGACTCCTGATAAAAGCTACCACTAATATGCCTCTACCTGCCCAGCTAAAGATAGCTAAATGTATGCATCAGAGAATCGAAGCCAGCCACATCGGGTATGCCAGCCTACGCATAACACCGGTGTGGAATAGGAGTCTCAATGTCTGCCAAATCGGGTATGCCAGCCTACGCATAACACCGGTATGGGACAGGAGTCTCAAGGTCTGCTAAATCGGGTATGCCAGCCTACGCATAACACCGGTATGGGACAGGAGTCTCAAGGTCTGCTAAATCGGGTATGCCAGCCTACGCATAGCACCGATAAGGGGTAGGGTTCTCAATGTCTGCCAAATCGGGTATGCCAGCCTACACATAACACCGATATGGGACAGGAGTCCCAGGGTCTCAAGTCTGCAAATCGCGCACTCCGCTCTATAAGGAAAAGTACCGTCTCCCAAAGGAAGCCCAAAACCCTCTCCCCGAAACCCAAGTATCTGACTACACTAACCCAGCCCCTGCTCTAACCCGAGCATAATATCCCCGATGTCTAAGTGACTGAAGAGAGAATGCAACATGGTTTCTCCTAAGTCAATTCCAGCATGATAGTGTAGCAGAAAAAGGTGGCCTATCTAGGTGACCATTCAAGCATGCAAAAGTCATTAACTTGTTGAACCATTTTAAGTCCCCTAACCACACCCCTCAGCCTTTCATTTAATAAATCAACAAGATAGGGATTTAGCATAAATTCCTAGCAATTCTACTATATGTTTAAAGCATGAACTCACCATTAAATAACTTGTAGTTTTCTAACAATGCGATTATCAATGAAGAACGCAGGATTTCATACAAGCATGCTAGGTCCATCTCCCAAATTTACTAACAGCATAAACCAGAGCATTCTAATAGGCCTAGTGATAAATCCCAAATAAGAGGTTTACAACATCACCCACCTCGAGCGCTATTCCAAAATTCCCAAAGGCGAAGTCCAAGATCAGTCCAACACACCACCAATCTGTACAAAATACCCCAAAGGAAAAATACATAAGCTTAACATCCACAATTCCAGAATCTGTCCCCCAAACCAGCAGTCCACAGTTCACTAATTTTTACCTGCGAATAATGCCCAGAAAAATCCAAGAAAAATACTATCGCGATCCTTGCGACGAGCCTGTCGAAACGAGTACCTGCACGCCCAATTTGGAGTTTCCAACGCTGAGATAAAAATCCGACAAGGGGTACACCCCAAATCCAAACTGCACTAAATTCCTGTAACAAGGAACCACAGAGAAAGGGGATTCTCACCCTCGAGTAAAATTCAGAAAATTCTGAGAAAAATCCAGGAGACTCCTTGCGAAGCGTAGATGAAAATTGCCTTTTGAATCGCCTCGTTCCGACGCCTGAGCGAAAATATATGGCAAGAACACTGCGGTGCTGTCCCAAAAGTCCGCGAAGAAAAAGGGTCAAATGGGTGCTAAGAAAACTCCAAGATCAGCACGGAAATCGAGGAACCATAAAACACAGGAGTTGAAGCCCTACCTGTCGTGAGTCCAACGGCGCAAGAATCGGCGAATTCCGAGGTCGGGGTGGGTCGGAGGAGTCCAAACCCTGAGAAGGGGCGAAGAGGATCGCCGGAGAACAAGCGTCGCGCCGCGCCGTAAAATGGTGAACCTCGGGATGCGTGCCTCCAAAAATCTTCAAACTTCTCCAAAGGGTTGAGCTCTGAGAGAGGAGGAATCGCCCTGAAGGAAGCCCAGTGAAAAGAAGCCCAAAAAAAAGCTAAAGGGGCGAATGGGGGAGCTATTTAAAGGCCCAGCCCAACACACAAATTCCGGATTTCCGGGCGCAAGTTTCGGGCGCACTGCGCCCGGAAACCGGTTGCATGCGTTCCGTCCGACGCGCCCGAAATCCCCAGAAGCTGCCACGTCGCCCCACAACAGGAGACAGCGGATCCCCGCGGCCCGCACACGCCACGTGGCCCCCCCGCAGTCAATGGGGGTAGGTACGGCCGGCCAATCTCGAGGCGACACGTGTCGCACTCGAGTGCGGCCGACCGCCCCGCCTGGCGCCACTGTGCGCGCACGTGCGCGCACAGTACCGAGGCACCCTCCCCCGCGCACCCGTGGACCGCGCCCACGTGGACCGACGAATCCGAGGCCGCCACGTGTCATGCGCCCGGTCCACCGCCAACCCGCAATTCCCGTGAGCCGTGCCGCGTGCGCCCGCCTACCAGGGCACGCCACGCGTCCACCCGCCGCGGTCCATGCACCGCCGCGCCACTGCGTGGACCCAGCCGCGTGAGCCGGCCAATAAAAGGGCGCCACGTGGCGCTGGCCGGTCCACGTGTCACCCCCGTGCACCGAAAATCCCCCAAATCTTCCGGAAGCCCGCATTTGGTCATCCGGACTCCAAATTCAACAAGCAAATAGCCGTTTTCAAGCGTTTTTCCGCGCTGAATCCAAATCTAACCTCAGATTGGCCCAAAACCTTTTCTAAAATTCGGCAATTACAGCCGAAGGCCAATTCCGCTATCAAAGTCTCACGAGGTCCATCTGTGGCACCCCTTCGATGCACCATGGGCCAGACACACCAACACTAGGTGTTCTACACAGTGGATTCATCGGAAAATCGCAAGGGAAAACCTAGTACACTACAGTTTACCGAGGGTCGTGGGAGGTGCAGATGCCATTTGGGTGATGGTTGATCGACTCACGAAGTCCGCTCACTTTTTGCCGATGCTGACTACTTGGTCACTTGAGCGGCTGGCTTAGCTGTCACGCCCCGGGGTCGAAACTGGGACCCGGGCTCGCTAACAGATCCGCCATCTGTACGGAAACTGCCGTACAGACGAAGCGTCTACCCTGCAAATAAATCTATAGCTAACAGATATCAGAGCAAAAGTAAGTATATGCTAGAGAAAGGAGACTGAACATCTGTAGATAAGTAAAATCCAAAATACAGCTGTAACTAAAGATACATACAACTCTCCCAAATCTCACTCTACGAGTGTCTAGTACAAAAGGGGAAACTCAAAAGGGGTACTGCTACCTCTATGCTATACTGACTCGGGTAAGCGACTAGCCGGCCACGCCCTTACCTCGATCAGAAGACTCCACACGGGAAGGAGTCGGAACTGCTGCCTCAGGAATACCTGCACCGCAGCGGGTGTGAGAACTACTACAGAAGGTAGTTCTCAGTGGGTACCGTCCTCAAAGCACACGGTATGCCCACTAAGTCCACCGGAAACACAAGTAAGGTAAACAGATAGATAGATAGATAGATAAGGAAAGCTGTAAATCTATAACTAAATGCTCAAAGAAGTACTGAACTATGAATCATGCAAGGAACCTCACTCACACATGTCACCGAATCGCAATGACTATCCCACTTTTGGACCAGTCAAGCCTGCGCTCATCTACTGCCACTACGCCCAAACAGGACTTGGTCTTACGTAGGGTGTCCATCAAGGACTATCTCAGTAACCTCATCGCAGCCTCGTCAGGCTCGGCATCATCATCGCATCCGGAGCGTAGCTCGCGGGGAGCGACCCCGCGAACTCAAGTATCTCATAACTGGCATAAATCCAGGCTCAGCAGGCAAAAATTCACGATCAAATAGATCGGAACCACAGTGAACATACGACTCACTCTCATGTCAAAGTCGGAGTAAACTCCACGACTCAATCTGAAGTGCTCTCATAGAACCCCCAACGACACTAGTATATCTCTAGAAATCATAAAATATCTCCTCGGCCCCCCGGCACGAGAGAACAAGCACCCTGAAGCCATGTCACATTTCTAGAAGCCTCAGGAATTTTTAAATCATTTTTAAAAGCTAATTTTTCCAACAAAAAGGGTTTCCGGATTTTTAAAACAGTTCAGGAGCTTGAATAAAGCCAATTAAACATGCAGTCTAGTGTCATATGTTGCAAAGAGTCTACTAAAAATAATCCGGGGTTCAAATAATTTTTTCGTAATTTTCTAGGCAGCTATTAGATAATTTTACAGCTAAAAATAAGCAATTTGACATGATCAAAGTGTTTTCTTAAGCATTAGAGGGCATCCCACGATTTTTGGAAGCCAAATCCAACCCACCTGTGGTCTACCACAAGACCGCGCGCTCAACGGCTGTCCCGAAGCAAGCCCGCGGCTCCACGCGGCGAGAAAAACACTCAACCGGCCTCGACGGAAGCTAAAATCTGCACCTCAAGCTGACAGAAAAAAGGAAAACCCAAAATCAGTCAAGGACGGTCGAAACCAAGCATTCGGCGGCGAAAACGGCCTCCGTCGACGAAAACGCTGCGTGCAAAACCGCTCGCGAAAAAGCAGAAAAACTGCTCGCGAAACTGCTCGCAAAAACTGTGAAAACAGCTTGCGAAAACTGCGAAAACAGCTTGCGAAACTGCTCGCGAAAGCCGCTGCCAGCGAAGCAACCGCACGGCGCAGCCAGCCACACGGCTCCGGCAAGCCTGTCGCGCGGCGCTGGGCCTGCCACGCGGCGCTGGGCCCATGCCGCGCGGCGCCCCGCAGTGCCGGGCGCAGCCCGCTCGGGGCCCGCAGCGCTGCGCGCCTTGCGCGCCCTGCGCGCGGCCTGCGGCACCGCACGCACCTCGCGCGCGGTCCGCAGGGCTGCGCGCGGCCCGTGCAGGGCCCACGGTCCGCAGGGCTGCGCGGGGCCCGAGCAAGGCCCGCGGCACACCGCGCGGCCTGCGGCACCGCGCGCGGTCCGCAGGGCTGCGCGCGGCCTGCCCAAGCCGCGCGCGGCCGCCCCCCTGGGCGCGATGCCCTGGAGCGCCCACACAAGTTGTACGGCGCCCAGGGCACGCCCTCCGCAGGCTGCGCAGTATTTTGCTGCGCGCCTGCGGCAGCAAGGGCCTGCTGCGCGCGCGGCGCTCATGCGCGCTGCGCAGCGAGTCGCCTCAGCCGCGCCCGCCCTTGCGCGCGCGCGACTCACCCCGCTGCACACACCTCGGACAAACAGTCCGCAACCACAGCCACACGCGCACTTAAAAAAAAAATAAGAAAACAAAAACCCAATAAGCTCAAAAACCCCAAAAAAAAATTGAAATTTCACCTACCTCACTTAAGGTCGACGCGCGCACCTTCGCGCTCCTCTCGGCCACCAACAGGAGGACTACAACCAGCTCAACTTCAAAGTCCCACTCTTCTTCTACTTCCTCTCTTTCTTCTTCTTCCTTTTTCTCCCTTTTCTTCTTTCTCTGCTACTCTCAAAGCTCCAGAGGAGAGGTGGGCTAGGTGGTGGTGACTTGGCAACAAGTGGATAAGGATGCCAATAAAATAATCTACAGGCAACACTTTATAAATAAAAAAAATTAATTAAGGCTAATTAATGTAAGAAGAGGATTAATTTAAAAGTAAAACTCACCTACCTCACTTCCAAAACCCACAACCTACATCCACTGTCACCAAGCAGAGGAAAACCAAAATTAGCATTAACTAATTAATTAAAATAATAAAATAATCCAAAAGGCCCAACTCCAACTCACTTTTCGCCTTCAAGCCCTCCGCCGCCGTCCGGAACCTCCCGAACTCCGCTGTAATTTGAAAATACACGCGCTCGCACCTTTCCTCAGTCGAAAAACTCGTCTGTGGAGTCGGTAAGCTCAAATCCAAAATTGCGGTATTCTACACTCTCCCCTCCTTCAAAAGGTTTCGTCCTCGAAACCCAAAAAGCTCCAAACTCAGGAGGGGGTCTCAAATAAGTGTGGGTAGGTGGTCCTCGGCTCATCCTCGGGCTCCCAAGTAGCCTCTCTCTCATCATGGTGGCTCCATAGTACCTTCACATAAGGTATAACCCGATTTCGCAATTCTCTTGTTTCACGAGCAAGAATTCGAATCGGGCGCTCCTGGAAGTGTAGCTCCTCGTCCAGCTCTAAAGAAGTGAAATCCACAATGTGCGAGGGATCATAAACATATCTCCCCAAGACGGATACATGAAACACGTCGTGAGTACGAGCTAACCGCGGCGGTAGAGCAACACTATAGGCGACAGGTCCGATGCGCTCTAAGATCTCAAATGGTCCAATAAAAAGCGGACTCAGCTTCCCGCGCACTCCAAAACGTCGAATCCCTCGAGAGGGCGAGACTTTCAGAAATACATGGTCTCCCACCTGGAACTCCAAGTCTCGCCGCCTCCTATCGGCGTAGCTCCTCTGTCGGCTCTGTGCAGTCACCAAGTGGCGCCGAATAACCTTAACCTTTTCCTCGGCTTCTAAAAGCAAATCTGGCCCCAAGGTTTTCCTTTCACCCACGTCACTCCAACATAAAGGCGATCGACATTTCCGTCCATACAATGCTTCGTAAGGCGCCATCTGAATTCTCGCCTGGAAGCTATTGTTATAAGCAAACTCTGCTAACCTCAAATGTCGATCCCAACTGCCGCTAAAGCTCAGGACACAAGCTCTCAACATGTCCTCCAGAGTCTGAATAGTCCGCTCGGACTGTCCGTCGGTCTGTGGGTGAAAGGTCGTGCTAAACTGCAGCTGGGTCCCCAAGGCGGTCTGCAAGCTCCTCCAAAACTGTGAAGTAAACCTTGGATCCCTATCAGACACAATCGATGCTGGCACCCTGTGTAGCCTCACAATCTCATCCAAGTATAACTGTGCTAACTTCTCCAAGGTCCAACTCGACTGTATTGGCAGAAAGTGGGCTGATTTGGTCAATCGATCCACAATCACCCATATGGCATCAGCTCCACTCTGAGTCCTCGGCAGTCCAACAATGAAGTCCATGGTGACACAATCCCATTTCCACTCAGGTATTGGAAGGCTCTGTAACTTGCCGGCTGGAACCTGATGCTCTGCTTTAACTTGCTGGCAAGTTAAACAATGGGCTACATACCTTCCAATATCTCTCTTCATGCCCTGCCACTAGAACTGTGCCCTCAAATCTCTATACATCTTCGTACCCCCTGGGTGGAGGGTGTAAGGTGTATAGTGAGCCTCCCCAAGGATCAGCTCTCTAATCTCCGAATCCACGGGCACACAGTAGCGGTCCCTGTACCTGAGTACTCCCGCTGCATCCACAGAAAAGTTCCCGCCCTGACCACGCTGCACCTGGTCTCTAATCCTCTCAAGATAGGGGTCTCCACTCTGCTTCTCTCTAATCCTGTCCAGCAAAGTGGGCTGCAAGACCATAGACATAAGTCTTGCAGAAACCCCAGGGGACACAACCTCTATATGCAATCTCCTCAGCTGCTCTCTCAGTGGCCTCTGCTGGGTAATCAGTAAGCTCAAGGACTGCCCTGCTCACCTGCTCAAAGCATCTGCGACCATATTGGCTTTGCCGGGATGATACTGAATGCTCAAGTCATAATCCTTTAGTAGTTCAAGCCACCGGCATTGCCTCAAGTTGAGTTCCTTCTGAGTGAACAGGTACTTCAAACTCTGGTGGTCGGTGAAGATCTCACAGCGCTCGCCGTACAAATAATGTCGCCAGAGCTTCAAAGCAAAAACAACAGCGGCTAACTCCAAATCATGCGTAGAGTAATTCCTCTCATAATCCTTTAGCTGGCGCGAAGCATAGGCAATTACCCTACCATGCTGCATCAACACACATCCCAGGCCGCTGTGGGAGGCATCACTGTAAATCACGAACCCCTCTCCCATGACTGGTAGTGCAAGGACTGGTGCTGTAATCAACCTCTGCTTCAACTCCTCGAAGCTCTGTTGGCATTGCTCTGTCCAAACAAATCTTACCCATTTCCTGGTCAATCTAGTGAGGGGAGTAGAAAGCTTCGCAAAGCCATCTACAAACCGACGGTAGTAGCCCGCTAGGCCCAAAAGGCTCCGAATCTCTGTCACCGTCGTAGGTCTAGGCCAATCCCGAACTGTATCGATCTTCGCCGAGTCCACTGCCACACCTGCGGCTGAAACTAAATGGCCTAGAAAAGAAACCTCCTGAAGCCAAAAGGCGCACTTTTTCAACTTGGCATACAACTCCTCTCTCAGAAGCTGCAGCACTGTCCTTAAGTGCTCCTCGTACTCAGAATCGCTTCGGGAATAAATCAAGATGTCATCGATGAAGACTACCACAAAACGGTCCAAGTACGGCTGAAACACTCGGTTCATCAGATCCATGAAACCAGCAGGGGCATTCGGCAATCCAAAAGGCAACACTGTGAACTCATAATGCCCGTACCGAGTCCTGAACGCCGTCTTGGATACATCCTCGGCCCTCACCCTCAACTGGTGGTAACCGGACTGAAGATCTATCTTCGAAAAGACCATAGCTCCCTGAAGCTGATCAAATAAATCATCAATCCGAGGAAGGGGATACTTGTTCCTGACGGTCACTTTATTTAACTCCCGGTAGTCAACACATAGCCTGAGTGATCCATCCTTCTTCTTTACAAAAAGAATCTGTGCTCCCCATGGAGAAACACTAGGTCAATGAATCCTCGATCCAAGAGATCCTGCAACTGAGCTTTAAGCTCTCTCAACTCTGCCGGTGCCATCCTGTAAGGCGCCTTAGAGATTGGTGTAGTTCCCGGGACTACATCAATCACGAACTCAATCTCACGGTCTGGTGGCATAGAAGATAACTCTGAGGGAAAAACATCCGGGTACTCGTAGACAACAGGGATGTCTTCGAGTCCGGGCATCGCCGTAGGTGCCTCTACAACAGTAGCAAGAAAAGCAACACAACCCCTACTCAACATCTGTCGGGCTCTGGCGGAAGATACTGTCACTGCAAACAGTGAACTCTGACATCCCCTATAGACATACTCCTCCTGACCCGGCTCCCGAAGGGTCACAGTCCTCAATCTACAATCAATAGTAGCACAGTATCGGGACAACCAATCCATACCCAAAACTACATCAAAATCCTGGAGCTGACATAGGACTAACAGATCAATGGATAAAATCCAGGGTCCTAGCTGCACTGGGCATGACCAACAACACTCAACTACACGCAGCACATGATCGGGAATCTGAACCTCTAATGCACAAGTCAAAGGCCCTATCTCATACCCATGCGATGATGCAAAAGTACTACTAATAAATGAATGAGATGCTCTAGTGTCAAAAAGTGCTCGAGCACGAGTAGAAGAGATACTGATAATACTTGCTACCACCTGATCAGCTGCGGAGGAATCCTGGACCTGAGCGGCGTACACTCGCCCGCTCGCCGGTGGTCGTCTCTCTAACTGTCGAGAGGAGGTGGCACGATCTCCCTGGGTGAAACTCGGTGAAGCTCCCGCTACCTGCAAGGGCAAGGGAGGAGTCGATGCAGTCGAAGGTGCTGATGACCCTACTCTGGGGCAAGTCCATGCTAAGTGTCCCGGCTGCCCACATCGATAACATCGGCCGTAACGCTGCTCGCACTGATGGGGTGCGTGGGGCCCACCGCAAATCACACAACGATCCGTGCGCCTCTGCTGCTGCGGCTGCTGCTGCTGCTGTCTAGGGGGCCGATAACCCCCTGGCCTCTGCCTCATCTGTGACCCGCGGCCTCGTGGCTGGAACTGTGGCTGTGGTGGTCTCGGGGGCCTCGGTCTACTCGACTGCCCCATATCCTGTGGTGCTGGGCGCTTCTCCCCGGAGCTGGTCCCTGGCGCCCCGTCCCTCTCTGTCATAATCACTGTCCCTCGGGAAACCCACCGAGCTCGCTCTATGGCTGCATCCAAAGTCGGTGGCTGATGCGAGTGAACAAGATGGTAAATATCCCGGTGCAGTCCTCTCTCAAACAAATCCACCCTCTGAGCCTCATCTGGGGCGACATGTGGCACACTGTTCAGCAACCGCTGAAACTCCCGAATGTACTCCTGAAGAGGGCGATCACCCTGCTGCAATCGTCGAAGATCCCCTTCTAGTTTCTGCTTTGCACTATCGGGAAAATATGCCCCGCGTAGCAAAGCTCGAAACTCTGACCAAGTCATCAACTGAACACCCGGCGGTCCAACTGGGCGGACTCGACGCTACCAAGTCTCGGCGTCCTTCTCCAAATAATGCGCCCCCAAATGCACCTGATGTTCTTCCTTGATGAAGAGGTTCTCAAACAATTTCTCCATCGCCGCAATCCAGTTCTCAACATCCCACGGCTCTGAACTTTGCCCAGAAAACCGCGGAGAGTGGAATTGGCTAACATAAGCTAGCTTGTCGGTGAGCTCCCTCTGCTCCTCAGCTGTCAGCGGGGCAATCTGTGTCGAGGTCGAAGACGCCGCGACTGGAGGTCCGGCTGGTGGCGCCGCAGGGAAAGCTCTCTGCTCCATCATACGCATTATAAGCTCCATGTTTTCCCCTTGGCGCCTGGTCGCCTCTGCCAACTGGGCCATCTGAGCCCGCAACTCATGAACCTCTCCCTGCTCGGTATGCTCAGCCTCCTGTCGCTTAGGCTCCTCATCTGCGGCTGGATGTGCCCTCGTCGTCGCTCGACGTCTCGGAGGCATCGTAGATCCTGCAATCAAAACCAAACGTTAGGACCAAGAATCGCTCAACCCAATTAAACGAGAGTCCATACATGTTACCCGTTCCAAAGTGTGATGTCGTCTGCAGCCGACATGACCCTTTAGAGAAATAACATGCAAAATTACTCACCCCAATCCCCTGGGGGAGTTACAACTCAATCGGGAGTCTCGTTACAGTCACGTCTCTCCGACAGTCATCCTATTGTCCAACCAGAATAGCCTAGGGTCTCTAAGTCCTCAATGACCTATTAACCTAGGCTCTGATACCACCTAAATCTCCTAAATCTGTCACGACACGGGGTCGAAACTGCGATCCGGGCTCGCTAACAGATCCGCCATCTGTACGGAAACTGCCGTACAGACGAAGCGTCTATCCTGCAAATAAATCTATAGCTAACATGTCACGCCCCGGGTGTAAACCAGAACCCGGGCCCGTCTACAGATCCGCCGTGCATGCGGTATTTCCCGCATACACGAAGCGTCGGTAACCTGCTCAAATATAAGAGATAATAATAAAAGAGCATAAAGTCAGAGCTGAACTAAAACTACTGTATCTCAGACAGAAGCTGGAAGTAAATAAAGTACAACTGTAAAATAAATACAAACATCTCTCCCAGCTCACCACAAATATACAACTAGCTGGCAAAAGCCAGACCCAAAAGGAAACATAAAAGAACTGTCTGAGAAAAACCAGGTACACCAAAAACTCCAGCTAATATCCCTCGGGTGGCTCGCTATCTAATCCGCAATCCTCTTACCTCGATCAGCTGCTGACGGCCCAGCAACTCCCGCAGAGGACTCTGCAAAACAAGGAGGAGGAAGAACAAAGAAGAGACAATGGGGGTAAGTACTACTATAAAACAGTAGCCTCCCCTAGTGGGTAAAGCCTCAACTCAGACATGCCCACCAGGTCTACCAGAGGCAAAAGAGAAGAAAGGGGGGTGGAAGCTAAGTATAACATCTGATGAAAGAGCTACCACTAATATGCCTCTACATGTAGAATCAGAACGATGGAACTAAAGAATGCATCAGTGAATGTGCCTGACCGCCTAAACCCAATCTGACGACCAGTAAAAACTGGCACTGCCTGCTAAACTCATCTGTGGGAGTACTGACCGACTACTGCCCGGTACGGTCGTATCCCAAGGTAAGTAATAGATAGGCCTCTGCCCGTCCGATCGCACACTATAGTAGTAGACCGGCCTCTATCCGTCCGGTCGCACACTCCGGAGTGGCACTCGAGGGGAGCGACCCACACGAGTAAAGTAAGTAACCACAAGTAACCTGATATAGCAGGACTGGATCGTGACTCAAATCAAGTGGGAAAAATCCTCCACAAAAGATAGCCCGATCCCCCTCACCCAATCTGATGCAATAGTATAACCCGGTTAACCACCCAAAATCCGTGGTTGTCGCAACACCCTGTCATAAAGCCCAGCCTGTCCCAAATCCCCAGCAACCTGACTACACTATCCCTGCCCCCGCTCGAACCCGAGCTTGCTATCTCAGCAGTCTAAATGATAGGAGAAAGAAATAAAAGCATGGTTTCTCCTAAGTCAAATCCCAGAAGATAGTGTAGGAGTAAAAAATGACTTGGCTAAGTGATCAATTTAAACATGCAATTGTCCCAGTATTTTAGTCTATTCACAAGAGTAATCAAATTAAAGCAACGAAAGTCACGGTTACAGTCTCTATGGGATGATCTTTATTTCAAAGTCATTAATTGCTATCCTGCCACTAATCATGCTGTCCAGAATAATTAAACAAATAAAATAGAGTGATCATGCTATCGACCTCATGCCAAAAATGCCATCATCATGGATTAATTATCAATTAATTAATTCCTAGTGCATGTAAGGCTACCAACAATAAGCTAAGCCTCACTAACATTGGGACACTCTGATGTTCCTAGTGGGCATACCAAAGGAGAGGAATACAACAACCACCCACCTGAAAAGCTGACTGTCCAAAGCCCAACAGCTGAAAATACCAAGAAAATCCAATCTCCTACTCCAATGGGTCCAGCAATACCCGCAACTCTCCTGGGTACAACACAAGGTCCACAACACACATAAGTTCCCAAAACTGCTCTTACAATCACATACAAGATCAGTCCCAAAGATGTCCAAATTTCACCTATTGAAAATGCCCAGAAAATTCCCAGAAAAATATCACAGCGATCCTCGTCTCGATACCTTCGAAACGGCTATCTGTACGTCCAAAACCGAGTTCGGTAGGTCAAGATATAAATTCGGCAAGGTGGTGCACTCAAACAATTTCAGCATCAAAAACTGTAGCACTGTACACAGGGAAACAGGGATTTTCACCTCCAATAAAATCTCTGAAAAATCCAGGAAAAATACGAGTGCGTTCCTTGGGATCTGTAGATGAAAAGGTTGTATAAGCACGTTTCCGTCTGACGCTCGTGCGCGAAGATATGGCCAAATTACTTCAGTGTTGTCCCAAAAACCCACACAGAAAAAGGGTCACAATGATACCTCGGGATCCGTGCCAAAAACTCAGAACGGGAAAACGTGCTCTACACGAAAGATGAAGCCCTACCTCTTAGGAGTATGCCGGCGCAAGAATCGCTGAAAATGGAGGTCAGGGTAGCCCAGGGTAAATTTCACATCGAACAGCGACGAAGAAGAACACCGAAAATGAAACATCGCACCGCACCGTAAAATCTGGAACCTCGGGATGCGTGCACCAAAAAAACTCAAACCTCTGCACGTGGATCAAGAACTTGAAGATGAACAAATAACCTTAAGGGAGCTCGGGCAGAGGAGGCTCGAAAATGGGAGAAAAACCTCCAAAAAGGCAGCTCGGGCTGCCATTTATAGACAGTGGGGAACAATTTCGAAAATACCGAAATTGTCCCAATTTTCGGGCGCCCGGTCCGGCCCGCCCGGTTTTGGGGCGCGCACAGTGCGGCCCGGCCTGTCACTTTCGGGCGCGCACAGTGCGGCCCAGCCCAACCCGCGCAGTCGCATGGGATCCAGCCACCGTCGGACCCGCCTAGGAGCCTGCCACGTGTCCGCCGAACACGCGGCAGCCGTGCAAGCCCCGCCAAAAGTTGCCACGTGCCCCTGCCCGCAGTCAACGCGGTAGGTGGCGCCCGCGAATCAGCGGGCGCCACGTGGCGCTACCCACCGACCCTCACCTGCCCACGGTGCGGCCACCTGCCCCGCGCCTGCTCCCGCGGGCTCGTGGACCCGCCAACCCGGTGCCGCCACGTGGCAACCCCCCGGTCCACGCTCCCCCGCACGCTCCCGTGGATCGAGCGCGCGTGGGCCGCCCAATCCAGCGCTGCCACGTGGACACCCGCCGGTCCACGCCTCCAGCGGTGCACCCCGACCACTCCCCCGCTGCTCCGTGGACCAAGCCGCGTGCGCCGGCCAATCAGGGCCTGCCACGTGGCACTCCCGCCGGTCCACGGCTCCCCCATGCACCAAAAACCCTGTAAAACTTCCGGGAGCCCTTTTTGGGCATCCGGACTCAAAAATTAACAAGCAAATAGCCGTTTTCAAACGTTTTTCCGTGCTGAATCCAAATCCGACCTCCGATTGGCCTAAAACCTTTCCTAAAATTCGGCAAAAGCAGCCGAAGGCCAATCCGGCCAACAATAACTCACAGGGTCCATCTGTGGCACCCCTTTGATGCACTATGGGCCAAACACACCATCAACAGGTGTTTTGCACAGTGGATTCACGGGAAAAGCTGCATGGGGTCCAGGGGTCCTACATCCTCCCCCACTAAAAAAAAGTTTCGTCCTCGAAACAAGAAAAAGCAAAACAGACGTACCTCAATCAGAAGTCTCGAACAAAAAGGGGTAGGTATCTCTCATCTCTGTCTCCAGCTCCCAAGTAGCCTCTCGATCCTCGTGATTGCTCCACAAGATCTTCACATACAGAATGGCCTGGTTGCGCAATTCTCTCACCTCACGAGCAAGAATTCGCAACGGGCTCTCCTCGTACACCAAGTCCTCGCCGATCTCTAACGAAGTGAAGTCAATCACGTGCGACGAGTCAAAAACATATCTCCTCAGAGCTGAGACGTGGAAAACATCATGTACTCCGGCCAGGCGTGGGGGTAAGGCAACTCTGTATGCCACGGGGCCAACTCGGTCAAGTACCTCGAAGGGTCCAATAAAGCGGGGACTGAGCTTCCCACGCACTCCAAATCTCCGGACCCCTTTCGAGGGCGAGACCTTCAAGAAGACATGATCACCCACCTGAAACTCTAGGTCTCGCCGTCGAGTATCAGCGTAGCTCCTCTGACGACTCTGGGCTGTCTCAAGATGTCGGCGAATAACTCTAACTTTCTCCTCAGCCTCCAAAAGTAAATCCGGTCCCAAAGTCCTCCTCTCACCCACGTCACTCCAATACAAGGGAGACCGACACTTGCGTCCATACAACGCCTCAAACGGAGTCATCTGAATGCTCGCCTGATAGCTGTTGTTGTACGCAAACTCAACCATTGATAAGTGTCGGTACCACCCTCCTCCAAAATCCATAACGCACGCTCTCAACATATCCTCGAGGGTCTGTATGGTGCGCTCAAACTGTCCATCGGTCTGTGGGTGGAAAAGCGGTGCTAAACCTGAGCTGAGTCCCCAATGCTGACTGTAAACTCCCCCAAAAGTGCGACACGAATCTCGGGTCCCTATCAGATACAATCGAAGCATGCACACCATGAAGCCTCACTACCTCATCCAAATACAACTGCGCCAGACGCTCCAATGACCAAGTCATCTGAACAGGCAAGAAATGTACAGACTTGGTGAGTCTATCCACGATAACCCAAATCGCATCTGCTCCGCTCTGCGCCCTCGGCAATCCAGTGACGAAATCCATAGTAACGTTGTCCCACTTCCACTCGGGAATTGGAAGACTCTGCAACTTGCCAGCAGGAACCCGGTGTTCTGCCTTCACTTGCTGGCAAGTTAAACAATGAACTACAAATCTCCCAATGTCCCGCTTCATTCCGGGCCACCAAAAATGTGCCTTGAGGTCCTTATACATCTTAGTACCACCAGGATGAATGGTATAAGGTGTATAATGAGCCTCCTTCAAAATCTGGTCTCTAATCTCAGGATCCGTAGGCACACAAACTCGGTCCCTGTACCGCAGTAGTCCCGAGCTATCCACAGAGAAATCCCCTATCTGATCTGCCTGAATCTGCGATCTAATCCTCGCCAAGTGGGGGTCCTCACTCTGAGTGTCTCTAATCCTGCCCAACAGAGTGGGCTGCAAGACCAAAGACATAAGTTTAGCAGAGACCCCAGGGGATACCACCTCCAACTGTAACCGCCTCATCTGCTCGACCAACGGCGCCTGCTGCGAAATCATCAAACACAGACTCGTCCTCCTACTCAAAGCATCTGCCACAACATCGGCCTTGCCGGGATGATACAGGATACTCAAATCATAATCCTTTAACAACTCCAACCACCGGCGTTGCCTCAAATTCAGCTCCTTCTGAGTGAACAGATACTTCAAGCTTTTATGATCAGTGTATATCTCGCAATGCTCTCCATACAAATAATGCCGCCACAGCTTCAGAGCAAACACCACCGCTGCTAGCTCAAGATCATGAGTAGGGTAATTTTTCTCATAGTCCTTTAGTTGCCGTGAAGCATAAGCAATCACCCTACCGTGCTGCATCAACACACATCCCAGACCACTATGAGAGGCATCGCTGTAAATCATGAATCCTTCTCCCATAACCGGGAGAGCCAAGATCGGAGTGGTCATCAACCTCTGCTTCAGCTCCTCAAAACAGCTCTGGCAAGTCTCGCTCCAATTAAACTTAACCCCTTTCCTGGTCAGACTGTGAGGGGAGAGGAAAGCTTCGCAAAGCCTTCCACAAATCGCCGATAGTAGCCAGCCAATCCAAGAAAACTCTGCACCTC
Organism: Tillandsia leiboldiana; assembly: GCA_029204045.2. Classification (NCBI taxonomy): domain Eukaryota; kingdom Viridiplantae; phylum Streptophyta; class Magnoliopsida; order Poales; family Bromeliaceae; genus Tillandsia; species Tillandsia leiboldiana. The sequence goes on from CM055064.1 coordinate 21,975,420, forward strand.
GGTGATAGTCGTCGGCCTCGGCCAATCTCGAATAGCATCCACCTTGGCCGGATCAACCGCCACTCCTGCAGCCGAAACAACGTGGCCCAGAAAGGCAACCTCCCGGAGCCAAAACTCGCACTTCTTAAACTTGGCATACAACTTTCTTCTCTCGCAGAAGCTGTAGCACCGTCCTCAAGTGCTCCTCGTGCTCCACATCACTCCGGGAATAGATCAGTATATCATCAATAAACACCACCACAAACCGGTCCAAGAACGGCTGAAATATCCTGTTCATCAAGTCCATGAATGCGGCAGGGGCATTAGTCAACCCGAAAGGCATCACCGTAAACTCATAATGCCCGTACCACGATCTGAATGCCGTTTTGGAGATGTCCTCGGCCCTCACCCTCAGCTGGTGGTAACCGGACTGCAGATCAATCTTCGAGGACACAGACGCTCCATGCAACTGATCAAACAAATCATCTATCCGTGGAAGGGGATACTTGTTCCGGATGGTCACTTTATTCAACTCCCTATAATCCACACACAAACGAAGCGACCCATCCTTCTTCTTCACAAACAATACAGGCGCTCCCCACGGAGAAACACTGGGCCTGATAAAGCCCCTGTCCAAAAGATCCTGAAGCTGGGCCTTCAACTCCCTCAATTCGGCTGGCGCCATCCTATAGGGTGCCTTTGAGATTGGTGTAGGGTTGAGAATCGGTAGAGTCCCTGGAACCACATCAATCACAAACTCTATCTCCCTCTCCGGCGGCATCGTCGTCAACTCTGGGGGAAACACATCTGGGAACTCGCGGACAATAGGGATATCCTCGAGTCCCAGTGCCGCCGTAGGCACCTCCACAACGGTGGCCAGAAAGGCCGTGCAACCTCTGCTCATCATCCGCCTAGCTCTCGCCGAGGAAATAGTCGCTGCGAACAGCGTGCTCTGGCAACCTCTGAAGATGAACTCCTCCTGTCCTGGCTCGCGGAGAGTCACCGTCCTCTCTCTGCAGTCGATAGTGGCGGAATACCGTGACAGCCAATCCATCCCTAACACCAAGTCAAAATCCTGAAGCTGCTGCAAGACAAGCAAGTCTGCAGGCAAAATCCAAGGCCCCAACTGCACCGGGCAAGCCACACAATGCTCCCCGACATGCAAAACGTAATCAGGAATCCGTACCTCTAATGCATGTGACAAGGACTCTATCTCTATACCATGAAGGGATGCAAATGCTCGACTAATAAAAGAATGAGATGCTCCAGTGTCGAATAAAGTGCGAGTCCTAATACCAAAGAGTAGGATAATACCTGCCACCACCTGGTCTGCCGCTGAAGAATCTGCTAACTGGGCGGCATATACCCGCCCGCTCGGTGCTGGAGGTCGAGAATCGGTAGGATATGATGAAGACGGCCTACTCGCTGGAGTATAAGGCCGCTGAGCTGGTGGTCGCTGCTGCTGAGGGGAAAATGGAGCCGAGGCCGATGAAGGTGCCGAGGAAGTAGTAAGGGGGCAGGTAGCTCGCACATGTCCCGGCTGTCCACATCGAAAACATCGACCCCACCTCATGTCACAGGTATCCGACGGGTGCTGCCCCCTACAGAAAACACACCTATCTGATGGCCGGGTCTGCCACGACTGCTGCTGCGGCCGCTGAAACTGCCGCTGAGACCTGTGCTGACTCGGCTGCGACCTCTGCTGCTGCTGCGGTGGTCTCTGGGATTCACCAGGCCCTCGCCTCTCTGAACGCCCACGGCCATAAGACTGGGGCCGTGGCGGTAGAGGTGGTCTCCATGAACTGGCCTGTCCTCCGTCATCTGGGGTTGGTCGCTTCCTGTCGGAACTCTGCGCGACCGCGGCCCTCCGTCTAGCTACCACCTGACCTCCCCTCTCCACCCACTGTGCATGCTCTGCGGCTGCCTCAAGGGTCTGAAACCTCTGGGCGTGCACTAATGTGTAAATCTCTGGACGGAGGCCTGCCTCAAACAACTCCACCTGGTGCAGACCATCATGAGTGACGAAAGGCACACAGTTGAGTAACTCCATGAACTCCTGAAAATAAGCCTGAACCAATCGGTCGCCCTGCTGGAGGTTCTTCAAGTCATCCTCTAATTTCCTCCTCACACTGGTCAAGAAGTAGGTGTCCAATACCATCCGTCGGAACTCCTCCCAAGGCAGCTGTCGGGTAATCCGGAACTCTAGTGGCTCTACCCGCTGCCACCAAGCATCCGCATCTCCATCCAAACAGTGCACCGCCATGTGCACTCGGTACCTCGGATCGATGAAAAAGTCCCGAAAAAGCTTCTCCATCGCAGAAAGCCATCTCCCAACATCCCAGGGTTGTGCATCCCGCCCTGAAAATCTAGGCGGTCCTCGCTGAACAAACTTGATGAGTTTGTCGGCGATGTCCTGCTCCTCTTCCGCAGTCAGAGGCTGGATAGCTCCTGGAGCCCCACTACTAGAAGATGGCGTCGATGGCACAGAAGGTGCAACAGGGGGCACAGGGGCCTCAGGAACAGCCGGGGATGGTGTCTCTCTCTGGGCAAGGAACTGGTCCATCCTCTGCTCCTGTCGGCGCTGACCCTCCGCCAACTGGGCCACCAAGGCCCTCAGCTCGCTAAGCTCAGAGGGTCTGGACGGCTCTGGCTCATCAGGGAGTAAAGGAGTACCCCGAGTAGGCATCTGGCGTCGAGGAGGCATCCTGCCACAAGAAACCAAACATCAGCAACAAAACCCCACATGACCTAATCTAGCGAAAGTCAAAAGACATCTCCCTATTTCTGTAACCTTATGTTGTCTGCAGCCAACATAATGGTTCAACAGAAATAGACTATGTCGATCCCTCTTCACTCACAGGAAGAGTCAACTATAAAAATCACCGACTTTCGCAAAATGTCACGCCACTCACGCCCTATCATCCTAGGGTCTGCCCAAAAGCCTAGGGTTTCCTAAGTCCCAACTGACCTATCCCTAAGCTCTGATACCAACTTAATCTGTCACGCCCCGGGTGTAAACCAGAACCCGGGCCCGCCTACAGATCCGCCGTGCATGCGGTATTTCCCGCATACACGAAGCGTCGGTAACCTGCTCAAATATAAGAGATAATAATAAAAGAGCATAAAGTCAGAGCTGAACTAAAACTACTGTATCTCAGACAGAAGCTGGAAGTAAATAAAGTACAACTATAAAATAAATACAAACATCTCTCCCAGCTCACCACAAATATACAACTAGCTGGCAAAAGCCAGACCCAAAAGGAAACATAAAAGAACTGTCTGAGAAAAACCAGGTACACCAAAAACTCCAGCTAATATCCCTCGGGTGGCTCGCTATCTAATCCGCAATCCTCTTACCTCGATCAGCTACTGACGGCCCAGCAACTCCCGCAGAGGACTCTGCAAAACAAGGAGGAGGAAGAAACAAAGAAGAGACAATGGGGGAAAGTACTACTATAAAACAGTAGCCTCCCCTAGTGGGTAAAGCCTCAACTCAGACATGCCCACCAGGTCTACCATAGGCAAAAGAGAAGAAAGGGGGGTGGAAGCTAAGTATAACATCTGATGAAAGAGCTACCACTAATATGCCTCTACATGTAGAATCAGAACGATGGAACTAAAGAATGCATCAGTGAATGTGCCTGACCGCCTAAACCCAATCTGACGACCAGTAAAAACTGGCACTGCCTGCTAAACTCATCTGTGGGAGTACTGACCGACTACTGCCCGGTACGGTCGTATCCCAAGGTAAGTAATAGATCGGCCTCTGCCCGTCCGATCGCACACTAAAGTAGTAGTAGACCGGCCTCTATCCGTCCGGTCGCACACTCCGGAGTGGCACTCGAGGGGAGCAACCCACACGAGTAAAGTAAGTAACCACAAGTAACCTGATATAGCAGGATTGGATCGTGACTCAAATCAAGTGGGAAAAATCCTCCACAAAAGATAGCCCGATCCCCCTCACCCAATCTGATGCAATAGTATAACCCGGTCAACCACCCAAAATCCGTGGTTGTCGCAACACCCTGTCATAAAGCCCAGCCGTCCCAAATCCCCAGCAACCTGACTACACTATCCCTGCCCCCGCTCGAACCCGAGCTTGCTATCTCAGCAGTCTAAATGATAGGAGAAAGAAATAAAAGCATGGTTTCTCCTAAGTCAAATCCCAGAAGATAGTGTAGCAGTAAAAAGTGACTTGGCTAAGTGATCAATTTAAACATGCAATTGTCCCAGTATTTTAGTCTATTCACAAGAGTAATCAAATTAAAGCAACGAAAGTCACGGTTACAATCTCTATGGGATGATCTTTATTTCAAAGTCATTAATTGCTATACTGCCACTAATTATGCTGTCCAGAATAATTAAACAAATAAAATAGAGTGATCATGCTATCGACCTCATGCCAAAAATGCCATCATCATGGATTAATTATCAATTAATTAATTCCTAGTGCATGTAAGGCTACCAACAATAAGCTAAGCCTCACTAACATTGGGACACTCTGATGTTCCTAGTGGGCATACCAAAGGAGTGGAGTACAACAACCACCCACCTGAAAAGCTGACTATCCAAAGCCCAACAGCTGAAAATACCAGGAAAATCCAATCTCCTACTCCAATGGGTCCAGCAATACCCGCAACTCTCCTGGGTACAACACAAGGTCCACAACACACATAAGTTCCCAAAACTGCTCTTACAATCACATACAAGATCAGTCCCAAAGATGTCCAAATTTCACCTGCTGAAAATGCCCAGAAAATTCCCAGAAAAATATCACAGCGATCCTCGTGTCGATACCTTCGAAACGGCTACCTGTACGTCCGAAACCGAGTTCGGTAGGTCAAGATATAAATTCGGCAAGGTGGTGCACTCAAACAATTTCAGCATCAAAAACTGTAGCACTGTACACAGGGAAACAGGGATTTTCACCTCCAATAAGATCTCTGAAAAAGTCCAAGGAAAATATGAGTGCGTTCCTTGCGATCTGTAGATGAAAAAGTTGTATAAGCACATTTCTGTCTGACGCTCGTGCGCGAAGATATGGCCAAATTACTTCAGTGCTGTCCCAAAAACCCACACAGAAAAAGGGTCACAATGATACCTCGGGATCCATGCCAAAAACTCAGAACGGGAAAACGCGATCTACACGAAAGATGAAGCCCTACCTCTTAGGAGTATGCCGGCGCAAGAATCGCTGAAAAAGGATGTCCGGGTAGCCCAGGGGAAATTTCACATCGAACAGCGACGAAGAAGAACACCGAAAATGAAACGTCGCACCGCGCCGTAAAATCTGGAACCTCGGGATGAGTGCACTAAAAAAACTCAAAACTCTGCATGTGGATCAAGAACTTGAAGATGAACAAATCACCTTAAGGGAGCTCGGGCAGAGGAGGCTCGAAAATGGGAGAAAAACCTCCAAAAAGGCAGCTCGGGCTGCTATTTATAGACAGTGGGGAACCATTTCGAAAATACCAAAATTGTCCCAATTTCCGGGCGCCCGGTCCGGCCTGCCCGGTTTTGAGGCGCGCACAGTGCGGCCCGGCCCGTCACTTTCGGGCGCGCACAGTGCGGCCCAGTCCAACCCGCGCAGTCGCACGGGATCCAGCCACCGTCCGACCCGCCTAGGAGCCTGCCACGTGTCCGCCGAACACGCGGCAGCCGTGCAAGCCCCGCCAAAAGTTGCCACGTGCCCCTGCCCGCAGTCAACGTGGTAGGTGGCGCCCGCGAATCAGCGAGCGCCACGTGGCGCTGCCCACCGACCCTCACCTGCCCGCGGTACTGCCACCTGCCCCGCGCGCTGTGTGGACCGCGCGCTCGTGGACCCGCCAACCTGGTGCCGCCACGTGGCAACCCCCCGGTCCACGCTCCCCCGCGCGCTCCCGTGGACCGAGCGCGCGTGGGCCGCCCAATCCGGCGCTGCCACGTGGACACCCGCCGGTCCACGCCTCCAGCGGTGCACCCCGACCACTCCCCCGCTGCTCCGTGGACCAAGCCGCGTGCGCCGGCCAATCAGGGCCTGCCACGTGGCACTCCCACTGGTCCACGGCTCCCCCATGCACCAAAAACCCTGTAAAACTTCCGGGAGTCCTTTTTGGGCATCCGGACTCAGAAATTGACAAGCAAATAGCCGTTTTCAAGCGTTTTTCCGCGCTGAATCCAAATCCAACCTCCGATTGGCCTAAAACCTTCCCTAAAATTTGGCAAAAGCAGCCGAAGGCCAATCCAGCCAACAATAACTCACAGGGTCCCTCTGTGGCACCCCTTTGATGCACTATGGGCCAAACACACCATCAACAGGTGTTTTGCACAATGGATTCACGGAAAAAGCTGCATGGGGTCCAGGGGTCCTACATAACAAATATGAGAGCAAAAGTAAGTATATGCTAGAGAAAGGAAACTGAACATCTGTAGATAAGTAAAATCCAAAATACAGCTGTAACTAAAGATACATACAACTCTCCGAAATCTCACTCTACGAGTGTCCAGTACAAAAGGGGAAACTCAAAAGGGGTACTGCTACCTCTATGCTATACTGACTCGGGTAAGTGACTAGCCGGCCACGCCCTTTCCTCGATCAGAAGACTCCACACGGGAAGGAGTCGGAACCGCCGCCTCAGGAATACCTGCACCGCAGCGGGTGTGAGAACTACTACATAAGGTAGTTCTCAGTGGGTACCGTCCTCAAAGCACACGGTATGCCCACTAAGTCCACCGAAAACATAAACAGATAGATAGATAGATAAGGAAAGCTGTAAATCTACAACTAAATGCTCAAAGAAGTACTGAACTATGAATCATGCAAGGAACCTCACTCACACATGTCACCGAATCGCAATGACTGTCCCACTTTTGGACCAGTCAAGCCTGCGCTCATCTACTGCCACTACGCCCAAACAGGACTTGGTCTTACGTAGGGTGTCCCTCAAGGACTATCTCAGTAACCTCATCGCAGCCTCGTCAGGCTCGGCATCATCATCGCATCCGGAGCGTAGCTCGCGGGGAGCGACCCCGCGAACTCAAGTATCTCATAACTGGCATAAATCCAGGCTCAGCAAGCTAAAATCCATGATCAAATAGATCGGAACCACAGTGAACATACGACTCACTCTCATGTCAAAGTCGGAGTAAACTCCACGACTCAATCTGAGGTGCTCACATAGAACCCCCAACGACACTAGTATATCTATAGAAATCATAAAATATCTCCTCGGCCCCCCGGCACGAGAGAACATGCACCCTGAACCCATGTCACATTTCTAGAAGCCTCAGGAATTTTTAAACCATTTTTAAAAGCTAATTTTTCCAACAAAAAGGGTTTCCGGATTTTTAAAACAGTTCAGGAGCTTGAATAAAGCCAATTAAACATGCAGTCTAGTGTCATATGTTTTTAAAACAGTTGAGGAGCTTGAATAAAGCCAATTAAACATACAGTCTAATATCTCCTCGGGGCCCGCGGTGCTGCGCGCCCTTCGCGCGGCCTGCGGCACCGCGCGCACCTCGCGCGCGGTCCGCAGGGCTGCGCGCGGCCCGCGCAGCGCCCGCGGCGCTGCTCACGGCCTGCGCAGGGCCCGCGGCACTGCGCGCGGCCAGCGCGGGGCTCGCGGCGCCGCGCGCCCAGCGTCCGCAGGGCAGCGCGCGGCCCGCGCGGTGCCCGCGGCGCTGCACGCCCTGCGTGCGACCTGCAGCACCGCGCGTGGTCCGCAGGGCTGCGGGCGGCCTGCCCAAGCTGCGTGCAGCCGCCCCCCTGGGCGCGATGCCCTGGCGCGCCCGCACAAGTTGCACGGCGCCCAGGGCACGCCCTCCGCAGGCTGCGCAGCATTTTGCTGCGCGCCTGCGGCAGCAAGGGCCTGCTCCGCGCGCGGCGCTCATGCGCGCCGCGCAGCGAGTCGCCTCAGCCGCGCCCGCCCTTGCGCTCGCGCGGCTCACCCCGCTGCACACACCTCGGACAAACAGTCCGCAACCACAGCCACACGCGCACTTAAAAAAAATAAAAAAACAAAAACCCAATAAGCTCAAAAACCCTAAAAAAAAAACTAAAATTTCACCTAACTCACTTAAGGTCGACGCGAGCACCTTCGCGCTCCTCTCGGCCACCAACAGGAGGACTACAACCAGCTCAACTTCAAAGTCCCACTCTTCTTCTACTTCCTCTCCTTCTTCTTCTTCCTTTTTCTCCCTTTTCTTCTTTCTCTGCTACTCTCAAAGCTCCAGAGGAGAGGTGGGCTAGGTGGTGGTGACTTGGCAACAAGTGGATAAGGATGCCAATAAAATAATCTACAGGCAACACTTTATAAATAAAAAAAATTAATTAAGGCTAATTAATGTAAGAAGAGGATTAATTTAAAAGTAAAACTCACCTACCTCACTTCCAAAACCCACAACCTACATCCACTGTCACCAAGCAGAGGAAAACCAAAATTAGCATTAACTAATTAATTAAAATAATAAAATAATCCAAAAAGCCCAACTCCAACTCACTTTTCGCCTTCGGGCCCTCCGTCGCCGTCCGGAACCTCCCGAACTCTGCTGTAATTTGAAAATACACGCGCTCGCACCTTTCCTCAGTCGAAAAGCTCGTCGGTGGAGTCGATAAGCTCAAATCCAAAATTGCGGTATTCTACATTAGCTGTACTTGGATTAGGCGGTGAGGTTACATGGAGTGCCCGCCTCTATTGTATCAGATTGAGATTCGAGATTTGCGTCACGTTTTTGGAGGAGCTTACATGACGCCTTGGGCACGCAGCTTAGATTCGGTACAGCTTAGATCCGCTTGAAGCATTATTTGGACGCAGGTGTCGATCACCGCTTTACTGGAGCGATGTGTTAGAGGCGGACTTTGGGGCCAGAGTTACTGCGAGAGGCAGAGGAAAAGGTCAGAGTGATCAGGCAGCATCTTCAGACCGCTTAGAGCAGGCAGAGGAGTTATACCGATGTGCGGCGACGAGACCGAGAGTTTCTGGTAGGAGATCATGTTTTTCTGAAGGTCTCGCCGTCCATGGGGGTCATGAGATTTGGGATTCGTGGGAAGCTGAGCCCTCGTTATATTGGTCCTTTCTAGGCATTGGAGCGCATACGGCCAGTTGCCTACAGGCTTGCACTTCCTCCCAGACTTGCTGGTGTTCACGATGTGTTTCATGTATCCACTCTGAGGAGGTATGTTTATGACCCGTCGCACATCATCGACTTCACCCTATTGGAGATCACTGAGGACTTGAGCTATGTCAAGCGGCCACTGCAGATTTTAGACCGTGAGGTGAGGGAGTTACGCAGCCGGGCTATTCCTTACGTGAAGATTCTATGGAGCAGCCATAGCGAGCGCGAGGCTACTTGGGAGCTGGAGTCAGCGATGATGGACGCCTACCCCTACTTGTTCGAGGCCCCGGCTTGAGGTATGACTTTTGTTTCGAGGATGAAACTTTTTCTTGTAGTGGAGGATGTAGTGGTCCAGATTCCCATGCAACCTTTCCGGTGAATCCACTGTGTAGAACACCTAGTGTTGGTGTGTCTGGCCCATAATGCATCAAAGGGATGCCACAGATGGACCCTGTGAGGTATCTTTAGCTGGTTTGGCCTTCGGCAGCTTTTACCGAATTTTTGAAAAGGTTTTGGACCAAACAGAGGTTGGATTTGGATTCAGCGCAGAAAAACGCTTGAAAACGGCTATTTGCTTGTTTATTTCTAAGTCCGGATGCCCAAAAAGGGACTCCCGGAAGTTTTAGTGATATTTGGTGCATGGGGGGGGGGGACCGTGGACCGCCGGCGAGCCACGTGGCAGCCCTTGATTGGCCAGTTTGCAGCGCTCGGTCCACCGGGCGACGCGGCAGGGTGTATAGGCCCGGCGCAGGACACGTGGCAGGCGCGGATTGGCTGGCTCCTAGCATGCGGTCCACGGAGCTTGCGTGGCGGTGCACGGGCCAGGCGGGGGGACACGTGTCATTACCTGGTTGGTCGGTGCACGCGGCGCGGTCCACGGAACCCAAAAGTGGGTGCGTGGACCAGGTGTATGGGACACGTGGCAGGTTTTGATTGGCCGGCTCAAGGCACGCGATGTACGGAGGCGATGGGGGGTTGCCTCGGGGCACGTGCGCGCACAGTGGTCAGGCGGCGCTGTCAGCCGCACGTGGCCGCGCTCGAGTGCGGGCCACGTGTCGCCCCGCTACTAGCGGGCCGTACCTACCCCGGTTGACCAGGCGGGGACACGCGGCCGAAGCTCAGCCGCCCCGGGGTCGAAACTGCGACCCGGGCTCGCCAACAGATCCGCCACCTATGCCCAACCCGCATAGGCGAAGCGTCCTACCTGCAAAAAGAGCTACAGCTAACAGATATCAGAGCTAAAAGATAAAACTGCTATAGAAATGAAATCAACCGCTGTACAACTGAAGATAAAACAACAAGGTCCATCTCCCAAAAATGATAATCATACAATAACCTCAAGTACAAAACTCATAGCTCAACAGGGAGATATCTCAAATACAACATCAGTGTACCAGCTCTCAATACATCATATCCTCACTACAACAGTCTCTCAAAGAGGAAATAAATACTAATCTACCGACTATGCTGAAGATCTCTTCAAAAAGGGGGGGGGGGGGGGGGGTACCGCTACTCTCCAATGGGTCAGGATCTAGCTCGCTACTCCCTCACCGCGAACAGCAACCGCAGAAACGGCAACACCCGCCACGACTCGGCAAAACAAGGGAGAGAAAGGACAAAAGGGGGAAAAACCCCCGACGGGCGTGAGAACTACGCTAAAAGGGAGTTCTCAGTGGGTATCGCCAATAGGCCCGACGATCAGCCCACCAAGACCTCAAGAGGCAAAAGATAACTAATGCAGTAAAACTTTAAAGAAGAAGCAGAAGACACTCTACAGCTACCATGCCTCTATCTGAATGCTCAAATGGGGAAACTCTGATAAATATATGCAACACTCGCACACGAGGTGCTCAATCGACCCAATCGAGCTGACTGCCACATCGGGTCCAGTCAAACCTGTGCCCACCTACAACCACCTCCCGCGGACGGGCAGGAATTACGTAGGGCGTCCAAACGGACTAACTCGCTATTGAGTAGTGGCTCGTGCAGGCTATAGTCATAATCCATGCTCTCTCTCTCAGAGCGGATAGACTCAAGATGCTCAACCTCTCACACCATGGTCAAAGAACTCACAACGACCACGGGACCACCGTCAAACCCCGACGGTTCCCAACAATACTAGCACTGGTCTAAACACAGCTACTAGACTCCACTCGGTCCCCCAGGCACGAGTGTAACAAAAAGTATCTGCCTGAATAAACCCAATCGATAGACCAGTAATCACTGGTACTGCCTGCTCTGCTGGTACGGTCGCATCCCAAGGTAAGTAACAGATCGGCATCGAACCGTCCGATCGCACACAAAAGTAAGTAACAGACTGGCCTCGATCCGTCCAGTCGCACACTCCGGAGTGGCACTCGAGGGGAGCGACCCACACGAGTAAAGTAACTCTGTCATCAGTATCACCAGTATCAAGTATCACGGTATCGAGTATCTCTGTAACCACTGTCTCATAATAGCAGGACTGGATCAAGACTATGATCAAAGTGGGAAACTCCGTCCCCTAACAAAACCCCGATCTGACGCAATAGTACTCAAAAAGTGGGAAACACCATCCACTAGAACAAATCTGATACCCAATCTGATGCAATAGTCAACATCCGGTCAACCGCCCAAAGTCCGCGGTCACCGCAATAACCCACGACCCACAATTGGGTAAAATAATCAAGATCCGGTCAACCGCCTACTGTCCGCGGTTGCCGCAATAACCCACGATCCAACATCAAGCACACCCTGTCTCTGACCCGAAGGTCCCAGCTACACTATCCCAAATCTCTGCTCGAACCCGAGCAACACAGACCGCCTGACTAACAGGAAGGAGAAAGGAATAACATGGTTTCTCCTAAGTCAAGTTCCAATATGTAGTGCAGCAGTAAAAGATGGCCTAACTATATGTCCATACAAGCATGCATTTGTCCTCAAGAAGAATAAAGAAAATAAACCTCATGCCAGAATTAGCAATGACCATACCTGTCCATGGTTTTCGATCCATAATCACTCCTTGGAGTAGAACCTGCACATAACTACATAATCCTATCCCATTGTACAAACCAGCCTCATAAAAGGGTTATGTGCTAACATGACATGATAATTAATCATATAGGGTAACCTTGCCTTAGGTAAGCTTCCACTAATCATCAACCTGAATGTCTGATTCATACCATTGTCATAATATGAATAATTAACTTGCAATCCCCATAAATCAACAATGTTAAGCTTACCAATCAATCCCAGGTATTGTACCCTACACCTGCATGCAATTCTAACATATAGAGTTAGAGAACCGTCCACCGGTTCTCGGAATAAAGCACCCACCTGAAAAGCTGACTGTCCAAAGCCCAACAGCTGAAAACACCAAATAACTCTAATCCCTTGCTCCAATAAGTTCAGCACACCCGTAACTCTCCTGGCACAATACAAAGTCCACTAATCATCACTAGGCTCCCAATTATAGCACTTAAAACCACATACAACCTCGAATTCTGAACTGTTAAATTATCACCTGCAGATATTGCCTAGAAAATTCCAATAAAAATATCACAGCAATTCTTGCGTCGATAGCTTCGAAACGGTACCTTGCACGCCCAAATCGGAGTTCGGTAAGTCAAGATAAAAATTCGGCAAGGGGGTACACTCATACAAAAATCTGTGTTAAAACTGTACACTGTTCACTGAGAAAACAGTAATTTTCACCTCTGATGAAATCTCGGAAAAATCCAAGAAAAATACGAGCCGTTCCTTGCGATTAGTAGATGAAAAAGTTGTATAAGCTCGTTTCCGGCTGACGCTCGTACGCAAAGATATGGCCAAAATACCCCGCTGCTGTCAAGGAAGTCCACACAGAAAATGGGGTTACAGTTTGCCTCGGGATCCGTGCCAAAACCTCGAACGGGAAAGTGCGACCAAAACAAAAGATGAAGTCCTACCTCTTAGGAGTCTGCCGGCGCAAGAATCACAACAAAATGATCTCGGGGTAGCCCAGGGGAGCTAAAACACTGTCGCTGCGCCGAAGAAGAACACTAGAAAGCAACATCGCGCCGCACCGTAAAATGGGGAACCTCGGGATGCGTGCTCCCAAAAATCCCAAAACTCTGCAGGAAGATCAAGGACTTGAAGATGAAAATCTTCCAAGAAGGGAGCTCGGGGAGATCTTGCAAGGGCTGAGAGAAAAAGAGCAGAAAAGAGGGCTCGGGCTGCCTATTTATAGGCTGAAGAAAACAATTGGGAAAATTCCCATCTTGTCCCAACTTCCGGGCGCCCGGTCCGGTCCGCCCGAATTCGGGCGCGCACAGTGCGGCCCGGCCCGCCAAGTTTCGGGCGCGCACAGTGCGGCCCGGTCCACCACACAGCCCAGTCCACTACTCCCCCGGGCCCCACTGCACCCGGTGCACCTGCGCCCGCAAATGGCGACGCGACACGTGGCCCGGCAACCCGTGCACCGCGCACGTCGCGCTGTGGACCGCGCACGTCGCGGCTGACCCGGGCCCGTACGGCCACCTGCCCCGCCGTACGGCCACCTGCCCCGGTCAACAACTCCACCGATTGCGTGGACCGGGAGCACAACACCGGACCAACTACCTCACACCACGTGTCCACCCGGTCTACCGTGCACCCGGGCCCAAATTCAGTGGACCGCGCCTGCTGCACCGGCCAACCGGAGAGCGCCACGTGGCCCGCCCCCGGTGCATGACCTCCGCGGTGGACCGCGCGCCTGCCCACGCGCCCGGGCGCCTGCCCGCGCCCTGCCCGCGCCGCGTGCCGTCGCGTGCCGCCTGCCCGAGGCGGCGCCGCCGCCCGTCGGCGCCGCCCGCCGCCGCCGGCGACTACCGGAGGTACTGTTCCGGCATGAACAGTAACCGCCAACCCAAAAACATCAAGCAAATAGCCCATCTTGACCGTTTTCGCGCGCTGATTCCAAAAACGACGTCCATTTTGCCAAATTCCAATCCTATAATTTGCCGGAGGCTCCCGGAAAGGTATTTTTAATCCGAATTTCGCGCCGAGCCTAAATTCGATATCCACTCCGTGCGTAAACTCTTCTAAACATCCAATGGGGTCCCCCGATTACCTACGAGATCCATTTTAAGCCCCAAGTCCATCTCTTGTGTCCAAATTGGCTCGCGAACACCGCCGACATGCCACGTAGGCTTCCAGAAGTTGCTGGTCACACTGTAGAAGCCCTGCAAAGATCCGGGTCACCACAGCCCCGCACACGCTGTCCGCTGTTCGGGGACACGTGGCAGGCACGGGGAGTTTCGGGCGCTGGTCGAATGGTTGTCGCGGTGCGACCGCGGATTCGGGCGCTCGAAAGGGAGCACCCGAATCCAGCCCAAGGATGGCTTGTGGGCTGGGCCTATAAATAGACTCTTTGAGCCCTTCTTTCTCTCTTTTCTGGATTTCTTTTCACATAAGGCTTTAGGAAATTTCTCCCTCTCACAATGCCATATATTTTGGAGGACTGAGGATTTTTGGAGGACACGACTTCGGCGTTTACTGCGATTCGGCGCACACCGATGCTCCTACACCGGCGGCCTGTTTCGTCGCATTTCAGTGCGCGGACTCCCCCAGCTTACTCCGACCTCCGTTTAAGGCGATTGTTTCGCCGTTGGCTTCACGACAGGTAGGGCTTCAACTTTGGTGTTTTGAGCTCCACCTCTTTTCGAGTTTATCTTGGAGTTTCCCGAGCTTCTTTTTGACCCTTTTTCTTTCGCGGAGTTTTTGACAGCACTTTGGTATTTCGGCGATATCTTCACGCACAGGCGTCGGATGGAGGCGCGCCTGTAGTCGTTTTGCATCTACACAGCGCAAGGAATATCCTCAAATTTTCCTGGATTTTTCTGAGTTCTCCCCAAAGGTGAAAAACCCCTTTTTCCTAAGCTTAGTGCTACAGATTTTGTATATGGGTTGTTTTAAGGTGGTCACCTTGCAGAATTTATATCTTAGTGTACGAAACTCGGTTTTGAACGTGCAGGTACTCGTTTTGATCGGCTCGTCGCGACGATTGTGATAGTATTTTTTTCTGGAATTTTCAGAGCCTTTCTCGCAGGTGAAAACAGTGCAACTCTAGACTGTTAGTGTAGGGACAGCTTGTATTGGTGTAATTGTATGTTTTGGGGTAATTGTGAACACTGTTGTGGCGGTTATTTGGTCTGAGCGAGGACTTCACTTTGGACTTGGATTTAGCGTTCGAGGTGGGTGTTGTTGCGAATCTCTTACTTTTGACTACCCACTAGGTTTATTGGAGTGTTTTCCATATTAGAAGGCTAATTGCACCCAATTAGCAATATTTGCATGCTTGTTATGATCAAAGGCCATTCATTTTCCTTGAGAGCATTGTACACGTGGTATAGGCAGGCATAGGTTGTTGGTATTTATGTTCTTATGCTATTATTATTATTATTAAAACTGGGAATAGCATGCTCGAGCAATGTAAGAACATCGATACCTTTATTTCTTTTGTATCATCTTGGGACATTAGCATGCTTGTATGGACACCTAGTTAGGCCACTATTCATTGCTACACTATCATATTGGGACTTGACTTAGGAGAAACCATGCTTTTCCTTTCTCCTTCCTTGTTATTCAGGCGGTCTGTATTGCTCTGGTGCGAGCAGGGGTTTGGGGTAGTGTAGCCGGGACTTTGGTGTCAGGGACGGGTTGTGCTGGATTGTGGTTGGCAGGGTTTTGCGGTGACCGCGGACTTTGGGCGGTTGACCGGAGGTCAGTTATAGGACTTGATTATAGACGGCAGGGTATTGCGGCAACCGCGGATATTGGGCGGTTGACCGGATATTCATTTATGCATCAGATTTGGTATCAGATTTCTCTAGTGGACGGAGTTTCCCACTTATTGAGTACTTTTGCATCTGTTTGAGGGTCGGTGTCTTCTTTAGTGGATGGGTTTTCCCACTTAGATCAGAGTCGTGATCCAGTCCTGCTGATTTACGATACTCATGATACTTGTTACTGAGATACTTTACTCGTGTGGGTCGCTCCCCTCGAGTGCCACTCCGGAGTGTGCGATATACATACTTTGAGTCCTTGAGACTCCTATCCCTTATCGGTGTTATGCGTCGGCCAGCATACCCGATTTGTCAGGCACAGCAGGCAGTACCAGTTTTACTGGTTGTCACACCCCGGGGTCGATACTGCGACCCGGACCCGCCAACATATCCGCCGCCCATACGAGAAGCCCCGTATAGACGTAGCGACTAACCTGCAAGAGAACCTCTAATCTAGGAGATAACAGAGCTGAAATAATAAAAGCTGAAGTAAAAGACATAACATACAACTACCTCTCAAGTATAAATACAAAACATCCTCACCACAAAATACAAAAGTCTCCCAGATAGCAGGAAAGAAAAGGTACAACTCGATACCTCACTACAAAAGTCTCTCGACATGACACACTCCAAAATAAAGCAGGGGTACAACTAAACACACACGCTGAAGAAGACGAGAAGGGATCTATCTCGCGACTCCCTTACCTCGGTCTGATGGAGCTGGATCAGCAACAGGAACAGCAGGAACTGGAGCAGAAGTCCCTGGGGAAAAGACACCACGACGGGTGTAGAACTACATCCCACAGTAGTTCTCAGTGGGTGCCGCCAACAAGCCCGACGGTCTGCCCACCAAGTCTACTAGAGGCATAAAGTAACAAATGGAATGCTGTAATGAAAAGCTGGAAGGGTAAAGTCTACAGCTACTATGCCTCTATCTAGATGCTCAAGGAGTGAAACAAGGAGAACAGTATGCCACAACTAACTCCCACAGATATCACCCAATCTAAACTGACTGCCATATCAGTCCAGTCAAACCTACACCTGCCTACTGGTGTAGGTATGTCCGTAGCTGCCGAAACTGGCTCAGCCAGAGGGACTAAAGCATCGACAAGTCGCGATAGAGAGCTCAAACTCACGCCGGTACTACAACCCGGTATCTCGCTCAATCTCAACGCCGGTACTACAACCCGGTATCTCGCCTACTCCGGAGTGGCACTCGAGGGGAGCGACCCACACGAGTAAAAATATCCGCGCATCTCTGTCGAGCACAAATGTGGCTCATGCAGGCTATGATCCAAATCCTCGATCAACAAGATCGGCAATAACCAACAATCACTGTCTCACCCACTGACTAGAATCCACCCCACTGAGACTCACTGTCACTCTGACAGCTCTGAAGAACCCAGATCTACCATCACTATCACTCTCCCAAAGAAAGCTGGTCTACAGACTGCTATCAACTCCACTCGGTCCCCAGACACGAGTGCAAAAGCATCCCACAACCACCCGACCTCCCAGCCCAGGACCTGGGCGAGAAAAGCTAAGTCCAGGAATGATAAGTATAATATGTGATGTGGGAATGTGTATAGCAATAAAGAAACCTAGCCCAAGTTGCAGTTTTCTACAGTCTGGCTGAACATGATACATATGACAGGGGTGCTAGGTCAAGTTCCAAGATTTACTTAATTAGCATGCAGTAGGACTCACAATAAGATCACAGATTCGACAACTGATAAACAGGAATACTAACGTACAGTTTACACATGCCAATAAGTCCCATTTCTAACATGCATGGTCCAACCAACATAGAATTAGCACGCAGTCCATAGATTTTGAAAGCAAGGTCACCCACCTGAACTCGCTAACTGTCCGGGGTCGTACAGCTGCGAAAGTCCAGAAACAGCCCAAAACAGTATCTCCGCAGATCCAACAATACAGTAGCAGTGCTCAAGACATCCTGGGTACAACATAAAGTCCACAATTACACTTCAATTCCAAAACTGTCCATAAAAACATACACAGAATTTCAGTCACAAAGTTGTCCCTTTTTAACCTGCAGAAAATGCCCAGGAAATTCCAATAAAAATATCACAGTGATCCTCGCGTCGATATCTTCGAAACGGTACCCTGCACGCCCAAATCCAAGTTCCGAAGGTCAAGATATAAATTCGGCAAGGTGGTGTACTCAAACGATTTCCTGCGTCAAAATGTAACACTGTACACAGAAGAACAGGAATTTTCACCTCAAAATAAATCTCTGAAAAATCTAAGGAAAAATACGAACGCGTTCCTTGCGATCTGTAGATGAAAAAGTTGTATAAGCACGTTTTCGTCTGACGCTCGTGCGCGAAGATATCGCCTCCCCAATCCGCTGCTCTCACAAAAACCCTCACAGAAAAAGGGGGACCAATGTTACCTCGGGATCCGAGCCAAGGAGTCAAAATACTAATGCGCGATCAAAATGAAAGATGAAGCCCTACCTGTTAGGAGTGTGTCGGCGCAAGAATCACCAAAAACCAGTGTCGGGGTAGCCCAGGGTAACCTTCACTCTGAACTTGCGACGAAGAGGAACACCAAGAAAGAAACATCGCTCTGCGCCGTAAAATCTAAAACCTTGGGATGCGAGCACTCAAAAATTCAGAAACTTTGCAGCAAGAACCAGCACTCGAAGATGAAAATCTGCACTAAGGGGAGCTCGGGGAGATGGTGTCTCGAGGTGGCCGAAATTGGAGATGAAACTCCCCTCGGAAAGCAACTTGATGAAAAACCAAACCAACAATTCCAAAAATACCCGTTGTGTCCCCCAAAACAGCAAACACCGGTAGAAGCCGCTCCCCGTGCCGCCACGTGTCCCCGGGGAAGTCAACACGCGCACAGTGCCGCGGCGACAGCGCGGCATGGCGCGCACGCGCGCACGCGGCCCGAGGCACCAAATACTGTTCCGTGGACCGGGTGCACAGAGCCGACCAATCACATAGTGCCACGTGTCCCCCGGTCGGTCCACTGTGCACCCAAGAAACTCCGTGGACCGCGCCTCCTGGACCGACCAACCAAGAAACGCCACGTGGCACGGCCCTGGTGCACGCCCGCCGCCGCGGACCGCGCGCCTGCCCGCGCCCTGCCCGCGCCGCGCGCCGCCGCTGTGCCGCCTGCCCGAGGCTGCGCCGCCGCCCGCCGGCGCTGCCCGCCGCCGCCGGTCGCCGCCGGCGATCGCCGGAACAGTAAAGTTACTGTAGCAACCTCCAAAAAAAACAAGTAAATAGCCCATCTTGACCGTTTTCGCGCGCTGATTCCAAAAACGGTGTCCATTTTGCCAAATTCCGCTCCTCTAATTTGTCGGAGGCTCCCGGAAAGGTATTTTTTATTCGAATTTCGCACCGAGTCCAAATTTGATATCCAAATTGCGCGGAAACACTTCTAAACATCCGACGGGGTCTCCCGGTTGCCCACGTGGTCCATTTGAAGCCCCGAGTTCAATACTTGTGTCCAAATTGGTGCACGAACACCACCGGGATGCCCCATAGGCCTCCAGAAGCTGCAGGTGACACTGTAGAAGCCCTGCAAAGATCCGGGTCACCACATTCTCCCCCACTAAAAGGAAGTTTCATCCTCGAAACAAAAATAATGCAGGACAGGCGTACCTCAACCAGAAGTCTCGAACAGAAAAGGGTAGGCATCTCTCATCTCCGTCTCCAGCTCCCAAGTAGCCTCTCGCTCCTCGTGATTGCTCCACAAGACCTTCACATAGGGAATGGCCCGGTTGCGCAATTCCCTCACCTCACGAGCAAGAATCCGCAACGGCCGCTCCTTGTAGACCAAGTCCTCGCCGATCTCCAGAGAAGTGAAGTCAATCACGTGCGATGGATCAAACACATATCTCCTCAGAGCTGAGACGTGGAAAACATCGTGAACTCCGGCCAAGCGTGGAGGAAGAGCAACTCTGTAAGCCACAGGGCCAACTCTGTCAAGTACCTCGAAGGGTCCAATAAAGCGGGGACTGAGCTTCCCACGCACTCCAAATCTCCGGACCCCTTTCGAAGGCGAGACCTTCAGGAAGACATGATCACCAATCTGAAGTTCTAGGTCTCGCCGCCGAGTATCTACGTAGCTCCCCTGACGGCTCTGGGCTGTCTCAAGGTGTTGGCGAACAACTCTGACTTTCTCCTCAGCCTCTAACAGTAAATCTGGCCCCAAAGTCCTCCTCTTACCCACGTCACTCCAATACAGGGGCGACCGACACTTGCGTCCATACAACGCCTCAAACGGAGCCATCTGAATGCTCGCCTGATAGCTGTTGTTGTACGCAAACTCAACCAATGGTAAGTGTCGGTACCACCCTCCTCCAAAATCCATAACGCACGCCCTCAACATATCCTCTAAGGTCTGAATGGTGCGCTCGGACTGCCCATCAGTCTGTGGGTGGAAAGCAGTGCTGAATCTGAGCTGAGTCCCCAAAGCTGACGTAAGCTCCCCTAAAACCGTGACACAAACCTCGGGTCCCGATCTGAAACAATAGACGCTGGTACCCCGTGCAGCCTCACTACCTCGTCCAAATATAACTGTGCCAGACGCTCCAAAGACCAAGTCATATGTACAGGCAAGAAATGTGCAGACTTGGTGAGTCTATCCACAATCACCCAAACCGCGTCGGCTCCACTCTGCGCTCGGGGCAATCCTATAACAAAATCCATAGTGATGTGGTCCCACTTCCACTCGGGAATTGGAAGACTCTGTAACTTGCCAACAGGAACCCGGTGCTCAGCTTTCACTTGCTGGCAAGTCAAACAATGAGCCACAAATCTTCCAATGTCCCGCTTCATTCCGGGCCACCAAAAATGTGCCTTGAGGTCCTTATACATCTTAGTACCACCAGGATGAATGGTATAAGGTGTATAATGGGCCTCCCGCAAAATCTGGTCTCTGATCTCAGGATCCGAAGGCACACACACTCGGTCCCTGTACCGCAGTACTCCCGAGCTATCCACTGCAAAATCCCCTAGCTGATCAGCCTGAATCTGTGATCTGAACCTCTCCAAATGGGGGTCCTCACTCTGTGTCTCCCTGATCCTGTCCAACAGGGTGGGCTGCAAGACCATAGACATAAGTCTAGCAGAGACCCCAGGGGATACCACCTCAATCTGGAGTCGCCTCATCTGCTCAATCAGCGGTGCCTGCTGTGTAATCAACATGCTTAAGCTCTGCACTGACCTCCGACTCAAAGCATCTGCTACTACATTGGCCTTGCCGGGATGATAAAGGATACTCAAATCGTAATCCTTTAGTAACTCCAACCACCGGCGTTGCCTCAGGTTCAGCTCCTTTTGAGTAAACAGATACTTTAAGCTCTTATGATCCGTATAGATCTCACAATGCTCACCGTAGAGGTAATGCCGCCACAGCTTCAATGCAAATACCACAGCTGCCAACTCCAAATCATGAGTAGGGTAATTCTTTTCATAATCCTTTAATTGCCGTGAAGCATAAGCAATTACCCTACCATGCTGCATCAAGACACAATCTAAACCGCTGTGCGAGGCGTCACTGTAAATCACGAAGCCATCACCCATCACTGGCAGTGCAAGAACTGGTGCTGAGATCAATCTCCTCTTCAGCTCCTCGAAACTCTGCTGACACTGCTCAGTCCAAATAAACCTCGTCCCCTTCCTAGTCAAACTGGTCAGGGGAGTAGAGAGCTTCGCAAAGCCCTCTACGAACCGACGGTAGTAGCCTGCTAAACCCAGAAAACTCCGTACCTCGGTAACCGTCGTCAGTCTCGGCCAATCCCGAACTGTATCGATCTTCGTCGGGTCGACTGCCACTCCAGCGGCTGATACGATGTGGCCCAAGAATGCAACCTCCCGAAGCCAGAACTCACACTTTTTTAGCTTGGCATACAGCTTCCTCTCACGTAGAAGCTGCAGCACTATCCTCAAGTGCTCCTCGTGCTCTACATCGCTCCGAGAGTAGATCAAGATGTCATCAATGAATACAACCACAAATCTGTCCAAGTACGGCTGAAATACCCGGTTCATCAAATCCATAAATGCAGCAGGGGCATTAGTCAACCCAAATGGCATAACCGTAAACTCATAATGCCCGTACCGGGATCTAAAAGCCGTCTTGGGGATGTCCTTGGCCCTCACCCTCAACTGGTGGTAACCAGACTGAAGATCAATCTTCGAAAACACTGAAGCTCCCTGCAGCTGGTCGAATAGATCATCAATCCGCGGTAGAGGATACTTATTCCGGATGGTCACTTTATTCAACTCTCGGTAATCAACACACAAACGAAGTGACCCATCCTTCTTCTTTACAAATAATACTGGCGCTCCCCACGGAGAAACACTGGGCCTAACAAAGCCCCTATCCATCAAATCCTGAAGCTGGGCCTTTAACTCTCTCAACTCAGCAGGCGCCATCCTATAAGGTGCCTTTGAGATTGGTGTGGTTCCTGGTGCCACATCAATCACAAACTCTATCTCCCTCTCCGGCGGCATAGTCGTCAGCTCCGGGGGAAACACATCTGGGAACTCGCAGGCAACAGGAATATCCTCGAGTCCCAGTGCCGCCGTAGGCACCTCCACAATCGTCGCCAGGAAGGCGGTGCAGCCTCTACTCATCATCCGCCTAGCCCTCGCCGAAGAAATCGTCACGGCAAACAAAGAGCTCTGGCAGCCTCGGTAAACAAACTCCTCCTGTCCCGGCTCACGGAGGGTCACTGTCCTCTCCCTGCAATCTATGGTAGCATAGTACCTCGACAACCAGTCCATACCAAGCACAACATCGAAATCCTGGAGCTGCCGCAAGACAAGCAAGTCTACCGGCAAAATCCAGGATCCCAACTGCACAGGGCAACCCCTACAATACTCCTCGACATGCAAGACATGATCTGGTAACTGAACCTCTAATGCATGCGATAAAGAAACTACCTCTATACCATGTAGGGATGCAAATGCTCTACTGATAAATGAATGTGATGCACTAGTATCGAAAAGAGCACGAGTACGAACTGCAGAAACCAAAATAATACCTGCGACGACCTGCTCTGCTGCAGTAGCATCCTCAATCTGAGCGGCATAGACTCGACCGCTCGGTGCCGGGGGACGTCGCTCTGGCTGCCGCGAAGATGACGAAGCATAATCCGGTCTACTATAGGCCGCAGAAAGTCCAGCTGGCTGATGAGGAACAGATGGTGCTGAAGCTAAGGAAGGAGCTGGATGACCGGCTCTGGGGCATGCGCTCGCAAAGTGACCAGTCTGCCCGTAGCGAAAACATCGGCCCTGTCTCTGCGGGCACAGGGTCGGTGGGTGCGGTCCTCCACAAATAACACAACGATCAGGGCGCGGCTGCCGAGAAGTCTGCTGCTGCTGCGAAGACTGCTGCGGTCGGGGTGGTCGGCGCTGCTGCTGATGAGACTAACGAGATCCACCTGATCTCTGCCGCCCCTGATACCCCCGACCCTGCGGGTGAAATCGTGGAGGTCTCGGGGGTCCCTGCCTGCTCGATTGCCCCTCCTCCACCGAAGCCGGGCGCTTCGCCCCAGAAGTCGCTACGGGGGAAGGAATCACCTCTGCCATAACTGCCTCTCCACTCTCCACATACAGGGCCTGCTCCATCGAGGCCTCCAAAGTCTGTAATCTGCGGGAGCGGACGAACTGATAGATGTCCCGACGTAACCCTCTCTCAAACATGTAGATCCGGTGGGTCTCATCCCTGGCTACGTGGGGCATACAAGCCAACAGCCGATTGAAATCAGCTATGTACATGTGGACAGGCCTATCTCCCTGGCGGAGATTCCTCAGCTGCTCCTCCAAACTCTGTCGAACACTCTCAGGAAAGAAGGCGCCAAGAAGCATACCGCAAAACTCTGCCCATGAAATAAGCTGGGTCCCAGGTGGACCTGCGGGTCGCACACGCCGCCACCATGCCTCGGCGTTGCTCTCCAGAAAATGAGTAGCCAATAGAACTCGAAACCTCTCATCAATAAAAAGGCTCTCGAAATGGCGCTCCATGGCCGTAACCCAAGACTCGGCCGCCCACGGCTCGGTACTCATGCCTGAAAAGCGGGGCGGATCAAACCGGCGGAACCTCATCAAAAGATCCACCACCTCCCGCTGCTCTGCCGAAGTCAACGATCCAGTCATCCCAGCCGGTGGCCTACTAGAAACTGGCTCCACCGGAACTGCCGGTGCAGGCTGCACAAAAGGGGGCGCCACAACAGGGGAAGAAGGCACTGGCGAACTCTCAGGGGGTACTATAGCCGGCTGTGCCCTCTGCTCCATCAAGAGCATCAACCGACCCACTGCCTCCTCCTGGCGCCGAGACGCCTCAGCCAACTGTGCCATCTAGGCACGGAGCTCCTGAACCTCTGCCTGCTGTCCCCGCTCCGAGTCCTCCTGCTCGGGCTAAGAGGACGAGGGCTGCGAACGCGTCACCATCGAGCGTCGAGGAGGCATCCCCACCTGAGGGATAAAACAAACAATCAGAACCCAAATCAACACTCGACCCAATCTAGCGAAAGTCAAAAGGCATGTCCCCCTTCCCGAAGTACTATGTTGTCTGCAGCCAACATAGTTACCACAGAAGAAGGGCATGTCAGTCACTCATCCCGATCTGCTCGGGCGAGTCAGAAACCCGATCAGGACTCTCGCTAAAAATCACGGCTCTCACGCGAGTCATCCTAGGGTCCAACATAAGCCTAGGGTTCCTAAGTCCTCCAAGACCTACATCCTAGGCTCTGATACCACTCTAATCTGTCACGCCCCGGGGTCGATACTGCGACCCGGGCCCGCCAACAGATCCGCCGCCCATACGAGAAGCCCCGTATAGACGTAGCGACTAACCTGCAAGAGAACCTCTAATCTAGCAGATAACAGAGCTGAAATAATAAAAGCTGAAGTAAAAGACATAACATACAACTACCTCTCAAGTATAAATACAAAACATCCTCACCACAAAATACAAAAGTCTCCCAGATAGTAGGAATAAAAGGTACAACTCGATACCTCACTACAAAAGTCTCTCGACATGACACACTCCAAAATAAAGCAGGGGTACGACTAAACACACACGCTGAAGAAGACGGGAAGGGATCTATCTCGCGACTCCCTTACCTCGGTCTGATGGAGCTGGATCAGCAACAGGAACAGCAGAAACTGGAGCAGAAGTCCATGGGGAAAAGACACCACGACGGGTGTGAGAACTACATCCCACAGTAGTTCTCAGTGGGTGCCGCCACAAGCCCGACGGTCTGCCCACCAAGTCTACTAGAGGCATAAAGTAACAAATGGAATGCTGTAATTAAAAGCTGGAAGGGTAAAGTCTACAGCTACTATGCCTCTATCTAGATGCTCAAGGAGTGGAACAAGGAGAACAGTATGCCACAACTAACTCCCACAGATATCACCCAATCTAAACTGACTGCCACATCGGTCCAGTCAAACCTGCGCCTGCCTACTGGTGTAGGTATGTCCGTAGCTGCCGAAACTGGCTCAGCCAGAGGGACTAAAGCATCGACAAGTCGCGATAGAGAGCTCAAACTCACGCCGGTACTACAACCCGGTATCTCGCTCAATCTCAACGCCGGTACTACAACCCGGTATCTCGCCTACTCCGGAGTGGCACTCGAGGGGAGCGACCCACACGAGTAAAAATATCTGCGCATCTCTGTCGAGCACAAATGTGGCTCATGCAGGCTATGATCCAAATCCTCGATCAACAAGATCAGCAATAACCAACAATCACTGTCTCACCCACTGACTAGAATCCACCCCACTGAGACTCACTGTCACTCTGACAGCTCTGAAGAACCCAGATCTACCATCACTATCACTCTCCCAAAGAAAGCTGGTCTACAGACTGCTATCAACTCCACTCGGTCCCCAGACACGAGTGCAAAGCATCCCACAACCACCCGACCTCCCAGCCCAGGACCTGGGCGAGAAAAGCTAAGTCCAGGAATGATAAGTATAATATGTGATGTGGGAATGTCTATAGCAATAAAGAAACCTAGCCCAAGTTGCAGTTTTCTACAGTCTGGCTGAACATGATACATATGACAGGGGTGCTAGGTCAAGTTCCAAGATTTACTTAATTAGCATGCAGTAGGACTCACAATAAGATCACAGATTCGACAACTGATAAACAGGAATACTAACATACAGTTTACACATGCCAATAAGTCCCATTTCTAACATGCATGGTCCTACCAACATAGAATTAGCACGCAGTCCATAGATTTTGAAAGCAAGGTCACCCACCTGAACTCGCTAACTGTCCGGGATCGTACAGCTGCGAAAGTCCAGAAACAGCCCAAAACAGTATCTCCGCAGATCCAACAATACAGTAGCAGTGCTCAAGACATCCTGGGTACAACATAAAGTCCACAATTACACTTCAATTCCAAAACTGTCCATAAAAACATACAAAGAATTTCAGTCACAAAGTTGTCCCTTTTCCACCTGCAGAAAATGCCCAGGAAATTCCAATAAAAATATCTTAGTGATCATCGCGTCGATATCTTCGAAACGGTACCCTGCACGCCCAAATCCGAGTTCCGAAGGTCAAGATATAAATTCGGCAAGGTGGTGTACTCAAACGATTTCCTGCGTCAAAACTGTAACACTGTACACAGAAGAACAGGAATTTTCACCTCGAAATAAATCTCTGAAAAATCCAAGGAAAAATACGAGCGCGTTCCTTGCGATCTGTAGATGAAAAAGTTGTATAAGCACGTTTACGTCTGACGCTCGTGCGCGAAGATATCGCCTCCCCAATCCGCTGCTGTCACAAAAACCCTCACAGAAAAAGGGGGACAAATGTTACCTCGGGATCCGAGCCAAGGAGTCAAAATACTAATGTGCGATCAAAGTGAAGATGAAGCCCTACCTGTTAGGAGTGTGTCGGTGCAAGAATCACCAAAAACCAGTGTCGGGGTAGCCCAGGGTAACCTTCACACTGAACTTGCGACGAAGAGGAACACCAGAAAGAAACGTCGCTCTGCGCCGTTAAAATCCAAAACCTTGTGATGCGAGCACCTTCCGAAACTTTGCAGCAAGAACCAACACTCGAAGATGAAAATCTTCACTGAAGGGAGCTCGGGGAGATGGTGGCTCGAGGTGGCCGAAAATGGAGATGAAACTCCCCTCGGAAAGCAACTTGATGAAAAACCAAACCAACAATTCCAAAAATACCCGTTGTGTCCCCCAAAACAGCAAACACCGGTAGAAGCCGCTCCCCGTGCCGCCACGTGTCCCCGGGGAAGTCAACACGCGCACAGTGCCGCGGCGACAGCGCGGCATGGCGCGCACGCGCGCACGCGGCCCGAGGCACCAAATACTATTCCGTGGACCGGGTGCACAGAGCCGACCAATCACATAGTGCCATGTGTCCCCCGGTCGGTCCACCGTTGCACCCAAGAAACTCCGTGGACCGCGGTCTCCTGGACCGACCAACCAAGAAGCGCCACGTGGCACGGCCCTGGTGCACTCCCGCCGCCGCGGACCGCGCGCCTGCCCGCGCCCTGCCCGCGCCGCGCGCCGCCGCTGTGCCGCCGGCGATCGCCGGAACAGTAAAGTTACTGTAGCATCCTCCAAAAAAAAAGAAGTAAATAGCCCATCTGGACCCGTTTTCGCGCGCTGATTCCAAAAACGGTGTCCATTTTGCCAAATTCCACTCCTATAATTTGTCGAAGGCTCCCGGAAAGGTATTTTTTATCCGAATTTCGCACCGAGTCCAAATTTGATATCCAAATTGCGCGGAAACACTTCTAAACATCCGACGGGGTCTCCCGGGTTGCCCACGTGGTCCATTTGAAGCCCCGAGTTCAATACTTGTGTCCAAATTGGCGCACGAACACACCACCGGGATGCCCCATAGGCCTCCAGAAGCTGCTGGTGACACTGTAGAAGCCCTGCAAAGATCCGGGTTCCACCACACTGGTGGCGCTAGATTGGGTTTAGTGGACAGATACTGTTTTTCTGATGCATTCATATAGTCAATTTTTTCGATACTGCATTTAGAGGCATAGTAGTGGTAGTTTCCTTTATCAGTAGCCTTTATAGCTTACTATTGTTCTTCCCCTTTTTGCCTCTAGTAGTCCTAGTGGGCACTTCAGAGTTTGAGACTTTTCCCACTAGGGGAGGCTACTGTTTTATATAGTAGTTCTCACCCCCATTATCTCTCTTTCTTTTCCCCCTTTGTTTTGCAGAGTCTTCTGCGGGAGTTGCAGGGCAGTCTTGGGCAGATCGAGGTAAGAGGATAGCGGATTAGATAGTTCATCTACCCCGACTGCGCGCTTAGTATGTATCAGCTGTACCCTTTATTTCTCAGACAGTTGTAGCTTTCTTTTGGGTCTGGCCCTAGCCACCTGGTTGTACATTTAGTGAGCTGGGAGAGACACATGTATATTTTTGAGAGTTTTGTTGTACTTTTACTTTCGAGTCGTGGTATGAGATGTATTAGTTTTAGTTTAGCTCTGTTTTATGCTCCTTTCTATATCTTTTATTCTGTGCAGGTTACCAGCGCTTTGTGTACACGGAAAATTCTGTGTGCACGGCGGATCTGTGGACGGGCCCAGGTTCTGGTTTACACCCGGGGCGTGACAGATTAGGTTGGTATCAGAACTTAGGATAGGTCAGTTGGGACTTAGGAAAATCCTAGGCTTTTGACAGACCCTAGGATGATAGGGCGTGAGTGGCGTGATGTTTTGCGAAAGTCGGTGATTTTTTGTCATTTGACTCTTCGAGTGAGTGAAGAGGGATCGAATATCCTATTTCTGTTGAACAATTATGTTGGCTGCAGACAACATAAAGTTACGAAATACGGGGATGTCTTGACTTTCGCTAGATTGGGTCGTGTGGGGTTTGTTTCTGACTTCTGGTTTCTTATGGCAGGATGTCGCCCCGTCGTCGTTCTCCCACCTAGGGTACTCCCACACCTTCCGAGGAGTCTGAGCGGGCGGTATCTGCCGAGCTGGGGGAACTGCGGGCCTTGGTGACCCATTTGGTGGCGAGGAGCTTTCGTCAGGACCAGCGCCTGGAGCAGTTGCTGGCGCAGAGGGGTGACTTGGCGGTTGACGGGGGGGCTGGGGCTTCAGAGCAACGTCCAGAGAGGAAACGCCCAGCCCCAGAGGATGATAGACAGGCCAGTTCAGGGAGACCGCCACAACCGCCGCGGCCCCAGTCTTCTGGCCGTGGGTGTCTTGATCGACGAGGACCTGGTAGATCTCAGAGGCCACCGCAGCAGCAGTCTCGACAGCCTCGTGCGTCGGTTCGGTGCATATTCTGTAGGGGGCAGCATCCATCAGATACCTGGGCTTGAGGGAGGGTCGATGCTTCCGATGTGGGCAGCCAGGCCACATCCGAACTACATGCCCCTTTCGGACTTTAGTAGCACCTTCTTCAGCATAGCCCCTACCGCATCCCAGCAGAGGTCGCGGTCACGACTACAGAGATGGCAGCAGCAGCAGAGGCAGCCCCAGCAGGCTGGTAGGTGCATCATCTGTGGAGGTCAGCACTTCGTCAATACTTGTGATCAGCGGCAGGGACGCTGCTATCTTTGTGGCCAGTCTGGACATTTGCGGGCTTCGTGCCCCCAGCGGGCATGTGCAGCATCGACTTCGGCATCTGTTCCTACCACTTCCCAGCTACGACCGAGAGCTTCACCGACAGGTCCCCAAGCAGACCGAGAGTTCGCCTCCACACCCTTCTGGTGAGAGACAGCCGTTGTTGAGCGGCTAAGATAGCTTAGCGCAGGCGGGGGATTCTACTACAGCTGACGCTGTGGTGGCAGGTATGGTCTATTTCTGGCATTTGGATTCATATTTTATTTGTTATACGAGCATCGCATTCTTTCATAAGTAGATCAGTTGCATCATCACATGGGTTAGAGGTAGGGCTTTTACCACGTGCACGAGAGGTTTAGTTTCCCGATCACACTTTGCACGTGGAGGAGTGTCGTTGGTCCTGCCCGATGCGGATCGAGACCTGGATTATGCCAGTGGACCTGTTGGTCTTGAGTCAGCTGAGAGACTTTGATGTGGTGCTTGGGTTGGTTTGGCTGGCTCGATACTTTGCGACTATAGGTTGATGCGAAATCTTTCCGGAAGAGTTCTCAAAATTTTTCTTACAACTTTTGATTCTGGAATTTTCTCTCCCAAGTTAGCACATGTATTAACGATATCTTGCAATCGTGTAAAATAATCTATGAACGATTCATTTTCTGCCATAAAAATTGAGTCAAATTTGCTCGTAAGCATTTGCAGTTTTTGAATCTTCACTAAACTTGTTCCCCATGTGTAACTTGTAGAACATCCAGATTTCTTTCGCAGTCTCACATGCCGAGACGCGAGAGAATTCGGTTTGCGACAAAGCATTAAATAAGGCGTTAATTCTTTGTCGTTGTAAGAAGAAGAATCAATTTCTTCCTTAGTCCATTTCGACTTAGGTTTGATGGTGACAACATCGACAATAACCTCAGTAGGATTTGTCTATCCAAACTCAATTGATTGGCAAACCCGTTGATCGATGAAAATTAAAAATGCTCTCATGCGTACTTTCCAGTAAGCATAGTTTGTTCCACGAAGAACGGTGGTCTATTGATGTTTCCACCTTCAACCATTTTTACAACCCTATTCCCGCTCTGATACCACTTGTGGGTTATGGATTATATGGATCTGAATAGGAAAAAAACCACCTAGAGGGGGGGGGGGGGGGGGAAATAGGTGTAAATAATAAACACACCAAATCGTTGCGTAAAAATAACTAATGCGGGGAAAATAAAATAAAGTACGCAAGATTTACGTGGAAAACTCCGTCACAGGAGTAAAAAAACCACGGGACGATAACACGACGAAATCCACTAGAATTAAAAACACGTACAAGGTGATTTACCGTAAACCTACGACTCAACCTTTTTCATATACTCCTAGTTGTTCTCCGCTCGCTCCGAATGCTCCTCGTATCCACGATTTGCGTCCCAACGCCGAATCCACGAAGCTCAATGTCGAATCCACGACGCTCAACGTCGAATCCACGACGTCCAAACGAATCCACGGTTTCACCAATGCGGCACGCCGATCACACGATTGCGCCTCGCTCCGAATCACGAGAGCGATCACACCTTGAATCCACAGGCACGACGAATCCTCACGCCGATTCTAGATAGATCGT
>CM055064.1:22006543-22034043 GCA_029204045.2 Tillandsia leiboldiana
CCGCGCCTCCTGGACCGACCAACCAAGAAACGCCACGTGGTCACGGCCCTGGTGCACGCCCGCGGCGCCGCTGACCGCGCGCTTCTGCACGCAGCCCTGCCCGCGGCCGCGCGCCGCCCGCTGTGCCGCTGCCGCCTGGCCCGAGGCTGCCCGCCGCCCGCCGGCGCTGCCCGCCCGCCGCGGCGCCGCGCGATCGCCGGAACAGTAAATTACTGTAGCAACCTCCAAAAAAACAAGTAAAAGCCCATCTTGAACCGTTTTCGCGCGCTGATTCCAAAAACGGTGTCCATTTTGCCAAATTCCCCTCCGCTCCTCTAATTTGTCGGAGGCTCCCGGAAAGGTATTTTTGATTCGAATTTTCGCACGAGTCCAAATTTGATATCCAAATTGCGCAAACACTTCTAAACATCCGACGGGGTCTCCCGGTTGCCCACGTGGTCCATTTGAAGCCCCGAGTTCAATACTTGTGTCCAAATTGGTGCACGAACACCACCGGATGCCCCATAGGCCTCCAGAAGCTGCAGGTGACACTGTAGAAGCCCTGCAAAGATCCGGGTCACCACATTCTCCCCACTAAAAGGAGTTTCATCCTCGAAACAAAAATAATGCAGGACAGGCGTACCTCAACCAGAAGTCTCGAACAGAAAAGGTAGGCATCTCTCATCTCCGTCTCCAGCTCCCAAGTAGCCTCTCGCTCCTCGTGATTGCTCCACAAGACCTTCACATAGGAATGGCCCGGTTGCGCAATTCCCTCACCTCACGAGCAAGAATCCGCAACGGCCGCTCCTTGTAGACCAAGTCCTCGCGATCTCCAGAGAAGTGAAGTCAATCACGTGCGATGGATCAAACACATATCTCCTCAGAGCTGAGACGTGGAAACATCGTGAACTCCGGCCAAGCGTGGAGGAAGAGCAACTCTGTAAGCCACAGGGCCAACTCTGTCAAGTACCTCGAAGGGTCCAATAAAGCGGGGACTGAGCTTCCCACGCACTCCAAATCTCCGGACCCCTTTCGAAGGCGAGACCTTCAAGAAGACATGATCACCAATCTGAAGTTCTAGGTCTCGCCGCGAGTATCTACGTAGCTCCCCTGACGGCTCTGGGCTGTCTCAAGGTGTTGGCGAACAACTCTGACTTTCTCCTCAGCCTCTAACAGTAAATCTGGCCCCAAAGTCCTCCTCTTACCCACGTCACTCCAATACAGGGGCGACCGACACTTGCGTCCATACAACGCCTCAAACGGAGCCATCTGAATGCTCGCCTGATAGCTGTTGTTGTACGCAAACTCAACCAATGGTAAGTGTCGGTACCACCCTCCTCCAAATCCATAACGCACGCCTCAACATATCCTCTAAGGTCTGAATGGTGCGCTCGGACTGCCATCAGTCTGTGGGTGGAAAGCAGTGCTGAATCTGAGCTGAGTCCCCAAAGCTGACGTAAGCTCCCCTAAAACCGTGACACAAACCTCGGGTCCCGATCTGAAACAATAGACGCTGGTACCCCGTGCAGCCTCACTACCTCGTCCAAATATAACTGTGCCAGACGCTCCAAAGACCAAGTCATATGTACAGGCAAGAAATGTGCAGACTTGGTGAGTCTATCCACAATCACCCCAAACCGCGTCGGCTCACACTCTGCGCTCGGGGCAATCCTATAACAAAATCCATAGTGATGTGGTCCCACTTCCACTCGGGAATTGGAAGACTCTGTAACTTGCCAACAGGAACCCGGTGCATCAGCTTTAACTTGCTGGCAAGTCAAACAATGAGCCACAAATCTTCCAATGTCCCGCTTCATTCCGGGCCACCAAAATGTGCCTTGAGGTCCTTATACATCTTAGTACCACCAGGATGAATGGTATAAGGTGTATAATGGGCCTCCCGCAAAATCTGGTCTCTGATCTCAGGATCCGAAGGCACACACACTCGGTCCCTGTACCGCAGTACTCCCGAGCTATCCACTGCAAAATCCCCTAGCTGATCAGCCTGAATCTGTGATCTGAACCTCTCCAAATGGGGGTCCTCACTCTGTGTCTCCCTGATCCTGTCCAACAGGGTGGGCTGCAAGAACCATAGACATAAGCTCTAGCAGAGACCCCAGGGATACCACCTCAATCTGGAGTCGCACTCATCTGCTCATATCAGCGGTGCCTGCTGTGTAATCAACATGCTTAAGCTCTGCACTGACCTCCGACTTCAAAGCATCTGTACTACATTGGCCTTGCCGGGATGATAAAGGATACTCAATCGTAATCCTTTAGTAACTCCAACCACCGGCGTTGCCTCAGGTTCAGCTCTTTTGAGTAAACAGATACTTTAAGCTCTTATGAATCCGTATAGATCTCACAATGCTCACCGTAGAGGTAATGCCGCCACAGCTTCAATGCAAATACCACAGCTGCCAACTCCACAATCATGAGTAGGGTAATTCTTTTCATAATCCTTTAATTGACGTGAAGCATAAGCAATTACCCTACCATGCTGCATCAAGACACAATCTAAACCGCTGTGCGAGGCCGTCACTGTAATCATCGAAGCCATCACCCATCACTGGCAGTGCAAGAACTGGTGCTGAGATCAATCTCCTCTTCAGCTCCCTCGAAACTCTGCT
This sequence comes from Tillandsia leiboldiana, assembly GCA_029204045.2. NCBI lineage: Eukaryota > Viridiplantae > Streptophyta > Magnoliopsida > Poales > Bromeliaceae > Tillandsia > Tillandsia leiboldiana. The sequence goes on from CM055064.1 coordinate 22,009,153, forward strand.
GACACTGCTCAGTCCAAATAAACCTCGTCCCCTTCCTAGTCAAACTGGTCAGGGGAGTAGAGAGCTTCGCAAAGCCCTCTACGAACCGACGGTAGTAGCCTGCTAAACCCAGAAAACCTCCGTACCTCGGTAACCGTCGTCAGTCGTCGGCCAATCCCGAACTGTATCGATCTTCGTCGGGTCGACTGCCACTCCAGCGGATGATACGATGTGGCCCAAGAATGCAACCTCCCGAAAGCCAGAACTCACCTTTTTTAGCTTGCATACAGCTTCCCTCTCAGTAGAAGCTGCAGCACTATCCTCAATTGCTCCTCGTGCTCTACAATCGCTTCGAGAGTTTAGATCAAGATGTCATCAATGAATACAACCACAAATCTGTCCAAGTACGGCTTGACAATACCCGGTTTCATCAAATCCATAAATGCAGCAGGGGCATTAGGTCAACCCAAATGGCATAAACGTAAACTCATAATGCACGTACCGGGATCTAAAAGCCGTCTTGGGGATGTCCTTGGCCCTCACCCCTCAACTGGTGGTAACCAGACTGAAGATCAATCTTCGAAAACACTGAAGCTCCCTGCAGCTGGTCGAATAGATCATCAATCCGCGGTAGAGGATACTTATTCCGGATGGTCACTTTATCAACTCTCGGTAATCAACAACACAAGAAGTGACCCATCCTTCTTCTTTACAAATAATACTGGCGCTCCCCACGGAGAACCACTGGGCCTAACAAAGCCCCTATCATCAAATCCTGACAGCTGGGCCTTTAACTCTCTCAACTCAGCAGGCGCCATCCTATAAGGTGCCTTTGAGATTTGGTGTGGTTCCTGGTGCCACATCAATCACAAACTCTATCTCCCTCTCCGGCGGCATAGTCGTCAGCTCCGGGGGAAACACATCTGGGAACTAGCAGGCAACAGGAATATCCTCGAGTCCCAGTGCCGCCGTAGGCACCTCCACAATCGTCGCCAGGAAGGCGGTTGCAGCCTCTACTCATCATACGCCTAGCCCTCGCCGAAGAAATCGTTCACGGCAAACAAAGAGCTCTGGCAGCCTCGGTAAACAAACTCCTTCCTGTCCCGGGCTCACGGAGGGTCACTGTCCTCTCCCTGCAATCTATGGTAGCATAGTACCTCGACAACCAGTCCATACCAAGCACAACATCGAAATCCTGGAGCTGCCGCAAGACAAGCAAGTCTACCGGCAAAATCCAGGATCCCAACTGCACAGGGCAACCCCTACAATACTCCCTCGACATGCAAGACATGATCTGGTAACTGAACCTCTAATGCATGCGATAAAGAAAATACCTCTATACCCTGTAGGGATGCAATGCTCTATGATAAATGAATGTGATGCACTAGTATCGAAAAGAGCACGAGTACGAACTGCAGAAACCAAAATAATACCTGCGACGACCTGCTCTGCTGCAGTAGCATCCTCAATCTGAGCGGCATAGACTCGACCGCTCGGTGCCGGGGGACGTCGCTCTGGCTGCCGCGAAGATGACGAAGCATAATCCGGTCTACTATAGGCCGCAGAAAGTCCAGCTGGCTGATGAGGAACAGATGGTTGCTGAAGCTAAGGAAGGAGCTGGATGACCGGCTCTGGGGCATGCGCTCGCAAAGTGACCAGGTCTGCCCGTAGCGGAAAACATCGGCCCTGTCTCTGCGGGCACAGGGTCGGTGGGTGCGGTCCTCCACAAATAACACAACGATCAGGGCGCGGCTGCCGAGAAGTCTGCTGCTGCTGCGAAGACTGCTGCGGTCGGGGTGGTCGGCGCTGCTGCTGATGAGACTAACGAGATCCACCTGATCTCTGCCGCCCCTGATACCCCCGACCCTGCGGGTGAAATCGTGGAGGTCTCGGGGGTCCCTGCCTGCTCGATTGCCCCTCCTCCACCGAAGCCGGGCGCTTCGCCCCAGAAGTCGCTACGGGGAAGGAATCACCTCTGCCATAACTGCCTCTCCACTCTCCACATACAGGGCCTGCTCCATCGAGGCCTCCAAAGTCTGTAATCTGCGGGAGCGGACGAACTGATAGATGTCCCGACGTAACCCTCTCTCAAACATGTAGATCCGGTGGGTCTCATCCCTGGCTACGTGGGGCATACAAGCCAACAGCCGATTGAAATCAGCTATGTACATGTGGACAGGCCTATCTCCCTGGCGGAGATTCCTCAGCTGCTCCTCCAAACTCTGTCGAACACTCTCAGGAAAGAAGGCGCCAAGAAGCATACCGCAAAACTCTGCCCATGAAATAAGCTGGGTCCCAGGTGGACCTGCGGGTCGCACACGCCGCCACCATGCCTCGGCGTTGCTCTCCAGAAAATGAGTAGCCAATAGAACTCGAAACCTCTCATCAATAAAAAGGCTCTCGAAATGGCGCTCCATGGCCGTAACCCAAGACTCGGCCGCCCACGGCTCGGGTACTCATGCCTGAAAAGCGGGGCGGATCAAACCGGCGGAACCTCATCAAAAGATCCACCACCTCCCGCTGCTCTGCCGAAGTCAACGATCCAGTCATCCCAGCCGGTGGCCTACTAGAAACTGGCTCCACCGGAACTGCCGGTGCAGGCTGCACAAAAGGGGGCGCCACAACAGGGGAAGAAGGCACTGGCGAACTCTCAGGGGGTACTATAGCCGGCTGTGCCCTCTGCTCCATCAAGAGCATCAACCGACCCACTGCCTCCTCCTGGCGCCGAGACGCCTCAGCCAACTGTGCCATCTAGGCACGGAGCTCCTGAACCTCTGCCTGCTGTCCCCGCTCCGAGTCCTCCTGCTCGGGCTAAGAGGACGAGGGCTGCGAACGCGTCCCCATCGAGCGTCGAGGAGGCATCCCCACCTGAGGGATAAAACAAACAATCAGAACCCAAATCAACACTCGACCCAATCTAGCGAAAGTCAAAAGGCATGTCCCCCTTCCCGAAGTACTATGTTGTCTGCAGCCAACATAGTTACCACAGAAGAAGGGCATGTCAGTCACTCATCCCGATCTGCTCGGGCGAGTCAGAAACCCGATCAGGACTCTCGCTAAAAATCACGGCTCTCACGCGAGTCATCCTAGGGTCCAACATAAGCCTAGGGTTCCTAAGTCCTCCAAGACCTACATCCTAGGCTCTGATACCACTCTAATCTGTCACGCCCCGGGGTCGATACTGCGACCCGGGCCCGCCAACAGATCCGCCGCCCATACGAGAAGCCCCGTATAGACGTAGCGACTAACCTGCAAGAGAACCTCTAATCTAGCAGATAACAGAGCTGAAATAATAAAAGCTGAAGTAAAAGACATAACATACAACTACCTCTCAAGTATAAATACAAAACATCCTCACCACAAAATACAAAAGTCTCCCAGATAGTAGGAAATAAAAGGTACAACTCGATACCTCACTACAAAAGTCTCTCGACATGACACACTCCAAAATAAAGCAGGGGTACGACTAAACACACACGCTGAAGAAGACGGGAAGGGATCTATCTCGCGACTCCCTTACCTCGGTCTGATGGAGCTGGATCAGCAACAGGAACAGCAGAAACTGGAGCAGAAGTCCATGGGGAAAAGACACCACGACGGGTGTGAGAACTACATCCCACAGTAGTTCTCAGTGGGTGCCGCCAACAAGCCCGACGGTCTGCCCACCAAGTCTACTAGAGGCATAAAGTAACAAATGGAATGCTGTAATTAAAAGCTGGAAGGGTAAAGTCTACAGCTACTATGCCTCTATCTAGATGCTCAAGGAGTGGAACAAGGAGAACAGTATGCCACAACTAACTCCCACAGATATCACCCAATCTAAACTGACTGCCACATCGGTCCAGTCAAACCTGCGCCTGCCTACTGGTGTAGGTATGTCCGTAGCTGCCGAAACTGGCTCAGCCAGAGGGACTAAAGCATCGACAAGTCGCGATAGAGAGCTCAAACTCACGCCGGTACTACAACCCGGTATCTCGCTCAATCTCAACGCCGGTACTACAACCCGGTATCTCGCCTACTCCGGAGTGGCACTCGAGGGGAGCGACCCACACGAGTAAAAATATCTGCGCATCTCTGTCGAGCACAAATGTGGCTCATGCAGGCTATGATCCAAATCCTCGATCAACAAGATCAGCAATAACCAACAATCACTGTCTCACCCACTGACTAGAATCCACCCCACTGAGACTCACTGTCACTCTGACAGCTCTGAAGAACCCAGATCTACCATCACTATCACTCTCCCAAAGAAAGCTGGTCTACAGACTGCTATCAACTCCACTCGGTCCCCAGACACGAGTGCAAAAGCATCCCACAACCACCCGACCTCCCAGCCCAGGACCTGGGCGAGAAAAGCTAAGTCCAGGAATGATAAGTATAATATGTGATGTGGGAATGTCTATAGCAATAAAGAAACCTAGCCCAAGTTGCAGTTTTCTACAGTCTGGCTGAACATGATACATATGACAGGGGTGCTAGGTCAAGTTCCAAGATTTACTTAATTAGCATGCAGTAGGACTCACAATAAGATCACAGATTCGACAACTGATAAACAGGAATACTAACATACAGTTTACACATGCCAATAAGTCCCATTTCTAACATGCATGGTCCTACCAACATAGAATTAGCACGCAGTCCATAGATTTTGAAAGCAAGGTCACCCACCTGAACTCGCTAACTGTCCGGGATCGTACAGCTGCGAAAGTCCAGAAACAGCCCAAAACAGTATCTCCGCAGATCCAACAATACAGTAGCAGTGCTCAAGACATCCTGGGTACAACATAAAGTCCACAATTACACTTCAATTCCAAAACTGTCCATAAAAACATACAAAGAATTTCAGTCACAAAGTTGTCCCTTTTCCACCTGCAGAAAATGCCCAGGAAATTCCAATAAAAATATCTTAGTGATCATCGCGTCGATATCTTCGAAACGGTACCCTGCACGCCCAAATCCGAGTTCCGAAGGTCAAGATATAAATTCGGCAAGGTGGTGTACTCAAACGATTTCCTGCGTCAAAACTGTAACACTGTACACAGAAGAACAGGAATTTTCACCTCGAAATAAATCTCTGAAAAATCCAAGGAAAAATACGAGCGCGTTCCTTGCGATCTGTAGATGAAAAAGTTGTATAAGCACGTTTACGTCTGACGCTCGTGCGCGAAGATATCGCCTCCCCAATCCGCTGCTGTCACAAAAACCCTCACAGAAAAAGGGGGACAAATGTTACCTCGGGATCCGAGCCAAGGAGTCAAAATACTAATGTGCGATCAAAGTGAAAGATGAAGCCCTACCTGTTAGGAGTGTGTCGGTGCAAGAATCACCAAAAACCAGTGTCGGGGTAGCCCAGGGTAACCTTCACACTGAACTTGCGACGAAGAGGAACACCAAGAAAGAAACGTCGCTCTGCGCCGTAAAATCCAAAACCTTGTGATGCGAGCACCTTCCGAAACTTTGCAGCAAGAACCAACACTCGAAGATGAAAATCTTCACTGAAGGGAGCTCGGGGAGATGGTGGCTCGAGGTGGCCGAAAATGGAGATGAAACTCCCCTCGGAAAGCAACTTGATGAAAAACCAAACCAACAATTCCAAAAATACCCGTTGTGTCCCCCAAAACAGCAAACACCGGTAGAAGCCGCTCCCCGTGCCGCCACGTGTCCCCGGGGAAGTCAACACGCGCACAGTGCCGCGGCGACAGCGCGGCATGGCGCGCACGCGCGCACGCGGCCCGAGGCACCAAATACTATTCCGTGGACCGGGTGCACAGAGCCGACCAATCACATAGTGCCATGTGTCCCCCGGTCGGTCCACCGTGCACCCAAGAAACTCCGTGGACCGCGTCTCCTGGACCGACCAACCAAGAAGCGCCACGTGGCACGGCCCTGGTGCACGCCCGCCGCCGCGGACCGCGCGCCTGCCCGCGCCCTGCCCGCGCCGCGCGCCGCCGCTGTGCCGCCGGCGATCGCCGGAACAGTAAAGTTACTGTAGCATCCTCCAAAAAAAAGAAGTAAATAGCCCATCTTGACCGTTTTCGCGCGCTGATTCCAAAAACGGTGTCCATTTTGCCAAATTCCACTCCTATAATTTGTCGAAGGCTCCCGGAAAGGTATTTTTTATCCGAATTTCGCACCGAGTCCAAATTTGATATCCAAATTGCGCGGAAACACTTCTAAACATCCGACGGGGTCTCCCGGTTGCCCACGTGGTCCATTTGAAGCCCCGAGTTCAATACTTGTGTCCAAATTGGCGCACGAACACCACCGGGATGCCCCATAGGCCTCCAGAAGCTGCTGGTGACACTGTAGAAGCCCTGCAAAGATCCGGGTCACCACACTGGTGGCGCTAGATTGGGTTTAGTTGGACAGATACTGTTTTTCTGATGCATTCATATAGTCAATTTTTTCGATACTGCATTTAGAGGCATAGTAGTGGTAGTTTCCTTTATCAGTAGCCTTTATAGCTTACTATTGTTCTTCCCCTTTTTGCCTCTAGTAGTCCTAGTGGGCACTTCAGAGTTTGAGACTTTTCCCACTAGGGGAGGCTACTGTTTTATATAGTAGTTCTCACCCCCATTATCTCTCTTTTCTTTTCCCCCTTTGTTTTGCAGAGTCTTCTGCGGGAGTTGCAGGGCAGTCTTGGGCAGATCGAGGTAAGAGGATAGCGGATTAGATAGTTCATCTACCCCGACTGCGAGCTTAGTTATGTATCAGCTGTACCCTTTATTTCTCAGACAGTTGTAGCTTTCTTTTGGGTCTGGCCCTAGCCACCTGGTTGTACATTTAGTGAGCTGGGAGAGACACATGTATATTTTTGAGAGTTTTGTTGTACTTTTACTTTCGAGTCGTGGTATGAGATGTATTAGTTTTAGTTTAGCTCTGTTTTATGCTCCTTTATTATATCTTTTATTTCTGTGCAGGTTACCAGCGCTTTGTGTACACGGAAAATTCTGTGTGCACGGCGGATCTGTGGACGGGCCCAGGTTCTGGTTTACACCCGGGGCGTGACAGATTAGGTTGGTATCAGAACTTAGGGATAGGTCAGTTGGGACTTAGGAAAATCCTAGGCTTTTGACAGACCCTAGGATGATAGGGCGTGAGTGGCGTGATGTTTTGCGAAAGTCGGTGATTTTTGTCATTTGACTCTTCGAGTGAGTGAAGAGGGATCGACATATCCTATTTCTGTTGAACAATTATGTTGGCTGCAGACAACATAAAGTTACAGAAATACGGGGATGTCTTTGACTTTCGCTAGATTGGGTCGTGTGGGGTTTTGTTTCTGACTTCTGGTTTCTTATGGCAGGATGTCGCCCCGTCGTCGTTCTCCCACCTAGGGTACTCCCACACCTTCCGAGGAGTCTGAGCGGGCGGTATCTGCCGAGCTGGGGGAACTGCGGGCCTTGGTGACCCATTTGGTGGCGAGGAGCTTTCGTCAGGACCAGCGCCTGGAGCAGTTGCTGGCGCAGAGGGGTGACTTGGCGGTTGACGGGGGGGCTGGGGCTTCAGAGCAACGTCCAGAGAGGAAACGCCCAGCCCCAGAGGATGATAGACAGGCCAGTTCAGGGAGACCGCCACAACCGCCGCGGCCCCAGTCTTCTGGCCGTGGGTGTCTTGATCGACGAGGACCTGGTAGATCTCAGAGGCCACCGCAGCAGCAGTCTCGACAGCCTCGTGCGTCGGTTCGGTGCATATTCTGTAGGGGGCAGCATCCATCAGATACCTGTGGCTTGAGGGAGGGTCGATGCTTCCGATGTGGGCAGCCAGGCCACATCCGAACTACATGCCCCTTTCGGACTTTAGTAGCACCTTCTTCAGCATTAGCCCCTACCGCATCCCAGCAGAGGTCGCGGTCACGACTACAGAGATGGCAGCAGCAGCAGAGGCAGCCCCAGCAGGCTGGTAGGTGCATCATCTGTGGAGGTCAGCACTTCGTCAATACTTGTGATCAGCGGCAGGGACGCTGCTATCTTTGTGGCCAGTCTGGACATTTGCGGGCTTCGTGCCCCCAGCGGGCATGTGCAGCATCGACTTCGGCATCTGTTCCTACCACTTCCCAGCTACGACCGAGAGCTTCACCGACAGGTCCCCAAGCAGACCGAGTTTCGCCTCCACACCCTTCTGGTGAGAGACAGCCGTTGTTGAGCGGCTAAGATAGCTTAGCGCAGGCGGGGGATTCTACTACAGCTGACGCTGTGGTGGCAGGTATGGTCTATTTCTGGCATTTGGATTCATATTTTATTTGTTATACGAGCATCGCATTCTTTCATAAGTAGATCAGTTGCATCATCACATGGGTTAGAGGTAGGGCTTTTACCACGTGCACGAGAGGTTTAGTTTCCCGATCACACTTTGCACGTGGAGGAGTGTCGTTGGTCCTGCCCGATGCGGATCGAGACCTGGATTATGCCAGTGGACCTGTTGGTCTTGAGTCAGCTGAGAGACTTTGATGTGGTGCTTGGGTTGGTTTGGCTGGCTCGATACTTTGCGACTATAGGTTGATGCGAAATCTTTCCGGAAGAGTTCTCAAAATTTTTCTTACAACTTTTGATTCTGGAATTTTCTCTCCCAAGTTAGCACATGTATTAACGATATCTTGCAATCGTGTAAAATAATCTATGAACGATTCATTTTCTGCCATAAAAATTGAGTCAAATTTGCTCGTAAGCATTTGCAGTTTTTGAATCTTCACTAAACTTGTTCCCTCATGTGTAACTTGTAGAACATCCCAGATTTCTTTCGCAGTCTCACATGCCGAGACGCGAGAGAATTCGGTTTGCGACAAAGCATTAAATAAGGCGTTAATTCCTTTGTCGTTGTAAGAAGAAGAATCAATTTCTTCCTTAGTCCATTTCGACTTAGGTTTGATGGTGACAACATCGACAATAACCTCAGTAGGATTTGTCTATCCAAACTCAATTGATTGGCAAACCCGTTGATCGATGAAAATTAAAAATGCTCTCATGCGTACTTTCCAGTAAGCATAGTTTGTTCCATCGAAGAACGGTGGTCTATTGATGTTTCCACCTTCAACCATTGTTTACAACCCTATTCCCGCTCTGATACCACTTGTGGGTTATGGATTATATGGATCTGAATAGGAAAAAACCACCTAGAGGGGGGGGGGGGGAAATAGGTGTAAATAATAAACACACCAAATCGTTGCGTAAAAATAACCTAATGCGGAAAATAAAATAAAGTACGCAAGATTTACGTGGAAAACTCCGTCACAGGAGTAAAAAACCACGGGACCGATAACACGACGAAATCCACTAGAATTAAAACACGTACAAGGTGATTTACCGTAAACCTACGACTCAACCTTTTTCATATACTCCTAGTTGATCTTCTCCGCTCGCTCCGAATGCTCCTCGTATCCACGATTTGCGTCCCAACGCCGAATCCACGAAGCTCAATGTCGAATCCACGACGCTCAACGTCGAATCCACGACGTCCAACCGAATCCACGGTCTTCACCAATGCGGCACGCCTCGATCACACGATTGCGCCTCGCTCCGAATCCACGAGAGCGATCACACCTTGAATCCACAAGGCCACGCGAATCCTCACGCCGATTCTAGATAGATCGTTGTTTTGTTTGGTGATGATTCTCCGAATACTTAGATCAAAGATAGATAAGGAAATACCATCTAAGTATTCTTCAATTTGATTCTACGAAAATAGGTGTTTGAAAACCCTAGAATCAAATTGAACAATATAGATGAAGAAACATGAATTTAATCGTGTTTTCCTTTCTTCTCTATATTTGTGAATTTTTCTAATTTTACTTAATCGATTTTTTCGATTAATTCACGGATACCCTAAAAGATGAAATCAGGGTTTATTTATAGGTTAAAAACCTTTAGAAAGAGATAAGAATCAAAAACTGACTTAACAGAATTTTTCCCCCAAGACGGTCCGGACTGGATTAAGGCTGATCCGGACTGTCGTCTTTTTCAGAAAATTTTCTGATAAAACACAGTTCGGGGTCCGGACTGAAACAGGGGAGGTCCGGACTGTTCATGCAATTTTGCAGAAATTAATGTTCGGGATCCGGACTGAAACAGGGGAGGTCCGGACTGGAATTCCGCATGAACAAAACTATGTTCGGGGTCCGGACTGGATTGGTCTGATCCAGATCCTGAACATACAACTTGTCCAATTTTTTGATTTTTATGCAATGAAAACTTATCCAAGTGTTTCTAAACTACTCAAATGTATTTGGATCACCAAAATTATTTAGTTAAACGTACCTGATCATTCCGAATGCATTCTTCTTGAGATTGATGTAGTTGATCCACAATTCTTCATCTTCAATCTTCAAGACTTATACCACTTCACAAAATACGCCAATACAAAATCCTTAACAATAATGTGGCTGGTGTGGATGTTGGGACGGTCTTGTGTTTTGTCGAATGAACATATTTTATAGAACTATGCTTTCAGTATGTGGTTTTATGGATGCGTCGTATGGACGCAGGTCTTCAAACTTAAAAAAGATTTGTGAAAATGGTTTTAGGAAATTAAGTGTCGCGTGGCACTGTTTTTAAAACTCGTGGATTTATCCTTTCAAACATATTGATGCGCCAGGTGTGCGCCATTTTATGAAATAAAATGTTAGTGTTTTCGAAGTTCATACTCAGGTATCTCTAAATCAAATGGTGAATGTGGTTGATGTGTATATTCGGGATATGTTTTGTACATGGGGACGCCGTTCATGTATAGGGGAGACTCTGTCCGTTATGCAGAGAGATCTTGTATATGTGGCGGGTCTGTGCACATGCCAGGGCGGGAGATTTTTTTTAAAAAAATATATATATAGGGTTGTTTTTCGCTTTTAAACTGCTCCTGGGGCGTGACAGGCATAACGGTGAGGGTAAAAGGGGCACTAAAGTATTGAGCAGGTTTCATGTTTTCTTAGGTCTACGGACTGAGGGTACGGTATGGATGGTTCAGATGTTTCGGTTTACGGATTATTGTCCTGTTTACCTTCTTGTACCTATCTCTTGCATATGAATATCGTTATATTGGTATTCCTTTTACTTCCTATGTTTTGGTCACTAACTCCCACTATGTGACAGGTTCGGGCGGGGACAAGGGAGAGGCATCGATGCGGGAGTGACTCGTTTTTCATCATTCCGGTGACATTTTTACTCCTCTTTTGATCGTTATATTTGGTAGATACTTGTGCATGAACTTTGGACATATTGTGATGTGGATGTATTGTGACATGGATGTAGGAACGTATAATCTCCGTGAATGCTTTGGGATAATGAACTTTTAGAACTTCATCTTATCTTGTTGTGGTTGGATGTGAAATGTGGAGATCCTTTTTAAAAGATAAAATATTTGCGAACTCTGTTTTCAAAATTGAGTGTCGTGTAGGCACTGTTTTAAACCTTGTGGTTTTATCCTTTCAACTTGGAGTATGCCGAGTGGACAATCTTCTTTTGTATGATTGAAAGTTTAGTTAATCCCTTATCCGCTTTGTGTGTATGTTAAACTGGTGATGGTTGGTGATTGTTTGTTGTGCGACGCCGTGCATATACAGGGAAGACTCTATCCGTTTGTTTAGAATGATTTTGTGTATGTGGCAGGTCTGGACACGTACCAGGGTGAAGGCTTTTGAAAAAAAAATTAGACCGTTTTTCACTTTTAAACCACTCCCGGGCGTGGCAATAGTTATGGTAACTAATGTGATGGTTTATCTGTTTCGCTCATGATTGGAGCATCATCAGTTATGTGCATTTTTTGTAAGCCATCATGTCCCAATGTTTTGTGCTACAACCCTAACCGATATACTTTCAAACATGGCCTAATCTCAATATTCTAGAGAAATAAGTGTTATGCTCAAATCACACTCCAAGCATAAATATCATACACTTGTTGTGGTTGCCTACATAGTTGATCAACAAAAGAAAAGGATTACAAAAAAAAAAATTGCAATTTCTGTTCGCACCCAATTCATTAATGTGTTATGATAGGTGCAAGAAGCTTCCCCGTAGTAACTAAGTTCATTAAGCAATGGAGATGATTTGCATGTATTCGCTTTATTACCTCTGTTTCACATTTGGTAGTATTTATGGTGTCGATTAAATAGCTTAAAATTATTGGTTCAACATAGATTTCCCAATTAATAAAAATCTATATTGAATTCTAATAGGCAATAAAATACTTGCCATTGACACTGCGCACATGGTTCGGATTCTTCTTTCAGATCTAAAGTACAAATAGTCGAAGAAGAACGGTAGGTAGAGAAACTTCGCCTGTTATTAGTTAGGTATTAAATATTAATGCATCCTCAATCAACTACCTATTCCCTACAACGTGTTTTGAGTGTTTATTATTTCTACGCCCCACGAGCTTCCTCCTTTTTCTTCTTCTTCTTCTTTTTCTTCTTCTTCTTTTTTGATTAAACAGAAAAACACCCTATTTGAAGAAGGACAGCCCCACGAGCTTTTTGATTCGATATTATACGTGCAAATGGATCTAGCGAACTACATCTTAATTTGGAACCAAATTATTAGCTTCGGATCCTAAGAAAGAGATAAAGGCTAGCTCGAGGCCCCACTAAAAAATGGAACAAGATTTAGGTACCGTTAGGTTTGCAAAAGTACTATTGACTATAGTTAAGAAAAAATATCTTTTAAACAAAATTTAGTTTTGATATTTATTTTTTTTTGAGGTAAAGGCAGCATGCTGCCGCTTCATTCATTGCAAAGATGAATTGGGCTACAGGATTCAAGACAGCCGGGTCTCTCGAAAAAAAAAAAAAAAAAAAAAAAAAAAAAAAAAAAAAAAAACTAAGGGCAGTTGGAGGCCCAGGATAAAGACAGAGAACGTGCCTCAAAGCACAGCTGGCCCAAGTTGCGTGAGGCCGACCTGAACCTCCTGTTATTGCGTTCCAGCCATAGGGTCCACCAGGCCGCCGCAAGGGCGGTGGGTTCCCCCCGTACTAGTGCAGCCCCGTCACAGACGCACAGTTCCCAAAGCTCAATGACAGAGGAGCAGCAGAGGGCGGCCCCGTGGTCGGGGAGCTGGTAGCGGAGCAGGAGACGAACGGCCTCGCAAGAGGCGAAGAGATGATCTGCGGATTCCACCGGGTGATGACAGAAGATGCAGTCGGAGTCCCCTGACCATCCCCACTTGAGGATCCTGTCCATTGTAAGAACCCTACGTCTGAGCAGAAGCCAGATGAAGACTTTTACTTTTATCGGGATTTTGATCGACCAGATTTTCCGGAAGCCTCTGACTCGCACCCCGGTATCTTGCAGAAAGCGGTACAATGATCGCACCGAGAAGCTTTCGGAGTTTGACCAACGCCATTTGAAAGTGTCTTTTAGGTTGGACAGTCGGGTTTCAGAAAGCTGGTCGGCTAGACTCTGAACCAAAGCACCATCCTGCGCGTTGCTGTGAGCGTAACCCGCCAGGGTCCTTATTCTTTTCCAACCGCGTCGCCCGAAGCAATCAGAAACCCGATAAGATTTGCTGTGCGCCGCCTCGAAAATGCGAGGGAAGCGACAGCTGAGCGAAGAATTCCCCAGCCAGATGTCCGACCAGAAGCTCGTCCAGCGCCCATTGCCGACCAGTCTGGAGGTGCTGCAGCGGAAGATGGCTTTCGTTCCGAGGACACTCCTCCACCATTGAGAGAAAGGTTTGAAGGTTGTCCCTTCCCACAAGGGTCGCCTTCGGGTATAGTACAGTCTTTTGATCAGGTGGCCCCAAGAGGTCGACTCATAATTGAAGAAGCGCCACCACCATTTTACCAGCAGGGCGGTGTTCAGGTGTTCCAAGTTTAGAACCCCTAAGCCCCCGTCTCTCTTCGCCCTACAGACCGTGTTCCACTTAACAAGGCAGAGACCCCCGTTAGCGGCGCTGGAGCCGCGTCAGAAGAAGGCCCTCCGCAGCGAGTCGATGCGGCGAAGAACCCATTTGGGCGCTTTGAACACGGAGAAGAAGTAGAGCGGGAGATTAGACAGCACCGAGTTAACGAGAGTGAGCCGCCCCCCCCTGGGAGAGGAGTTTGGCCTGCCAACCTTCGATCCGTTTTTCGATCCTAGAGATGATACCTCTCCAGTCGTCTTTCCTGAGTTGACCTCTCGACAGAGGGAGCCCTAGGTACTTGATAGGCAGAGAGCCCAGTTTGCACTCCATGAGCTCGGCTAGTCGCTTCCCTCTGGTTCTGCTTCTGCCAATGTAGAACAGCTCCGACTTGCCTCTGTTAATCTTGAGCCCGGAAGCCCATTCGAATATCAGCCAGATGAACTTCAGGTTTCGAAGTTGCCGTTTCTTGGCCTCACAAAAGAAGATAGTGTCGTCCGCATATTGGATGATGGCGATTTTGGCATCAGCGGTTGGCCCAACCCCGCTCAGCAGGTTGTTGCTGATTGCTCTCTCCATCATTCTGGCAAGCCCTTCGGCAATAATCAGAAACAGGAACGGGGACAGCGGGTCTCCCTGTCGTAGGCCCCGCTTGGTTTTAATCCACTTCGAAGGCACCCCGTTGACCAAGATCGCGATCTTACCGTTGGCGATGCATTGGTCAACCCAATTGCACCAGAGCTGATTGGCCCCTAGCCAAACAAGTGAGTTTCTTAGGAAGTTCCAGTCCACTTTGTCGAAGGCCTTCTCGAAATCTGCCTTGATGCCAACGCTCTCAGATTGTACTTTCGAACTCCAGCTGACAAGTTCGCTGGCCGTTACGAAAGAGTCCAGGATTAGCCGGCCTTTAAGAAAGGCCGTCTGTGAAGGTGAGATTATGTTCTGCATAACCCCTTCCAATCTATTCGCCAGCACTTTTGAGATGATTTTCTGAATACAGTTTAGTAAGCAGATTGGACGGTAGTCGTTTGCAGTTTTTGCCCCTTCGATTTTGGGAATGAGGCAGATGTAAGAGTAATCAATTGGGCCAGTGTTCAGATTGCCGGCGAACAGGTCATCGAAGATTCTCAGGATGTCCGGTGAGATCACTTCCCAGAACTTTTGGTAGAATCTCATACTGAATCCATCAGGTCCAGGTGCCTTGTCCCCGTTTAGCTGGAAGATGGCCTTTTTGATCTCTTCCTTGTTGAAAGGCGCCGTTAGATGTTCGGAGCTTAGGAATCCTCCGTCGCTAAGGATGTCGCTCCAATCTCCTCGCGTTCCCCCTTGGATGTCGCCGGGGCCGAATCTTTCCTTGAATTTGCGGTAGAAATAATCACTCTTGTCCTGTTCCCTATCTAACCTTCGTCCGTCATCTTCTACGGCTGCGATGTGATTGGATCTGGCTCTCCCATTGGCCATGGCGTGGAAGAAGCTGTTGTTACCATCTCCTTCCTTGAGCCAGTGTTGTTTGGCTCTCGCTTGCCAGAGTAACTCTTCGTCGGCGATGATGTTTTTAAGCTCAGCTTTGAGCGAGATGCGGGTAAGTAGCTGGCTGGGCGTCAAGTTGGTCTCCTCTTCTAAGATGTTCAGTTTATGAATCTCCTCAATTGTTTGGCGTTTAGCGTTCGTGATGCTATAGAAGTTTGCTGCGCACCATTCTTTAATTCTTTTGCGGCAGTGGCGTAACTTGGAGGCGAAAGATAGGATGCTTCCAGACGTGGTTGCTAGCTCATTCCACCAAACCGGTACAAGTAGGTTAAAGTCCTCCCTAGTAAGCCAAACCTTCTCCAGTCTGAAGGTCCGAAAGTGCTGCTTCGGCTGGGTCTTGAGTAGGAGGGGAGAGTGGTCCGAGGTGATACGCGGGAGCGCAGAGACGTTGGAACCAGGGAGAATGGAATCCCACTCGGTCGAGATAAGAAAACGGTCGAGCTTGGCGAGGGAGGGGGACGGCTGGTTGTTCGACCAGGTGAAGAGCTGATTGCTTATGGGCAGGTCGATTAGTTCCAGCGAGTTGATGAGGTTGCCGAACATACACATAAGCTTACAGCTCCAGTTCCGACCCCTACGTTCGTTCTGAGAGCGCGTGAGGTTGAAGTCCCCACACATGAGCCACGGACCAGTGCAGTGGCCCTTAAGATCCCCAAGTTCCGCGCAGAAGGCCGCTTTTCCACCCCACCCCGGCGGCCCGTAGACGTTGGAGAGAAAGAAGGAGAGACCGCTGGCACGGTGCACGAAGCGAAGCGTGAGAGAGTACTCCCTTACCAGGACCTCAGAGCAGGCCACAAAGTCGGTGTTCCAGCAGGTAGCCAGACCCCCGGAAGCGCCATTAGAACCAATGCATTGGCAATTATTGAAGAGCGGACCGGCGAAGGATTTGAGAAAAGAGCGGGAGACAGAGCTCACCTTCGTTTCTTGTAGACAAAGGATACAACCCCTAAACTTTGAGACAACAGACTTAACGATCGATCGCTTAGAGCGATCGTTGAGACCACGAACATTCCACGAACACACTTGCAACATAGAGACAAAACGAACACCGGGGTGACTCTCCAACCCACCAAGACCCTAGGCGGGAGGGCCTCCTGCTAACCCGAATTCCATCAGGTTTACAGCTTTCGCCACCGACAGCCTTATGCCAACGTGTGCAGCTTTCCTGATGAGTTTGCTGACAGCGGGATTGGTGGTGGCGGAGAGCGGCCCAGGGGCGAAGTGCACGCGCTTGTCGAAGATCCGCCGCCCCGGCGGCGCGGCGGTTGGGGACAGAGCCGCTTTGCGTGCCATGGCCACCTCGAGGGCAGGTGCTCTAGGGCGGCTCGCAAGCCTAGGACTCCTCCGCGTGCGGGTGGGGGGACCCCTCAGCGATTGCCCCAGCCTGGCAACCGCGGGCAAGCAGTCGTAGGGAGCAGATGACGGAAAGGTCTGGGCCACCGCTTCCTCCCCCGTCAACAGAGCAGGGGGGTCGAGGCAAGCCAGAGGGGCAGAGTGCGGACCGCTGATGGGCACTGACGGCCGGAGAGGGCGCCGTTCCCCGCCCAGATCCAGCGACCGCTCGGTAGAGGGAGGAGTGGCCGGGGGTCCGGGGGTAGACGGAGGGATCCAGAAAAGGGGGGAAGCGGAGCCGGGAGCGGTGGCAGAGACGTCCACAAGGTCGACGGCGAGTGGAGCCTCCCCTGGCGAGGCTGCCCCTGCGGAAGCAGGGGTCGAGTCGGGATCCGCAGAGGCACTGTCGCCGGAAACGAAGCGGAGGGGCCTGGCAGCGGGAAAGGGGGTCCCGCCGGAGGTGAAGCCGAAGCAGTGAGGTCCGGGCCCCATCACCTTGCAAAGATCAGGTGGTGGCAGGCACGGAGAGGAGAGCACGATCAGTCCCGTGCTGAATTCCAGGATTAGGCGCGACCCGTGGGGCGCAAGGGGCCCAAAAGCCAGCCTGAGCAGAAGCGGGCGGGGGCCCAGCGGTTGAGGAGCAGCAACTTGAAGACCTGGGACCCCACGGGCCAGGAGAGGGCAATGGGTGGCCTGCGGGTGTGGCCCGGCAGCAGAATCCACAACGGGCCCTCGGGCCCACACCGAAGGATGCCGGGTAGCCAGGCCCCGCACCTCGCCGGGTTGAGTAACAAGGGCCCGAAGGTGGGAGTGGGCCACAAGCCCGGGGGGCCCAGAATGAGGGGCTAGAGGTCGCGGGGAAGATTGCGAGGGCATCTCCCGGACCAAGGGTGCAACGGGGGGCGAGCCCAGCGGTTCCCCAGCCTGGCAACCACTGCTTGGTGGGGTTCCCAACTTTACCCGAAGACCGCTAGAATCAGAAAAGCGGGAAAAAGAAGCTGCGGTGCCAGAGCACCCAGCCCTAGACGAACTAGATCCGGAAAGACAATTTGAAAAGTTGCCAGAGTGAGGAGGCCCTCTGCGCCCGAGGCGCGCAGGCAGCAGGGGAGGCTTGCCCAGCACGCCACGGCCGGCGCGCGCAACCCCAGGTGGTGCCGCCGGATTTGCCGAGCGGGGGACAGCCACCGATCGCTCGCCAAGGCGCCGCGCCTCACGCTCGGAGGCGACCCAGCATCGCCAGCGGTCACGCAACTCCGAGGAGTTCCACGTTGCGCTGTCGCCCGAGCGGATGCCATCACGCGAGGGCTCGCCGCCGCTACCACCGCCCTGGACCGGGATCCTACGAGCCAAAGTCATCCCGCGGGGGTCCGACTGGTCACCGCCTTCGTTCTCGTCCCCCCCGACGAAGGGGGTCCCCCGGTCCTCCCCGCCAAAGGGGGCCGTACTCTCGATGCTCACACGAACCGAGACGAGGATATCGCCCATCGAGATGGAAAGGTGCTCTGGAATGTCGGAGATAACGTCGACCGCGATCAGGCAGCGGAAGCCAGAGAGGTCCGCCGTGTTGATGCTGTTGGTGTCAGCGCGGATGAAACGCCCGAAGCCGTGGACAATGGCGGTCACGCATTGCTCCGTCCAGCATTGGAAGGGGAGGCTATGTAGCTTGATCCACACCTTATACTGGAGTCTCGAGAGGCTTGCGTGCCGGTAGGGCTCCCACGCGAAGCAATTGAGACGGCAGTGTTGTAGGCGGAGCAGTGCGTTGCGGATGAGGTCCTCCGGTCGGACCCAGTCAGGTAGCAGAATAACGTAGTCGCGCTCTTGTGACTTCGCCACAAAGAAGTCAGTCGGGTAACCGCCGAACCTAGCGGCTAGGTCCTCGGCGATGGAGTCCTGAGGGTAGTGCCCCAGATTCGATCTGCCAATGACGTCGGCCATCACCGCCGATTGTCGCTTCAGTTGGCGTCTGCGGAAGTCGTCGGAAAGGGGGATGAAGACCTTCATCAGGTGAGGGCGGAAGTCGTCTCTTCTGTCCATCTTCGGCAGCGTCGGGGAAGCCTGTGCTCGGCACTGGCGCGCTCGGTGGCCGGTGCGGTGACACACCGCGCAGCGGACCGGGTCACGGCAGTTGCGGATCCGGTGGTCGCTAGCGAGGCATCTATAGCATCGATGCTTGAAGTCGGTCTTCCTGGCAGCGTGGCGGGTTCGGTTGGAGGGAGGGGGCTGATGCAGGCCCCCCCTGGTCAGTGCCTCTTTATAGGATGGCAAAGGGTGGGGAGAAGGCCTTTCCCCGGTCACACAGATGGAACCCAGAGGGTACCCATAGTGGTCCGCCCATGTTACCCGGCAATTGCTCCTAGCAGGGTTTGATTGGGTGGGTGGAATCTTGCGAGTTGACCTCTCAGGCACGGGTCCCTTCCCATGCAGGGTCCCTTTCAGCTTGAGGAATCTAGTCTTCAGGTCGTTGTCCAGGTCCGAGGAGGGCGAAGGGCATCTGCTCTGCCAGATTCTTGTCCTGGCGCAGCTGGCGGTGGGGTCCTGCCAGGCCGTGGGACAGCTCGAGGGGTCCCTACCCAGCCTCGCCTGGTGCTGGCGAGATGGGGCTGCGGCACAAGGCGAGCCGCCCAGGATCGCGTCGCTCGCACTCCCCCTCGCTCTCGCGCTCTCTCTCTCTCTCTAACATTCTCTCTAACATTTTCAGCTTTATAGCCAAGGACTTACTGTTAGTTTTGATATTTATAAAAGAAAGGCTAAATTACTTTCTCTTTTTTTTCATTAAATTATATGATGTGCGGTACTTTAATTTGTTACCGTTTTTGACTCGATCCTAATAAATTGTTGCAAAAAAGTCCATAGTTTAATTTAATTGATTAGATGCTGATCAAATAAATTAAACTATAGGACTTGATTATAATAATTTGCAAAATTTGGATTGAAAATTGTAACAAAAAATAAAGTTTGAAGACTAAGCGGCATATAATTTGAATATCAAAGTTATAATTTAGTCTAAAAGAAATAGTCAATTGAAATTTTGCTTACGTAAGCTTATTCCAGCATAGTAAAAAATTTAAACTTCCCTTCAAAAAATGAATAAGATCCCTTCTTCCTGCGAAGAGAGCATATAAAAGAACTCCTTTGGATATGGTTGGAAAAAAATATCTTCGAAACAGAACTGATTTTGAAAACTAATATCTAAAAGAAGCATTCAATGCGAGTTTTGCTTATTCAATCTCAGTTTGGCAGAGTAAAAATTTTCAAACATTTTGTTCGTTAATAAATAATTTGTAATTGCTATTGACAATAAGTAGGCTGTTTTGAAAATCAAGAGAAGCGACTCCAAAGTCACTTCCATAATTAGGTCCACGGTGGCGAGTCCACGGAAAGATCTGGTCCGTTCTCCTAACTTGGAACCACTTTTTTTTTTTCTAATTCCCTGATCGGTGATCACACAAACAACACATGATCGATGAGCGAAGAGGAGGACGCAAAAGTAAATTTGACAACTGGGCACGATAATTAAAGGAGCATCTAGAGTAAAAAAAATGCCAAATAGAATTATTAAACAATAGACTTCGCTTTTCTTTACTGAATTCATGTCATTATTATTACAATTCCAAAGGCTAATCTCTCTTTCGCAGTCACAGCTAACAAACCTTTGTTCTTCCAAATTTATCCCTATCCCCACCACAAAATTCCCAATTTCGCCACGGCTACTCTCATTAATGATACCACGGCCAAGTGAACTGTAGTGGGAATCCTCAGAACCCATGTGGTCGATGGTAAAGATGAAATCTTCATCGCTGCTGCTACCGACGCTGCAGCTGAGTACTCCGCCGCCGCCGCCCAAATCTTCTTCCATTGCGGGGCCCATCTGATCGGCCCCACCGCTGCCGTCGCTTCTGACAGAAATCCAATCATCGTCCAATTTCCAGTCAGGAACAGAGAGCTCGGCTTTCGATAACATCTGGATCCTCCGCGACGGATCCGCGATTGCGAATTCACGGGCGGCGGCGGCGGCAGGGAGGTCGTCTTCTTCGGATTCCGACTCCCAGAAGCCCTGATCGAGAGTGCTCTTCGGAGAGACCCAGAAGTGATCCAGAGGATCGTAGGGTGGTCTGATGGGCTTGGCTGCCGCCGCACAATTCGCCAAGAATGGGTGCTGGAGGAGCTGCTCTGCCGTCCACCTCTCCCTGGGGTCTCTCCTCAAACACTTTCTGACGAAATCCTTGCCCTCTTCCGACACCCAGAGGGGAATTTCGGGCACCTTTTCGGAGAATCCGATGTGGTGGAGCGCGGCGACGGGATCGGAGAATTCCGGCCACGGTGCCCGCCCGGTTGCCATCTCGAGGACGGTGCATCCGAGCGCCCAAATATCGGCCGCCGTCCCCTGCTCCTCCCCACGCGCCACTTCGGGCGCCATGAACACCGGCGTGCCGCTGAACTGACCGCCCGTGTCGCCGTGGCCGTGGCAGTGGCCGCCGCCGTCGCCGACTCTGCGCGCGCATCCGAAATCGGCGATCTTCGCCCAGCCTTCCGATCCGATGAGGACATTCTGCCCCTTGACGTCGCAATGCGCAATTCCGGCCCCATGGAGATACGCCAGCCCGCGCAGAATTTCGTACGCTCGGGACCGGGTCGCCTTCTCGTCGAGCCGGCCCCTGCGCTTCTTCTTGATCTCGTCCGACAGTGATCCGCCGGGTGCGTACTCTAAAAACAAATTGAATTGCGGGGGCTCCTCAGCGAAGCCGAGGTGCGAGATTATATACGGAGAACTGAGGCCGGATAGGATGTCCTGCTCCCGCCGCAGGGGCGCGGCGCGGGAGAGGTCCGCGGATTTCACCGCGAAGACTTCGCCGGAGCGGGCGGCGACGGCCAGAGAGACGGTGGCGGACGAGCCGCGGCCGAGCGTCCGGCCGCGGCACCACTCGCCGGCTGCCATTCCAATCGAGAAAGAGAGAGGATGAAGATAAGGATGAGAAGTTGCCGCTTTGGTTTGGTTTAATTAGTTGCTTGAACAATACAATTTTTCTACTCGACAAAGTTTGGAGAGGAGGGAGAGGCATATATATATATATATATATATATATATATATATATATATATATATATATATATATTGAGAGAGAAGAAAGAAAGAAGAGAGAAGAGGACTGAATAGTTTTGGCTTTTGCTTTTGCCTTGGGATTTTGGGGGCGTGTCCGAATAAAGAAGAAAAGGTCGGAGTCCACGCTGGCAGGACGCGGCCGTTCACGCATCGGTGAGGGCTGGTATCGCGCGGGCACTCCACGTGTCGATTACTGTGGAGAGCGGAAACGGTGGCTGAGTTGCGTGGACCGCTCGGTGACTTGGCCGCCCCGCTTGGGAAGGAATTTTTTTTTTTTTTTTTTCTTTATTATTATTGTGTGCTGTTGCTTTGTGCCTTCTTAAATAACGAAGAAGAAAGGGTTAAAACGTGCGGATAGTTCTGGTGGCACTTTCTTGTGTTACGAAGACACACTCTTCTGATTTTTTAACCTAAAAAAAAATTAAAATTCTTTTTATAAAATAATTGATTTTAACGTATTTCCAATATATAAAATTGAATCTTATATTTTGGTTAAATTTTAATTTTTTTAATAACCAAGGATTTAAAGTGTGGTGTTTTTTTTTTGGGATTTTTTTTAAAATAACCCTCCCAAATCTTGATATTTGCCAAATAACCCTGTAAAAAAAAAAATTGTAAAACTAACACTCCTTTTGCCAACAGGGCGCCACGGAGGTCAGATGACCTGAAGGCGCTGAAGCGTTCAGCGTCTTCACAAAAAACTTGTGAAGACGCTGAATGAATCAGCGCCTTCATGCTATGTGTTGAAGGCGCTGTTTCATTCAGCGCCTTCAGCATACACTATTGAGGACTTAGCCAATTTTCGCGAAAATTGGCTAAGTCCTCAGGTATAACTCCTATAGGCGCTGAATAGTTCAGCGCCTTTAACATCACATGTTAAAGGCGCTGTTTACTTCAGCGCCTCCAACAAATATGTTAAAGGCGCTGAGCGATTCAGCGGCTTTAACATATTTGTTAGAAACGCTGAATTGTTCAGCGCCTTTAACATTTATGTTAAAGGCGTTGAATGATTCAGCGCCTTTAACATATTTGTTGGAGGCGCTGAATGGTTCAGCGCCTTTAACTTATAATGTTAAAGGCGCTGAACGATTCAGCGCCTTCTTCACCACTATACCCACCTACGCGGGCAGCAGTGCGCTCATTTCTCTTCAATCCCGCACAACCGCTCCCGCACAGTCCTCTCCGCTCCGAGCACAGTGAGATCGCTCCCACACAGTGCCGATCTCCTCTCCCGCCCTCTCCCACACATTACCGATCTCCTCTCCCGCACAGTGCCGATCTCCTCTCACCGTCGCCGTCGCCGTCGCCGAGAGGAAGCACATTGTTGCCGTCGCCGTCTCTCTCGCGCTCTCTCTCTCACTGTGAGCTCGCTCCCTCTCTCTTCTCTCTTTCTCTCTCTCACTGTGAGAGAGTGATCTCTCACAGTGAAGTCTTCACTGTGAGAGATCACTCTCTCACAGTGATCTCGCTTCACTGTGAGAGAGTGATCTCTCACAGTGAAGACTTCACTGTGAGAGATCACTCTCTCACAGTGAGAGAGCTTCACTGTGAGAGAGTGATCTCTCACATTGAGATCGCTCACTGTGAGAGATCACTCTCACAGTGAGCTTCACTATGAGAGATCACTCTCTCACAGTGAGATTGCTTCACTGTGAGAGAGTGATCTCTCACAGTGAGATCGCTCACTGTGAGAGATCCCCTCACAGTGAGAGAGAGAACTGTGAGATCGCTCACAGTGAGCGATCTCCTCATTGTGAGATCGCTTATTGTGAGCGATCCCCTCACTGTGAGATCGTTCACAGTGAGCGATCCCCTCATTGTGAGAGTTATCTCACAGTGAGGGATCCTCTGTTCTCACAGTAATCGTCGCATGTAAAGTGAGAGGTTTCACTGTCGGTCTCCGACTGTAAAGTTAAAATTAGTATTTTGAAGTGGTTAATTTTATTTTGTAGTTGAAATGGCTAATCGTCGCATGCCCATAAGTGTTCATTGGGATGGACAGTTAGTTATCGATGAGAATGGTCCACGATATATCGGCGGTCAAAAAAAGTTAATCGCGATACGTTCTGATTCTACATATACTAGTTTCGAGACGAGAATATATCATTTAGTAAATTGTACAAGAGAACAATTTCGTTTAAAATTTACTATTGGTTGCCCCACGATCGGTAGTGAATATTTAGCTCACGAAGTAGTAGATGATGAATCATTGGAGGGAATGATTGGATTATGTGAACATCATGGTGTTGTGACGGTATACATTGAGAAAGAGCTACATCCGTCGGATAATTTTGAACCACAAGGTTATTACACGAGAATGCTCTACAATTATATTGGTTTGGGTCCTTCCGCCAATGTAATGGGTGATCAAAATATTCCACACGAAGGTGGTGTCAGAATGACAAGGTTAGAAAAATAACCTAATAATTTAGTAATTTGTAATCTTCTTTAAATATACTTAATCATTGTATATATTGCAGAGAAAGTGAGTATGACCCTATTGAGAGTGTTGTACCTTGCTCAGTTAGTAGTGTGCCACCAACGACCACATGTGTGCCACCTACGACCACACACACGCAAAGCCACGACCTCACGCGGACACTGCACGACATCACGCGAACAATGCACGACCTCCCGTATAGAACCAGGATGTCTCATTTACAACTAGAACCTTATGATTGTGGGTAAGTACAAATCAAATTAAATGTTAAGTTTTAAATTAATGGCAATGTTGGAATTTTAGTTTTACCAAATTTGCAGGTTATCTAATTCCTATGAACATTGGAATCCAACTGCTATTAATGAATTTGATACTAATGTTGAGGAAGGAGGTGATAATATCGACGAAGGAGGTGATAATATCGACGAAGGAGATTGTAATGTTGACGGGGGTGGTGATAGTGATATTAATCATGAGGATTCACCAATCAATGATGATCAGAATAGTAGTGAGGATGACGAACTGGATGTTTCATTTCCAGATATAGATGATAATCATGATGGAGGGTTAAATGATTTTGCAAATACAATTTACAGTCAAATGGACAACCCACAAATAAGCAATGATTACGTAGACAATCCTGACGAGGGAAATAAATTTATTGATCATCCGGAACGTTTTCTTTCAG
>CM055064.1:22039043-22076067 GCA_029204045.2 Tillandsia leiboldiana
TAAAAGCATATAAGCTCTATTATATATATATATATATATATATATATATATATATATATATATATATATATATATATATATATATATATATATATATATATATATATATATATATATATATATATATACTTATATTTGAGCTCCTATACTTATAAAAGCACCAAATTATTGGTGCTTGTGAGTTTTTAACTCTTGGATGTAGGAATATACGGTTAGAATGATAGTGGTCCTAGTGGTCCCCTAGGGTTTAGTAGGTGGTTGGTGAAATAATATGATCTAAGGGATGAAATTAGTTAAAGGATTAGATCTAACGGTGGAAAACATACAAGCACCAAGTGCTTTGTGCTTTTAAAAACACAGTAGCTCGAACTCTCTCTCTCTCTCTCTCTCTCTCTCTCTATATATATATATATATATATATATATATATATATATATATATATAGGAAAATGCTATGTGTACACCCCTTTCGGGGTGTACATCATACACCCCACCCATCTAAGGGTGGGGGTGTGATGATGGGTCACTTGATGTGACCTGTAAAAAATATCGCCACCATTAAAATGGTGGAGATGTATGATGTACACCCCTTCGGGGTGTACATGTAGCATTGCTCATATATATATATATATATATATATATATATATATATATATATATATATATATATATATATATATATATATATATATATATATGCTTATTTTTCTTAAAACATTTATATAATTATAGATCGTCATACCCAATTTAAAAATAATAAAATAAATTATATATATTTTTTAATATTTATCAAATAATTTTGAAACATATTATTTTTTTCTTAACAATTTTGTTTCACATAAATTTTTTTTTGACTCAAGTGCTATTTTTCTTTTGAAATCTTATGAATAATTTAATCATTTGGTGTTTAAGTAACTTCATATTATTAAAAAAAATTAACAATTCGGGACTAGTCAGTAAATTGCCACAATGATTAAATTTAAATAAGAGATATTTTAGGCTAAAATACATTTTATCTTTCTAGAATGTAGTGTGGCTATACACACACCTGAATAAACATAAAAACAATATGCAAATTGCTTAATAAACTAATCATGCCAACGTGGAAACTAACTAGGTGTAGAATGTAAGTTTTATTATTGTCGACTTTGTAATTATTGTTTCATTCAAAAAAATAAAAATAAAAATTTCCTTTTAGAGACTTGAACCAAGGACAAAATATTTAAAAAGAACAAAATTTATTTAGGATTTATTTTATAACTAATATTATTTGTAGACCTTAAAGTGAGATGAAAATTTTAGTACATCTTATCCAGGTCACTTTCTCACTAATTTTATCAACTTCTTTTTAATACTAAAAGTTTTTTAAACAAATTTAAAAGGATAGCTCGGTGTAATATATATATATATATATATATATATATATATATATATATATATATATATATATTAGAGTTTATATATTTTTAAAAGCGCAAGCCCAACTATTTTTGTAAATTTTTTACCATTAGATTTGTATTGAGATTTGTACTATTGTAAAATCATCTAAAGAGCGAGAAAGAAAAAGTACAATAATACGGATCTCAATACAAATTCAATGGTAAAAAATTCACAAGCATAATTGTGTTTATACTTTTAAAAGTATATGAGCTCTACTATATATATATATATATATAGAGAGAGAGAGAGAGAGAGAGAGAGAGAGAGTGAGTGAGAGAGTTGTGCTTTGTATAGATAGCGTTTTTTCATTTTTTCACTTTTTGTCCATCTATAATTAATAGGGTAGTAACCCGCGCGATGCAGCGGTAGAAATTTTTTATTAATAAAATAAAAAAATGTAATATTTTTGCATATAATATAAAATTAAATTTATAAAAAAAATAAAATGGACGATTCGGAATCAAATAAGATCAAAAAGAAAAAAAGAAAAAAAAGAGAGAGTGAATAGAGTAGTATCTAATCGACGACCTCACAATGATCGACTTTTCGAAATGTGTTTCGAAAAAAAAAGAAAAATAAAATTTAATCCCTAATTAAGAGCTTAGGAGGAAAACAATTATTCGATTTCTCTCCTCGAGACTTCAAGAATTTTTTATACTTTTAAAGAAAATTATAATATCCCGCATCCATCCGATTTACTAAATTTGTGATCTACGTGTAAGATGAAGAAAGGAGTCGTATCTTTTCGATTTTCTAAATTTGTAACATATTGTTAAGATTGAAATTTTCGCTACTTAAGGGAGCGACACGTGGCGAATATCATCGGCTGACAGACACTAGCCGATAGGTGAATGAGTCGGAAGAGGAAGATTTGTGTCTCGACCCAGACCGGTTTTAGTCGCGAAAGAAAACAGCACGCGACGTATACCATCGGCTGAAAGCATCAGCCGATAGAAGAAACAACCGAAGAAATGCCCGCGATCGAGCTCAGCCGTATAAAGTTCAAGACGTGCCATCAGCTGAGGGCATCAGCTGACAGGAGAAGCAACTGGCAAGAGGAATCACACCTCATCTAAGACCAAATTCGGTTGAAGGCGGCCACCTGACCTCTCCAGTCAATCGACGAAAAAGGCGAGAATCGGAGGTAGCTTTCAAGTGCTCGAGCCAAAAAAGGGAGGACTTCGGAAAGAATGTGTGCGAGATCTAGGCGCGAATCCCGCAACCAACGTAAAACGGCAAGCAGCGCCCGGCACAGGAAAGCGCCGAAGATCACACTCCGGTGCAACAATCAGGGGATGAACCTAGACGTGAAACGGTTACTATCCTGCTAAGGATAGACGACTCAAAAGGAAGTCGCTGAGGATTTCGCAATGATTCTCCCCGAATTACGCCGATAATTCAAAATCCAAATCGGCGCCCAATAACCTTGGTTCGGAAACTGCATAAATAAGCGAACCATCGAAGGAATCGGGGTCTGGTACCCTCGTAAGCCCGATACCACCCTAGCTTTTCTTCATATCTGGGAGTAGAGTAACTTAACTTTTTTTTTCCTCTTTTTTACTGCTTTCCTAAGATTAAGCTTAATTGTAATCCTTCTATCCCCTTTTCCCACTTGTATACCCTTCTTTTATCAATATAAAGTGTAAACCGGCTCAACCGTGTCTTTATCTTATTTTTTCCTTTAGAGTGTAAACCGGCCAATCAGCCGTGTCTTTATTGGTGATTTTTGTGTTTTAACGTTACAATCAGCTCATCACCCATACATTTATCTCTCTACCCGGTTCGACTATCCTAAGTCGAAACTGGCGATCCCTCTATACCTCCGTAAACCCGTTTTGGTTGTCACCGGTCGTCGCGGTCGTGTGGAGTTACCAGATGAGAACCCGACCGAGAGGATCCCTCCTCGGCCCGATCGCTTGATTGTTGACACGCGACGTACTTCGACACCTCTGGAGGGTCACCCAAAGGAGCTGATTGCGCGCAAGCCACATTTTGGCCCCAACAACGTTCTTGGCATGCCCAGTGGGACACTCAGGTAATTTTTACCTAATCCTACCGTCAGAATGTCACAGCTCCCAAAGCTGTATGGGGAATCGACACTTCCAGAGCCATCCCTGTCGGAATTGTATAGGCAGTTAGCCCAAATGATGAGGTCTCTGGAAAGAAGAATGCGGGCCTAGGACGCTGACGCCCCGGCCTCGGATGAGAGTCTCGCTAGATTTGGGCAATTTTTAACCCAAGAAGAGTTACGGGGGACTCCATC
Source organism: Tillandsia leiboldiana (assembly GCA_029204045.2). Lineage (NCBI taxonomy): Eukaryota > Viridiplantae > Streptophyta > Magnoliopsida > Poales > Bromeliaceae > Tillandsia > Tillandsia leiboldiana. The sequence goes on from CM055064.1 coordinate 22,042,747, forward strand.
CGTCCCACCACCGCCGCTACCGACACAGTCGGTTTTGTTGGCGCCGGAGGCGCTGCAGATTACACCCCCCACAACGGCACCCATGCCGGGGGCAGGGCAGTCGCAAATGATTCCTATCCCAGCTCAGGATAGGCCGACGAGTTTGATTCCTATCCCACCAGCGGGAGATCAACCAGGGTTCACCTGAGTCGCCCCATTCATTGGAATCTCGACCCCACGCTGGGGGCAGAGAGACTGGGGGGCAAGCCCCAAATAAAAAACTTGCTCAGGGCCAGGCGGGTCAGACGGCGGTCCCGATAACCCCGGCAGAGACCATTCAGATACACGTCCGGGGATGGGATGTGGTTAGCGCGAAGGCCAGGGTGGCCAAATGGCCAGTTTTTGGGTCCTTGAGCCCTAGGAGCATGGAAGGGTATACCCATACCTGGCCGATTGAAAGGGCCATTGTTCGATAAACTCTCGGGAGAGGTAACCGAGAGCGTGGCCGAACATGTCGACCGAGAATAACTCAATCATCAGCGTCGACTTTGGCTGATACTGAGATAGCCGAAGAGGGTCTCGGCTCATAAAGCCGAGATCGGAATAAAGAAAATTGACGAGGGTCGGCGAGTATTTGCCGACCACGGGCATAATAATGTGATAAAAACTAATATTTTCCTCCCGCAGGTAAATATGATCGACCCCAAAGGGAAGGAGCCGACCCAAGAACCTGAGCCCACCGCGGAGGAGAAATCGGCTCGAAGTATGCTTCGGCTTTGCACCAGTTGCAAGGCCGAAATGACAGAGAAAGATTGGGATGATCTCCTCGTTCGCGTACCCGAGGAGGTAGAGGATTGGTTCGCCTTCGTCTTCGGCGTTGAAGGCTCGAACCGCCTTGAGCGCCGGCCAAGCCCAAATTTAGCCGAAGGGTCTAGCATACAGCCCTCCGAAGAGGAGGACAATAAAGATGAACGAGGCTCTCTCACCTAGAGGTCTCTGCGAGAGTCTCATATTCGAGAGGAGCCACGAGCCCCACAACGGCAACAAAGCCCCGCCACAGGCACGGTCAAAACCAAGTCCGGGGGCGCCCCGAGGACCTTTTGGCCAAAGGGCCGAAAGGGGGCATGCGAGCTCTCACAACGATCAGCACGGATCAGGCCGCACCAGAAACATGGAACGCCGAGGGCAGGAGAAGCCCCTGAGAATTTCGATACCGAATTTCCTTGGCTCACCAGGGGAAAAGTAGAGACCTTGGGCACTCGGCTAATCCGAGAGCTCAAGATACAGCCCTGTCCCAAGCCTTGGCAAAGAAGAGAGATCCTCAGGGAGCACCTGAGGAAAATGAACCCGCCAGCAGATGTTTCGTTGGAACAGAGGTTCACGACAACCGGACCGGCCCGATGGCAAGGGTCGGTCATGACAAAGACGCAGAAGCATCGACTACAGAGGCTGGAGTCCGAAGCCCGCAACAATGGCGTCATATCCTGTTGGTCGCGGCCAAACCCGCGGTGGGAACGGCCCACGCATCGGCACTTCCCTGCACTGAGGCATCATAACCAAAGAGCGAAAGTCTCCATCGCGGCACCTCAGAAGAAGGCACCGATGCTTCAATCGGTGGTAGTGAGACCGACGGATGAAGCCGTCCAACTAGAGCTAGGAGCCCGATTAGAGGCCCTAGAGGCAGTTGTGAAGCGCAGCCAGGAGGTGCCAGAGGGACAATTGGAGCTCGAGGAACCCGATAAGCGGAAACTCGGCAGGGTGGCCCGACGTGAGAGGTGGCCACCCAGAGATGACGAAGAGGTCCCAATGACGTCTTCGGCCGAAACAGAGGCCGAAAAAAAGAAGATGCGGACCGACGCGTTGTCGGTTGACTCAGACCAGGGCGAAACTCCTGCTGCCCTGGCAGTCAAAGAAGAGCCACAAGTAAAGCTAGTCGACTAATGACAGGCGTCGGTTCCCGGCCTAGGTCAAGTGGTACCGGGGAAGGGAGCCGACAAGCGAGGCCACATCAAGGCCTCGGAAAGACAAGCCAGCACAAGAAGCCGGTAGTACCGACCATGACAACAAGGCCGAAGAACTCAGTAGATGAAGTCACCTTCAAGCCACAGGCGAAGAAGCCGATTCGGCAGAGACATTACAAGTTGAAGATTCGGCCGAGAAGGCCGAGAGAAAAATCGGGGGAACGCCGATCAAGAACGGCGGGGTGAAAGATCCCCTAATCGAAGCCAGATTCCAGAGAAAGAGTCCCTAAGCTAGGAGGGACCGTCACGAATCAGCCGAGTAGTCAACTACTCGAGAAATCTAGGAGGATCGGAAGGTAATAAGCCGATCAACGCAAAATATCTAAAACATTATCACACATCGGTCCAAAAGAATGTGGGATAAAAGGCAGAAGAGAAACTTCACATTAAATAGATACATTTGAGACTCAAGAAAAGAGTAAATACAAAAAATATTTCAGAAACAGAAAAATCGAAGAATCCGGTTAGAGGTTGAAGGGCAAGATCACCACCAAGCTAACTGAGGGGGTAGGATCAAGCACTACCTTATGGAAACGGAGGCACTCAACCACCGATAGAGCCGACAGGAGTAGGAGGGAGAGAGAACACAAGTGTAATAACCGCGGGTTTACTTCCCTTTTTGGTCTTACCTTTGTCTTTTCTTGAACCGCTTTTCGGCTAAGGGGATGGGGTACGATTTTTGTTTCGTTGTTTCCAGGCAGGCCGTCGGGGTCCGCGGGTATTTTTGGAGAATAAAGCCCGCGAAACGGAGACCGGCGGCGCGACCGGATCTGATTTCTGACCCCGGAATCTCCCAGAATAAATTTCTGAAGTTTGTAGCAGTTCGAGCGTTCAGCACGCCGTGTTAGAGGTAAACCAGACCCGGGTTTAATTTAATTTAATTTAATTTAATTTAATTCAACTTAATTTAATTTGACTTAATTTAATTTAAGTTTTATTTATGGTTTTGCGACTTTGGGTTTAGACCCAATTGTGCCAAAACGGCTAATTAAGTAGGCTCGGGAATTAGATTTGGGAACCCGTTTCTTTTCCTCCTACCCTTGGCGTGCGTTACCCCGAGGGTGATCAAGAACGCCTTCCCCGAAAACCTTCCCTTTGATCGGCGAGGAGCACCGCGACGAAGCGATCGAGAGGAGGGAAGAACGCCGCATGCTTTCTACCAGAACCGGGCACGCAAGAACGGACGATCCCTCCCCTCCCAATCATCGTCGTCGAAACCGAGGTGGGTGTGAGAGTCCGAGCGGGCGTACTAGGACGCGAGGGAGCCGAGCGTGGTTTTCTACTAGCGACAAGTGGGTTGAGTATGGTAATTAGCATCGATCTCCGACGACCGTTTACTTTAAATATTACATATTGTCGTTCCACTTTAAATGCTACCTATTATCGTTACTTTAGATGCTACATGTTATCGCTACACTCTAGACGTTACGTGTTACTGTTTTACCTTCGATTATGCTTGTTAGTAGAGTACCTTGATTACACATGTTACTATCTTACTCTTGTTCATGCATTGTGGTTACTGTGCTCGAGGCTGCAACACGCGCACCCGCGGTTTGGCCACCGCAAAGGGTGCGCTTTTCCGGAAAAGCGGTTTATGACCCGTGTATACCCACGAGGTGACGTAGTGGGGCCCCTTATTAGTTGTGGGGTTTGAGGCGCCGAGGTACGAGCGGTGCGACCCGTCGGTTTAGTTATCCGACGTGGTCGGGTTTCTGCAGGTACGGTATGGGCCGTCGGTTTAGTTGTCCGACGCGGCCGGGTATTACAGGATACAGGTGTACAGGTTGCCTTTCCTCCTTGAGAGGGTGGTTGCTCCGGTTGTCTTCACGGTTTGTTTTATTATATTCTCCTGCTCTACTATTTTTACGTCACTGACTTCCCACTTCGTGACAGGGTTCAGTCGGGGGGAGAGGTAGGCGGCGGTGAGGACGGGACAGGAGCAGCTGGGTCGCTGGGGACCCTGGACTGTATTTGTTCTTTCATTCTTGCATTTCATTTACATTGTAGTTATGTGAGAGGTTCTCGATACCCTCGTGGGGTCGGCGTGAATGTCGGTATGGGTTGCATTTAGTTACCCTCTTATACGTTACTTTTCCTTTTATTTCTGTTGGCCATTTGAAAATGAAAAAGGCAAAAGCCAAAGAAAAGATTGCGAAAACCATTTTTAAAATCTAAGTGTCGTGTGGGCACTGGTTTCAAAACCCTGTGGATTTATGGATTGCGAAAGGGATTTCAAAACTTGGGTGTCGGGTGGGCACCGTTTTCAAAACCTTGTGGATTTATGCTGATTTCGAAACTCGCTTTCAAAACGTAAGCGCCGGGTAGGCGCTCTTTTAAAACTGTGGATTTATCCTTTCCAAATTGATCGGCCATACGTTTTAAATAGATTAGAATGCTGGTTGTATGTTAATAATTGTTGTGATTGAATGGTTGTGTATTTTTGGAACATGTACTGAACGCCACGCCGTGCATATACAGGGGAGACTCTGTCCGTTTACAGAGTGATCCTGTATGTGTGGCGGGTCTGGGCATGCGCCGGGGAAGAGGGGTTCTCTTTTACAAAAAAATTTATACGTCAAATGCGTGACTTTTGTGAATCGTTTCCGCTAAAACAAACCCCCGGGGCGTGACAGATTAAATGGTATCAGAGAGTTCTTTCAATCACAACAGTTAGTGCCGACATCCGTGGGAACACCTCACTTGCCTACACATGAATGAAATGGGTAGGGCATAGGACTGTAGAACGTGAGTGACCGAGGGGGGGGGGGGGGGGAAATGTTGAGTCCTTTCTCTCACTTTATGGTTGTTGTTAGTAGGGTAGTCTAAAGTTGACTCTTGTGTTGTGTGACAGACATGGCCCGTACTAGATCATCGGCCGGGGACGCAGAGGCAGACGCAACAACGTCGACGGCTGCAGAGAACCAGCTCCTGCGGCAGCAATTGCGGGAGATGGCGGGGAATCTGGCAAACCTCACCGAGCACGTGCGTCAGTTGACGCAACAGCAGCAGGCGGCGACGGTGACGGTCGCCCCGGTTCCCCCACAGGGGCCGACAGCACCGGCCGCGGCACCACCGACAGTGCCACCGCCGGCGGCGGCTACGGGACCGGCGCCGGGGACAACCAGCAGGGTTACTCTGGAGGAGACTGTAGTCACACCTACCCCTATCGTGGCTGCCACCGCCGCGAGGGAGGGGACGGTTGTGATGACCGAGCGGGATCGGGTGCGGGCCAACCTGAAAGACTTCAAGAAATACGACCCACCCACGTTCGAAGGGGACACGACTGATCCTTGGGTCGTCGAGAAATGGGTGGGGTCGATGGAGAAACTTTTTGAAGACTTACTCATGGAGGATGACGAGCGGGTTCCCCTAGCAGTCCACTGTTTGGAGGGGAACGCCCGCTTGTGGTGGAAGACGGTGCGCCCCGATCCTGCTAAGGGTACCGCACTTCCGTCCTGGGCAACTTTCAAACAGGAGCTGTTCGGGGCCTTCTTCACCAACAGTGTCAAGAATAAGTTGGAGGATGACCTGAACCACATCCAGCAGGGGAACCGGACGGTCATGGAGTATCAGCGGGAGTTCGTCCGGCTAGCAAACTGCGTCCCATTCGTCATAAGGGACGAGGCTCACAAGGCGCAACTCTTTGTGGATGGCTTGCGGAGCAATATCTTCGAGGTGGTGCAAGCAGCCGAACTGCACACCTTCCAGAAAGTGGTCGACAGAGCCACTACGGTGGAGCGGGGTTTTGCGGTCACCCGCGCCAGAAGGGAGAACTCGACGCGGCTGGAGGACCGGAAGCGGCAACAGCAGAACTCGGGGGAGGCTCTTGGAGTGGGAGCGGGGCCCCCAAACGGTGGAGACCACAGGCGGGGTCCCGGAGCGCGCCACCAGGAGGGCAGAGGCCGGGGAATAGGCCTTGTGTCATATGCGGGGGAGGGCACATTCCGGGAGAGTGCCCCCAAAGAGGCGACCACTGCTTCAGGTGCGACAAACGGGGACACTTCCGCCGCAACTGCCCCTTAGGCGGGGGATCTGCGTCCTCTGCAGCTTCTACGCCCACGCCACAGCTCTCAGGGCGGGGGAAAGCTCCTATGGCGTCGACGTCTAGACCCCCTGCACCACGGCGCGAGGAGGACAGGCAGCCACAACCAGGCGGGAGAGTTTTCTCAATGACCCGCCAAGATACAGATCCGCCGGAGGACGCACTTGCAGGTATTACTTCCGTTTCAAATTCCCGTGCTAGAACTCTTTTCGATACCGGAGCAACACACTCGTTCATTTCTCGTGATTTCGTAATTATGCATGATCTCGAGGAGGCACCCCTCCAAACTTTCTTGACGGTTCAAACGGCGGGAGGGACGTTGGAGGCGGCCAACTTTGTGGCCGCCTGCCTGATTATGCTAGGGCGGCTGGCATGCCCTGGGGACTTGGTGGTAATTCCCCTGAGGGAGTACGACGTGGTGTTGGGCATGAACTGGCTCACGAGGTACCAGGCACTCATTGATTGCGACAAGCGACAGCTGCGACTACAGGAACCGGGCTTCCCCGAGCATGTGTACATCATGGGCAAGAGCATCTCCTTCCCGGCGATTATTTCAGCGGCGCGGGCCAGAAGACTGGTTGAGGGAGGGTGCGTGGCCTATTTAGCATCGGTGGATTTGGCTACCCGACCCCCGACGATGCTTACAGATGTCCCAGTGGTGAAGGACTTCCCCGACGTTTTTCCCACGGAATTGCCTGGGATGCCCCCAGAACGGGAGGTGGTTTTCCCTATCGAGCTACTACCGGGCACGCAGCCTATTACGAAGGCGCCTTACCGAATGGCCTTCGCAGAGCTGAAGGAGCTTAAAGCACAACTCGAGGACCTTTTGGACAAAGGTTTCATCAGACCGAGTGTGTCGCCCTGGGGCGCACCGGTACTTTTTGTGCGGAAGAAAGACGGAAGCCTGCGTCTCTGCATTGACTACAGGGGAATAAACAAAGTTACAGTGAAGAATAAGTACCCCCTGCCCAGAATAGATGATCTCTTCGACCAGCTGAGGGGGGCGACGGTCTTCTCCAAAATCGATCTGCAATCGGGCTACCACCAACTCCGGGTTCGGGACGAGGACATCCCGAAGACTGCTTTCCGGACCCGGTATGGCCACTACGAGTTCACGGTTATGCCTTTCGGACTCACAAACGCCCCCGCAGTCTTCATGGACATGATGAACCGGATCTTCAGACCCTTCCTGGATCGATTTGTGGTGGTCTTCATCGATGACATTTTGATTTATTCCACTACCGATGAGGAGCACGAGGACCATTTGCGAACGATCCTCCAAACTCTCAGAGAGCAGGAGTTGTTTGCTAAACCCAAGAAGTGTGAGTTCTGGCTGCGCGAAGTCGGTTTCCTAGGACATGTGATCTCGGCACAGGGAATTGCCGTGGATCCCAAGAAGGTGGAATCAGTGGTCGACTGGCAGCCGCCGATGACGGTGACAGAGGTCCGCAGTTTCCTAGGATTGGCAGGGTATTACAGGCGTTTCGTAGAGGGTTTCGCGAAGATTGCTACCCCTTTAAATCGGTTAACCAGAAAAGGGGAGAAGTTCATATGGACGGCCAAATGCCAGGAGAGTTTTGAGGAACTCAAGAGGAGGTTAACCAGGGCACCAATACTTGTGCTGCCGACACCCGGAGAGGATTATGAAGTGTACTGCGACGCATCGAGGATCGGTCTGGGTGGTGTTATGATGCAACAGGGGAAAGTGATTGCCTACGCGTCCAGGCAACTGAAGGATTACGAAAAGAACTACCCGATACACGACCTGGAACTGGCCGCAGTAGTCTTCGTTTTAAAACTGTGGAGGCACTATCTCTTTGGAGTCCACTGTAGCGTCTTCTCGGATCATCAAAGCCTTAAGTACATCTTTACCCAAAAAGAATTAAACTTGCGGCAGAGGCGATGGCTAGAGTTGTTGAAAGATTACGACTTGACGATTCAATACCATCCCGGGAAGGCAAACGTGGTGGCAGATGCCTTGAGCAGAAAAGGGCACCAGGAAAGGGCGTTTGGGAGCGCGTTAACGGAGCAGAACCACTTGATCGCGGAGTTCGCACGAATGCAGTTGGAGGTGGTGCCAGCAGGCACGGTTATGCGACTTCTAACCTTGGTGGTCAAGCCGACATTACTTGAGAAGATCCAGGAGGGACAGCAGACCGACCCACACTTACAGCGCATACGAGACAAGATTCCCCTGGACCAAGAGAGCGACTTTGCGGTGGAGAATGACGGCACCCTACGGTTCCGCGGACGAATCTGCGTGCCGGATTCGTCGGAGTTGAAGGATGAAATCTTGACAGAAGCACACCGGGCCCCTTACGCGGCACATCCAGGGGGCACGAAGATGTACAAGGATCTCAAACAGATCTACTGGTGGCCCAAAATGAAGGGGGACGTCACCCGACACGTGGCCCACTGCCTGGTGTGCCAACAGATAAAGGTCGAGCATCAGCGGCCAGCAGGGAAGCTACAGTCACTACCTGTGCCGGAGTGGAAGTGGGATCAGATCACCATGGACTTTGTCACGGGTTTTCCGCGCTCTCAGCAGGGTCACGACGCGATTTGGGTCGTAGTCGACCGGTTAACCAAGTCAGCACACTTTCTGCCAATTCATACGACCTGGACCCGAGAACGGTTAGCTCAAGCTTATATTAGCGAGATCGTGAGACTACATGGAGTGCCGGCATCGATCACCTCGGACAGAGACACGCGCTTTGTCTTGAAGTTTTGGCAGAGCCTTCAGCGGGCCTTGGGGACCAAACTACAGTTCAGCATAGCCTTCCACCCGCAGACGGACGGACAGTCGGAGCGTGTGATACAAACCCTGGAAGACCTGCTTCGCGCCTGTGTACTGGATTGGGGGATCGGTTGGTCACGCTACCTACCTCTCGTGGAATTCGCCTACAACAACAGCTACCAGGCCAGCATCCAGATGGCGCCCTACGAAGCCTTATATGGAAGGCGCTGCCGATCCCCGATTTGTTGGGACGATTTGGGAGAACGGAAATTCTTGGGACCCGATTTAGTGGAGGAAACGGAAGAGAAGGTACACCTTATCAGACAGCGCCTGCTGACCGCCCAGAGTCGCCAGAAGAGCTACGCGGACCAAAGGCGCCGCGACTCTGAATTCCAAGTGGGAGAGCATGTTTTCTTGCGGGTCTCGCCGTCCAGAGGAGTCAAGCGTTTCGGGCTGAAGGGCAAGCTGAGCCCACGGTTTGTGGGGCCATTCGAGATTCTGGAGCGAATTGGCCCGGTGGCTTACCGCCTTGCCCTACCACCAAACCTCGACCCAGTCCACGACGTCTTCCACGTCTCGATGCTCCGGAAGTACCTCTCCGACCCCTCACACATCCTGGACGCTTCTACACTCGAACTTAAGGAGGACCTAAGCTTCGACGAAACCCCTGTGAGGATCCTGGCAAGGGAGACCAAAGCTCTGCGGAACCGAGCTATCCCCTACGTGAAAGTACTATGGAGCAACCATGAGGAGCGAGAAGCAACATGGGAGCCGGAGTCTAGGATGAGGGAGCGCTACCCCGACCTCTTCACCCCCCACCCGGGTTTGAGTTTCGAGGACGAAACTCGTTTTTAGAGGTGAGTGGTGTAATAACCGCGGGTTTACTTCCCTTTTTGGTCTTACCTTTGTCCTTTCTTGAACCGCTTTTCGGCTAAGGGGCTGGGGTACGATTTTTGTTTCGTTGTTTCCAGGCAGGCCGTCGGGGTCCGCGGGTATTTTTGGAGAATAAAGCCCGCGAAACGGAGACCGGTGGCGCGACCGGATCTGATTTCCGACCCCGGAATCTCCCAGAATAAATTTCTGAAGTTTGTAGCAGTTCGAGCGTTCAGCACGCCATTTTAGAGGTAAACCAGACCCGGGTTTAATTTAATTTAATTTAATTTAATTTAATTCAACTTAATTTAATTTGACTTAATTTAATTTAAGTTTTATTTATGGTTTTGCGACTTTGGGTTTAGACCCAATTGTGCCAAAACGGCTAATTAAGTAGGCTCGGGAATTAGATTTGGGAACCCGTTTCTTTTCCTCCTACCCTTGGCGTGCGTTACCCCGAGGGTGATCAAGAACGCCTTCCCCGAAAACCTTCCCTTTGATCGGCGAGGAGCACCGCAACGAAGCGATCGAGAGGAGGGAAGAACGCCGCACGCTTTCTACAGGAACCGGGCACGCAAGAACGGACGATCCCTCCCCTCCCAATCATCGTCGTCGAAACCGAGGTGGGTGTGAGAGTCCGAGCGGGCGTACCAGGACGCGAGGGAGCCGAGCGTGGTTTTCTACTAGCGACAGGTGGGTTGAGTATGGTAATTAGCATCGATCTCCGACGACCGTTTACTTTAAATATTACATATTGTCGTTCCACTTTAAATGCTACCTATTATCGTTACTTTAGATGCTACATGTTATCGCTACACTCTAGACGTTACGTGTTACTGTTTTACCTTCGATTATGCTTGTTAGTAGAGTACCTTGATTACAGATGTTACTATCTTACTCTTGTTCATGCATTGTGGTTACTGTGCTCGAGGCTGCAACACGCGCACCCGCGGTTTGGCCACCGCAAAGGGTGCGCTTTTCCGAAAAAGCGGTTTATGACCCGTGTATACCCACGAGGTGACGTAGTGGGGCCCCTTATTAGTTGTGGGGTTTGAGGCGCCGAGGTGCGAGCGGTGCGACCCGTCGGTTTAGTTGTCCGACGTGGTCGGGTTTCTGCAGGTACGGTATGGGCCGTCGGTTTAGTTGTCCGACGCGGCCGGGTATTACAGGATACAGGTGTACAGGTTGCCTTTCCTCCTTGAGAGGGTGGTTGCTACGGTTGTCTTCACGGTTTGTTTTATTATATTCTCCTGCTCTACTATTTTTACGTCACTGACTTCCCACTTCGTGACAGGGTTCAGTCGGGGGGAGAGGTAAGCGGCGGTGAGGACGGGACAGGAGCAGCTGGGTCGCTGGGGACCCTGGACTGTATTTGTTCTTTCATTCTTGCATTTCATTTACATTGTAGTTATGTGAGAGGTTCTCGATACCCTCGTGGGGTCGGCGTGGATGTCGGTATGGGTTGCATTTAGTTACCCTCTTATACGTTACTCTTCCTTTTATTTCTGTTGGCCATTTAAAAATGAAAAAGGCAAAAGCCAAAGAAAAGATTGCGAAAACCATTTTTAAAATCTAAGTGTCGTGTGGGCACTGGTTTCAAAACCCTGTGGATTTATGGATTGCGAAAGGGATTTCAAAACTTGGGTGTCGGGTGGGCACCGTTTTCAAAACCTTGTGGATTTATGCTGATTTCGAAACTCGCTTTCAAAACGTAAGCGCCGGGTAGGCGCTCTTTTAAAACTGTTGATTTATCCTTTCCAAATTGATCGGCCATACGTTTTAAATAGATTAGAATGCTGGTTGTATGTTAATAATTGTTGTGATTGAATGGTTGTGTATGTTTGGAACATGTACTGAACGCCACGCCGTGCATATACAGGGGAGACTCTGTCTGTTTACAGAGTGATCCTGTATGTGTGGCGGGTCTGGGCATGCGCCAGGAAAGAGGGGTTCTCTTTTACAAAAAAATTTATACGTCAAATGCGTGACTTTTGTGAATCGTTTCCGCTAAAACAAACCCCCGGGGCGTGACAACAAGGTCTCAATTCGCCCTCCCAATCCCGGCGTCCAACGGGAGAAGATCAAGCGGGTTCTCTTGAAGAAGAGAGGACTGCTTGGTAGGAACGCCGAAGCCACCATTGCCCAATACAAGATCTTCATAAGCACTACCATCCGTAAGCAGCTGAAGATCGGTTAAACCGCCGGATGTAAGATCCCGGATCGGAAGGTCACGCATATAAGCTACCTCCGAAGGGATTTCATTGCGAGCTCGAGGAGAGGAGAGCCCTTCATCACCTTGCGACACAATATTCTTGAGGCCAGCTTGAGAGGCAACCTCGAAAGCACACTGAGAGTTGAAAAAACTGCGGCCAGAGCAAAGTCGGGGCAGGAGCATCGGCACGAAGGAAGGGACTAGATGCAAAGGAAGCTGCAAGCAGCGACCCTTTTTATGGACCAGCGGAAAAGGAATTGAGTTATAATGGAAGCCTCTCGGAGAGCGGCAGCATTCAATGAAGGGGCGACAAGGGATAAAGTTGCCGAGGACCAAGGGGGATTAACTCCCGTTCCCAAAATTCCTCGGGCAATGAGAAGAGACCCTGCCAAGTCATGGAAAAATTGCTGGACGTTAATATCAGTGCCAAAAGGCAATTCATTTTCGACAATCAACCGAACGACACATCAGGCGATTGTCGAGGGGGCATTGTTAAGATTGGAATTTTCGCTACTTAAGGGAGCGACACGTGGCAAATATTATCGGCCGACAGACACCAGCCGACAGGTGAATGAGTCGGAAGAGAAAGATTTGCGTCTCGATGGAGACCAGTTTTAGTCGTGAAAGAAAACAGCACGCGACGCATACTATCGGCTGGAAGCATCAGCCAATAGAAGAAACAATAGAAGAAATGACCGCGGCCGAGCTCAGCTGTATAAAGTTTAAGACGCGCCATCGGCTGAGGGCATCAGCTGACATGAGAAGCAACTAACAAGAGGAATCACACCTCATCTAAGACCAAATCCGGTTGAAGGCGGCCACCTGACATCTCCAATCAATCGACGAAAAAGGCGGGAATCGGAGTTAGCTTTCGGGTGCTCGAGCCGAAAAAGAGAGGACTTCGGAAAGAAGGTGTGCAAGATCTAGGCGCGAATCCCGCAACCAACCTAAAACAGCAAGCAGCGCCCGGCACAGGAAAGCGCCGAAGATCACGCTCCGACGCAACAATCAGGGGATGAACTTAGACGTGAAACGGTTACTATCCTGCTAAGGATAGACGACCCGAAAGGAAGTCGTTGAGAATTTCGCGATGATTCTCCCCGAATTATGTTGATAATTCAAAATCCAAATCGACTCCCAATAATCTTGGTTCGAAAACTGTATAAATAAGCGAACCATCGAAGGAATCGGTGTCCGGCAACCTCGTAAGTCCGGTACCACCCCATCTTTTCTTCATATCTAGGAGTAGGGTAACTTAACTATTTTCTTCTCTTTTTTACTACTTTTCTAGGAGTAGGCTTAATTGTAATCCTTCTATTCTTTTTTCCTACTTGTATCCCCTTCTATTATCAATATAAAGTGTAAACCGGTTCAGCTGTATCTTTATCTTATTTTTTCCTTTAGAGTGTAAACCGGCCAATCAACCGTATCTTTATTGGTGATTTTTGTGGTTTAACGTTACAATCGGCTCATCAGCCGTATATTTATCTTTCTGCCCGGTTCGACTATTTTAAGTCGAAACCGGCGATCCCTCTATACCTCCGTAAACTCGCTTCGACTATCACCGGTCGTCGCGATCGTGAGGAGTTACCAGAGGAGAATCCAGCCGAGCAGATCCCTCCTCGGCCCGATCGCTTGATTTTTGGCACGCGGCGCATTTCGACACCTCTAGTAGGTCACCAAAGGGGCCAATCGCGGGCCCCAACACCTATGCATAAGATGAAGAAATATTTCATGTCCCTTCGATTTTCCAAAATAAAAATGTTTAACATACATTTCTCTAAAAAAATATTTAAATCAATGTATGAATTAATTAAGTAAAGGATATGACTATCAATCTTGTTCTTTAATTTTAATTAAAGTGAAAAATGAAAAGACATGAGTTTCAAATTTTAAGATTTAGTAAGAAAAAAAATATTTAAATCAATGCATGAATTAATTAACTAAAATATATGGTTATTAATTTTGCTCTTTAATTTTAATTAAAGTAAAAAAATAAAAAGACATGAGTTTTAAATTTTAACATTTAGTAAGAAAATAAAAAATTTTAAATCAATGCATGAATTAATTAACTAAAAATATGACTATTAATTATGTTCTTTAATTTAAATTAAAATAAAAAATAAAAGGACACGAGTTTCAAATTTTAATAAAAAATGAGATGGGTGAGGGCGAAGAAAAAATTACCACGTGACAAAAAAATATTGTGTGTGGATTCATATATTTGTATAGATTATACTAATATAAAGTGGGTCAAAAGTCATAATTTTTTTTCTCTTTTGCAATATATATATATATAGTTCAGCTACTATGTTTGTAAAAACACCAAGCAATTGGTGTTTGTAAGTTTTCTACCGTTGGATCTGTCCCATTGACTAATTTCACCTCTTAGATCATGTTATTTCACCAACTACCTTCTAAATCCAAATGCTCATTATTATTCTAACCGCGCATTCCTTCGTCTAAGGACTAAGAACCTACGAGCACTAATGAATTAGTACTTTTAAAAATATAGAAGCTCAATTTTATATATATTTATATATATATATATATATATATATATATATATATATATATATATATATATATATATATAGTGTGTGTGTGTGTGTGCGCGCGCGCGCGTGTGTTGTGTTGGAATACTATTGGGAGGAACGAGCTAAACCCTAAACTCTAAATGTGTCACGCCCCGGCGTCGAAACTGCGACCCGGGCTCGCCAACAGATCCGCCGCCCCTACGAAAACCCCGTATAGACGAAGCGTCTATTCTGCAAAAAGAATCAACTATAGTATACAGATACCAGAGCTGAAAGTAAACTACTGAAAAACTGAAATCCAATCACTGTACAACTAAAAATAATACAATATCTATCTCCCAGATATGATCGTATGAAAAGTCCTCTGATACAAAACTCAAAAGGGAGATATCTCCAATAAATACATCAGTGTACAAGCTCTCAATACAAAAATAACCTCACTACATCAGTCTCTCAAACTGTATAATAAAATACAAGTCTATACCTCACAACAAAGGTCTCTCAACAGAGGGAAAAGAAGTAAACTAATCTACTGAAGCTCTCCTCAGAAGGGGTACCGCTACACTCCAACGATGGGTAGGGGACTAGCTCGCGACTCCCTCGAAACCGTTCAGAAGGATCAGCAACAGGAGCACAGGAACAGGAGTAGAAGTCCCTGGGGAAAAAGACACCACGACGGGTGTGAGAACTACTTCCCACAGTAGTTCTCAGTGGGTGCCGTCAACAAGCCCAACGGTCTGCCCACTAAGTCTACTAGAGGCATAAAGTAACAAAGTAATACAGAAAGAAAAGAGCTGGAAAAGGATAATTCTACAGCTACTATGCCTCTATCTAGATGCTCAAGAAGTGGAACAGATGATAATATGATGCATCTACTGACTCTCAAGTATAGTCACCCAATCTACACTGACTGCCTCCTCGGGTCCAGTCAAACCTGCGCCTATCTACTACCGCACATCCACAAAAGGACGGGACTGACGTAGGGCGTCCGTGACTGCCAAAACTGGCTCAGTCAGAGGGACCGCGTCCATGGCTGCCAAAACTGGCTCAGCTAGAGGGACCGCGTCGACAAGTCGCGATACAAAAGTAACAAATCCACCCCGGGCGTGGCTCTCGAGGGGAGCGACCCCATCGAGGAAGAAGGTATCCGCGCACTCTGTCGAGCTCAAAGTAGCACTGCAGGCTATAGTCAAAATCCACGCTCACTCACTGAACGGAAAGACTCAATCCTCAAACATCTCGCATAATAGTCGGAGCACTCTCGACGACTCAGCTGATCAGCTCTCACAAAACACGAGACACTAGCCTCTCCAATAGCTCGGAGCACAACACACACTGCCGGAGATACTCCACAGCCAGGAACGACCCACAACTCAGGGCTAACAAAACTGGTCGGACAACACTCAACGATCCGGGACCACCGTCAACCCCAACGGCTCCCACAACAGAACACCAACCACATCAATAACTCAGGAAGGGCCGACACCATAAGGGTTTGGAAAACCTGATAGGTCGGTGCTAAGAACCCTATCAAACAAGAACAGACTCTAGGCTCCGCCTATCGAAGTTCCCGGCCCCCCCCTTACAGTTCGGGAACACAACAATCTCGGTACAACAAGCAGAAGATATCAGCTAGGGCCCGGAAGTTCCGGGAGACCAACACCTACAACCCTATCAAACAAGAATAGGTTCCAGGCTCGGCCCCCGTGGCTTCCGTCGCGACAAAGGGATGGCCCCTAGAACCCAGACCACTCGAATCCTTACGAGTGGGGAAATTTACAGGAAAAAGGGTGACATTTGTTTCTGAAAACCATTTTCACTCGACCCACGCGGGTGAGGACTAAAAGTAGTTCCCTTTTTGAAGAACCATCTTAATTTGAGGAGAAACCCATTTTTAATGATTTTTAGTTCTTTTTAGGAAAAACAGTTAGAAAACAAGTGTTTACCCAAACCCCGAAGGGCTGATGACTTTGTCCAATCAAACAAGAACAGACTTCAGCGGCCCTTCGATGCTTGGAAGGAAACATCGATAGACTAAAATCATGTGTATGTCAAAAGGGTTCTAGGTTCTAGGTCCAGCTAACACACAACTGCCACTAACACAGTGGCGACAGCACAAACAGGGATATAAGACCTCCCAGGACTACCGTTTACCCAAACGGCTCCCGGCACAGAAAAGCGACCCACTACAACTACTAGACTCCACTCTGCTCCCAAGCACGAGTGCAAATGCATCCCACACTAACAGAAAGTCCCGACCTCTCGGCCCACTACCCGGGCGAGGATAACACTAAGTCCAGGAATGAAAGAACAGTGTGGATGTCTAAACATAAATAACCCTAGCCCAAGTGAGGGTTTTCTACTGGTCTGGTTACACATGCAACATATGACGGGGGTGCTAGGTCAAGTTCCAAGATAACTACAATTTAACAGGTGGTAGGAAGCAAATGGGATCATAAGATCATCAGATAAATATAAGGAATAACAGTTCCTACATTCTAGCATGCTACACAAGAGTCCACTATCATGCATAGTGTTAGTTGTATGCCCCAAAAGCCTATCAGGCTGACGCATTTTATTATATGGAACATATTTGTACTTGATCTTTATTATAATTTGGGCATTTTATGCTATTCATGTTTGATGTGTCCATGAATCGTCCTTTGATTTAATGAGATGATAATGTATATTCTTAAGAGTTAAGAATTTGAGATACATATTATTAGTGATTAAGTCATGAATGCTCTCAATCGGAGGATCATCATGGGGACGATGATTGATCCGGCAAGATTGATGTATGTGTCGCTCTCTTTTAGGATGACGAGTCTCAAGTCATTAGTGTGGGGACACTGGAGCGAACGTGCAGGTGGTTGTTATAGAACAAGGGCACTGAGCGTGACCAATTACGATTAGTTACTTGGATGTCTACTATTTCGTCAGTAACTGATTCGATGTTGCAGTGGTACAACTGATCCTTAGACCTGCGACACCACGGCCATTCAATATGAGGCTGCTGTAGTTTGACTATGCAAACTCTGATCCTAGTCACGGGTCTTAGTAGTATATGTTGGGTGCAGTCGGTTCATATTAGGAATGGGTGTTTGTTTACAGGGGATCTATCGCTCTCGGTAGAGAGATAATTAGTCCTATGCTATTTGTAAGGCAAAGCTCAGAAATCCTCGGCCGGGGTAATATGGTTCATGGAAAGGTGTTTCCAAGAGTAACCATATGAGCTTGTGTCCTATCAAATTTGTCATATAACGGGTGATGGGGTTTGACGAGTATTCCATGACCTTCACTCAGTTGGGACTATGCGATAGAAGGATTGTATTGTACGGTAACTGCACCTTGAGGTTCAGTCCAATATTCACTTATGACTGGATTGCCACCATATGCTGCTAGGCGTCACTGGTGGATTGTGGGAACCAATAAGAATAATTATAGGCGAATAATTATTATACGATGGAAGAATCAAAAGTGTTTGATCCATCAAAAGGAGTTTCGATGATGGTGTCGATGGGGATCGCATCATATCTCACTACCAGACAGAATTGAACCTATTAGGTCACACACATAAGAAATCGCGCATGATCGATATCAAGGAGATGATAAAGAAGTTTATAGAATGGATTAATTATAATCACAATACTAAAGTTTACTAATTTATTAGTAAAAGGACTAATTTGCAATTATTGTAAATTAGAGGTATTTAAGTGCAAAAGTTGCATGGTGTATTTACTAATCGTTAGTAAATATTTGGAGGACTTATGTGTAAATGTTACACACGTAGGATAATGGATAATCCAATCGGATTAGGATTCGATTTAATTAGTTACTAGATTTTATCTTGAGATTTAATTTAAAAGATCTTTCTTTGTAACTAATTATAAGATCTAATTAGTTACTAGATTTTATCTTGAAATTTAATTTAAAAGATCTTTCTTTGTAACTAATTATAAGATTTAATTAGTTACTATATTTTAGGAGATCTTTTCTTTGTAACTAATTATAAGATTTAATTAGTTACTAGATCTTTCTTTGTAACTAATTATAAGATTTAATTAGTTACTATATTTTATGAGATCTTTTTGTAACTAATTATAAGATTTAATTTTGTTATAGCCGGCCAACTTCCTATTATAAGAATAGGTAGTACGTATGTGATACGTAACAATTTTGGAGAAAGATAAAGTGGAAATTAATCAAGTCGCGGAACGTGAGAAAACCCTAGCCGCCTATCCTCTCCCTTTTCCTAAAGTCCTACATAATTAATCGTTCTCGATCTTCGGAAGATTGCTAGCACAATTAGAAGATTGATTCATCCTCCTTACATCGACGCAAGAATTAATTCGCGATCGGATCGCGAATCAAGGAGATCGATTTTTCGATCAAGGACGTAATTCCGTGTGGACACAAGTAGAGGCCGGGTGCGTGCGCGGCTATCAAGGACGAACAATTTTTACCAACGATCGTCGGCTTCGCGGTGATCTCGACCCGCGCAAGGTAAAAATTAAATCCTAATTGATGAGATCGATTAGATTACCTTTTTATGATCTAAAACAAAACATGAGGTGATCTTGGTTTAAGAAAAAATTTTAATTGCGTTTTTTTTTTCTTCCGCTGCGCATATCCGTTTTTTTCTTACAGTGGTATCAGAGCCACCCTCATCGTTTGTTTTAGATCTAATCTCTTTTTCGATATTGATTGGGTTTTTCTGGAACGATCAAAATCAAAACAATGAAAATTGTTTTTGAGTATATTTTTGATTGTTTTGAAACGCTAATAAATTAGCACAGTTGCGGGCAAGAGGCCGCAACGTTAATAAATTAGCACACTTCCAGGCAAGGGCTACAATGCTAATTAGATTGGCATTGCCTTGCATGACGCATTTACATGATGTGATCATGCCCGCCTTGTGTTTGCTTTGTGCAAAATCGTAATTTAAAATTAATTCGAAACCCAATTAATTAGAAATCGAATTAGAGAATTTTATTTTATTTTATATGCCTGTGATGTGTATGAGGTGATGATCATAGATAGCAACCTTGTGATGATGTGAATGGGTGTAATTTAATAAGGACCCAGTGTTAGATTTATTTTGAGTGCCTGCGTGCACCAATTAAATTATATAATTTGGAGACCTGCGTGTCTCATTATTATTATGGGTTGTATTGTAATTATTACAAAATTAAAGGGTAAAGGGGTAGTTCAGATTCCATGACGATTTGTTCCATTCAAGAGTTGATGCAGTGCAGATCAAGTTTGGACCAAATATTGATCGAGGGAGCCGACAAGAGTTGATCTACTCCAATCTGATTAAGATGCAGAGCAAGTTTTTGTGTGTAATACCCTTTGACCCGATTCCGGCCTGGTGGCTCAGGCCCGAATCAAATTAAAATCCATGATCATCACCGGTAGTTATTTTTTTTTATATATATGCGATATATGTGGGCATATGATGCGATGGTTTGCATGAGATGTAAATTTATAATGAATTAAAACTGATGAGATAACAAATCTCCCTAAATAAAATATTAAGTTAATGGTGTTATGAACCCGTTAGTGGCCTTCCATCGTTGTAGGATGTGGGCGTCTCTTTAGTGTTGATTGATGCACCCGGACACGGGGGTCAGTTGCATTAGGGAACCGCAACCATTCTATTGGCATGAGATGGTATGTGGTAAAAAAGGGGTTGAATCCAAGAATCTGTCAGGATGAGGATTCAATGACTTTTTATTTGCATGATGAACGGTGGGTCTAACTTAACCAAAAGATAAGGCCAAGAATCTGTTAGGATGAGGCCTATATTTTTGGAGGCCAAAGATAAAATTGTGATTTGCTTGAGAAGCATTGAACAAGAGTTGTTCACTCATTTCTTTACTCATTGCCAAGAATCTGTCAGGATGAGGTAGTGTGCAAATAGATGGGACCGCAATTTCCACTAGAAACTTTTAGTAAAGTTTTCATTTTTTTTTTCACTCGGGGAGTGTGGAGATTCGCTAAAATTAGTGGGAGGCACCATTTAGATTTAAAGCCCCTAATCAAAATGGATTATGATTAAGTACACAACTAATTAGAATCTTAACCATCTGCAAAAATGGCCGCCTCTAACCCACTTGTCAAAATACTTGATACTAATCGCTTAACTGGACCGAATTTCACCGATTGGCTGAGGAATTTGAGAATTGTTCTCAATTCTGAGAAATTAGCCTATGTGTTGGACACGGAGGCTCCAGCAGTGCCCGAAAATCCAACAGCTCAACAGAAAGATGCTAGAAATAAATGGACTGATGATGATATGAAGGTAAAATGCTACATGCTTGCGTCTATGAGTAATGAGTTGCAACGCCAGCATGAGCACATGGAGAGTTCTGCTGACATCTTGCTTCATCTTAAAGAGTTGTATGATGAGCAAAGTCGAACAGCTCGTTACGAAGTGTCAAGGCGACTGTTCAGGACTAAGATGTCTGATGGTCACTCAATCAATAATCATTGCTTGGCGATGATTAAGGACATTGAGGAGCTTGAGAAGCTCGGAATGACTATGGATGCAGAACTTCAAATTGATTTGATCTTACAATCATTACCTGATTCATTTTCTCAGTTTATTTTAAATTTTCAAATGAATAAAATTACTTGCACTCTCGCCGAGCTGTTGAATATGTTGGTCACAGTTGAAGGAATGCTAAAAGTCAATAAGGACAAGGTGAAGGATAAAACTTTGGAAGGTATGTCCGAGATTCATATCATTGAAACTACTAGCTTATCGGTTTGTTCTACTTTTACATGGGTCATTGACTCGGGATGCACCTCGCATTTGTGTATTTCAATGCAGGCGCTAAAGAAAAGTAGACGACTTAGGGATGGAGAGATTACCCTACGCGTTGGAAACGGAGCAAGAGTTGCTGCTGTTGCTGTAGGGACTTATCCTTTATGTCTACCGACAGGAGTAGTTTTAGAACTTAGAGATTGTCTTTATGTTCCTAGTGCGACTAGAAACCTTATTTCTGTTTCACGTTTGGTATTGGACGGTTATAAGTTTATTTTTGAATCAAACATTTGTTCAATTTATTTAAGAAATAATTTGATAGGTTGTGGTTCTTTAATAGACAATCTCTATTACTTACATATGGATGTTAGTATGAATACAGTTGACAATGGCATGAATGAGAATACTATTGGTTTTAAAAGACCTAGAGAGAAGGTAAACAAAACATACTTGTGGCATCTGAGGCTTGGTCACATTGGAGAAGATAGGGTTAACAAGCTGGCTAAGGATGGTATCTTAGGATCCTTACTCCCTGAACCATACCCAGCTTGTGAATCATGTCTTCAAGGAAAAATGACTAAGTCTCCCTTTGTTGGACAAGGACAGAGAGCTACCGAAGTACTCGCCCTGATACATACTGATGTATGTGGCCCATTCGATGTGTCTGCTTGGGGCGGCTATCTCTACTTTATTACCTTTACTGATGATTATTCACGGTATGGGTACGTGTATTTAATTAAACACAAGTCTGAAGTCTTTGAAAAGTTTAAAGAGTTTAGACAAGAAGTAGAAAAGCAAATGGAAAAACCGATTAAGGCTCTTCGATCCGATCGAGGAGGGGAATACCTTAGCACGGATTTCTTAACCTACCTCAAGAATAATGGTGTTGTCTCTCAATGGACTCCTCCTGGAACACCAGAACTGAATGGGGTGTCTGAACGGAGAAATCAAACTTTATTAGATATGGTTCGATCTATGATGAGTTTTACAGATTTACCTACGTCACTTTGGGGTTATGCACTTCTTACGGCTATTTACATTTTGAACAGAGTACCTTCCAAATCTGTTCCCACCACACCATATGAGATGTGGCACGGTAGGAAGCCAAGTTTTACTCACATTAAGACTTCGGGGTGTCCGGCTTATATTAAGAAATTAAAGACGGACAAATTGGAAAGCAGATCAGTCAAGGGAAGATTCATTGGTTATCCCAAGGAATCACTTGGATACAATTTTTATCTCCCAGAAAGTCACAATGTGATTGTGAGCCGACATGCCTTCTTTCTTGAAAATGAATTTATTTTAGCAGGAGGCAGTGGGAGAAAAATAGAACTAGAGGAGAAAGTCTCTTTAGAATCGAGCATTCCAAGAGCCCTTCCTGATAACTCTGTGATACCAGAGATTACATTGCCACCTCGCAAGTCTAGTAGAATCTCTCATCCTCCTGATAAATACATGGGATTATTTATAGAGGACATGGAGGAAATGTTCCTAGTGGGAGACAAGGATCATAGAGATGATCCTAAGACTTATAGCGAGGCGATGTCAGACATCGACTCCGAAAAATGGTTGGAAGCCATGAAGTCTGAAATAGACTCAATGTACTCCAATCAAGTTTGGACTTTGGTTGATCCACCGGAGGGTATTGTACCCGTTGGATGCAAATGGATCTTCAAGAGAAAGATTGGTTCTGATGGAAAGGTAGAGATCTATAAAGCTAGGCTGGTAGCAAAAGGTTATAGTCAACGCGAAGGCATTGACTATCAGGATACCTTTTCACCTGTAGCCATGCTTAAATCTATCAGAACTCTGCTTGCTATTGCTACACATTATGACTACGAGATCTGGCAAATGGATGTAAAAACTGCTTTCCTGAATGGATATCTTGAAGAAGAAATCTATATGGAGCAGCCTTTGGGCTTCACTGCCAAAGATGGAAGTCATAAAGTGTGCAAGCTTCAACGATCCATTTATGGGTTGAAGCAAGCTTCTCGGAGTTGGAACACTCGTTTCAATGATGCAGTCGAATCGTTCGATTTCATTAGAAATGAGGAAGAGCCGTGTGTGTATAAAAAGGTTAGTGGGAGTGCTGTTACCTTCCTCGTATTGTACGTGGATGACATACTCCTAATAGGGAATGACATTCCTATGTTAACATCGGTGAAGTTATGGTTATCCAAAGAGTTTTCTATGAAAGACCTTGGAGAAGCATCTTATATCCTAGGGATAAAGGTCTATAGGGATAGACCTAAGAAGTTGCTTGGTTTATCGCAAGCTATGTACATAGATGAAGTGTTGAAAAGGTTCAGCATGGAGAATTCCAAAAGGGGTATGGTACCTCTAAGACATGGAATTCACCTCTCTAAGACTATGTCTCCTAAGACACCTGAAGAGAGAAGTCGCATGAGCAGGATCCCTTATGCTTCCGCAATAGGGAGTTTAATGTATGCAATGCTATGTACTCGACCTGATATAGCACAGGCTGTGAGTGTCACTAGTCGATATCAGTCGAACCCAGGCGAAGAGCATTGGGTAGCGGTGAAGAATATCCTTAAGTACTTGAGAAGAACAAAGGATATGTTCTTGGTTCTTGGAGGTGGAGAACTCAAAGTTAGTGGCTATACAGATTCAGATTTTATGTCTGATATAGACGATAGAAAGTCTTCGTCTGGGTATCTATTTATTTGCAATGGTGGGTCAATAGTTTGGAAGAGTTCTAAACAAGAGACGATTGCTGATTCTACTATGGAGGCAGAGTACATCGCTGCATCTGAAGCTGCCAAGGAAGCTGTTTGGATCAAGAAATTTATCACTGAGCTTGGGGTGGTTCCCTCTAGTAGGGATCCCCTGCCACTATTTTGTGATAATAATGGCGCCATAGCATTAGCTAAGGAGCCGAGATCTCATCAGAAATCCAAACATATCGAGCGGCGGTATCACAAGATCGGAGAGTACATCAAAGATAAACATATTGAAGTGCAGAAGGTTGCCTCCGCAGATAACGTGGCGGACCCGCTAACTAAGGCTTTGACTTAGCAAAAACTAGAGACTCATCTTGAGAAGATGGGCATTAGATATATGACTGATTGGCTTTAGTGCAAGTGGGAGATTGTTAGTTGTATGCCCCAAAAGCCTATCAGGCTGACGCATTTTATTATATGGAACATATTTGTACTTGATCTTTATTATAATTTGGGCATTTTATGCCATTCATGTTTGATGTGTCCATGAATCGTCCTTTGATTTAATGAGATGATAATGTATATTCTTAAGAGTTAAGAATTTGAGATACATATTATTAGTGATTAAGTCATGAATGCTCTCAATCGGAGGATCATCATGGGGACGATGATTGATCCGGCAAGATTGATGTATGTGTCGCTCTCTTTTAGGATGACGAGTCTCAAGTCATTAGTGTGGGGACACTGGAGCGAACGTGCAGGTGGTTGTTATAGAACAAAGGCACTGAGCGTGACCAATTACGATTAGTTACTTGGATGTCTACTCTTTCGTCAGTAACTGATTCGATGTTGTAGTGGTACAACTGATCCTTAGACCTGCGACACCACGGCCATTCAATATGAGGCTGCTGTAGTTTGACTATGCAAGCTCTGATCCTAGTCACGGGTCTTAGCAGTATATGTTGGGTGCAGTCGGTTCATATTAGGAATGGGTGTTTGTTTACAGGGGATCTATCGCTCTCGGTAGAGAGATAATTAGTCCTATGCTATTTGTAAGGCAAAGCTCAGAAATCCTCGGCCGGGGTAATATGGTTTATGGAAAGGTGTTTCCAAGAGTAACCATATGAGCTTGTGTCCTATCAAATTTGTCATATAACGGGTGATGGGGTTTGACGAGTATTCCATGACCTTCACTCAGTTGGGACTATGCGATAGAAGGATTGTATTGTACGGTAACTGCACCTTGAGGTTCAGTCCAATATTCACTTATGACTGGATTGCCACCATATGCTGCTAGGCGTCACTGGTGGATTGTGGGAACCAATAAGAATAATTATAGGCGAATAATTATTATACGATGGAAGAATCAAAAGTGTTTGATCCATCAAAAGGAGTTTCGATGATGATGTCGATGGGGATCGCATCATATCTCACTACCAGACAGAATTGAACCTATTAGGTCACACACATAAGGAATCGCGCATGATCGATATCAAGGAGATGATAAAGAAGTTTATAGAATGGATTAATTATAATCACAATACTAAAGTTTACTAATTTATTAGTAAAAGGACTAATTTGTAATTATTGTAAATTAGAGGTATTTAAGTGCAAAAGTTGCATGGTGTATTTACTAATCGTTAGTAAATATTTGGAGGACTTATGTGTAAATGTTACACACGTAGGATAATGGATAATCCAATCGGATTAGGATTCGATTTAATTAGTTACTAGATTTTATTTTGAGATTTAATTTAAAAGATCTTTCTTTGTAACTAAATATAAGATCTAATTAGTTACTAGATTTTATCTTGAGATTTAATTTAAAAGATCTTTCTTTGTAACTAATTATAAGATTTAATTAGTTACTATATTTTAGGAGATCTTTTCTTTGTAACTAATTATAAGATTTAATTAGTTACTAGATCTTTCTTTGTAACTAATTATAAGATTTAATTAGTTACTATATTTTAGGAGATCTTTTTGTAACTAATTATAAGATTTAATTTTGTTATAGCCGGCCAACTTCCTATTATAAGAATAGGTAGTACGTATGTGATACGTAACAATTTTGGAGAAAGATAAAGTGGAAATTAATCAAGTCGCGGAACGTGAGAAAACCCTAGCCGCCTATCCTCTCCCTTTCCCTAAAGTCCTCCATAATTAATCGTTCTCGATCTTCGGAAGATTGCTAGCACAATTAGAAGATTGATTCATCCTCCTTACATCGACGAAAGAATTAATTCGCGATCGGATCGCGAATCAAGGAGATCGATTTTTCGATCAAGGGCGTAATTCCGTGTGGACACAAGTAAAGGCCGGGTGCGTGCACGGCTATCAAGGACGAACAATTTTTACCAACGATCGTCGGCTTCGCGGTGATCTCGACCCGCGCAAGGTAAAAATTAAATCCTAATTGATGAGATCAATTAGATTACCTTTTTATGATCTAAAACAAAACATGAGGTGATCTTGGTTTAAGAAAAAATTTTAATTGCGTTTTTTTTTCCTTCCGCTGCGCATATCCGTTTTTTTCTTACACATAGTTCTACTATAGCAGATTTATTGTTCAGTCCATTAAACTTGAAGATAAGGCCACCCACCTCGGTAAGCCACCAATTGCTCGTAGACACTTCCAATTGGCCTCCACGCGATTCCTTGCCTCCACCGGAGTCCGCACGCAAAACGGAGCACGCCACCGGAGTCCGCACGCAAAACGGAGCACGGTGCCGGAGTCCGCACGCAAAACGGAGTCCGCACGCAAAACGGTGCACGCCGCCGGAGTCCGCACGCTAAACGAAGTCCGCACGCAAAACGGTGCACGCCGCCGGAGTCCGCATACAAAACGGAGCACGGTGCCGGAGTCCGCACGCAAAATAGTGCACGCCGCCGGAGCCCGCACGCAAAACGGTGCAGAAAAACACGGTCCCTAACACACATAAGAGCAAGGGGTCAAATCCAATGTCCAAAAGGAGGCTCCAAAACTGTGCCAAAATACCGCAAAAACAACACGCGGGACTTACCTCGACCGCGACGCGCCGCCCAACCGGCTCATTGGAACACCTCGCGCGCTCCGCGAGGTCCACGGCGCAGCGCCGCACCCCACAAAATCCCCTCCCTCACTCTCTCTTGCGCTCGGTTGGAGAAGAAAGGAAAAGAAGAGGAGAAATGGTGCGGGGGAGAAGGAAGAAGAAGAAGAGAAGAATGAGGAGGGGAATGGTCCATTGGACCGGGTCCACGGCGGCCACCAAAGGGAAAACGCCAGGTAGCGGTCCACAGCACAGGGGAGGCGCGCGCCAGGCCAAGGCGCGCGCCCCTGCGCCATGCGGCGCGCATTCCGCGCGCCACGCGGGCGCCGCACACGCGCGCGGGACACCGTGCGCGCCACACAGGCGCGCACCCCCTCCCGCGCGGGCGCCAGTGGGGGCCCGCCATGTGGCGGCCCCTGAGTCACGCGCGCAGGAAGCGCGCTTCCCCAGCGCCCAGCTGCGCCTCGCGAGCCAACGCCACCGCGCGCGCCTCGGGATCCGTGCTGCCTCGAGATTCACGCATGCACCTCGAAAAACGTGCGCGTCAACCGGGCTCCGAAAAAGGCAAGTAAATAGTCCATTCTCAACGATTTCGCGCGCTGAATCCAAATTCGATGTCCGTTTTGCCAAATTCCAACTCGAAAAATTGTCGAAGGCATCCGGAGAGGTGATCTTTTATCCAAACTTCGCCCTGAGTCCAATTTTGACATCTGTGTCGCGCGAAACCACTTCTAAGCACACGACGGGTCTTCCAATTCCCACGTGATCCCTTTTTTAAGCCCGAAGTCCAACACTTGTGTCCAAATTGCGCACAAACACCACCGACACACCACGCAGGCCTCTAGTGATGCAAACTAAATCCCGAATTGCACCACAAATCCATTCCTTGGGCCCGACACGCGCACAAACACCCCCAAAGGCCACTAATCCATCAGTAATCTCTTAAGTGGGGATTCGGGTCCTCACAAAACGACTCCGTTGCTATCGATTTATTTTCAATGATGAAGTTTGCAAATCAACAATCGGCACCGTTGAACATAATCTATACGATTTGAAGTATTTAGAAATCAATTTTTAAATTTTTTCAACATCATTAACCTAATGATCAAATAATTGTAAACTTTATAATTTTAATGGTTGATATGCAACAGTTTTCTCGTTTAACGGTGTAAAAAAATCTAAATCAATTTAATATTAATTAGATTTTTTTTTACACTATTTAAAACAAGATATATAGTCTTGATCTTGATTATAAGACTTCTATCATCATTTCTTTTAAGGATACTTATTTTTAGCGATTCATTTTTGTGTCCGTTTGATGGATAAGAGAACAATATCGAAAATGTATGAAATTTGATTTTTAAATAGTTTAAATGATTTAGATCATTTTAACGGTGTCGATCATTGATTTGAAAGTTTCATCATCAAAATCAAATCGGTAATGTGAGGACCCGAATTCCCACGTAAGGATTACTGTTCCTTCAGCAGCTTATGGAGGCCTATGTGGTGTGCCGGCGGTGTTTATGCGCAAATTGGACACAAGTGATGAACTCAGTGCTAAAAATAGATAACGAGTGTATTCGAATGCCCCGCCGAATTTTAGAAGTGGTTTCGCGTGAAACGGACATTAGATTTGGATTCAGCGCGGAAAAACGATGCAAATCGACTGCTTGGTTGTATTTTTCTGAGTCCGGGCACCTGAAAACGGACACCCGGAAGATTTCAGTGTTTTCGGGTGCACGGTGGACCGGTGGACCGACGTGGAGGAGCAGGAGGCGCGGCGCAGTGGGCCCAGCCCACGGGAGCGGGCGTGGGCAGCGCGCGGGTGAGAGCGGTGCGCTGGGGTGGCGTGCCACGTCTCGTCTCCCCGTTGGCTCGCAGTTGACAGGTGGCGGCAACAGGTTGGTTGGTGCGATGGTCGCGGTCCACGGAGGTGCTTGGGGAGCGCCTCGGGATGCGTGCGTAGCAGGGGGCGCAGGCGGCGGGCGCAGCGCGCACGTGGGCTGGGAGGCGGGCATTGACGCGCGGTTCCCGCGTGTGGGCGTGCCACGCGTCAGCTTCCGCGGGGGGCCACGCGACGCAAAGCGGGTGGAGGGTTCGGCTATTGCCTATTATGGGCGACGTGGCACGAGGAGGCGATTTTGGGTGCACCTCGCGAGGAACCCTGTGGGGGATTCGGGCGCCCGATTGTGGTCCGAGCGCCCGAATCCCGGGGCAGTTTCGGTATTTTTGGATTTCTTCGGCTGGGCCTATAAATAGGCCCATTCCAGCTCCGATTCAGGGTTTTTCTGGCCTGTTTCTCACAGAGGGTTCTACAGCAAACTTCCTCCTCTTTGTGTGCTACATCTTGTGGAGAATTCTCGAGATTTTTGGAGGCCTCAGTATCGGCGTTTTCTGCGACGCGGCACACTTCGACACTCCTTCGATTTTGGCTTTTACCATCGCTTTTCAGTCCGCGAGACCCCCTGGATCACCCTGATGGATTTTTGAGCCGATTTTTTTGGCAGCGCGTTCACGAGAGGTACGTCCTCGATTTTCGTGTTGATCACTTTGCTCCGTATTGAGGTTTTGGTGGTGTTCCCGAGGTGTTTTTTTGACCCTTTGTACTGCTACGAGGTACGGGACAGCGGTTGAGTTTTGTTGGGATTTCTCGGCCTACGGGCATCGGATCGGGGCGTTGAGGACTTGATCGGCATCAACGCTTCGAGAGGAACGCGACCGTATTTTTATCGGAATTTTTGGAGGACTCTTCGAAGGTGATAATTAAGCTTCTTTGGTATTATTTTCCGCAGATTTGTAGTTGTGTGGATACTTCGGCATACCGCGAAGTTATATTTGTATCTTGGCCTACAGGTGTCGAAACGAGGTGTATAAATACTCGATTTGGATCTACTCGTCGGGAGGATCGCAACCGTGATTTTTTTGGATTTTTCGAAGAACTGCACGCAGGTGAAAAGGCCCCTTCTTTGTGCTGGTTGGTAAAAACAGCAAGTGCTATTTGGGTGTTGTTGGGGGTATTGATTATGTTGTTGGTTGTGTTGTTGGTTGAGCAGAGGCTTGCGCGATCGTGTACCGAGAGTGCGGTTTCGGCGGATTTTGTTAGCGAGTGGCTGCGCACTTCACCGACTTCGGCTTTGCCTGCGGAAAGCATTTCAGATGGGTTGCTTTGTCCCCAGAACCGGTGGACGGTTCTCTAATTCTATCTGATAGAATGCATGCATGTTTAGGGTACAATATATATGATTGAGGGGTAAGCTTAGGAATAATGATTGTATAAGGGAATTGCAAGATTAATATTCATGTTAGATATTATTGAGGACTTGCAAGATTTGGATATTCATGATGATGAATAGTAAAAGCTTACCTAAGGGAATTTGCCCTATGTGATTGTTAGCATGCATGATTAAATGTATAATCTCTAGCATCGAGATGTAAGCTTGAGGAATGGCCTAGATCATGTAGATTGACATACTATAGTAGTGATCTTTTAGCATGCCATGTCGCACATAGTCTTTTATGAGATATGATTACTCGATGGGGTAGGATACTTTATCTATGTGCGGGTATCATTCTGATAATTTATGATGGACCATGGATTATGGACGGGTGTAGCGGATTAGTAGATTTGGCATGTGGTGCTACTATCTGTTTTACTCTATTTTATGTTACTTGAGGACATTTGCATGCTTGTATGGACATCTAGATAGGCCATCTTTTACTGCTACACTATCATGTTGGAACTTGACTTAGGAGAAACCATGTTTTCTTCTTTTCTCCTTATTCGTTAGTCAGGTGATTCATGTTGCTCGGGTTTGAGCAGGGGTTTGGAATAGTGTAGTCGAGACTTCGAGTTTGGGACAGGTTGGATTTGATTGTGGATTGTGGGGTGTTGCGGCAACCGCGGATATTGGGCGGTTGACCGAATGTTGGTTGTTGTACCAGATTATGGGGTATTGCGGCGACCGCGGATATTGGACGGTTGACCGGATGTTTACTGTTGCATCAAATTGGGATCGAATTTCCTTTAGTCGATGGAGTTTCCCACTTATTGAGTACTGTTACATCAGTTTGGGGATCGGGTTTACTGTAGTGAATGGATTTTTCCACTTCGATCAGAGTCGTGATCCAGTCCTGCTATATTGAGATACTTGACAGAGATACTTGACATGGGTTACTTTTTACTCGAGCGGGTTGCTCCCCTCGAGTGCCACTCCGGAGTAGGTGATTTACACAGCGGCCAGTGAGTACCAGACAGATGAGTACCGGTCAGTGAGTGCCGATCTGTTAGCAGATACTTGAGGCAGTTTGAGCAGACAGTGCCAGTTTTACTGGTCCATTGATTGGATTTATTACAGGCAGATACTTTTATTGTTGCACTCATGCCTGGAGGCTGAGTAGAGTCTAGTAGCTGTGTTGAGACCGGTGCTAGTGTTGTTGGGGACCGTTTGGGGTTGACGGTGGTCCCGGGGTCGTTGTGAGTATTTCGACCATTGTGCGAGATGTTGAGGATCTTAAGTCTATCCGTTCTGAGAGAGAGTGTGGATTTCGACTGAAGCCTACATGTGCCACTATTCGATAGTGAGTTAGTCCAATTGGACACCCTATGTTGATACACTAGGGAGGCGCAGGCTTGACTGGACCAGATGTGGCAGTCAGCTCGATTGGGTCGATTGTGCACTTCATGTGCGAGTGGTTGCATACCTTTCATTGGTTTTCCCCATTTGAGCATTTAGATAGAGACATGGTAGCTGTAGAGTATCTCCAGCATTCTTGTTCAGTTTATATTGCGTGGTTATCTTATGCCTCTAGTAGACTTAGTGGGCAGATCGTCGGGCCTAGTGGCAGTACCCACTGAGAACTCCCCTTTTGGTGTAGTTCTCACACCCGTTGGAGGTTTTCCCCCTCCCTTTTCTTTCCTCTCCTTTGTTTTGTAGAGTCTTAGCGAGTGTTGTTGATTCTGCGGTTGCTGTTTGAGTCGAGGGAGTCGCGAGCTAGATCTCTACCTATCTTTGGAGAGTAGTTGTACCCCTTCATTGGAGATCCATAGTACAGTCAGTAGATTATTTTATTTCCGCTTTTGAGAGATCATTGTATTGTGAGGATCTGACTTGTACTGAGAGCCTGTACACTGATGTATTATTTCGGTTTACCTCCCTGTTGAGTTTCAGGTTATTGTATTTGAGGATATTTTATGATTATCACTTATGGGAGATGGGTATTGTATCATTATTTCCAGTTGTACAGATGGTTGGTTTTTAGTTTTACAGCAGTTTTATTTTATAGCTCTAATATCTGTTTAGCTGTAGTCCTTTTTTTGCAGGTTGGACGCTTCGCCTATGCGGGATTTTGTATAGGCGGTGAATCTGTTGGCGAGCCCACGTCGCAGTTTCGACCCCGGGGCGTGACAGGTAATAACGAAGCCTATTTATTATCGATAGTATTCCAAATAATATATATATATATATATATATATATATATATATATATATATATATATATATATATATATATATATATATAGAGAGAGAGAGAGAGAGAGAGAGAGAGAGAATGACTTATATACTTTCAAAAGTACAAGTCTAAATATGCTTGTGAAATTTTTATCATTGAATTTGTATTGAGATTTGTGTTATTTATTTTTTCTTTCTCTTTTTTTAGTTGACTTTACAAAAGTATAAATCTCAATACAAATTCAATAATAAAAAATTCATAAGTATTATTATATTTATATTTTTAAAAATATATAAACTCTGCTATATATATATATATATATATATATATATAGTAGAGCTTATATACTCTCAAAAGTACAAGCCAAAATGTGCTTGTGAATTTTTTATCATTGAATTTGCATTGAGATTGTGCTATTTATTTTTTCTTTCTCTCTTTTTAGTTGACTTTATAAAAATATAAATTTCAATACAAATTCAATAATAAAAAATTTATAAATACATTTTGATTTATACTTTTGAAAATATATAAGTTCTACTTTATATATATATATATATATATATATATATATATATATATATATATATATATATATATGGAAAATGCTATGTGTACACCCCTTTCGGGGTGTACATCATACACCTCACTCATCTAAGGGTGGGGGTGTGATGATGGGTCACTTGATGTGACCCGTAAAAAATATCGCCACCATTAAAATGGTGGAGGTGTATGATGTACACCCCTTCGGGGTGTACATGTAGCATTGCTCTATATATATATATATATATATATATATATTTCAGTTTGTTAGATTACGGTGACGCTTCACCGCTAAAGCATAGTACTAAATAGACAGGGATAGGACAACGTGGATTCCCATGGACCTCGAGAAAGAAAACGAGTTTGAAAGGTATATGGAAATTGGAATATGCTTGGGATTGGGATTATGGTTGCTTGTTACCACCAACCGCCCCATAAATATCTAATTAT
>CM055064.1:22076082-22126082 GCA_029204045.2 Tillandsia leiboldiana
CCCCCCCCCCCCCCCCCCCCCCCCCCCACCCCCCCCCCCCCCCACCCCCCCCCCCCCCCCCCCCCCACCCCCCCCCCCCCACCCCCCCCCCCCCCCCCCCCCCCCCCACACCCCCCCCCCCCCCCACCCCCCCCCCCCACCCCCCCCCCCACCCCCCACCCCCCCCCCCCCCCCCCCCCCACCCCCCCCCCCCCCCCCCCCCCCCCCACCCACACACCCCCCCACCCCCCCCCCCCCCCCCCCCCCCCCCCCACCCCCCACCCCCCCCCCCCCCCCCCCCCACCCCAACCCACCCCCCCCCCCCCCCCACCCCCCCCCCCCCCCCACCCCCCCCCCACCCCCCCCCCCCCCCCCCCCCCCCCCCCCCCCCCCCCCCCCCCCCCCCCCCCCCCCCCCCCCCCCCCCCCCCCCCCCCCCCCCCCCCCCCCCCCCCCCCCCCCCCCCCCCCCCCCCCCCCCCCCCCCCCCCCCCCCCCCCCCCCCCCCCCCCCCCCCCCCCCACCCCCCCCCCCCCCCCCCCCCGCACCCCACCCCCCCCCCCCCCCCCCCCCCCCCCCCCCCCCCCCCCCCCCCCCCCCCCCCCCCCCCCCCCCCCCCCCCCCCCCCCCCCCCCCCCCCCCCCCCCCCCCCCCCCCCCCCCCCCCCCCCCATCGATGAAGCCACCTTGGCCATCACTAGCATCGTAGCCAAAGCCGCCGAAGCCATCACCATCCCCATCGTTCTCCGCTTCCCCGCCGCTCGCATCGCAGCCGAAGCCGATCGCCTCCTTCCTCTGCTTCGTGAGCAGGAACCGCCTTGGCCATCACTAGCATCGTAGCCAAGGCCGTCGAAGCCATCACCATCCCCGTCGTTCTTCGCTTCCCCGCAGCTCGCATCGCAGCCGAAGCCGATCGCCTCCTTCCTCTGCTTCGTGAGCAGAAACCAAAGAAAAAAAATTAAAAAAAATGGAGTCTCACTTTATTATGTTTATGTGATGTAGCCTATAATATATATTATTATTAATTTTACTCTATGTGAAGACAAACACAAAAAAAAAAAAAAAGAAAAAGAAAAAAAAAAAAGGAGCTCCATTCACTCTTAGCATAAGTAGAAGAGTAGGAGAAGTAGCCACAAGCCGTCGCCGCGCCTCCCCGTCGCCATCGCCGCCGCGTCGCTCCGCCCCGTCACCCAGTTGCCGTCATAGAGTTGTGCCGCGCCGCCTCGCCGCCGAAACTGCCCCTCGCGTTGCCGCCGAAGCTGCCCTGTCCACCACTCGCATCGCCGTCATCTCCGTCGTTGTTCGCTTCCTTCGTCTCCCAAGCCGCCAAAGCTCTCACCATCGCCGTCGCCGTCGCCGAAACGGATCGCCTCATTCCCTGCTTCGTGAGCAAGTAATCAGGACACACAAAAAAACAAAAAAAAAAAAAAAAGGAATGGAATCATGCTTAAATTAATATATACCTATCGTATCCATTTACTAATAGAATTATTATCAATATTATTTTAAATAAAAAAAAATTCAGCTATATATATATATATATATATATATATATATATATATATATATATATATATATATATATATATATATAAAGTTTAAGGACACATTATTTATTTTAAAAAAAAAAAATTTAAGTTGATAAAATTATTGTTAGGTAAAATATAATATTCCCTTCAAAGTAAGTGAACATAAGCTTAATGAAAAAAAATTACGTTTAACAGAGGATGCTTAATCGTCGGGACAATATGATGATTGCGCTGGATATTATGGACAATATATATGACAACTGCGCTGGATATTATGTACTTCCGGAACTCATATATATACATAAATATATAAAAATGACTTAGTAAAATTATTATTATTATTATTATTATTATTATTTTTTTTTTTTGTCGTCATCATTATCATTATAAAAAAAAAATAAAAAAATTAAATTAGTAATTTTTTCCGATGCATAAATATATTGTGTAATATATGTTTAAATAGTATATATTTTTTTAAATATTATGTTATTATATCTTCTACTAATAATTTGATTTTTTTTTTTTTTTATTATAGTTACCATCTCACCGTCAAGACGTATTCTAAATTGTATAATTTAATCTAAAAAATTGCAACTTCTATTTTATACGGTGAAATTTAATCTCAAATAATTTTAAACAGTATAATTTTTATTTCAAATAGTGCAATTTCTCACAGAGTGAGCTTAGTCTGAAACGGTATAGCTTTTTATTTTTGTGATACAACTCAAATAATTTTAAATAATACAACTTTCATTCAATTATGTTTTGTAATTAAATTTTAAATGTTAATTTAAATTAAAAATATGTGAAATTAAATTTAAAATTAGAGTAAAAATATAAAATTAAATATAAGTTTAATATAATTTGTACTTGAATTTTAAATGTTAATTTAAATTTAAAATCCATGGAATTAAATTTAAAAATAGAATAAAGAAATAAAATTTTTAATTCTGCAAAAATATTTTATTATGAAGATTACAAATAAATATTAATTTTTTTTATATTATTAAGAATAATTATAAAAAATATCCGCAGCGAAGCGCGGGTATTTTACTAGTATATATAAAATGAGTGGCATATTAATTTTTGAAAATTATTTTTTGTACACCCTCTTAGGGGTGTACATCTTACACCCCACCCATTCAAGGGTGGGGTGAATTCCACTGATCACATCGAAGTGATCAGTGGAGAAAGTCTCATCCTTGGATGGATGTAGTGTGCATCATACATTCCATTTTGGAGTGTATGTGTAGCATTGCTCTTAATTTTTAGCTAAACTGACAGGTGGGATGCTCCCATTTGATGGGCCAGCTGTGGGAAACAGGCACCAATGTCAAACGTTTTAAAACCCAGGTGGAACCGACCGGTACGATCATGAGTCGGTTAATAAAACGGTTGGGTTTAATTTTTTGAACCCAATCACCGTCCATTTTGGAGCAGATGATTCAACCAGCTAGTAGTGAACAGGTGAATCATTCACTTCTGAACCAATTTACTAAATTTTTTTATTTTTTATTTATTAGTATAATTTTTTTTTTATTTTTATTTAGGATTATTTTTTACATATTTTATTTTTTATTATAAAAGTTAAATTTAAAAATTTGTATCTACTTAATTAA
This sequence comes from Tillandsia leiboldiana, assembly GCA_029204045.2. Lineage (NCBI taxonomy): Eukaryota > Viridiplantae > Streptophyta > Magnoliopsida > Poales > Bromeliaceae > Tillandsia > Tillandsia leiboldiana. The sequence continues at coordinate 22,079,207 of CM055064.1, forward strand.
TTTCGCCTAAAAATTAGTAATTAATAATTAAGTATAATAATAGAATAATAATATATATATATATATATATATTTAAAAAATTAAATATTCACGACGTTATGCCTGCATCACTAGCTAGTTGAATCACGGGTTGAACCAGTGACTACTCTTGATCCAATAATATTTTTCAAATTACTGTTTTATTCAATTTTTAAAATCATTACTACTTTTTGGATATTGTGTCTCGTGTTTAATTTTTGCATTGTGCTGAACGTGTGTGTATTAATTTGATCTATATATAAATGAACATATATTATGTAGGAAAACGAAGAAAAGGTTTCAATTTTCAAATACCTCTTTTATTATTTTCCATTACTCTTATTAATGGCACATATTCAAAAGAATTTCTCATCATTAATAATAATATATTATTACAAATTGTCCATTTTGGAACTCCTTGTCCAAAAATGCCCCTAACACGTATCACCATTAGCCCTAATTGATACTTAGCTGAGATTTAATTAGTTAAATGTAACTATGAAATCACGGAGCTAGATATATATATAGTACTAAATTACAAATTAAACTGCTAAACTAATTAAGGGCCCGGCCCCCCTTTAAAAAACTTTGCAAAAATTTTGCATAATAGTTATATTACTTTGGTACAAATTAAAATGTGATAATATCATGATATTATTAATACATTTCAAAGTTACTGCCTTAACTAATTATAAGATGATATCGATCCATTTGAAAATTTCTTTTGGCTAATTAATTAATTAAGTACCATGCGACAAAACATGCAGCTCAAGGGGAACCTCACACGCGAAGCACGCGCCATGAGCACCCACCGTGCACCTCTCGCTTTACGCCTTTAACGAGCGCCACCCGTGAGTGAGTGAGTGAGTGACGACACAGCTGAGCTAACCATGATATTAATTATTATATATGTGCTACCAACTAGATAATTATGCAAATTATTATTGTACCTTCTCTTAAGCAGTACGCAGTCTTTGCCCATCAATAAAGAAAAGAAAAGGTGCCTAAACGCTCACTTTGATTTGCATTTCCTAATTAATGCCTCGCCCGCACAGTACGCATCCTGCGTGAGGATGAAGCCAAGTTATTTCTCCTTTTCCCTCATTAATTTCATTAGCATCTACTATATATTTATATTTATATAATTAGATTACTATTCTATTAATAGTATAAGTCATTACTACTATTAAATTTTTGTCTTTTGTATGAAAAAATATACGGGTAGAATTATAGTGGTTCTCTAAATTTTAGTGGGCGATTGATAAAATAGTATAATCTAAAAAATAAAAAAAATTTAAAAAATATATTTATCGACAGAAAATTTGATAGCATTGAGTGCTTGATGATATTAATAATATAGTAGCTGAACTCTCTCTCTCTCTCTCTCTCTATATATATATATATATATATATATATATATATATATATATATATATATATATATATATATAAAAGTTTTCTACCCTTAGATCAACCCCTTTAACAATTTTCAGTCGTTAGATTTTACTATTTTTTCAACCACCCATTAAACTCAAGGACCCACTATCATGTCAACCACACATATTTTAATTCAACGGTTAAAAATTTAATAGCACAAATAACTTGGTACTATTAATAATATTCCAGCCTCTATATATATATATATATATATATATATATATATATATATATATATATATATATATATATATATATATATATATAAAAATATAAAGCACCTTTAATTATTTTTAATATCATTTATTTAGTAATGGAGTGGCTTAATTCAACCGTGTCAATTTTAATATTCCATATAAGGTAATTTATTTTTTTATTTAACATTTTAGGATAATCTAAAATAATTTGTTGATAAAAAAAACCATTATGTTAACTATTTAGAATAAAATAGATAACTCCCTTCTTTTATCTAAGACTGCCATCTTTATTTTAGCAGTTTGTTTTATTCATAAGTTGATGAGACAAAAAATAGTTTTAGAAAAATAAAAATATTTTATAGATGGTTCAAATATTTTAAATCATAATTAAGGATATTCATCGCTAAATCGGAAATGTATACTACATTATTAAAAATGAATGTATACTCCATTATTAAAAATGAATGTATTGTATGAAAAGTTTGGTAACCGGCGAACTTTAATTATTTAGTTAGATTATGAATTTTAATTATGTGTACTAGCTAAAAAGTATTAATCATATAGGTGATTCGGAATCAGGTGTTTGAGATGTTAAAGGTGCTTTGCATGGTGCAGGCGCCTGATGCATGAATATTGATAAGGTGATCTATGGTCACTTAGTAAAATTGTTTAAATTAATGTTTTATGAAAGTAACTTTGTAAAATTGTTTAAAAAAACTTATTGGCATAATTTAGTGCAAAATAAAAGTAACTTGGAAAGTTTTTTTTTTCTTGATTTGCAGGTTAAAAGAAATGAAGAGACAGGAGAGTGTGCGAAAGAGAAAAAGATCATATTTTCAGTATTTAGTTTTTATTTTTCAGAACAGATCCAAAAAAAATTAATTTTTTTTGGATAATAGTACATAAAATACAAGAAATACTTTTTTTATATACTTCATCTCAGATCATTTTCTACTGAAACTAACATTTGGCGCATGCAGACCCGTTTAGTAATGAAAATAAACTTATACAAATTAGATGACATATATTTGATTTTGTATTAAATAAACTCTCTAAAACAGTTTTCGGATATATGGTTTGCAAACGTTTGATCTTACGCAATATATTTTTGGGGCAATTGTTTATATATTCATAAAAAGCTTCAGACTTTTTTATTTATTTTTTTTATAAGACTAATATTAAAAATATATTTTTTTAACTTTGTAAATTCTTTCAAATATTTAGATTATGTTAATAAACGGTTAAAAAATACCGCTATCTCTGTAAAATTAATATTTTGTGCTTTCAAATATACCCTTCTATTATTACTAATTTTTTTTATTTACCATCAAGTTAGAAACAAAATAAATATTTTAATTTTTTAAAAATTTGATAAAAATTTAATTTGGAATAAACAGAAGCAGACAGTAACAGTATGAATATTTTTGAATAACGGAGGAATATATAAAGGATGTATCAGAAACAAAAAAAAAAAGTAAAAATAAATAAGATATTTTTGAAATATTAAAGAATATATATGATATTATTTCTATATTTTTTATTAAAAATAAATATTTTATGTACTTTTTTTTAAAAAATAATTAATTTTCTTTTGGATCTTTTTTAAAAAATGAAAATTAAATACTCAAAACCATGTTTTTCTCTGTCACACTCTCTGCAAATTAATCAAGAAAAAAAAATCCCTTCAAAGTTACTTCTGTTTCGCACTAAATTATGCCAATAAGCCTTTTTTTTTTTTTTTTCTTTTTTTTTGATGCATAAAAAACACTCTTATGTGTGTGTGTGTGTGTGTGTATATATATATATATATATATATATATATATATATATATATATATATATATATATATATATATATATATATATATATATATATATATATATATATATATAAAATGAGGCTACTATACTATTTCTGGTACTAGAGATTCGACGTTTTCGAATTTAGGGTGTTCAAATCAATGATTCAAACCGTTAAAACTGATATAATATATTTAAGATTTTCTTTTTAAAAAAATTATATTTTTTCGATATAGTTTACTTTATAATCAAATCATTTCAAAATTGTTAGTTTTTAATTGCAATCATGACGAGTTTGTAATTTAACGGTGGAGAAAAATATAAATTTATTCAAATTTTGAAAGAAAATAGTTTAAACTATTTAAATCAATATCAACATTCTTAATCATAAATTTAAAAATTTTATCATCAAATTTTAAAAATTATTCAATTTTTACTGTTCATTTTGACATTATTTACTTACTAAGTATTGGGGCCAAAATATGGCTTGCGCGCGATTAGTCCCTGGGTGACCCTCCAGAGGTGTCGAAGTGCGCCGCGTGCCAACAATCAAGCGATCGGGCCGAGGAGGGATCCGCTCGGCCGGGTTCTCCTCTGGTAACTCCTCGCAACCGCAACGACCGGTGACTGCCGAAGCGGGTTCGCGGAGGTAGAGAGGGATCGCTGGTTTCGACTTTAGATGAGTCGAAACGGTTTAAGAGATAAATGTACGGCTGATGAGCCGATTGTAACTTTAAAGCGCAAGAAGGCCAAATAAAGATACGACCGATGGGTCGGTTTACACTATAAATGTACAAAAAAAAGAAGATAAAGATACGGCTAACCCGGTTTACACTTTATATTGATAAGAAAAAAGGGATACAAGTGGGGGAAAAAGAATAGAAGGATTACAATTAAGCCTACTCCTAGGAAAGCAGCAAAAAAGAAAAAAAAAGAGTTAAGTTAACCTACTCCTAGATAAATGAAGAAGCTGGGGTGGTACCGGGCTTACGAGGTTGCCGGACCCCGATCTCTTCGCTGGTTCGGGTATTTATACACATCCCAAACCATGTTATTAGGCGCCGATTTGAATTTTGAATGATCGGCATAATTTGGGGAGAATCAACGTGAAGTCTTCAACGACTTCCTTTTGAATCGGCTATCTTCGGTAGCCGTTTTTCTGTCTAGATTCATCCCCTAATTGTTGCGCCAGAAATGTAATTCTCGGCGTTTTTCGGCGCTGGGCGTTGCTTGCCCTTCTGGGCTAATCCCTTAATTATTGTACCGAAGCGTGATCTTCGACGCTTCCCTTTGCTGAATGTCGTTTGCCGCTTCAGGGTCTGTTACAAGATTCGTGCCTGAATCTCGCCTTCATTCTTTTTCAGGATCTTTCCTTCTATAGCTCCGAGCGTCTGAGGATCGACCTTGACTTCGCCTCTTCCGTCGCTTGACTGAGGCAGCCTGGTATCTTTCTTTGGCTAAGAGATGGTCTTGGATGAGACGTGTATCCTGCTGTTGTTGATCGCTTCTCTTGTCGGCTGACGCCTTCAGCCGATGGCATTCGTCACGTCTTATGCCTTTATGCGACCAAAAATCGGTCCGGACAGGAACGCCGACCCTTCTTCGGCTAACTCATCATTCCATCAGTAGGTGTCTTCGTCCTGCGCTTCGCACCGTGTTGTTGCATACCCAAAGCTAGTCTAAGACCAGACGTAGGTCCTTCATTCTTCGGCTTGATCAGCCGAAAGTTGATTCCAACTCCGCCTGCTTCGTCGTCTGATCGGGGCGGTCAGATACCCTCCTTCAATCGCAGTCAACTATAGACGACGTGACAACCCTTACGTTGGCTGCTTCTCCTATCAGCTAATGCCTTCAGCCGATAGTATACCGCATGAGGTACGCCTCTGTGCTCGGGGTTGGTCTCAATCGGGACGCAAGTCCCTCCTTGTTGACTCAAACCCCTTTTGGCTGATATTTTTCAACTGATGGATGACGCCACGTGTCGCTCCTTCTCGTGGCAGAAAAATCTGGTCTCAACAATGCCCCCTCGGCAATCACCTGATGTGCCGTTCGGGTGTTTGTCGAAACTGCACCAACTCTAGGCGCAGATACGATACCTTCGATCTTCCCGTATCTCGGCGGGATACTTGCTCCTCGCTCCAGGGATTCGCGGGTACACGCCGATTCTTTTCAATTTTCGGCAAATCTTTTCTTCGACGTTTCCAATTTAATACTGCCATTTTTAGAGGGATGACTGTCATTGAGTCACTTCTCCTCGTCGGCCTATAAATAGGGTCACTACTTGCAGCTTTCTCCATATCTCCTTCTTTCCTCATGACGATTATTGTGCTCCCGCTACAACAGTGCTCTAGTCATAGCTTTTTTCACCCTTGAGGGTGCTTACGAGGTGGCCTCTCAATTTAACATTAGCGGCATTGCATCGCCAGGTGACGAAAAGCTCTTCTCACCTCGGACTCTCAATGGAGTTTTTTTTTTCCAACGCAACTCCCGTGAGTGACCTATCGATCTGAGACCTTACATTCGGTGGTCCAGCCGATTTTCGACTGCTCATAGATGGTTGTAATTGAGAAGTTCTGTCACGACCCGGGGTCGAACTGCGACTGTCACGCCCCGGGGGTTTAAATGCGCGGAAGGGTAGCCACCAATGTTCCCAAAATTGTACATATATTTTTTTTTTACCTCTTCCCCGGCGCGTGCCCAGACCCGCCGCATATACAAATTCACTCTGCAAACGGGCAGAGTCTCCTTTGTATATGCACGGCGTCCTGACTACAAAGTTCACGTAAACATGCCTTTAACCACACTAGACCGATTGCCAATCACATACAACCATTTTCAACTACATACAATCAATTTCCACAAGTAGTAAAGAGGCCGACTATTTTTGAAAGTATAAAACCGCAGGGTTTTGAAACGGCGCCCACACGGCACCCATATTTTCAAAGCTGGTTTCGCAATCCATAAATCCACAGAGTTTTAAAATGGTGCCCACTCGACACCCATATTTTCAAAACTGTTTTCGCAATCCCATAAATCCACAGAGTTTTAAAATGGTGCCCACTAGACACCCATATTTTCAAAACTGTTTTCACAATGTTTTCTTTTTCTTTTCCTTTGTATTTTGAAAACGGCCAACCAATAGAAGTAAAGCAACCATTCATCCACAAGGTATGAAAACATTCCAACATCCACGTCGACCCCACAGGGGTATCGAAATCCACAAAATAAGCTACTAATAGGTAATAAAATGAACAAGGAAAGAAGAAGTCAAAGTCTGCAGCCACAAAGGGCCAAAAGATTGCTCGTGCGGCCTCACCGTCGTCCTAGCACTCACCCCTGGACGAACCTGTCACAGAGTGGGAAGTCAGTGACCAGAAAATGAAGCACGAAAGCAACTAGGGCTATAAATAAAGCAAACCGCAGTAAAACCAGAGCAACCGCCCTCCTCATCGTGCAATCGACAGTATCCCCTCCCCCTGCATAACCTGAACCGGGCACCTGCCCCGGCAAACCAGACCGAGCACCAACCTCGGAAAACCAGACCGAGCACCTACCTCGGTAAACCACGCCGAGCACCTACCTCGACGGGTCGCACCGCTCACACCTTGGCGCCTCAAAACCCCCCACCTACGGGGGCCCCCCACTACGTCACCTCGTGGGGTAACACGGGTCATCGACCACTTTTCCAGAAAAGCACACCCTTTGCGGTGGCCAAACCGTGGGTGCGCGTGCTGCAGCCTCGAGCATCGTAACCAAGTACACGAAACAAAACCAATAATAATGAACCATCTAGATCACCAAAGATTAACACAGTTAGTTGAGCAAGTGAAATATATTTACAGTTTTCAAATCCCGACACTAAACCTCAGAACGAGTACTCACATACGTATACATAGTATAGGGCACCGCGACACTTGGTCGCTATAACATCGATAAGAGCATATGATAAATGATAACGAGAGTTAACAATATTACATGATGCAACTACTTACTCTTACACCTCTCCCACAATACTGTAATTCAAACACCGAAAAAATTCCCCACAACGGGATGTATCCTCGTGGACCGTGACCCTCGGTCGCCACAAATACGATGACAATGAAACATAATAATAACGAGAATATGCACAAAGGGGTTCTAAGGGGTACCTATCTGAAACGCGAAGAAGAAGGTGTGCAGAAACTCCCGCTAAAACACTCCTACCCTGTGCCCGAAAAAGCTACAGTAAGAATTATTGTTAAAAAACATCGTCGTGGTCAAAAACACTGAAAAACGGGGCAAAACGGGCCACAAACGGAGCTTCTGGACTCTTTTCTGAAGGCTGGTGCACGGGTCCAGGCGTGGATCAGGTCCACGACGCGGAGGAGGCAGCGGTGCAGACCGGGCTGACCCCGGGAGCGTGCACCAGGAGGATTGGGCCGGGCTGGTGGACGCGCAGGCGCGCACCGGGCTCACACTCCCAGGCCGCGGCGGCGCGCACCGGGTGCACGCTGGAGGCGTGCACCGCAGTAGGCGGGCCGGGCTGGCGCACGCGCCCGTGCGCCGGGCTCACCCCCACAGGCCGCGGCGACACGCACCGGGTGCACGCTGGAGGCGTGCACCGCGGTAGGCGGGCCGGGCTGGCATACGCGCCCGTGCGCCTGGTTCCGCGCCTTCGGGCTGCGGGACGTGCGCCGGGCGCACGCCACTCTGGTGGACCGCGCGGGTGTGGTCCGTACGGGTGAATAGTAAATCCTCCGGTTTTGTCTCCCCACGGCTCCGGTGATGACCCCGCGAACACGGCGACTGCGGCAACGACCCCGTGGGCATGATAACGGCGGCGGCGGCCTCCCGTTTAACAACGGCGACGACGGCTTCCCGTTACCACAAAACCCACACAGCGTGCGACACCCGAACGACCATCACCCGACCCTCGACCCCACAGAAATTGCAAACAGGAAAACAACACGATAACTTACCGATCCTGCGAGGAAGGCGAAAAAGGATCGTCCCTCTCGTCTCCAGCGTAAAGCTCCCCGAAAGATGGATTCCCCCGTTCTTCCTTCTCCTTTCTCGATCGCTCCCCTAATTCGAATTTTTGAAATTCGAATGTCCCCCCTCTCCGTTCACGTTCTCGAAAGGAAAAAAAAGATAAAATAAAATAAACGCTCGTACTGAGGGGTGCTGTAAAAGAATAAAATATCCTCCAAACCCTAGGCCCAGATTTGACTCAGACTTCCTCAAAAATCGTGCAAATTGCAATGCACGCATCTCGGTGCACTTTGTCGGGTTATGTATAATATGGATCTAAATAGAGGAAAAAAATACCTAGAGTGGGGTGAATAGGTGTAAACGTTTAAACACTCAAAAATCGTTGCGCAATAAAACCCAATGCGGAAATAAAAAATAACACGCAAGATTTTTACGTGGAAAACTCCAAACCGGAGTAAAAAACTACGGGACCGATAACACGGTGAAATCCACTAGAATTATAACACGTACAAAGGTGATATACCGTACTCACAGACGACTCAACCTTTTTCCATACGCTCCTAGTTGATCTTCTCCGCTCGCTCCGCAACGCTTCTCGAATCCACGATCTGCGTCCAACGCCGAATCCACGACGTCTGACCGAATCCACGGTCTTCACCCAGTAGCACGTCTCGTATCCACGAACGTACCTCGCTCCGAATCCACGAGAGCAGTAGCACCTTGAATCCACAAGGCCACGCGAGTCCACGCGCCGATTTTGGGGAAATCGTTGTTTTTTGGGTGGTGATGATCCGCCGAATACTTAGATTAGAAATAGATCGAAAATACCATCTAAGTATTCATTGATTTGATTCTACTCAAAATCTGAGTATGAAACCCTAGAATCAAATCAATCAATATAGATGAAGAAACATAGGATTAAATCTATTGATTTCCTTTCTTCTCTATAGGTGGATTTATATGGCCGTCTTTTGTTTTATTCGGCTTTTTACGGCTTATGCGGCTTACCCTAGAAAAAGAATCATAGGGTTTATTTATAGGTTAGAAACCGTTGGAAGAGGATAAGAATAAAAAACTAACATTTTCTGGAATTTTACAGGATGACGATCCGGATCGGATTTACGGTGATCCGGATTGTCGTAACGAAACAGACAATTTCTAGAAAACAAAGGTTCGGGATCCGGATTGAAATGGCTGATCCGGATCGTTCATACATTTCAGCAAAAACCAATGTTCGGGATTCGGATCAAAAATGGCTTGGATCCGGATTGGATTTGCGTATGAATCAACACCCTTCGGGATCCGGATTGCTGTGTCTGATCCGGATCCTGAACATGTCCCATGTCCAGTTTTTGATTTTTATGCAATTAAAAATTCATCCAAGTGTTTCTACACTATAAGAAGTATTCGGATCACCAAAAATAATTAGTTAAACATACCTGATCCTTTTGAATTCTTCTTTCTTGAGATTGAGTTATATGATCCAAACTTCTTCATCTTCAATCTTCAAGACTCAATACTTTCACGAAATGCGCCAAAACAAATTCCTTAACACACTTTACGGTCACCGGGAGCTTCGAACCCCATTCCGGGAGATCCGTAAGTCCGATTTCAAATCTGATCGCACCGCCGTTCATCATTTTGCGAGCTCTACCACCTAAAAATACCCGCAAACCCCGACGGTCAACCCAGAAATTCTCGAACTTTCAACCCCCCCTAACAACTAAAAAGATTCAATTAAGACCAAAACGGAAAACCGGAAGGTCGAGGTATTACAAAAATAATTAAAATAAACCAATAACATAAATAACGTGAAAAAGTCCGATCTAGAAGGGTCCTGTCCGATCGCCTCGAAAAGCGTGCCGGCTACTTAACACGGATTCTGGTGCACAACTCAAAGGCAACCGCTTTGACCCCCGTTCCGGGAGATCTGCAAATCGGAATCCGAATCCGATCGTTTTGCCATTCTCCATTTTCCGAGCTCAAACACAGAAAAATACTCGTGGTCTAGGCCGGTCCATTGCAGAAAAAATAGTGAAAAGTTTCCCCAACAATCCCGTCATAAAACGAAGGTATACAAAGGCATCGGAACGCCAGGGTACTAGACCACTCACCTCTTAAAACAAGTTTTGTCCTCGAAACTTAACCCTGGTTCGCAATGAATAAAACTGGGTAGCACTCCCTCATCTTTGATTCCAGTTCCCAAGTCGCCTCACGTTCTTCTTGGTGGCTCCACAGCACCTTCACATAGGGGATCGTCCGGTTGCACAACCTTTTTGTCCTCCCGTGCTAAGATCCGCACGGGTGTTTCGTCGAAGCTCAGGTCCTCTCTAAGCTCAAAAGCAGTAACCATCCATTACCCGAATCAAGTACGCTGGCTCGGAGCATATCCTCGAAAATCCGGATCACTCTCTCGGACCGTCCGTCGGCCTGGGGGTGAAACGCCGTGCTGAAGTGTGGTTTAGTCTCTAGAGTTCATTGTAGACTTTGCCAAAGGTTCGATACGAGCCGAGTGTCTCTAGTCCACGTCGTAGGGATGGGTGGAAAAAGAGCCGACTTCGTCGGTCGATCCACTGTGACTCAAACTGCATCGTGCCCTTGATGCGATGCAGAAAACCCGTGACGAATTCCATGCTGATTCGCTCCCATTTCCACTCTGGTACAGGTAGAGATTGTAGATTTCCCCTCCGGGCGCTGATGTTTGAACTTTACTTGTTAACCATCTAAACAGCGAGCAGTGAATTGTGTTACATCCCCCTTTGGTTTAGTCCACCAAAAAATTCTGCTTGAGGTCCTTGTACATCTTCGTGTCACCTGGATGCGCCGTACAGGGAGCGCAGTGCGCCTCTGACAGTATCTCTTTCTTCAACTCTGGCAGCTCGGGCACGCAATTCCGCCCTTGAAACGTATTGCGTCGTTCGCACTCACCGAAAAGTCGCTCGCGTGGTCCGGGGGGTCTGTCTCGAATAAGCTGTATCTGTGTGCCTGTTTTCTGACCTTCTAGGGTTTCTCTAATAGGGTTGGCTTGACCATCAAGGACAAAAGTCGCGCGACACTACCGGTCCTACCGAGTACTCGCGCTCATCGGTTTCCTCTCTCGATTTGACCCTTTCTGCTCAAAACATCCGCTACTACACTTGCTTTTCCCGGGGTGATACTCAATGGACAAGCCGAGCCCTTCAGCAACTCCAACCAATGCCTCTGCCGCAAAATCAAATCCTTCTATGTGAACAAAACTTAAGACTCTAGCGATCCGAAGACACATTACGATGAACTCCAAGAAAAGGTGATGTCTCCCAAAGCTTTAAAACGAAGACGACTGCTGCCCGTTCCTGATCGTGTGTCGGGTAGTTCCGCTCATATTCTCTGCGATTCCTATTGTTGAAACTGTGTGCCCCAAAAAGCCCACTTCACGAAGTCAGAACTCATATTTCTTAAACTTAGCAAACAGCTTCTGGTCCCTGAGAGTCCGGAGAATAATTTGCAAGTGCCCCTCGTAGTTGATCGGAGTGGTCATCAATCCCGGACTTGTTCTTCACTGTAACCTTGTTTATCTCCCTGTAGTCGATGCGTAGACGTAGGCTTCTGTTCTTCTTTCACACGAAGAGCACGGGTGCGCCCCAAGGCGACACACTCGGTCCGATGAACCCTTAAAAGTCCAAAACAACTAACCCGACGACAAGGAAAACAAACCACACTAACGCCCTCACAAGGCTCCAAGAGGTGCCAACAAAACAGGCTGGGTTACTAACTACTCGAAATTTTCTCCTGAAAACAACGAACTCACCTGTCACCAACACGGACCGCTCCCCTCCATCACCAACACGGGCCACTTCCACCCGTCACCAACATGGGCCACAAGCTCGGAGCATAACCACCATCCCAGACCACTCGTTCCGACTGTCCGTCCTACCGAGGCGACGGTCAAAACTAACGCTAGGTTTCAGTTCTAAGACCTACCACAAGGTCTACCCCACAGAAAGAGCTGCATACAGGGCCTCCTAGCCGAAAGTGACCAGTGCCAAAACTCCGAGTAGTCGACAGATCCCCTTGACCCACACCTGCCCCAAAAGACCAACGACCCAAAACGCTCCCAAACTACGCCTCAGGGCTATGCCTTAGTCATGGAAAGCTGGCGACAAAACCCACAGGGTAAGGTCCTACCTCAGTCCTGGAACCGACGGGGTGTAACACTCCAAATAACCACTAACTCTCGGTCCCAATCCGTTGCCCCTCCAAGCACCGGGCATCGAATCGAGCGGTAAACCTCCAAACCAAACGGCGACACCGCCCATTAAAAGAGCTAACAGGCACCACCCAGCATCAAAAGCTCAACCCCCAATAAAAAGTCGCCCCTTACGCACCCTTGTGCGAAGTGAGACACGGCCTCTCTAATCGAAATCGAGCCCCAAACGAACAAGATTTACTAGCCCCGGTGGTCTCCCTTTTAAACCCCAAAGGAGCACCCCGAGACCCCGTCCCGACGATTTCTACAACCATTGCCGTGACCACTGTAAAAAGTCGAGCTATGGGTAACAATCGTAGGGGAAGGATTCCTCATTCCCTCCCATACCTTGCCCATGGTGCAAAGAGAATCGGCCGACTACCTGCTGTAACCTACCACCAGAAGACCTTGAAGGTACAAATTAGACAAAAGGCTATCCAGTTACCCACGGCCGACAAAACGGCCGACACACTACCAAACACCGGTGGGTTACACTACCACCCATCACCTTTACTAACGATGACCAGAACGTCGGCAGAGGAAGGGGTTCGGGAAACGAAAGCCGGTGCAACGATCTGCTGTACTAACAGCCGCAGCAAGTGCATGAACACCGTCAGCAGACCCACCGTGTCCTGTGCTGGTTGCTTAATCCATTGATTCATAGCAACCATCAAGGCCCCGGTGGCAGCCGGCCTCGACCCCAACCTCCAAATCAACCCGACTACAATAGTACAACACCCAACGTAACCGAAAAACAAAACTTGACCATCCCGCACTCTCGCATCTCTACGCATCTATAGCCTGATCATTTCATTGGTTAGTAGCTAGTGATGATGTACCCCGTGGATGTTGGACAGTGACTACTGTGGTTAAAGTTGTTTCTCTCTGATACCACTTAATCTGTCACGCCCCGGGGGTTTAAACGCGCGAAAGGGTAGCCACCGATGCTCCCAAAATTGTACATATATATTTTTTTTTTCTCTTCCCCGGCGCGTGCCCAGACCCGCCGCATATACAAATTCACTCTGCAAACGGGCAGAGTCTCCTTTGTATATGCACGGCGTCCTGACTACAAAGTTCACGTAAACATGCCTTTAACCACACTAGACCGATTGCCAATCACATACAACCATTTTCAACTACATACAATCAATTTCCACAAGTAGTAAAGAGGCCGACTATTTTTGAAAGGATAAAACAGCAGGGTTTTGAAACGGCGCCCACACGACACCCATGTTTTCAAAGCTGGTTTCGCAATCCATAAATCCACAGAGTTTTAAAATGGTGTCCACTCAACACCCATATTTTCAAAACTGTTTTCGCAATCCCATAAATCCACAGAGTTTTAAAACGGCCCACTCGACACCCATATTTTCAAAACTGTTTTCGCAATATTTTCTTTTTCTTTTTCTTTATATTTTGAAAACGGCCAACCAAAAGAAGTAAAGCAACCATTCATCCACAAGGTATGAAAACATTCCAACATCCACGTCGACCCCACAGGGGTATCGAAATCCACAAAATAAGCTACTAACAGGTAATAAAATGAACAAAGAAAGAAGAAGTCAAAGTCTGCAGCCTCGAAGGGCCGAAAGATCGCTCGTGCGGCCTCATCGTCGTCCTAGCACTCACCCCTGGACGAACCTGTCACAGAGTGGGAAGTCAGTGACCAGAAAATGAAGCACGAAAGCAACTAGGGCTATAAATAAAGCAAACCGCAGTAAAACCAAAACAACCGCCCTCCTCACCGTGCAATCGACAGTATCCCCTCCCCCTATATAACCTGGACCGGGCACCTGCCCCGGCAAACCAGACCGAGCACCAACCACGGAAAACCAGACCGAGCACCTACCTCGGTAAACCACGCCGAGCACCTACCTCGACGGGTCGCACCGCTCACACCTTGGCGCCTCAAAACCCCCCAACTACGGGGGCCCCCCACTACGTCACCTCGTGGGGTAACACGGGTCATCAACCACTTTTTCGGAAAAGCACGCCCTTTGCGGTGGCCAAACCGCGGGTGCGCGTGCTGCAGCCTCGAGCATCGTAACGAAGTACACGAAACAAAACCAATAATAATGAACTATCTAAATCACTAAAGATTAACACAGTTAGTTGAGCAAGTGAAATATATTTACAGTTTTCAAATCCCGACACTAAACCTCAGAACGAGTACTCACATACGTATACATAGTATAGGGCACCGCGACACTTGGTCGCTATAACATCGATAAGAGCATATGATAAATGATAACGGGAGTTAACAATATTACATGATGCAACTACTTACTCTTACACCTCTCCAACAATACCGTAATTCAAACACCGGAAAAATTCCCCACAACGGGATGTATCCTCGTGCACCGTGACCCTCGGTCGCCACAAATACGATGATAATGAAACATAATAGTAATGAGAATATGCACAAAGGGGTTCTAAGGGGTACCCACCTGAAACGCGAAGAAGAAGGTGTGCGGAAACTCCCGCTAAAACACTCCCACCCTGTGCCTGAAAAAGCTACAGTAAGAATTATTGTTAAAAAACATCGTCGTGGTCAATAACACTGAAAAACGGGGCGAAACGGGCCACAAACGGAGCTTCTGGACTCTTTTCTGAAGGCTGGTGCACGGGTCCAGGCGTGGACCGGGTCCACGACGCAGAGGAGGCGGCGGCGCAGACCGGGCTCACCCCGGGAGTGTGCACCAGGAGGATTGGGCCGGGATGGTGCACGCGCAGGCGCGCACCGAGCTCACCCTCCCAGGCCGCGGCGGCGCGCACCGGGTGCACGCTGGAGGCGTGCACCGCAGTAGGCGGGCCGGGCTGGCGCACGCGCCCGTGCGCGGGGCTCAGCCCCACAGGCCGCGGCGACACACACCGGGTGCACGCTGGAGGCGTGCACCGTGGTAGGCGGGCCGGGCTGGCGCACGTGCCCGTGCGCCTGGTTCCGCGCCTTCGGGCTGCGGGACGTGCGCCGGGCGCACGCCACTCCGGTGGACCGCGCGGGTGTGGTCCATACGGGTGAATAGTAAATCCTCCGGTTTCGTCTCCCCGCGGCTCTGGTGATGACCCCACGAACATGGCGACTGCGGCGACGACCCCGTGGGCATGATAACGGCGGCGGCGGCCTCCCGTTTAACAACGGCGGCGGCGGCTTCCCGTTACCACAAAACCCACACGGCGTGCGACACCCGAACGACCATCACCCGACCCTCGACCCCACAGAAATTGCAAACAGGAAAACAACACGATCACTTACCGATCCTGCGAGGAAAGGGAAAAAGGATCGTCCCTCTCGTCTCCAACGTAAAGCTCCCCGAAAGATGGATTCCCCCGTTCTTCCTTCTCCTTTCTCGATCGCTCCCCTAATTCGAATTTTCGAAATTCGAAAGTCCCCCCTCTCCGTTCACGTTCTCGAAAGGAAAAAAAAGATAAAATAAAATAAACGCTCGTACTGAAGGGTGCTGTAAAAGAATAAAATATCCTCCAAACCCTAGGCCCAGATTTGACTCAGACTTCCTCAAAAATCATGCAAATTACAATGCACGCATCTCGGTGCACTTTACGGTCTCCGGGAGCTTCGAACCCCATTCCGGGAGATCCGTAAGTCCGATTTCAAATCCGATCGCACCGCCGTTCATCATTTTGCGAGCTCTACCACCTAAAAATACCCGCAAACCCCAACGATCAGCCCAGAAATTCTGGAACTTTCAACCCCCCCATAACAACTAAAAAGATTCAATTAAGACCAAAATGAAAAACCGGAAGGTCGAGGTATTACAAAAATAATTAAAATAAACCAATAACATAAATAACGTGAAAAAGTCCGATCGTAGAAGGGTCCTGTTCGATCGCCTCGAAAAGCGTGCTGGCTACTTAGCACGGATTCTAGTGCACAACTCAAAGGCAACCGCTTTGACCCCCGTTCTGGGAGATCCGCAAATCGGAATCCGAATCCGATCATTTTACCGTTCTCCGTTTTCCGAGCTCAAACGCAGAAAAATACTCGTGGTGTCACACCCCGAAACTGCTACCAATTTGGCATGGTTCGGGCGCGCTGAACAGACGCCGAACGGATAGAACCTCCCCTGTCCGCCCAAGGCTAAGCGACAAGATCATGTACAAGAATCACCCAGGAATTAATTCTAGATATACACAATCACGACGAGAGCACAACCAGTGCTAACAAGAACATAAGAGCAAGGTACGAGTATATAAAAGTAAACATACAAGTAACAAAAGAGAGAAACTCTATCTATTACAACCATTCCATTCGAGTATATGAATAATACATAGATCACATCCAAAACGTCCTCACCCTATACAACATCTACTCTCAAAATGTAAAGACAAGGTGACAAGAGCTATAGATGTAGGGAGGCTGCTATCAACGCCTCTAGGGCGCCAAGCCCTTACCGCGATCCTCGCCGGGAGTACCTGTACACGGCCCTGTAATAATAGTGGGGTGAGAACTATGGTCCATAGTTCCCAGTGGGTTCGGCCACCGACTCCACCGGTCTTCCCACTAGGTCTAAGAGGGCAAAAGCAGATAGATAGATAGATATATCTGAAAACTGTAAATGCAGTAAATAACTACACTACTATGCCCAACACGGAAAAACATGTATGCATGCTCAGGGGAGAGATATCCAAATATATCACTATGTCCAAGAAGTACTATTTCATACTTGTTCTCTAACTCATTTTCAAGAAGTGTGGTTTTTAACACTTCATCTCAAATCTCACGGCACACCCGAAGGTTGCCCACGGCTCACTATCACGACGAGGGAGACTATGTCTCAACCTACCAATCGAACGCGTCTGCGGGACCCTAACCGTCCCTCGGGGTGGCGTGCCCCGTGACCAACTCCGGAGTAGGCGGCCGTAGAGGAGCGACCTCCACCAGCCAAAGACAGACTATGAGCATGATCCAATCCTCTCCACACGAGGATACCCTATCTATAAGGCTAATGGCAACTGAGATCCCTATAGATAATACACAACCTATGTCTCACATGTGTCACGATAGGTTTACCTACACTACCTTTCATATGCCACTCGTTCATTTATTGTGTGGTGTTCACAATTTCTACATATATGCCACTCGTCATCAATTGTCGACTCACAAGTCCAACACCCAATCCGCACTATAGGATTCCTCGGTATCGACCCAATCTTTCCCAATCCAACATATTAGCATAACATTTGCTAAATATCTATATCAACCGGAAAGTATAAAGATGGCAATACATACTATACTACAATGCAATGGTGCGATATGCAATAGTGTAAGTGGCTAAGACATAGGGAGAAGCCCAACGGCTTCGGTAAGAGCACCACCCACCTCGGGTCCTTGGCTCGGCTCGGCTCTCCAAAAAAAAAATCTATGGGAGCACCGGTCTCGATCACAAGGGTCGCCTCAAGTCGGATGTCCTAAACAAGTCCAAAACGGCCTATTAATAACCTCCAAGCACTATGCTTAGTGTTTTCACGTGCGCGCAAAAGCGCCGACGAAAGACGACGAACTTCCACGATTTGTGGTCTGGATCGTCAAGGGTTTACCCAAAACCCCTCCATGATGGAAGGATTCTATTTAAATCCCCCACCAAAATTACTAATGTCATTATTTCTCTTTTTGCCTCAAAAGTCCTAGAGCGCGTATTTCGGCTCTAACTTTTCGGCCGTTCGACGGAATGTCGATCCGTCTTCGCCAACACGTTTCTTTACATAGTAATTGAGTTTCCATGGGTTCAAATGAGATCAATCCCATGAAAATCCAAAAACTCCTCTTTTAACCTTAGGTTTCATTTACACATTCATCACGATTTCTCCACGATTTTCGCCGATTTCTTCGACAAGAATTCTTCTAAGATCATATAGATTATAGATCAAAAAAAGATATGGCAAAAATCAAATTTATCTTCCACGAAACTCACCTCAAAAAGCCGTGATTTCGAGCTTTTCTTGGTTCAAGAGCTTGCCCTCGCTCGCCTTAGGCTTCCCGCAAATCGCTCCGCGATTTAGTGCACATTGGAGCAAGAAAATTTAGAGAGAGAGAGTGAGTGGAGAAGGTGAGAGAGAGAGCTCTCCATGGAGGTGCTCCTGGTGCTTGCGTGCGGGTGGAGAAGAAGAAGAAAGGGGAAAGTGGTCCTTTTATTCATAAAGGACCCCCCCCCCCCCCCACAATAGTGCTAATTTACTATTTAGTCCAATTTTTTATCTGATACTTGCCTGCGGAACCCTTCTGGATGTCCGTTTGTGCTCAAATTTGACGGGCAGACTCAATTTACCTTAATTTATCGTGGGTTATCTTAACTTTTCAGTTTGGACCATTTTTGGGTCACCGAAAACTGCGTCGGACTGTAATCTTTAACAGATAGCAGTCCGATTTTATTCTTCACCTTCCGGGTATCAAAATGGGCTGAAACTTTAAATCTAGCCCCATAAAAATAATGCTGACTCATTCCCCAGTTTCCGAAATTTTCTGACACTGTGCATTTTCTGCTAATTTATCTGCCCCGTCTCTCACAGAAAATATTAAATCTTCTGTTTTCGCTCCGATTTCAGCGCAGGTCATTTCCAATCTATATTTTGCTTCTATGAGTCCAATAAAAATAGCATCTTACACTATTTTTATTTATTTTTATTTATATAATAATTTTTCTGACTTACTATATCCTACCGTAACTTCTATATGGTATTTAAAAGTTGAATTTGCACATTTTACCTATGGTTAATTAGGATTTCTTTGAATTAATTGGACATATTCTACTTAATGTCTAACTTCTACTTTTAGAAGTTCGGTATCCTACACGTGGTCTAGGCCGGTACATTGCAGAAAAAATAGTGAAAAGTTTCCCCAACAATCCCGTCATAAAACGAAGGTATACAAAGGCATCGGAACGCCAGGGTACTACAGCGACCCGGGCTCGCCAACAGATCCGCCACCTATACGAAAACCCCGCATAAGCGAAGCGTCCAACCTGCAAAGAAAGATCTACTACCGCTAAACAGATATCAGAGCTGTAAAATCAAACTGTTATAAAACTCAATCCAACACTGTAAAACTGGAAATAAAGATACAATATCCATCTCCCAAAAAAAGGATCAAATACAAAATCCTCAGATACAATAACCCAGAACTCAATAGGGAGGGTAACCTGAAATAATACATCAGTGTACAGGCTCTCAGTACAAGTCATATCCTCACTACAATAATCTCTCAAAAGCAGAAATAAAACTAATCTACTAACTGTACTACAAATCTCCAATGTGGGGGTACAGCTACTCTCCAAAGATAGGTAGGGATCTAGCTCGCGACTCCCTCGCCTCGAACAGCAACAGCAGAATTAGCATCTCCCACAGATGACTCTGCAAAACAAAGGTGAGGAAAGAAAGAGGAGGGGGAGAACCCCCAATGGGTGTGAGAACTACATCAACCCGTAGTTCTCAGTGGGTACCGCCACCAAGCCCGACGGTCTGCCCACTAAGTCTACTAGAGGCATAAGATAATAATGCAGTAAAAACTGAACAAGAAAAGCTGGAGATACCCTACAGCTACCATGCCTCTATCTAAATGCTCAATGGGTGATACATATGAAAAGATATGCAACTAATCGCACCCAAGGTGCTCAATCGACCTAATCGAACTGACTGCCTCATAGGGTCCCGTCAAGTCTGCGCCCACCTACTGCCACACATCCACAAGAGGACGGGACTTATGTAGGGTGTCCGTGACAGCCAAAACTGGCCCGGCCAGAGGGACCGCGTCGACAAGTCGCAATACAAAAGTAATAGGCCCACTCCGGACGGGGCACTCGAGGGGCGCGACCCCACCGAGGAAAAAGGTATCCGCGCATCTCTGTCGAGCTCAAAGTGGCTCCTGCAGGCTATAATCAAAATCCACACTCACTCTCAGAACGGAAGGACTCAAGATCCTCAAACATCTCGCACGACGGTCGGAGTACTCACGACGACTCAGCTAACCAGCTCTCATGAATCTCGAGACACTAACGAACTCAACCAATTCATGGCAAAAAACACACTGGCTGGAGATACTCCACAGCCGGGACCACCGTCGACCCAAATGGCTCCCAAAACGAAACACCCAACTCGCCACGCTAAACACACAGGCTGGAGGTACTCCACAGCCGGGATCGACCCACAACTCAGGGCTAACAAGACTGGTCAGACGACACTCAACGACCCGGGACCACCGTCAAACCAAACGGTTCCCAACAACACTAGCACAGGTCTAAACTCAGCTACCAGACTCCACTCAGTCCCCAGGCACGAGTGCAACAATGTCCCACAATAATCTGACTACTCGGCCCATTACCCGGGCGAGGAAAATCTATGTCCAGAAAAAGATGTAAAGTGTGGGATATCTAAAGCATAAGAGAACCTAGCCCAAGTGAAGGTTCCCTACTAGTCTGGTTAAACATGCAACATATGACGGGGTGCTAGGTCAAGTTCCAATAATAGTATTTAAATAAACTGAACATAAATAAGGAACACTAACGGATATGATCACCAAAAATCAAATCAAATAAGCCTCATCTCCCTAAACATGCTCTCAACTAGCATAGGTGAATAAACCATTAAATATATATAATGTCACGCCCCGGGTGTAAACCAGAACCCGGGGTCGTCCACAGATCCGCCGTGCACACAAAATTTCCCATGTACACTAAGCACTGGTAACCTGCTCAGATATAAGAGAATAATATAAAGGAGCATAAAAACAGAGCTGAACGAAAACTAATACATCTCAGACTAAATCTGGAAAATAAAGTACAACATAACTCTCAAATATACATGTGTCTCTCTCAGCTCACCAAATAAATACAACCTGTTGGCAGAAGCCAGGCCCAAAAAGAAAGGAGAATACAACTGTCTGAGTGTACAGGGGATACATCAAAAACTACTAAACTCACAACCGGGTAGACGACTATCTAATCCGCGATCCTCTTACCTCGATCCGCTGTGGAGGGTCCAGCAACTCCAGCAGAGGACTCTGCAAAACAAGGGGGAAAAAGGAAAAGTACAATGGGGGGTGAGAACTACTATAAAAACAGTAGCCTCCCCTAGTGGGTTAAACCTCAAACTCTGACATGCCTACTAGGTCTACCAGAGGCGAAAAGGAAACAAGGGTGGTATGCTATGAAGATAACTACTGATGAAAAGCTACCACTAGTATGCCTCTAAAATACCAAGCTAAAAGAATAGCTGAATGTATGCATCAGAATATAAATGCCTGCCTGACTAAACCCAATCTAAACACCAGTAAACACTGGTACTGCCTGCTGTGCCTGCCAAATCGGGTATGCTGGCCAACGCATAACACCGATAGGGTATAGGAGTCTCGAGGACTCAAAGTATGTATATCGCACACTCCGGAGTAGCACTCGAGGGGAGCGACCCACACGAGTAAAGTACCTGAGTAATAAGTATAATAGTAGTATAAATCAGTAGGACTGGATCATGACACTGATCAAAGTGGGAAAAACCATCCACTAAAGAAGCCCAATCCCTCTCCCCCAATCTGATGCAATAATAACAGCCCGGTCAACCGCCCAAAGTTCGCGGTCGCCGCAATACCCTGCCGTCAAGCCCTGCCTGTCCCAACTCCCTAGAAACCTGACTACACTATTCCAGCCCCCGCTCGAACCCGAGCACACTATCCCCTAAGTCTAGATAACAGGAGAAAGAATAAAAGCATGGTTTCTCCTAAGTCAGTTCCAGCATGATAGTGTAGCAGAAAAAGGTGGCCTATCTAGGTGACCATACAAGCATGCAAATGTCCTTTAATTGGCAAAATAAATGCAGGTGTCCTGATTTTTACATGAAGTAGAGCATGCTATAACAAGAAATTATGATCGCGTAAGTACCCTATATACTAGTATGTCATAAGCCGGCATACACACATGCATAAAGTCCCCCAAATTTAAATGATATTTCCTATAGCATAGTCTATCAATTTTCTGCGATCAATTCCTCAAAGATGATAGTTCTAACATAATATTTTATGCCCAAGCATGTATATATATTACAAATAGAGTGCACTTTGCCATTTTACATAGGGAGCATTCTAATAAGCTTAGTGGGTAGTCAAAAGTGAGGAGTTTACAACAACACATACCTCGAACGCTAAATCCCCGTCCAAACGATGTCCTCGCCCAGGCAGGTCAACCGCCACAAACACTGTACAAAATACCCCAAAATACACACAATTAATCATACAAGTACCCCCAAGAACATGCTGTCCCTACACTAACAGTCCAGAATTATGGCATTTTTACCTACGAGTTATGCTCAGAAAATTCCAAAAAAAATACCGTCGCGACCGTCGCGACGAGCCAATCGAAACGAGTACCTACACATCCCAAACTGAGTTTCGTACATCAAGATATAAATTCGACAAGGTGGCCCTCTCAAAAGAATCCTGTACAAAAATCTGTAGCACTTAGCTCTAGAAAAAAGGGTTTTTCACCTTCGAGGAAAACTCAGAAAATTCCAGGAAAATTCGAGGATGGTCCTTGCAGTGTGTACATACAAAATGACTATTGGCACGCCTCATCCGATGCCTGTACGTGGAGATATCGCCGAAAATCCAAGGTGCTGTCCAAAACTCTGCAGTAGAAATAGGGTCATAAAAAGGCTCAAAGACCTCTAAGAAAACTCGAAAAGAAGGGGAAGCTCAAATCACGAAAGTCATAGCCCTACCTGTCGTGAAGCCAACAGTGTGAGAATCACCGAAAAAGATGGTCGGAGTAGGCCGAGGGAGCTCGTGCACCGAAACACGACGGAGAAGAGCACCAATGAAGGAACGTCGCGCTGCGTCGGAAATATGAAAACCTTGAAGTGCGTGCCATAGAAAAATTCGGGAATCCACATGTGGAACCAGCTCTGGAAGATGAAGAACTTTGGTGAAGGTCACACTGTTGAAAAATGAACAGGGAAAGAGGTAACTGGGCTTGAACTCGGCCCATTTATTGGCCCAGAAAAACAAATTCGGAAATCCCGAACTTGTCCCCGGATTCGGGCGCTGGCGGGTAATCCGGGCGCCCGAATCCGCGATCGAACGGCCATCAGGGAGCGCCTGAAACCCCCTGATGGCGCCACGTGCCCCCGGAACACGGGACAGTAGTGCAAGTGGCTCCGCCGCGCGCCACGCGTCCTCACCCGGTCAACTCGGGTAGGTGGGGGCCGCCAGTGGCGGGGCGACAAGTGGCCCGCACTCGAGCGCGGGTCACGTGCGCCCGACAGCGCCGTCTGACCATTGTGCACGCACGCGCCCCGAGGCACTCCTCCGTGCTCCCGTGGACCGCGCCTACGTGAGCCAACCAACACCAGGCCGCCACGTGTCCCTGCACCCGGTCCACAGTAACCGCGCGGGTTCCCTGGTCCGCGCCGCGTGCGCCGGCCATTCCGGGCACGCCACGCGTCCCGCACAGCGGTCCATGCACCCACCGCGCCTCCCCGTTGACCAAGCTGCGTGAGCCGGCCAATGACAGGACGCCACGTGGCTCCAGGCCAGTCCACGGTCGCCCTCATGTACCAAAATTCCCCGAAAACTTTCGGAAGCCCTTTTTGGTCATCCGGACTCAGAATTTAACAAGCAAATAGCCGTTTTCAGGTGTTTTTCCGCGCTGAATCCAAATCAAACCTCAGTTTGGCCCAAAGCCTTTCCTAAAATTCGGCAAATGCAGCCGAAGGCCAAACTAGCTAAAGATGCCTCAGTGGGTCCATCTGTGATACCTCTTTGATACACTATGGACCACCATCAACAGGTGTTTTACACATTGGATTCATGGGAAAGACAGCATGGGGAACCGAACCACTACATTCTCTCCTACAAGAAAAATTTTCGTCCTCGAAACAAAAGTCATACCTCAAGTCGGGGCCTCGAACAAGTGGGGGTAGGCGTCCATCATCGCTGACTCCAGCTCCCAAGTAGCCTCGCGCTCGCTATGGCTGCTCCACAGAATCTTCACGTAAGGGATGGCCCGGTTGCGCAACTCCCTCACCTCACGGTCTAAAATCCGCAATGACCGCTCAACATAGCTTAAGTCCTCAGTGATCTCCAATGGGGTGAAGTCGATGATGTGCGACGGATCATAAACATACCTCCTCAGAGTGGATACATGAAACACATCATGAACACCAGCAAGTCTGGGAGGAAGTGCAAGCCTGTAGGTAACTGGCCCTATGCGCTCCAATACCTCAAAAGGTCCAATATAACGAGGGCTCAGCTTCCCACGAATTCCAAATCTCCGGAGCCCCTTCAAAGGCGAGACTTTCAAAAAGACATGATCACCCACCTGAAACTCTAAGTCTCGCCGTCGCGTATCAGCATAACTCCTCTGTCGACTCTGGGCGGTCTCAAGATGTCGTCGTATCAATCTGACCTTTTTCTCTGCCTCTAACAGTAGATCAGGACCCAAAGTCTTCTTCTCACCCATGTCACTCCAATATAGGGGTGACCGACACTTGCGTCCATACAACGCTTCAAACGGAGCCATCTGAATGCTCGCTTGATAGCTGTTGTTGTACGCAAACTCAACCAATCCCAAGTGTCGGTACCACCCTCCTCCAAAATCCAGGACGCACGCTCTCAACATATCCTTGAGGGTCTGAATGGTGCTCTCAGACTGTCCATCGGTCTGTGGGTGGAATGCTGTGCTAAATCGGAGCTGCGTCCCCAAGGCTGTCTGTAAACTCCTCCAGAAATGCGAGACAAACCTCGGGTCTCTATCTGATACAATGGAGACGGGTACACCGTGCAACCTCACCACCTCAGCTAAGTACAACTGTGCCAGTCGCTCCAAAGGCCACGTCACCTGCACCGGTAGAAAGTGTGAGGACCCAAATTTCCGCAAGAGGATTACTGTTGGATCAATAGAGCTTCTGCAGTGTGTTTAGCAGCTTTTGGAGGCTTGTGTTGTGTGTTGGAGGTGTTTGAGCGCGAATCGGACCTCAGGATTGGACCCAGCACGAAATTTAGATTAAGAATACTTTTCCGGATGCCTTTGACAAATTTTAGAAGCGGAATTTGGCAAAACGAACATCAGATTTGGATTCAGCGCGTGAAAACGAAAAAAATGGGCTATTTACTTGATCTTTGCGCCAATAGTTCCTGTTCACGCCAGAACAGTAACTCCGGCAACCGACGGCGACCGGCGGGAGGCGGAGCACGCCGGCGCAGCGGCGGAACGCGGCCGCGGGCAGCGCGGGCAGGCGCGGGCAGGGCGCACGGGCTGGCACGGTGCAGCGGAGTGGGTGTGCCACGTGGCGGATCCCAATTGGATGGCTGAGGACACGTGGCAGCTGGGGGTTGGCTGGTTCTGTGAGCGCGGTCCACGGAGAGGCGCGGGGTGGCGCATGGACCGGGCGGGACACATGGCGGCTTCCGGTTGGCGGGCTTAGGAAGGCGGGGTCCACCTGGGCGCGGGGGGTCGCCTCGGGAACCGTGCCTAGCAGGCGGCGCAGGCGGCGGGCGCAGGCAGCACGTGGGCGCGTTGACGCTCGGTTCCCGCGCGTGGGCATGCCACGCGTGGGCTTCCGCGGTGGGCCACGCGGCGCGGTATGAGTGGCGGGTTTCGGTGTTTGCTGTTATGTGACACGTGGCGCGATCTCAGGGTTTCGGGCGCTGGTCGAACGGCTGCGATTAATGGGTTTCGGGCGCACTGTTTGCGCCCGAAACGTTCCGGGCGCCCGAAAATGGGGACAGCCCGGGTATTTTCTCAATTGTTGAGTTGGGCCTATATAAGGCCGAATTCAAGGATGGTTTCGGGCTTCTTCTGGGCTTCTTCTCTCCGAGAGTTGTATACGAAAGTTCTTCCTCTTGGGCTGCTGCATCTCGTGGAGAAGTTTGAGAATTTTTGGTGGCACACACTTCGAGGTTTCTGATTTTACGACTCAGCGAGACGTTCTTGCATTGGTGTTCTTCTCCGTCGCATTTCGGTGCGTGGACTCCCCCGGGCTACTCCGGCAGTATTTTCTGGCGATTCTTGCGCCGTTGGCTTCACGACAGGTAGGGCTACGACCTTCATGTTTTGAGCTCCCCCTCTTTTCCCATTTTCTTTGACGGTGCTCTAGACTGTACCACAGTGTTTCGGTGATATCTTCGCGCTCAGGCATCGGATGGAGGCGTGCCTGTAGTCGTTTTGCATCTACACATCGCAAGGAACGTCCTCGAATTTTCCTGAATTTTTCTGAGTTTTCCCCGAAGGTGAAAAATCCCTTTTTCCAGAGCTAAGTGCTACAGATTTTTGTACAAGATTCTTTTGAGAGGGTCACCTTATCGGATTTTTATCTTGATGTACGAAACTCGGATTGAGATGTGCAGGTACTCGTTTCGATCGGCTCGATGCGACGAACGCAACGGTTATTTTTCCAGATTTTTCTGAGTTTATCTTGCAGGTGAGATTTAGCCATCTTCAGGGCTGGTTGTGTGGACAGCATCATGTTGTATGTTATTTTAGATTGATTGTCCGCCGTTTGGTTATTGTTACAGTTGGGTGTTTTGCGTGGACTACGATTATTGGACAGCGAGGAGATTTTACAGCTGTGGATTGCGCGTTTCTAGGTGGGTGGTTGCTATATCCCTCATTTCTGACTTACCCACTAGGAGTATTAGAGAAATCCTCTTAGGACATCTATGATCGGTAATTGCTATTCTTATGAGCTTGTCATGTGAGACACATCATGTTGGAAATGTTATTAGGGAATCACTATGTGGGAAACATAATTGTAATTGTAACTTATGCATGCTTGTGTGGAATTATGGATTGCTATGTTAGCACTAAACCTTGCATGTAGATCTGATTATAATATTGAGGCCATGTAATTTACCTTGATGGTGGAATATTTGCATGCTCGTGTCGGTATATTTATTTTTGTGTTAGCACTTAACCTTGCATGTGGAATTGTTTATTATATTGGGTCAAGATGATTTATCCTGTTAGTGGTATTACTTGAGGATAGGTGACATGCATAGGTGGATACTGTTAATGATCAATGACTTAATTAATTTTCCTTGAGAACACTTGCATGCTTGTATGGACATCTAGATATGCCATCTTTTATCGCTACACTTTCATGCTGGAACTTGACTTAGGAGAAACCTTATTTGCTTCTGTTCTCCTTATTCTTTAGTCAGGTGGTTGTTGTTGCTCGGGTTTGAGCAGGGGTTTGGGATAGTGTAGCGGGGACCTTGGGGTCAGGGACAGGTGGTATTTGATTATGGGTTGTGGGGTGTTGCGGCTACCGCAGATAGTAGGCGGTTGACTGGATACAGATTATTTTACCTGATTTTGGATTGGGGGTTATTGCGGCTACCGCGGATAGTAGGCGGTTGACCGGATGTCGGATGTGGGACATGATTGTGATTGTGGGTTATTTCGGTGACCGCGGATATTGGGCGGTTGACCGGTTGTCGGTGGTTGGGCTTGGCTATAGATTGGGGGATATTGCGGCGATCGCGAATTTTGGGCGATTGACCGGATTGTCACGGGGTCAGCTTTTTGCCTTAAAATTACCCCATGCGGTGCTCAAGTGTCGCACACCCGAGCCAGCCTTCCCGAGTCCCCTTGCCACGGACACGCCCTCGAACTTAAACAGCGGGATCCAAACTCAAGCATTAACCAAGCATGCTCCTCTACGAGCCTGACTGCCCGGTGCCGCGCCTTACGTCGAACCCTTTGTCGAACTCCGCGAGTTCCGAACAAACAACCCCGCCACCGAGGCTGGCCTTCAAGCCGAGTATATTCCGCCTAGCCGGACAAACTCTCCTCGAGAGTGCTACTCAACCGAATGTCCCTTCGCCTCCGAAGCAAGCATCCAGGACAATACAAGTTCTCCCAACTTAGTCCATTCGAATGGGCCCGAGCGAGCTGTCCTTGCGCGTTCCACTCGTCTGCTTAACCGAGCGACCTTTTCCCACGCATCCCGCCCGTCCGCCAGCCCATTGCCTTGCCAAGGCGCCCCGCGCCCCTCAATTTCCACTACGGGATCCATAGTCGAGTCGGGCCTGTCCGGTTCCGCCGGCCACCTAGATCCGTCATCGCTCCCGATTCGGTCCAAGGTCCGCTTCCCGAATACCCCACACTACTTGTTCCCGCGTGTGTTCCCTTCGCAAGGGTTTGCCAACCTAGCGGCATTCTCCCCGCGTCGCCAACCCCCTGGCACCTCCATTGCACGACCATACTCGGCCGCCAACACACTCGGCCCAGCATCCAAGGTTTGCTTGACGGATGTCGCCCACAATCGAGTCAGCCTCGCTCCGCTTCGCTAGCCAGTCGGCACCTCCATTGGACGGCCATGTCTGGCCCCCAACACCCTCGGTCCTCTCCATGCCTCACCTTACGAAAACTAGCATCGATTGTCTCCTCTTACTTCGTGGGCCGCGCCGCACGAATCCCCGCTCGGCACCGCTGCCTTTGCGAGCCTTGTCCATTACGGCGGACCGGCCGTTCCTTCACCTCGCGAACTTCGTAGGCCTCGCGCCTCACGAATCCCCGCTCGGCACCCACATGCCTTTGCAAGCCTTGTCCATTGAGGCGGACCAACCTTCGCAAGACTGTCCCTCATCCGCTCGTTCGCTCCACTACAGAGATCCGAAACGGCATAAGGTAGTGCAAGCGAACCGAGAGGAAAAACCTCTGGGCCTACCCCGCTCCGTAATGCCGTCGACCTCGTGTCTTAGGCATTACCCTAAGCCCGTGTGCTCAACGACCATCAAATCCCGCTCACACGAACTTAGGCTTGGCGACTCCGCTCGCCAAGGGATGGCCTATGTCCTATAGGCCAACGGGGGAGTCGGGGCCACTTCGCAAGTGTCCAACCCCTCCTCTATATAACCCACGAGGCATCCACCCCTTTGGCACCCCGGGGGTACAAAGGTGCTCACCGAGGGGTACGTTTTGAAACCCCGCATGCGGCACCATTTCCATGGTCATGGCATGGGCCATTGCTAGGGAATTGCCCCCGTTGGTTCACCCACGGCTCAACCCTGACGGATTGTCCCAACTTCGCAAACCCGTAACTCTGTCAACCCACATGTCTACCAAATGTCATCCAAAAGTGGCCCCCCCAAGGATGTCACGGTCGAACCAACACGATCGACACGTGACAGGATGCTCACTTGTGCATCAGATTGGGGATCAGTTTCCTTTAGTGGAGGGTTTTGTTCCACTTGAGTATAGTCGTGATCCAGTCCTGCTTTTATGATACTTGTGACAGTGATTGAGTTCTATTATCACACCGGCGCGGCTTTATATGCCCGGTGATGCTTTCCTCGTGTGGGTCGCTCCCCTCGAGTGCCACTCCCGAGTGCGCGGGGCACCAGCTAGGTGCCGGACAGGCATTGAGTTTTGCTATCACATCGGCGCGGCTTACTTGCCCGATGATGAGGGTGGCAGCAGGAGTTTTGCTATCACATCAGCGCGGCTTACTTGCCTGATGATGAGGGCGGCAGCAGGAGTTTTGCTATCACATCAGCGCGGCTTACTTGCCTGATGATGAGGGCGGCATAGATTGGGTTTATTGGGATGGTTTTGGTAACTGATGCATACTTACGGTGATTCCAGTCTAGGACTGCATTTTAGAGGCATAGTAGTGGTAGCTTCCTTTCTTCAGCAGTCATTATTGCTTACCACACTTCTTTCCCTTTTGCTTCTGGTAGACCTAGTGGGTGTGTCAGAGTTTGAGGATTTACCCACTAGGGGAGGCTACTGGTTTACTAGTAGTTCTCACCCCCATTCTTCTTTCCTCTTTTTCTTCTGTGGGTTCTGTTGGGCTTTCAGCGGCGGGTCGAGGAGAGAGGACGGCTGAGTAGATAGATCTCGAGGCAGGATGAGCGAGTTAGCTGGACTGTTGGTGTACCCATGTTCCTCAAACGGTTGTACTTTTACTTTTGGGACTGGCTTTTGCCAGCAGGTTGTATTTATTTTGGTGAGTTGGGAAAGGCAGATATATCATTTTTACAGATGTACAGTATTTTATTTCCAGCTTCAGTCTGAGATGTAGTAATTTTAGTTCAGCTATGTTTTTATTGCTCTTTATTATATCTTTTATATCTGAGCAGGTTGCTGGCGCTTCGTGTACGCGGAAAATTTCATGTGCACGGCGGATCTGTAGACGGGCCCGGGTTCTGGTTTTCACCCGGGGCGTGACAGAAAGTGAGCGGACTTGGTGAGTCTATCCACGACTACCCAGATCGCATCCGCTCCAGTCTGTGCTCTCGGCAATCCAGTGACAAAATCCATAGGATATGATCCCATTTCCATTCAGGGATTGGGAGACTCTGCAACTTGCCAGCAGGTACACGATGCTCAGCCTTTACTTGCTGACAAGTTAAGCAGTGAGCCACGAATCTCCCAATGTCTCTCTTCATACCACTCCACCAAAAATGTGCCTTGAGGTCCTTATACATCTTAGTCCCACCAGGATGAATGGTATAAGGTGTATAATGGGCCTCCCTCAAGATCTGCTCTCGATTCTCTGAATCCATAGGCACACAAGCTCGGTCCCTGTACCGCAGTACTCCCGAAGCATCAACTGCTAAGTCCCTTGTCTGATCACTCGAAATCTGTTCTCTGATCCTGGTCAAATAGGGGTCCTCACTCTGTTTCTCTATAATCCTGTCCAACAAAGTGGGCTGCACAACTAAAGATGATAGTCTAGCAGAGACCCCAGGGGACACAACCTCAAGCTCGAGCCGCCTCATCTCCTCCAGTAGTGGCGCCTGGTCGGTGATCATCATGGATAGGCTCTGCACTGCTCTCCTGCTCAAGGAATCAGCAACCACATTGGCTTTGCAAGGATGGTAAAGTATGTCCACATCATAGTCCTTTAACAATTCCAACCATCTGCGCTGCCTCAAGTTGAGCTCCTTCTGTATAAACAGGTACTTCAAGCTCTTGTGGTCGGTGTAAATCTCGTAGTGCTCCCCATACAAGTAGTGGCACCACAACTTCAGTGCGAAAACCATAGCAGCAAGCTCCAGGTCATGGGTAGGGTAATTCTTTTCATAATCCTTAAGTTGCCGGGAGGCATAAGCGATTACCCTACCCTCCTACATCAGCACGCAACCAAATCCACTATGCGATGCATCACTGTAAATCACGTATCCTTTCCCCATAACAGGGAGGGAAAGGATAGGAGCCAACATCAATCTGTTCTTCAAGTTTTCGAAGCTCCTCTGGCAATCCTCACTCCAAATAAACTTAATCCTTTACGCGTCGACGAGTGAGGGGTGTGGAGAGTTTCGCAAAACCTTCCACAAACCGACGGTAATAACCAGCTAAACCCATAAAACTACGAACCTCTGATACCATCGTCGGTCGGGGCCAATCCCGGACTGCCTCAATCTTCGCCGGGTCCACTGCCACTCCTGCGGCTGAAATCACATGGCCCAAGAAAACTACCTCCCGAAACCAAAACTCGTATTTTGACAACTTGGCATATAACTTCCTCTCTCGCAGAAGTTGCAGCACGATCCTCAAATGCTCCTCATGCTCTGCATCACTCCGGGAGTATACCAGAATATCATCGATGAATACAACGACAAACCGATCCAGGTAAGGTTGAAAGATCCTGTTCATCAAATCCATAAAAGCGGCAGGGGCATTAGTCAATCCAAAAGGCATGACGGTAAACTCATAATGCCCGTACCGTGTCCTGAATACCGTCTTTGGGATGTCCTCGGCCTTCACCTTTAATTGGTGGTAACCAGACTGCAGATCAATCTTGGAGAAGACACAAGACCCTTGCAGCTGATCAAATAAATCATCAATGCGCGACAAAGGGTACTTGTTCTTGATGGTCACTTTATTCAACTCTCGATAATTCACACAAAGCCGAAGTGAACCATCCTTCTTTTTCACAAATAGCACCGGCGCTCCCCAAGGCGATACACTTGGCCTCATAAATCCTTTGTCCATCAAGTCCTGAAGTTGCGCCTTTAACTCACGCAATTCAGCCGGTGCCATTCGGTAAGGAGCCTTAGAGATTGGCGCAGTTCCTGGGACTACGTCAATCAAAAACTCAATCTCCCTATCCGGCGGCATGCTAGTCAGCTCCGGTGGAAACACATCTGGAAACTCGTGGACAATAGGGATATCCGCGAGTCCCGGTGCCGCCGTAGGCTCCTCAACCACACTAGCCAAAAGGGCTATGCATCCACTGCGGATCATCTGCCTCGCACGAGAAGTCGAAACTACCGAGGCGAAGAAAGCACTCTGGCACCCTCTATACACAAACACCTCATGGCCTGGCTCGGTATAGGTAACAATCCTCGCGGCACAATCTATAGTCACAAAATAGCGAGCCAGCCAATCCATCCCAAGTACTATGTCAAAGTCTCGCAGCTGACTCAGGACCATCAGGTCCGCTAGCATAATCCACGACTCAACCTGTACTGGGCAGGACCAACAACACTCCTCTACATGCAAAGTATGATCAGGGATCTGGACCTCTAATGCACGTGGCAACCGACCTAACTCTAATCCATGAAATGATGCAAATGCTCTACTAATAAAGGAATGTGATGCACCGGTATCAAATAAAGTACGACTACTACCAGAAAGTAAAATGATACCTGCCACCACGTGGTCGGCTGCCGAGGAGTCCTCAACCTGGGCGGCATAGACCCGCCCGCTCTGTGCTGGAGGTTGGTAGTCTGTAGGGTGGGGGGAAGGAGCCCTGCTCGCTGGAGCATAGGGCCGCTGCTGGGGCACAGAAGGGACTGATGCCGAGGAAGGAGCCGTCGATGTCGCAAAAGGGCAAGTAGCTCGGACGTGGCCAGACTATCCACACTGATAACAGCGACCGAACCTCAAGTCACAAGTATCAGATGAGTGCTGACCCCTGCAGAAAACGCACCTAACGGTAGACTGGGGCTGCCTCGCCTGCTGCTGCTACTCTGAGGCCCCTGCTGTCGTGACTGTGATCTCTGCTGCTGTGAGTGCTGCTGCTGCCGCTGGTACTGCTGCTGCTGGTGCTGTGGGGGCCTCTGGGATCCACCAGGCCCTCGCCGCTCCGAACGCCCACTGCCCGTGAACTGTGGCGGTGGCGATCGGGGCGGCCTCCAAGAACTAGCCTGTCCCCCATCATCCTGTGCTGGTCGCTTCCTATCAGAGCTCTGAGCGACCATACCACCACGTCTGGCAACTACGTGGTCTCCCTTCTCGACCCACTGAGCGTGCTCCGCGGCCTCCTCAAGAGTCTGCAGCCGCTGGGCATGTACCAAAGTATGAATCTCCGGGCGAAGACCTGTCTCGAAGAGCTCCACCTGGTGAGGTCCATCTCGGGCGACATAAGGTACGCAGTTGAGCAACTGTGTAAACTCCTGGAAGTAGGTCAGTACTATCCGGTCGCCTTGCTGCAAGTTTTTCAGATCATCCTCCTGCTTCTTCTTCACGCTCGAAGAAAAGTAAGTATCCAAAATCATCCGCCTGAACTCCGACCAGGGTAACTGCCGAGTGATCTGGAACTCCAAGGGCTCTATCCTATGCCACCAGGCGTCTGCATCCCGTCCAAGCAATGCACTGCCATGTGCACTCTGAACCTCTGGTCAATGAAGAAAGCCCAGAATAACTTCTCCATTGCAGCTAGCCAAGATCCAATCTCCCATGGCTGAGTGCTCTTCCCCGAAAACGTAGGCGGTCCCCGCTGACAAAACTGAGTGAGCTTGTCAGCGATCTCCTGCTCCTCTGCCGGGGTCAACGGCCGGATCGCTCCCTGAGCCCCACTGCTCGAAGATGGTGCCGTCGGTACTGGTGGTATAGCTGGTGGTATAACTGGTGGTCCGGGGGCCTCAAAAGAGTAGGGGGAGCCGCCCCTGTCTGGGCGAGTAGCTGCTCTATCCTCTGCTCCTGCCGGCGGTGACTCTCCGCCAACTGGGCCACCATGGCCCTCAACTCACTGATCTCCGAAGGCCGGGACTGCTCCGGCTCCTCCGGGGGTATAGGGGTACCCCGGGTAGGGATCTGCCGCCTGGGAGGCATCCTGCCACACAAGAAACCACGGATCAGTAATCAAAACCACACTCGACCCAATCTAGAGATTGTGTTTCTTACTCTTTAGATTGAGTCGGTGGTAGAGGAGCATTAAATTGTTGTTGTAGCATTTCCTTAATTGCTCGAAGTTCTACCTCCATTCCGTCAATGCGACTTTTAAGTGACTTATTTTCCTTTTGAGTTTCACAAAGTTTAGTATGAAGTTCCGCTCTCGAAGAATAGAAAGGTCTCAAATCATTTGCTTTTACACCACCTCCGAAACAAATCACATGATTACGACTTTGAGATCCAAAGCATTTTTCAATAAGTTCTATGTTGGAAGAAGAAGGATTTGATTGCGACGTCTCAACAATTTCATCCTTCAAAATATAGATATCAACATAAAAAAAAATGAAACTACAAAAAGAGATAGATTATAATAAAATAAATGTAAAAAACTTACATATTTTTTGATAGTATCTTCTCCTTCTAGTTGTCCACCCTTTTTTCTAGTTTCATAAAATATTGTTGCTAAACTTGGTGGGTTATTATCTTTGCCTCCCTATACAAAATATAAATTAGGTTCAACCAATGTCATCAATTGAATATAGAAGTTTGAAGTTACCTACTATTACCTTTTTCCAAATAATTTGTCTAAAAGGTTTACTATCCGTGCGATGAGGCATTGATACCTTCGTCCT
Organism: Tillandsia leiboldiana; assembly: GCA_029204045.2. NCBI lineage: Eukaryota > Viridiplantae > Streptophyta > Magnoliopsida > Poales > Bromeliaceae > Tillandsia > Tillandsia leiboldiana. The sequence continues at coordinate 22,114,554 of CM055064.1, forward strand.
ATTTTCTGAATTTCTTTTACTTGCCGCCTACATTCACATGGTAACATGATATAAATATGAATATAAGATATAAAATAAAAAACTGGTATATGCATAGTAGTATAATTGTAAAAAATAAGAATAACAAAACAATGAATAGTAAAAGCAAATAAATTGGCATGTATTTATATCTTTATAATAAGAAAAAATTACATACCAGAAACTTTTCACTAAAAAAATGTTCTTTAACGAGCCACTTCCAATCGTCTCGATCAACACCTTCAGGGAAAATTTTAAGAGCATCTTGAATGATCTTGCAAGGCTTTATAAATTTATGATGCAAATCTCCTCGCCATTTGTTCCACAATTCATTCATATGTTCCAAAGTTTCATCACGATATGCTTCCATTTGATTATTTTGAAATTTATCCTACAAGTACAATCATGTTTTGTTAAATTTTCCTCAAAATATGATATTGGAAAATAAAAACAACAAATACAATCAACTCAAATTTAAATTCATAGATTACCGCTCTACTTCTAAGTCATGATGCAAATAGGAAAGTAGAGCAAACCGGAACGAAGTGTGTAGCGCTCAAGTGCTCACATGCAAAGTGTGTAATTAAGAAATGAAACATGAGAGAAGGAATGTCACCGAGCATGCACCACTGAACCAACGTTGGGTCGAAGTACCCACCTGATTCGACGAAGCACCTAACTCCCACAATGCTCCAGCTCACCAAACCGGACCTGCACAAGGTCTACCGAGTCAAGACTAAATTCTACGACTTAATATCACCCATCTCTAACCCCAAAACCGTCGGAAGAAACAGATCTCTAAATTGGACTTCCGGAGCCCACCGGAAATTCCCGGAACACCCCCGGAACCTCCAAACCACTCCGAAAAGTCTCAAACAAATAACTAAGTCACCCGCTGTCCCAAAACGCACCAAAACGGGTGCCCGGACAGCAAACACTAGATCTAGAGTTAACAGTTAAAAAATTAAGTACAACTATACCGAATCGGGTTCTCGAAATTGTCGTAAACGGTTTCGAAACCCCGATTATACTCCACGAAGGCCGCAGGTCTTGGACGAATAGTCCAAAGGGTCCGTGCACACCGCCCGAGGCGATCCGTGTGGCCGAATGGCATTTCGGGTCCTAAATGCTCTAATAATTGCACAATAAAATAAAGAACGGGCAAAAATGACTTTTATCGAAAACCGCGTGCTACGAAGGCAAACTGGCGGCGAGGGTTGGTAGATCTCGACGCACGAAAAGCCGCACTCGCTGTCTGGAGCGAAAGTGATAACCGAGGAGCGGTCCGGGTCAAGTCGAACGCCAAGAATCCTACTTTGTCGGGGGTGGCGCAACCCGACGCGCAAACCAAGGCAGTTCATTGAGCTTGGCGGAGTCGCGCTGGGAGAGATCAACAGTGAGAGAGAGAGAAAACGCACTGTTCGCGGATCTGGGCGCGCACAGTCGCAAGGGAGCGTCCGGACTGCTCTGGAGGGAAGAAGGGTTGCGGGTTGGCGGCTCCTCCTGTGCACGGCTTGGGCCCGCTCGGGCTGGCCTAAGGCCCGGCGCGGCGCTCTCAGACCCGCGCGACTTAGCGTGGCTCCCGCGCGCAAACTCGCGTGTAGGCCCGCAAGGCCCGTGCGGCTCGAGCCCTGCGCGGCGCGCGCGGGCGACGGCGCAGATCCCTAGAGCAGGCCCGCGTGGCGTGATCCCCGCGCGGCGGGCGCTGGGCACGGATGCTGCGAGCAGCGGCGTCTGGGGCGATCGGGCCACACAGGAGGCCCGCGCGGCAAGGGAGCTGCGCGGCCCTCACACGTGCGCGACGAGGGCTTCAGCGCGTGGCGCGTGACTCCCTCGCACAGGCCCGCGCGGCGATCCTTATGGCCCGCGCGGCTTGAGCCCCGCACGGCGCGTGACTGGCGAGGGGGCCCGATCTCTGGGTGCCCAGAAGCTCAACACGGGGAAGAAAGCTTAAAGTCACCTTCTTCTCCGGCTCCGGCTTCGTCGGCGCGAGGGCGTATGGACGGGGGAGAGAAGAGGTAATCGATCGGTGGCTGGGGAAGAGGAGGAAGAGGGGTTAAGGGTAAATTTCGGGATTAGGTCTCCTTAGCCCTAAATTTATCCAAGGACACTAAGAAAACACCTCTTTTGCAACCAAATAGGCAAATTACCGATACGTCCTCAAGGAGATATTTAATCTTTCTATCATCCTAAATTTCATTTTGAAATTTGAATTTTGAAAAACCGTGTCCAACGCCTGTCCACCCCAACTCAACGGGTTTCACGAATACCAGAGAAGAAAAACTGCGATTTTACCCAAAATCACAAAAATTGAGTTTACAGTCTGCTTTTCTCGCAAAACGCGCAGATCCGGAAGATCTGGATATCGGATTTGAAATCTGATCGCACTTCAAAATTTTTTTACTTAAAATTTTATTTAAAATCCAAACACTTCAAAATTTAAAACCATAAAATTTTTTAATTACAAGATTTTCTATTTTATTTAGAGCAAAACCACATGTTATTAACTCCATAAATTTTTTTTTACTTAATTTGGTTGTTTTTAGTGGCGACTTATTGTGCTCGTCGTTAATTTGGTAGCTTTTAACGACTGCTTATTGTACTCGTCGTTAATTTTGTAGCTTTTAACAACGGTTTATTGTGCTCGTCGTTAATTTGGTAGCTTTTAACGATGGCTTATTGTGCTCGTCGTTAATTTCCTAGCTTTTAACGACGGCTTATTGTGCTCGTCGTTAATTTGGTAGCATTTAATTTGGTTGTTTTTAGCGACAACTTATTGCGCCCTTCGTTAATTTTGTTGTATTTAGCGACAACTTATTGCACCCGTCGTTAATTTGATTCCTATTAGCGACGACTTATTGTGTCTGTCGTTAAATTAAATGCTTGTAGCGACCACGTATTGCACCCGTCGTTAATTTGCTTACTTTTAACGATCATTTATTGCACTCGTCGTTATTTTTGTTGCTTTTAGCGACGAAGTATTGCACCCATCGTTAATTTGATTATTTTTAACGACCATTAATTGCGCCCGTCGTTAAGTTGATTATTTTTAACGATCACTTATTGCGCCCGTCGTTAAAAATTAGTCGTTATAGCTCTAATTTCTTGTAGTGACGTCGGTGCTAATTGCGCCCGTCGTTAATTAAGTTGATTATTTTTAACGATCACTTATTGCGCCCGTCGTTAAAAATGAGTGGTTATAGCTCTAATTTCTTGTAGTGGTCGGTGCGGGGCTTCCCGTGTCGACGGCGGATCTGTTAGCGAGCCCAAGTCGCAGTTTCGACCCCGGGACGTGACAAATAGCTTGGTAATTTTAAAAACATAGGAACTCAATTATATATATATATATATATATATATATATATATATATATATATATATATATATATATATATATATATATATATATATATATATATATATATATATATATATATAGAGTCCAGCTACTATCTTTTTAGGAGGACGGAGGTCTTCGTTCTCCTGAGTTCGTCCTCCTGAGTCGTAGATGATACCGATTTTGAATCGTTGATTTGAACCGTTAAAATTGATCTACAATATTTAAAGCGTTTAGAAAGTAAATTTCATAAATTTTAAAAAGTATTTATATATATAGTGGTCAAAGGATCACAAAATCAAAAAAAATTGATGGCCTATATGAACTGTTTGCATGTTTAACGGTGTAAAGCAATCGAAACTGTTTGAATTTTTTATAGAAAATTTTTATATTATTTAAGATAATATTTGATAACTTCGATCATGAATTGAAAAAGTCTAACATCTATTTTTACAAGGTTATTCGTTTTGACCGTTCATATTTTAATTCTTCGATGGACTTGATAACGATTTCTAAAATTTATAAAATTTAGTTTCTAGATGTTTTAAGTACTCTAGATCAACTTTAACGATTCTGATCATTGATTCGAAATCCATATCATCTAAAACGACTTAGGAGGACGAAGACCTCCATCACCCTAAAAGGATTGCAACTAGATTATATATATATATATATATATATATATATATATATATATATATATATATATATATATATATATATAGTCCATCTGTTATGTTTTTAAAAATATCAAGTAAATGGTGCTTGTAAGTTCTCTACCGTTAGATCTATTGCTTTGATTAATTTCACCCCTTAAATCATACTATTCTATTAGCCACTCACTAAACCCAAGAGGTCCACTATCATCCTCACTATATATATTTTTATCCAATGGCTAAAACTTACAAGCACCGATGACTTGATTCTTTTAAAATTATATGAGCTCAATTTAATAGCACACTAGTTCTACTCTCTCTCTCTCTCTCTCTCTCTCTCTCTCTCTCTCTCTCTCTCTCTCTCTATATATATATATATATATATATATATATATATATATGTATATAGTAGGGCTAGTATGCTCTTATGAGTATAGACCCATTTGTATTCATAAGTTTTTCGTCCTTGGATGAAGGGATGTACGGTTAGGATGATAGTGGTCTCCTAGGGTTTAGTGGGTTGTTGGTGAAATAGTATAAACTTTAGAGGACTACTATAATCCTAACTCAAAAATCGAAAACTTATGAGTACGAAAAAATCTGTATTCATAAAAATATGGTAGCCGGACTATATATATATATATATATATATATATATATATATATATATATATATATATATATATATATATATATATATATATATATATATATATATATATATATATTCCGGCTACTATATTTGTAATGAGTACAATCATCTTTATATTCATAAGTCGTTTTTAATGATCGAACTTTTAAATCGACGATACATACCATTAAATATAGTTTAGAATATTTGAAAATTCTAGAAAAATTAAATTTTATAATTTTTCGACATCATTTATTTTACGATCAAAAGATTTCAAAATTGGTAATTTTTAACGGCCAATATGTAATATTTGTTAGTTTAACGATATAAAAGAATCAGAATTGTTTAAATTTTTGATAGAAAATTATATTCATTATCTAGATAATAATCAACAACTCTGTTATTAAATTGAAAAATTCGATTATCTATTTTTGTGAGGTTATTTGATTTCGACCGTTTATTTTATATTAACTTAATTGACTTTATTATAATTTTAAAAAATTATAATTTTTTTTTAAAAAAAATTAAAATATTATAAATAATATTTAACCATATGAATTGTCAGTTAAAAAATTTTATTATAAACAATAACTTATAAGTACAGAAAATTTATACTCAAAAAAGTATAATAATCCTACACTATATGGGGATTTTTTTAAAAATAACCCTCCCAAACTTTGAATTTTGTAAACTAACCCTATGAAAATTTTTTTTGCAAAACTAACCCTACTTTTGCCACCTCGGCGCCACGTTGGGCAGACAGCGTGAAGGCGCTGAAGCGGTCAGCGCCTTCACAATATTTCTATGAAGGCGCTGAACCCCTCAGCGCCTTCATGTTGAAGGCGCTGAAGGGTTCAGCGCCTTCACAAAAAATATGTGAAGGCGCCGATCACTTCAGCGCCTTCATGCTGAAGGCGCTGGTTCATTCAGCGCCTTCAGCATATACCATAACCGCGTCGAGCACTTAGTCATTTTTGGGGGAAAAATGGCTAAGTCCTCAGTGTAAGCCAAATATGGCTTCTCTGTAGAGGCGCTGAACCAGTCAGCGTCTTTAGTGTAAAACACTAAAGGCGCTGAGCGGCTCAGCGCCTTTAGTGTAAAACACTTAAGGCGCTGAGCGGCTCAGCTCCTTTAGTGCAAAACACTTAAGGCGCTGAGTGTCTCAGCGCCTTTAGTCTGAAGGCGCTGAACTCCTCAGCGCCTTTAACTTATTGTTAAAGACGCTTACCGCGTCAGCGCCTTCTTCAGCATCTTATCCCAGAGCCCCTCCCCCTTCCCGCACAGTGAGTCCCTCCCCCCTCCCGTGAGCCCCTCCCCCCTCCGAGCCCCTCCCCCCTCCCGTGAGCCCCTCCCCCCTCCCGCATTGCCGAGCTCCGATCTCCACTCGCGCCGATCTTGACGCACGAGCTCCCTCTTCACGCACGAGCTCCCTCTTCTCTCGTGAAATCTCGCCGCCCCGATCTCCACATTGCCGATCTCCACTCGCGCCCCCGCCGCCCCGATCTCCACTCGTCGTCGCCGTCGCCGTCGCTTTCTCCTCGCGCTCTCACTGTGAGCTCGCGCACCATCTCTCTTCTCTCTCTCTCTCTCTTTCTCTCTCTCACTATGAGAGAGTGAGCTCTCACTGTGAGAGATCACTCTCTCACAGTGAGAGAATGATCTGTGAGAGAGTGATCGATCACTCTCTCACAGTCTCATGCCATGTACAGCAAATAAAAAAAAATAAAAAAAAAACTCCACAATTTGCTAGTCTCACAATTTGCTAATCAAAAAAAAAAAAAATCACTCTCTCATGCCATGTACACCTATGCACTGTACAGCAAATAAAAAAAGAAAAAAAAAAAAAAAAGCTGATTAGCTAGTCTCACAGTTAAAATCTTTAATTTGAGATAAAATCGTAGTAAAATCTTTAATTGAAGCTCTCTCACTGTGAACTCATTGTGAGGGAGTGAAGATCACTCTCTCACAGTGAGAGAGCTTCAATGTGACAGAGTGATCTCTCACAGTGAGAGCTTCACCGTCACAGTGAGCGATCCCCTCACTGTGAGATCGCTCAAAGTGAGAGGTTTCACTGTCGGTCTCCGACTGTAAAGTTAAAAGTAGTATTTTGAAGTGGTTAAATTTTATTTTGTAGTTGAAATGGCTAATAGTCGCATGCCCATAAGTGTTCATTGGGATGGACAGTTAGTTATCGATGGGAATGGTCCACGATATATCGACGGTCAAAAAAAGCTAATCGCGATACCTTCTGATTGTACATATAGTAGGTTTGAGACGAGAATGTATCGTTTAGTAAATTGTACAAGCGAACAATTTCGTCTAAAATTTACTATTGGTTGTCCCACGATCGGTGGTGGATTTTTAGCTCACGAAGTATTAGATGATGAATCATTGGAGGGAATGATAGGATTATGTCAACATCATGGTGTTGTGACGGTATACATTGAGAAAGAGTTACAACCGTCGGATAATTTTGAACCGCAAGGTTATTACACCCAAATGCTCCACAATTATATTGATTTGGGTCCTTCCGCCAATGTAATGAGTGATCAACATATTCCACACGAAGGTGGTGTCAGAATGACAAGGTTAGAACAACAACCTAATAATTTTGTCATTTAGCATATTATTTAAATGGACTTAAATATTATATACATTGCAGAGAAAGTGAGTATGACCCGATTGAGAGTGTTGTACCTTGCTCGTTTAGTAGTGTGCCACCAACGACCACATGTGTGGCACCTACGACCACACACACGCAAGCCACGACCTCACGCGGACACACGCAAGCCACGACCTCACGCGGACACCGCACGCATGCCACGACATCACGCGAACAATGCACGACCTCCCGTATTGAACCAAGGATGTCTCATTTACAACTAGAACCTTCTGATTGGGGGTAAGTACAAATATAAATTAAATGTTAAGTTTTAAATTAATGGCAATGTTGGAATTTTAGGTTTACCAAATTTACAGGTTATCTAATTCCTATGAACATTGGAATCCACCTGCTATTAATGAATTTGATACGAATGTTGAGGAAGGAGGTGATAATGTTGAAGGGGTGGTGATAGTGATATTAATCATGAGGATTCACCAATCCATGATGATCTGAATAGTAGTGAGGATGACGAACCGGATGTTCCATTTCCAGATATAGATGAAAATCATGATGGAGGGTTAAATGATCTTGCAAATGCAATTTACACTCAAGTGGACAACCCACAAATCAGCAATGATTACGTAGACAATCCTGACGAGGAAAATGAATTTATTGATCATCCGGATCGTTTTCTTTCCGATACTAATTGGATTAATCAGTATGTTGTAGATCATACAGATCTTAATATTCGACAAATCAATAATGGTCGACCTAGCATCGACAAGAGTTGGGCTGGACGTGTCTTTCAAGATAAGCCATCTTTATTGGATGCACTAGACCGGTGGCATATTGAGCATAATGTACAAATGAAAGTATTGAAATCTACAAAAACGACGTACACTGTCAAATGCTTAGTAGAGGAATATTCTTGGAGATTACATGCTTCAGTATCCAAAAATACGACATATTTTAGGGTAAAAACATATGCTGGTGGTCCACACACATGTGTAATTCCAATACTGAATGCGGCGAACCGTAACTGTAATTCCACCCTTATATGTCAATTGATCCTTCCGGTATTAAAAGTTAGACTTAATTTAAAGCCAAAAAGAAATTCGAGAGATGGTGCAAGCAGAGTTCCATACTGACATAACATATTGGAAGGCTTGGCAATCAAAGAGTAAAGCATTACAAATTATTTACAGGAGCTGGGAGCAATCGTACACTGACTTGCCTCGTTACCTTTCAATGGTCAAGAATTATAATCCTGGTACAGTATGGCGTCTGGATCATATGTGGCCGCAAGATGGCATTTTTACCTTTAAACGTGTTTTTTAGTCATTTGGACCTTCGATCCATGGATTCGCACATTGTCGGCCGGTGGTTAGTATTGATGCCACACATTTATACGGCAAATACGAAGGTCATGCTTTGATAGCGACGGTTGCAGATGCAAATGATGGATTATATCCTTTGGCATTTGCAATTTGTGAGGGAGAGAATGCCGGGAGTTGGCAATGGTTTTTGCATAACTTGCGTCACTATGTTACCCGTGATAGAGAAATTTGTTTAATATCTGATCGATTTCCTGGATTGAAGGAAATAGTTGCTGATATCTATCGTCCAGCACGAGGGCACTCGCATCGTTGGTGTCTTCGACATATGAAAGCAAACATGAAAAAGCGCTTCAAGACCGACATATTGTTAAATAAATTCTGGGATATCGGAAAGGCTGCAACACCGACGGCATATAATCAGCTGAAGGAAGAATTAAAGGTGTTGGATAACGATGCTTGGGAGTGGGTCCATAATCTAGACAGATATAAAGAGTACTGGGCAAGAGCATTTGATGGAGGCAGACGGTTTGGATTGTTGACTACAAATCTTTCTGAATCCTTAAATGGGGTTCTTAAGGACACTCGTGGTTTGCCTATCACAGCTTTTGTTGCGTCTACTTTTTATAAGCTTAATACCTATTTCTACAGTCGCCGTGTGGCCGGTGAACATTCGACGGACGCTTTTGTCACTAAAGTAAAAAATCTGATTACTGGAAATTTAGATACGGCGCGGGTACATAATGTTGTAAGATTTGGACTCACAGAATTTGAAGTTAAAACTGGAGATTTCGACTACAAAGTGATCGTCAATGGAACAAATGTCGAATGCTCATGTTGTGAATTATATCTAACAGGAATACCTTGCTCGCATGTCTTAACAGTTTGTAGTACATCACATATGAGATTACCATACGAGAATTTTACTTCACCCTGGTATAGTACAGACTGCTATCGTGCGACGTACGCACCACAATTACATCCTGTTCCTGATAGACGCCACTGGCCACGACCCCACGGTCCCCCGACTGTACCGCCCCCTTTACGAAGGAAGAAAGGTCGTCCACAATGTACACGTATTCGTAATGTAATGGACGAGGGGGGTGGCCGACGAGGGAAATGCTCCATTTGTAAGCAGGAAGGCCATTATAGGAGCACTTGTCCACAAAATACAGCAATAGTGCAACAAGGACGTCGGCGTATGATTTACACAATTATATTTATCTTGTCTTAATATTTAATTATTTCTAGCTATCATGTTACTAATATGTAGATTGCTTATTGCAGATGGCAGATCACGAGGACGCGGGGCCGGTTGATGCTACTGTCTTGGTAGACCAGCATCGTCATAGGTCGGCCTTTATCAGGACTGAGGTAAGAGCTATCATTTTTTATTTTTTTCAAATATTATAAATAAGCTGACTATATTTTATATGTAAGAGCTAACTATATTTTTTTTTGCATTACAGGATTATCGTCCCGTCCTGTTCGCAGAGCACGGCCGCAAGATGAACCAGTGGGAGCTTGATCATCCAGGAGTACTCGACCTGCTTCGCCAGTCGGGATTCTACGGGTTATCCCGACTGCGACGGTTGGTACTGGATCAATCTCTACTGGGCGCTCTTGCCGAGAGGTAGAGACTGGAGACCCAGACCTTCCATTTCCGCCACGGTGAGATGACCGTCACACTCCAGGATGTGGCGGTCATCTCGGGTCTCCGTGTGCATGGTGCACCGGTCTCTGGTTCCACCCTCCAGGACTATCCTGCTCTGTGTATGGAGTTATTGGGGGCGGTACCTGATAACATCCAGAAGTATCAGGTTTCACTTGATTGGTTATATCAAAATTTTCATGATATACCTCTGGATGCCCCCGCCGGATTAGTCGCGGCTACCGCCCGCGCTTATATGCTATATCAGATCGGCGGTAGTCTGATGCCAAACCCTAGCGGATACAAAGTTCATCTAAAGTGGCTACCACTTTTAGCTGACTTTGATATCTGCGGCGCTTATGCGTGGGGCGCTGCGACACTTGCGCTTCTATATCGGGCACTAGCAGATGCCGCGGTGAACGGGAAGGCCGAATGCTGTTGTTTTGCTACCCTATTGCAGGTATAAAATTTGATTTCTGGATTTCAGATTTATCTTTATATTGGTAATATATATTAGTTTAATTAATTTAACCTGTTGGCGTGAATTTACAGATCTGGGCTTGGGACCATCTTCACATCGGCCGACCTACGCGCATCCTAGATCAGCCCGAGATAGTCGATCGACCCCTGGGTTGCCGGTAAGATATTTTTTTTCATAAAGTAGATTTTTGTATTTCAATTATAAATGCAACTAATATATGTTTTTTATAATCTACATGGGGCAACACTGGAGGGCTGCGTTACGGAACCAATGTCAAGACGTGTGACATTGAGTTCTACAGAGACGAGCTGGATCAGCAGCGAGAGGCGCAGGTATGTAGATCTTTTATTAAATACTTTAAGTATGTAGATGTTTTCTTCAACACTTCTATATTAACTAATCATTTTGTCGATTAACAGGTTATATGGATGCCCTGCACAGATCAGGATATAGAGACATTACCTGATTTCTGTGTGCATGGCTCAGCGGTTTGGCGTGCATGGACAGTCTTGATATGCTTTCATATCGTGGAGATGCACGTGCCAGACCGAGTCATGCGGCAGTTCGGTCTTCTGCAGCATATACCTGTCAATGTGGAGTCCATCCCACGCATCACAGGACGTGGGCGTGCGGATGAGGACTGGATAGCATATCATGCTGCCCACATTGAGAGGTGGTCCGAGAGGCTTGATCACATTTTTGATCAAGCCCCGGCTGCTGGTGAGGACCCACTGCAAGCGGCATCCATATACATGCAGTGGTACTGGAGCATTACACGACGATGGATTTCTCATCCAGTACAGCGTCCTCCGCTGA
>CM055064.1:22133582-22194204 GCA_029204045.2 Tillandsia leiboldiana
GCGCCAATGAACTAACAACATGGTCCTCAAACTATGATACAAGGGACACTTTGGTGTTCAAACCTAAATTTTTTATAATTTCTAACTCGAACGTTTAGAATTATTACAATCGAGTCTCACAATCTAATTTAGTGTACTAAATATTGACGCATCGCTTATGTAAAATAATGCGGCATCTTAATTATTTATATATTATCAATCATAACGTTATTACATCACTTCCACATGCATTAGCGATATATCCATATTAGTCAACTAAATTTAGTTGTAGAATATTATTATAATAATTTTAAAAATTTAAATAAAAAATTATAATAAATTAAAATTTGACAATCAAAATACATCCATCTCATGCATATTTTGAAGACCAAATGTATAATTTATACTTACGTAGAGTTACTTGTCTTTAGAATGTCTCCAATCAGGTTGATATTTGGGATAATATAGTATCTAGTGAGGTTCTAGGACTCCACCATTCTTTGAGACAGCAATTACAAACCTCTGTTCCCTTATTTAAGGAATTAAATTATCTCATTTTAGTACAACACATCGAATCGTCATTTCTCACCTAATTTTTTTATTGATGTTTCTCTAATATTCTTTACCCACGTCAAAGATAGTGTTAAGATTATTTATGTGTCATTTTCTATCCAACGAATATTTTAAATTACAAAACTATTAAATAATTATATAGTAAAAAAATTTTGAAAAAAAAAAAAAAAAAATACTATCAGATTCATCTAGTAGAAAAGTGTATTACACAAATCCAAATATACGACAAATGCGAATTCCGGTAATGGTGTATATATATTTTGGGCCCTAGTTGGTAGGATTAAGAAAGGAAAATTAGAGAGAAAAATATTTACTACTAGATCCATCTAATAAAAAATTTATTTGATAAATTTTTCGTAAGTGGTGCAAATTTACTCTCCCCCCCACCCCCCCTCTTAAAAAAAAGTTACTATTAGATATTAGATTAATAGTGTAAAAGAAAAAAAATTTAGGCCACATGTTGCAAATTTAAATATGTTTAATCAAATTTTCACGACACAAGACTGATATTAAATTTTTTTTTATCAGACTCGTAATTTGATATGAATCTAGAATTATGTGTCACAATTTTTTTTTCTTTTACATTCGCTATTTAATAATAAATTTGTTTTAAAATAAAATTTAGGATGAAAATATAGTGGTGAAAATTTGCGTCATCACCACTGGACAGACCTCGTTTTATGGCGTGGGTGGAGGGCCAGGTTTCTAAATTTTAAAATAAACATAATGAAAAATTTAAGATTTTAGAAGTGGCAGTGAGGTCTAGAGATCTTCCCGGTCCTATCACTCTTTCACACGTGGTATTGGTCACACGTGGGAGCAACAGCTGGGGAAGCAAATCGATGGTACGGCCGTGATTGGGTACAAGCACGCAAGCCCAGTTTTTATGGCGTGGACCACGTTCTTAGCGTGCGGTATCATTAAGCCACCGATGTATTATTCTGCGTTTGGTGGTGGGCGTTGAAACTTCAAAGTCACGCCACATACAGTTGGTTGTTGCTCTATTTGGTGGTCCAATTCAAAAAAACAAAAAAAAAATCTTAGTCACCGTAGGAAACTTCGCAGGCGGAAATAGTGTTGAAATTGTTTTAGCCGGGGTCTCTTATCTCGTTGTGACGTCGCCTAACATTTTATATCTCTTCGTAGAGTCCAACACCAAGGTCGCCAAATTAATAACGTGCGCAATTATGCAATCATGCAAAGTCATCATTTGGTTATTTGTTCAAATATATTAAATTTTAACGGTCAAAATATATATATTTTTTATTGGTCTCAATTTTTTAAATATTCATTAATCATTTTACGTGATATCAGGTGAATTTGCTAATTGAGCTGTCCACCTTCAAATCAGGTTTATATCCACCAATAATAATTATCAATCTAAAAAACTAATTCAGTAATTTAGTAACAAATTTTGCTGCTTAGATGAAAAATGTAACTATGATTTATTTTAAATTTACAATTCAAAAATATAAATAGTAATTTACGTGCTTATTTTTTTCTTATCTTTTTCTAATTTAAACACCAAAATTTCAAAAAGACTAATAAGTTGACTTAGTAATTTAATCTTTTTTTTATTATTATTAATTGATGGACTACTAGATTACGCAGATGTCATATGATCTATTAATTTAATCAAGATTAGACCATAAGAGGTAATAGATTATTTCCTTTGGAGAAGAAAGCAAGGAAAAAAATAATTGATGAAAGATGGAATAATACAACCTATTTACGACGGTTGGATCAACGCATAACTACGGGCACGTTCCAAGAATGAAGAAAAAGAAACCTACAGGCACATTACAAGAATGAAGAAAAAGAAAATTAGGATCAATGCACACCCGAATCTTTTTGTTTCTTTTTGTTTTTTGTTTTTTTTTTTTTTTATAATTAATTCTGTACTGACGCACGCACGTGAATCATGCGCTGTGTGGAAAACAACGTGTCAATTTCTCTCTCTCTCTCCACCGCAGAAGTTATTATCTGCTTGAGTGGTCTACCACGTCAGCCGCGGACAACCAAATAATCCATCTTTTACTCCTTTCGATCCTAACCATAATAAAACTACGATAATATATATATATATATATATATATATATATATATATATATATATATATATATATATATATATATATAGCGTTACGTTTGTTTGGCAGAATTTTTACTAGATTAATATTTTGTTCAATATTAATATCCATCTAACACTAATAAAAAATATAAAAATATAGTTTTATATATTTTTAAGGAACCGTAAAAAATATATCGTAACTTATTTATTGTAATATACGAAACATATTTTATATACTAAATAAATAGTATATTTTTTTATTGATCGTTTTAATCGCATGTAAACATAATTTTTTCATAATTCCGAAGGAAATCTAAATAATAATTAAGATAAGATCATTAAGACTTTTTTTTTTTGAGAGTAAGATCATTAAGACTTTTAAATCTATATGCAACTATTAAATACTAAATATGCATGCTATACAATTATTTGTCCCTATCTATTTAATGTAGATGTCAAAAAATTTTATGGTAGGTACTCAAAATCTCATATATATAAAGTTTAGTTGCTTCACATTAGTAACTTAATTCATTTTTTAAAAAATAAATTAAAGAATAAATACAATTTTTTGGCCCAGCTCTTTTGGTCGAGTTTTCAGAGTAGCAGCTACCACCACGATGAAACGGTTAGCAGTAGGCAATTAGTCTAAAGACAGACATTGTAGAACAGGCCCAGGAAATTATTTCTCGTCCGCACGGTCTGACCTCATCATACAATGAATTGTGTCGTACCAAACGAATCTACTCGGTCCCAAATTGATGGAAAACAACTGTCATGAACATGATGCTTCATCACCCACGAATAATTCGTTTCTTAGGTCTCAACTTGTATTTACTTGGAAAAGTCTAATTAACATAGGATGCTGGACCTGGAAAAAAATATATCAGTGTCTAGCAACTTCGTCAGGTGCATTCAAATTCTGAGCACGTGTTTCAAATACAATTCCACGGTTGGCCCTGAAAATGTAAAAAAAAAAAAGAAAAAAAAGAAAAAAAAAAGACTTGTATTTTCGTTTTATTTTGTTGTTATGCTGCGCCCTATACTGTCTAATTTAATATCTTCATGTGCATAATAATAAATTCATTGTGCGTCTCTCACCTAAATTAATGAAACCAAGCTTATTGAGAAAAAACTCAAGTCTAATACAAAGATAAGGGATATACAATATGTATCAGTCCATCTCAGAATAGACCGATAATGTTCTAAAATAAGGATAAAAAATATTGATGATAATTTCACAAATATTTGATGGACAATTTTACAAATACTTGATGGACAATTTTATAATTCACATCCTAAACACCCTAAACATCCAAATGGAGAGCCAAGTATTAGAGCAATAACAATAAAAATTAAACCACAAGAACACAATGATTTTACGTGGTTCGGTTATACTTACATTCACAGAAAAACAAGCAAAAAAGGTTTAACTATAAAATCATGGAGATTACAAGAGAGATACAAATGAGAGAGATATCGCATTTCCTCAAAGATAAAGAGAAACTCCAACAATCTCTCATTCTATCTAAATGGTACAAACCACACCTCACAAGAAAGATCTCACATTCTTCTTGATAAAACAAAGATAAAACCAAAACCCTAGGATTTTCTCTTTTCTCTCACTTCGGCTTTTTCTCTCTATCTTTTCTTAATATTCTAATCACCCATACTTTAACCTTTAAAAGAGGAAGCTATTAAATATGAATCTTTAGATCAAAAGATTATGATCCAAAGACTTATAAGTAGGAGGCCCAAATACATCATTAGAAAATATAAAAATAGAAAATTTGTCTTCACCAAATTACATAGTGTCACGCCCCGAGACCGCCTATTTGGTCGGTTCGGGCACGCCAACAGATCCGCCAATCCGGCATGACCTCTCAACACCCGAAAGGAACGGTTACATCTATTTCAACACAGTTTAGTGTAAGCGGAAGAGTATAAATCAGAGTATTAAACTATGTAATTTAAACTTTCATTCATACAAACAAACAGTTTAATGAACATGAAAGAAACATACATGAGTGAAAATGTAATATAAAATGAATTAGAACTTTGATTCTATAACTCCCAAAATGAACCTTAACATTTAAGAATTACAATATTTTTCCCCACATATAATTTTCACTCAAAAGAAAACCCTCCAAAATGTACTGGCGACTCTAGACTGCTAGGTCGCTAAGCTGCCGGGCCCTTGCCCATGTCGTGCGCCTCGCTAGTAGTACTTGAAAAATGGTCACCCAAGGGTGTGAGAACTACTTAAAGTTTCCAGTGGGTTCAACCACCGAGAGAAAATGTTCTACACCACTTGGTCCAATGGAAGCAATATAATAGATAATAAAATGACATAAAGCTGTAAATACTATCTATCTGTCACGCCCCGGGGGTTTAAACAAGCGGAAGAACAGCCACCGAAGGCTCCCAAATTCGTATATATATATATATATATATATATATATATATATATATATATATATATATATATATATATATATATATATATATATATATATATATATATATATATATATATATATATATATATATTTGAAACTGATTCCCCCCCGGTGCGTGCCCAGACCCGCCGCATATACAAATTCACTCCGCAAACGGGCGGAGTCTCCTTTGTATATGCACGGCGTCCTGACTACAATTGCCATACAATCATCACTTTAACCACACTAGTTCAACAATCGAGTGCATACAACAATTTTTCATAAGTAACAAAGAGGCCGACTAACTTTGAAAGGATAAATCTACAGGGTTTTAAAAACGGTGCCCACACGACACCCAGGTTTTACAAAGCCATTTCGAAATCCATAAATACACAGAGTTTTAAAAACGGTGCCCACTCGACACCTATGTTTTTCAAAACTATTTCAAAATCCATAAATCCAAAGAGTTTTGAAAACGGTGCCCACTCGACACCTATGTTTTTCAAATCATTTTCGCAACGTTTTTCTTTTTTTTTCTTTTCTTTTTCAGTAGTTTGAAAACGGCCTACTATCAGATAGTAAACTAAACATTCACCCACAGAAGTATTGTAATAATCCCAACATCCACGTCGACCCCACAAAAGTATCAAACCCACATAGCGACCAACAGATAATGAAAAGGGCGTAAGGGGAAAAACACACCGTCCGTGACCTCTCATCGCGGCCTCACCGTCGCCCTAGCTCTCACCCCTGACTGAACCTGTCACAGAGTGGGAAGTTAGCGACACATGCTATAAAGTACGAAATGCAAGAAGAGCTATAACTAAAGCAAACCGTAATAAAACCAGAGCAACCGCCCTCCTCATCGTGCAATCGACAGTAAAACCCCCTCCCCCTGTACAATCCTAAACCGGGTACCTGCCCCGGTAAACCAGACCGAGCACCAACCTCGGCAAACCAGACCGAGCACCAACCTCGGCAACCCAGACTGAGCACCAACCTCGGCAAACCAGACTGAGCACCAACCTCGGCAAACCAGACCGAGCACCAACCTCGGCACCACACCGAGCACCTGCCTCGGCACCACACCGCTCACACCCCCCACCTACGGGGGCCCCCATTACGTCAACAACACATGGGGTACATGGGTCAACGTACTACTTTTCCGGAAAAGCACACCCTCACAGTGGCCAGACCGCTGGTGTGCGTGTAGCAACCTCGAGCATCGTAACCAAGTACACATACATAACATAGGGCACCGCGACACTTGGTCGCCATAATATCGATAACATTATATAATAGATATTAACAGGGGTTAACAACAGTAAATCATGCAATTACTATTACTCCTACATATTTCCCATAATTCCGGAATCCAAAACATCGGAAAAGTACCCACCTTCCGACCTTCGAATGGTCGCACAGATCACCGTCCCCATCGCTAGTATGCTCCGAACAACCCTACCGTTGTTCGGAGAGGGCGAACTGCCCGTCCAGTCTCCCATCGCGACATTCGTTAATCCGGAGGTCCACGTCACCCACCATACCCCTTAACATGATAAACATAACAATAACGAAATTGCGCATAAAGAGGTTCTAAGGGTGTACCCACCTGAAACGAAGACAAACAACCATGCCCGCGACCCTCCTAAGTGTTCAACACCGCCCGCGGGCCTAAAAAAGTCCAAACAATATAAAACAACACATTACCCCAACAGGCAAAAACAGTGGTCCCGACTACCGAACCAAAAATCCCTTTTAATCCAAAACAAAATACTGACAAAAAACTCCGTGTCCAAAATCCATCCGGTTGCAAAACCGTGCATCCGACACGATCCAACTGTCGACGAGGCAACTGACGGAAACCGGCTCCAATCGTTGCCTCGACGAAGTCCGCGACGAAAAACAACCAAGCGGAGGGTCATTTGACGAAAAACGAAAACCACTGTGCCAAGCGGATTGCACCATCTGGCAAAAACCATCGACGAAAATACCAAGAACACTGTCAAACCAAAAACCGTCGACGAAAACACCATCCAGCCAAGACCACCGACGAAAACACCGAGAACACTGTCAAACCAAAAACCGTCGATGAAAACACCATCCAGCCAAGACCATCGACAAAAACACCGAGAACACTATCAAACCAAAAACCGTCGAGCAAAGAGAACCGTTGACGCTCGCGGCATGACCCGCGCGGGCTGTCGCGCGGAGACGGGCTGCGCGGCGGTGCGGGTAGCGGGGAGGCGCCGGCTGCAAGGGCGCGCGGGCAGCGGCCTGACAGCAGCGCGCGGCGCAGCCCCTGTAACATCGTGGTGCAGGCCCGGCAGCGGCGCGGCGCGCGCGGCGCAGGCAGCAGCGGCGCGGCGCAGGAAGTAGTACGCGTGGCGCAGGCAGCAGCGGCGCGGCGCGCAGCGCAGGCAGCAGCGCGCGCAGGGTGCATCCGGCGCGCGCACGTGCGCAAGCAGAGGCGCGTGCAGGGGTGCACGCAGCGCGCGCAGCGTGCGGGCGCATGCAGCGCGCGCGGCGGCTAAGGCATCTACGCTCGGCAGCTAGGGCATCTCCGCGCGGCAGATAGGGCATCCACGCGCGGCAGCTAGGGCATCCACGCGCGGCGTCTAGGGCATCTCCCCGCGGCGGCTAGGGCGTCCACGCGCGGCGGCTAGGGCATCTCCGCGCGGCGGCTAGGGCATCTCCGCGCAGCGGCTAGGGCATCCACGCGCGGCGGCTGGGGCATCTCTGCACGGCGGCTAGGGCATCCACGCGCGGCGGCTAGGGCAGCGGGAGCGGCTGCAGCCCCGCGCTGGCGCGCGCAAGCAGCGCGGCAGCCCCGCAGCGCACCTACCTGCGGGCGCGGGCACAGCAGCGGCGTGGCATGCCCTCATGGGTCCAGCCCCGTGCGGGCACAGCAGCGGCGCGGCATCCCCGCGAGGGTCCAGCCCAGCGCGGGCACAGCAGCGGCGCGGCATCCCTGTAGCGCACCTAGCTGCGGGCGCGGCGCGGCCCCTACGGCGCGTGGCAGCGCGCAGGCGGCGGCCCTGCGGGTGGCAGCGCGCGGCGATGGCAGCGACTCGGCTAGGGCATCGAGCGGTGGTGGCGCCACCGTCGATGATCTTTAGCAACCCCGCCGAAAGCATCGAAAATCATCACAACGAACCAAACCAACAACGAAAACGATACGAAAACCCCAAACAACAAAACCGAAACGAAAACCTCCAAGAACGAGAACCAAAAGAATAAAGACATCCACTCACCCTGATTTCGCTGGAGGAGGAGGACGAAGGATGATCGCCCGCTCCTCGCTCGATCGAACCCACAGAAAGGAAGCATTTTCCCCTTCCTCGTCTCGGGTTCTCTATGCCGTTTTCTCAAAAAGGGGGAAAAAAGGTTTTGGGGTTTTCCTGCACACCCCCGATCGGGCATAAGTGCTAACGAAGAGAAATTAAAATTAATTACCAGCTAACAATCTTAGCCATTCGAAATTGAACAAGGGGTCCAGATTACCTCGGAAAGCGTGCCGATCGCCAGCACGGATCCCGATGCGCCCAAGCCGGTAGCTAACATAAAAAAAAACATTTCTGGGAGATCCCGGTGTAATATCACAGATTTTTGTAACGTCTTACCCTCCTGCTAATAAAGGTTTGTTTGAAGTAATTGATGAAACGGCTTTACTTAAGTGGATAATTTTGAGGTGCGGGTATTTTTCTGCGATAGAGCTCGGAAAACGGAGAACGGCGGTGCGATCGGATCTGGATTCCGACTTACGGAACCCCCAGAAAGGGGTGAAAAGGATCGCAATAGCCAGGGAGATCTGTTACGGCTTTTTGTGTTGGCATATTTCGTGAGTTGAGTCGGAGTCTTGAAGTGATCAAATTGTCAATCAACAATCGAAGACTCAGAGAAGATTCAACAAGATCTCAAGTTGACACTTAGTGTTTTGAGTCTTGAAGATTGAAGTAGAATAATTGTGGATCATATACATCAATCTCAAGGAAAATGGATTCGGAATGATCAGGTACGTTTAACTAAATAATTTTGGTGATCCGAATACATTTGAGTAGTTTAGAAACACTTGGATAAGTTTTCATTGCATAAAAGTCAAAAACTGTTTTTTCAGGAAATCCGTTCAGGACTGGAAATTCTGTTCAGGACTGTTTTGCTAATCCAGTCCAGACCGTGGATTCCAGTCCGGACCCCGAACCTTGTTTTTTCAGGAATTGCTGAAAAAAAGACGACAGTCCGGATCAGCCAATCCAGTCCGGACCGTCGTGCGGGAAAAATTCTGTTAAGTCAGCTTTTGATGCTTATCTCTTTCCAAAGGTTTCTAACCTATAAATAGACATTTAGGGTTTCTCAAGAACTACCGATTAATTAATAAAACACTTGAGAGCAACCCTAGAGGCTAGGTTTTTTATCATTCTTCTTTTAGCCTCTTTTAGGTCATGTCACGCCCCGGGTGTAAACCAGAACCCGGGCCCGTCTACAGATCCGCCGTGCACACGGTATTTCCCGTGTACACGAAGCGCCAAACCTGCTCAGAAATAAGAGATAACCATAAAAGAGCAATAAAACAGAGCTGAACTAAAACTAATACATCTCAGACTGAAGCTGGAAATAAAATACAATACATCTGTATAAATGATACATCTGTCTCTCCCAGCTCACCAAATAAATACAACCTGCTGGCAAAAGCCAGTCCCAAATGTAAAAGTACAACCGTCTGAGGAAACCTGGGTACACCAACAGTCCAGCTAACACGCTCATCCTGCCTCGAGATCTACTGTGGGGACCCGGATCCCCACGACGAGATTACTGGTTCATCTACAGCTCACGGAGGCCTATGTGGCATGTTGGTGGGATTGGTGCCCCAATTAGACATTAGTGTTGGGCTCAGTGTGTTAAATGGATCACGTGGGTGATCGGTGGACTCCGTCGGAGCTCCAGAAGTGGTTTCGCGCGCCATGGATATTAAAATAGGACCCAGCGTGAAGTTTGGATCAAGGAACATCTTCCCGGATGCCTTCGGCAATTTTTAGAGTTGGAATTTGGCAAATTGGACTTTGGATTTGGATTCAGCGCGCGAAAACGATGAAAATGGACTATTCACTTGCTTTTTCCGGAGTCCGGGTGATTCGGCACGTTTTTCGAGGCAAGGGTACTGTTCCGGCACCGGCGGCGGCGGCGCGCGGCGGCGGGCAGCGGCGGAGCGCGGCGGAGCAGGCAGCGGCGGGTGCGCGGTCCACCGCGGAGGCGTGCACCGGTCGCGGGCCACGTGGCGGTTCCCGGTTGGGCCGGCGCAGCGGGCGCGGTCCACGGGAAAGGCGGGTGTACGGTGGACCGGTGGGGGGACACGTGGCGCACACCGGTTGGCCGGTCCACGTGCACCCGGTCCACGGTGCACCTGCGGGCGCCTCGGGAAGCGTGCGCGCAGAGGCGCAGGCGGCGGGCGCAGAGCGCACGTGGGCGCGTTGTCGGGCGGTTCCCGCGCTTGGGGTGGACACGTGTCGGCGTCTGGGGGGCGCCACGTGTCGCGCGGGGAGCGGCGGGGGTTGCTGTCGCCTGTTTGGCGGGCGACGTGGAGGCCCAGGGTGGATTCGGGCGGCTACAGTGCTCGCGCGCGGGGATTTCGGGCTGCTACAGTGCGCGCCCGAAAGTTCCCTGCGCCCGGAAATTGGGACATATCCGGTATTTCTTCAATTGTTTCTGCAGCCTATAAAAGCGATCCGAGCCTCCTTCTTTCCCCTTTTTCCGCCATTTCCGAGCCTCCTCTCGCCTGGGTGCCTTCAGCAAAGATGATCCCCGAGTTTGGCTGCATCCTTCTGCAAAGTTTTGGGATTTTTGGTGGCACGCTTATCGAGGTTTCCATTTTTACGGCGCGGCGCGACGCTCGTCCTTTTGGGTTCCCCTTCGTCGCGTTTCGGTGCGCGAGCTCCCCCGGCCTACTCCGACCACCTTTTCACGTGATTTCTCCACCGCTGGATTCGCGACGGACAGATCTACGATCTTGGTATTTTCAGCTTTCCCTTATTTCGCGCTTTTCGAGGTGTTTGTTCGAGCTTACTGTGACCCCATTTCTGTGAAGGGGATTTGGACAGCGGCTTGGTATTTCGGCGTTATCTCCGCAACCGGGCATCGTTTGACAACGTGCTTATACACTTTTTTCATCTACTCGGCGCAAGGAATATCACAGTATTTTTATTGGAATTTTCTGAGTTTTGCCCGAAGGTATATGTTCTTCCCCTTATCTGTAAATGGGATTACAGTTATGTTGCTGTGTGGTTTTGCGCACCTGTACTGTGGAATTTGTAACTCGGCCTACGGGGCTCAGAATTGGACGTGCAGGTACTCGTTTCGAAGGTATCGACGCGAGGATTGCTGTGGTATTTTTATTGGATTTTTCTGGGCACTTCCGGCAGGTGAAATAAGCACGACTTTGGGACTGATTTTCAGATTGTGTATACTTGGTTAATTTTGGAATAAAAGTGTAATGTTGAGCCTTATTGATGTACTCAGGGGTGTTTTCAGTTGTTTGGAGCCAAGGCTTGCGCGACTTATACTGAGGGTGTTATGTTGGCAGATTTTGGACCCTGGGCGTCTACCCACTTCACCGACTTCAGGTTTGCCTTGGTTTAAGCGCTTCAGGTGGGTAAGCTTATTATCAGTAACTGTTTAAGGCAATGAATATGTTGTGGCAAATATAAGTGCACTTGTGGGGATGTCACCCCTCTATGACTGATGCATGCATGTTTAGGGTACATGGTTTATGTTGGTAAGTAGGTAAGCTTGATAATGATATTTGTATAAATGATTGCAAGAATAGTATTTATGAGGTATATTGAGGACTTGCATGACTTGGACATCTATGTGATGACTAGTGTAAGCTTACCTAGGATAATGTTACCCTATGAGATTATGTAACATGCCATGTTAGCACTTAGCCTTTCATGTGGTTGGTTTATGCTTTGGGACAGGATTTCGTAGCTATGTGCGGATTTGTACTCTGAGGAGTTATTATGATCGTTCTATTGATGAACCTTGAATTGTGGACAGGTCTAGTTTTGGGATTCCGGCATGTTGTTTATTCCTAAAGGATCTATTATTATGCTTTACCCCCCCTTTTATTTCCTTGAGGACTTTTGCATGCTTGTATGGTCATGTAGTTAGGCCATCTTTTACTGCTGCACTACTTATGGGAACTTGACTTAGGAGAAACCATGCTTTTCCTTTCTCCGCCTTTGCTAGTCAAGTGGACAGTGTTGCTCGGGTTCGAGCAGGGGTCTGGATAGGGTAGTCAGGACTTCGTGTCTGGGACAGGTTGGCTTAGTTGTGGGGCTTTGCGGCAACCGCGGATATTGGGCGGTTGACCGGATGTTTCTCTATGCACCTGATTGGGTATCAGTTTTCTTTAGTGGATGGAGTTTCCCACTTATCGTTCAGTTGCATCCGATTGAGGTCGGGTCTTTCCTTGGTGGTTGAGTTTTCCCACTTTGATCAGATTGATGATCAAGTCCTGCTGTTTAGAGATACTAGTGACATTGATGACAGAGATGCTTTACTCGTGTGGGTAGCTCCCCTCGAGTGCCGCTCCGGAGTAGGCTTCAGACCGTGTTGGGTTCCGGTCAGACCGTGTTGGGTTCCGGTCAGACCGTGTCGGGTGCCGGTCAGACCGTGTTGGGTTCCGGTCATTTGGACAGTGGAGATACTGAGTTCGGGAGATTGGTGGCAGAGCAGGCAGTACCGGGTTTTATACCGGTTCATTCGATTGAGTTCATTTCGGTCAAATATTTTTATTGTTACACTCGTGCCTGGGGGCCGAGTGCAGACTCGTAGTAGACCAGTGATAGTACTGTTGAGAGCCGTCTGGTTGACGGTGGTCCCGTGTCGTGGCGAGTACTTTGACCGCCGTGTGAGAGGTTGAGCATCATGATTCTATCCGTTCTGAGAGAGAGCGTGGATTTTGACCATAGCCTGCATGATCCTCTACTCGATAGCGAGCTAGTCCGTTTGGACGCCCTACGTAATTCCTGCCTGTCAGCGGGAGGTGATTGTAGGTGGATGCAGGTTTGACTGGACCAGATGTGGCAGTCAGCTCGATTGGGTCGATGGTGCACTTCATGTGCTAGTGGTTGCATACCACTGTTTAGTTCTCCCCCTTTTTGCCTTTAGTTAGGGGCAGGGTAGCCGTCGAGAGTCTCCAGCCTACTCATTTCAGTCTTATGACTTGGGTTAGTTTTTGTCTCTTGAGGACTTGGTGGGCAGACCGTCGGGTCTGGCGGTGGTACCCACTGAGAACTCCCTTTTTGGTGTAGTTCTCACACCCTTTGGGGGTTCCCCCCCCCCCCCCTTTTTCCTCTCCTCTCCTTTGTTTTGCAGAGTCTTAGCGGGTGTTGCCGACTCTGCGGATGTTGATCGTGCGAGGGAGTCGCGAGCTAGATCCCTACCCGTCGTTGGAGAGTAGCGGTACCCTTCAGAGGAGATCATCAGTGGATTAGTTGTTTCTTTTTCCTCTTTTGAGAGACTATTGTAGTGAGGATATTTTGTATTGAGAGACTGTACACTGTTGTATATTGGAGTTACCTCCCGGTTGGGTTTAGAGCTTGTACTTGAGGATATTGTATTATTATTATTTTGGGAGGCAGACAGTGTTGTTTTATTTCCAGTTGTACAGTGATTGATTTTAGTTACAGCAGATTTTTATTTATAGCTCTGATATCTGTTTAGTTATAGTACTTTTCTTGCAGGTAGGACGCTTCGCCTATGCAGGTTGGCATAGGTGGCGGATCTGTTTGGCGGGCCCGGGTCGCAGTTTCGACCCCGGGGCGTGACATCTACCTACTCAGCCGTCCTCTCTCCTCGACCCGCCGCTGAAAGCCCAGCAGCTCCCGCAGAAGTCACTGCAAAACAAGGAAGAAGAAAAAGAGGAAAGAAGAATGGGGGTGAGAACTACTAGTAAACCAGTAGCCTCCCCTAGTGGGTAAAACCTCAAACTCTGACACACCCACTAGGCCTACCAGAGGCAAAAAGGAAAGAAGAGTGGTAAGAAATGAAACCGCTGCAAAAGGAAAATCTACCACTACTATGCCTCTAAAATACAGTCCTAGACTGGAATAACCGTATGCCACAATAACCAACCGTCCCAGATAAACCCAATCTGTACCGCCCTCATCATCGGGCAAGAAAGCCGCACCGATGTGATAGCAAAATTCCTGCTGCCGCCCTCATCATCGGGCAAATAAGCCGCGCCGATGTGATAGCAAACCTGTCCATAACCGTCCAGCCCCGGCCTCCGAAGGGGATCTCGAGGGGAGCTACCCACTCGAGTAAAGCACCACCGGGCAATAACCGCGCCGGGGTAATAAAAGCCTCACCGGGCAATAACCGCGCCGGTGATAAAAGCAGGATTGGATCACAACTATAAAGCCCCCAGTGGAACACAACCCTCCACTAAAAGAAAACTGATTCCCCAATCAGATGCAAGAGTAACCACCCGGTCAATCGCCCAATATCCGCGATTGCCGCAATACCCCACAATCCACAACCAGGTCTAACAACAGACCTCCGGTCAACCGCCCAATATCCGCGGTCGCCGTAAAAACCCACAATCACAAACATTTCCCACATCCGACATCTGGTCAACCGCCTACTATCCGCGGTTGCCACAAAACCCTCTAGTCCATAATCATGCCTTATCACCGATGTCCTATAACCGACATCCGGTCAACCGCCCAATATCCGCGGTCGCCGCCAAAACCCATGATCCATAATCCAGGCCCCGGCTACACTATCCCAAACCCCTGCTCAAACCCGAGCAAACCCACCTGACTAACGAAAAGGAGAAAGAAGCAAACAAGGTTTCTCCTAAGTCAAGTTCCAGCATGAAAGTGTAGCGATAAAAGATGGCCTACCTAGATGTCCCAACAAGCATGCAAGTGTTCTCAAGGAAATAAAGAAAAGGCGACCAATAGTGGTTCCACATGTGTAACAATTAATAACTCCGCATAGATATAACCATCATGCTAAAACATTATCCAACCACACATGTCTATGATCCATAATAAAGCGTCACTATCCACCTATGCATGTCATAAAGTCCTCAAATAGTACCAACCACTAACAGGATAATCATAAAGCCCATGATAATTAATCCCATCCACATGCAAGGTTAAACGCTAACATTCCATCCATACAAACATGTATATGTCCCAACCACTATCAAATATCCACAATAGTAATTTCCATATGAAAGGCTCACAATTTATATCACTTAAGCATGCATGTCCAAATAAAGGGATCACTCTAATATTCCTAGTGAGCATGTCAAAATAGAGGTAAACAACAACCACCCACCTCGATCGCTAATTCCAAGTCCCAAAAAGTGCCATCGCCCAAACCGATAAGCCGCCGCGATCGCTGTACAAAATTCCCAAAAGAACATACATAAATAACATACAATGCTCACACAAAACTGTCCCAAACACAACAGTCCACAGTTCCCCTGTTTTTACCTGCGAGAAATGCCCGGAAAATTCCAAGAAAAATACTGTCACGATCCTCGCGACGAACCCGTCGAAACGACTACCTGCACACTCAAATCCGAGTTTCCTACACTGAGAAACAAATCCGACAAGAGAACCATCTCGAGACAAACTGCTCACAAAAACTGAACCACAAGGTTCTGTAAACAGGGATATTCACCTTCGGGGAAAAATTCAGAAAATTCCAAGAAAATTTGGAGATATTCCTCGTGATGTGTAGATGCAAAACGCCTCTTGAATCGCCCCAATCCGATGCCTGTGCGCGAAGATATCGCCAAAATACCGCACCGCTGTCCCAAAACTCCGCCCCAGAAAATGAGGTCACAAGATGATCCGAAAAACCCATAAAAAGCTCGGAATGGGAAAAACCAGTAAACATGGGAAACGTAGCCCTACCTGTCGTGAAGCCAACGGCGCAAGAATCGTCTCATTCGGAGGTCGGAGTAAGACGGGGGAGTCCTCGCACCGAAATGCGACGAAGAAGAACACAAACGAACGAGCGTCGCGCCGCGCCATAAAAATGGTAACCTCGGGATGCGTGCTGCTGAAAAATCTGGAAATCTGCAGATGGAATCGCCACAGGGAGAGGAGCATTTCTTGTGAAGGTTGCACAGTGAAAATCCGCGCAGAGAAGAAGTTCTCTGCAAAAGAACTCGGCCTTTTATAGCTGGAAGAAAACAAATCTGAAAATACCCATTAAGTCCCAATTTCCGGGCGCTCCCGATTTCGGGCGGCTACAGTGTTGGGCCCGGCCCAACACTGTGCGCGCCCGAAACCGCCTCCGGCCTCCACGTCGCCCCCGCAACAGCGGACAGCCACACTGGCCGCCCACTGCGCGACGCGTGGGCCAATGCTGCGGCGACACGTGGCGCGCACCCAGTCAACGCCCGCCTGCCGCGCCCACGTGCCCGCCTGCGCCCGCCGCCTGCGCCCCCTGCCAGGCGCGAATCCCGAGGCGCCCCGGTTCACCTCCGTGGACCCAGACTCCATGAGCCCACCAACCAGAAGACGCCACGTGTCCCGCCGGTCCATGCACCACGCCCGACTGCTCCGTAGACCAAGTCCACTGCACCGACCAACCCAAAGGAGCCACGTGTCCAACCCGGTCCACCGTGCGCCCCGCACTCTCCGTAGACCCCGCCCCGCGGACCGGCCCACTCCCGAGCCGCCACGCGTCCCGCCCCCGGTGCACGCCTGCCGCGTGGACCGGGCGGCCCGCGCCTCTGCCCGCCGCGCTGCCCGCGGCCGCTCCGCCGCTGCCCGCCGCCGCCGCCGCTGCCCGCCGGCGGCCGGAGACACTGTTCCGGCATGAACAGTACCCGAAGCTCAAAAATAACAAGTGGGTAGTCCGTTTTGACCGTTTTCGCGCGCTGAATCCGAATTTGACGTCCATTTTGCCAAATTCCAACCCCAAAATTTGCCGATGGCATCCGGAAAGGTATTCCTTGGTCCAAACTTCGCGCTGAGTCCATTTTTAATATCCGCATCGCGCAAAACCACTTCTAACGATCCGACGGAGTCCATTGATCACCCACGTGATCCATTAAGCCCGAAGTCCGCCACTTGTGTCCAATTGGTGCACAAACACTTCCAACACACAGTACAGGCTCCCCAGATGTCACCAATGACTCTACCACAGCTCTGCAGAGATCCAGGTCATCACAGGTCAATTCGACGGTTCTTCCAAGATCTATCTTTTGTCGAATTTATCTAGTCTTTGCTTAGAGATTCCTTCTACGGTTCTTCAATGATAATCTAAGCAAAGGATCACCATCGAAGCTTTTATCAAGTTTGCGTCGTGGATTCGACGTAGCATCGTGGATTCGATGTGTTGAAGGCGTTTCGTGGATTCGAAACGTGTGCTCGTGGATTCGAGTGGCGTTCGTGGATTCGAATGTGTGCAGTGGACATGCAATCGGTGAGCGCAAGGTCCGAAGAAGTTGAAGGAGGGGTTTGAGTCCGTGGAGTCGGTAATCACCTTGTTATTCTTCTATTCTTAGTGGATTGTTATTGCGTGTTGGTCCCGTGGTTTTTCTCCTGGATTGGAGTTTCCACGTATATCTCGGTGTGCTATTTTTATTCTCCGCATTGGTTTTTATTTTGCACTGAGATTGGTTTTATAAGTATTACACCTATTCACCCCCTCCTCTAGTTGTTTGATAGTACCTATTTAGATCCTTGTGGATCCTTAATATATAAAAACCTACACAGCTAAGACAAAGAAAAAGAGCGTTGCCCGAAAAAGAGGGAGTGCTCGAGGTATATCTATTGAAGAGCCACTTGCAAGCAAGCCTCCTCCACAAGACTTTGTAAGCTCTGAGCGGATTAAAGACTTTGAGAAAAGAGAATGCATTGGCGAGCGACATGTGAATGTCAAAGCTCTAACAGAGCGCTCTGCATTATTTGGTACTCTTTTTGATCAATCGGGACTTGCACCTATTTGCAACTTCCCTGAATCTACAGGCTACTGTCTCCACTTGATAAGAATCTTCTATCAGAATGCATCGAGACTAGTAGACCTCGATGAAGGACAAAGAGAATTTCTAACAACGGTTAGAAATATAAAGCTAAAGATAACACCTAAATTAATTGGAGAGGTGTTAGGAATGAAGGCCCGGGTTGATGGAGCTCATTACCTAAAAGGTCATGTTTTCAGCAATGCAACCTAGAGAGCGGTTGTTAATGAAATTTGTCTTCCAGATACTCTATCGACGGGAAATTCAATCTTTTCAAAAGAACTTCGACCGGAGTATCGCTTCTTGAACTTTATTGTTTGCTACAACATCCGACCTAACATGTAAACAAAAATTCTTAGATGGGATAGAATGTTGTTCCTTTATCTTCTTGGAAACCCAGCAGCAGCCTTGGGATCGAACTTCAACATTCCCTATCTCATCTGGTCGAGGATGGCGCAGTATGTGGAGAATGCTCATCCTACAGGGCGACTTCCATTCCCAATCACTACAAGAAACTTTATCTATTGTGGCGAAACTAATGGCCACAATAATATACAAATTGGTAACAAAATACTTATTGTGGCCAAATTAGCTTCGCCACAACGTCGCCACAATAGGACTGCTGCAAAAGGTTATTGTGGCCAAAATTTTAATTCGCCACAAAAAGCACTATGAATTTGCGGCGATAAAATTCGTCACAAAACTTCTAACCTCCTCTACAAAAGGTTACCATATGGCTACAGATAGTGATTAAAATAATAATTAATATTCTAACATTTTGTGGCCAAAATTACTTTTGGCCACAAAAGACATCATATAATTTATGACCAAATATTAAATTGGCCACAATATGTGGTGTAAATATAGTTGCGAAATTAAGTAGTCGGCCACAAATAATATTGAAAGTATTGTGACAAATTTATTTGATGGCCACACATAATGCCACACATTTGATGGCCAAATATTAAATTGGCCACAAAATATAGTATAAATATAGTGGCGAAATTAAGTA
The DNA here is from genome assembly GCA_029204045.2 of Tillandsia leiboldiana. Classification (NCBI taxonomy): domain Eukaryota; kingdom Viridiplantae; phylum Streptophyta; class Magnoliopsida; order Poales; family Bromeliaceae; genus Tillandsia; species Tillandsia leiboldiana. Next base: position 22,152,644 of record CM055064.1, read on the forward strand.
GTCGGCCACAAATAATGTTGAAAGTATTGTGACAAATTTATTTGATGGCCACACATAATGCCACACATTTTATGGCCAAATATTAAATTAGCCACAAAATATAGTGTAAATATAGTGGCGAAATTAAGTAGTCGGCCACAAATAATGTTGAAAGTATTGTGACAAATTTATTTGATGGCCACACATAATGCCACATATTTTATGACCAAATATTAAATTTGCCACAAAATATAATGTAAATATAGTGGCGAAATTAAATATAGTGGCCACAAAATTTATTTGACTGGAACAATATTTGGCCACACTATATTTACGTCACATTTTGTGGCCAAATATTGTTCCAGTCACTGTAAAGTTTTCAAATTACATATATTGTGGCTATTTATTATTTAGCCACAGAAAATTTATAGTACTAATTTAAATAAAAAAAATAAATTTTACACATTATTACTGCACAATAATAGTTGAATACTACTCAATCAGGATTTAAACATAATATCAATCACAATAATCAAGATATGTTCAACAAAATACAGAAATCAAATATATGTTCAACTGACATAATTAAAATAAACTAACGGTTAATCGTTTACATTAGAATAAAGATAATAAAAATTCTATGCTAAAAGTAAAATGAAATTCTTGGGATGATCCAACTCGGAAATATTGAGCTTCCAAGGTTTAGTCCTGTAGAATAAAAAAGAATAATGATAAGAATTATGCATATATATTATCTATTTATTTTATCAAAAAAGTAAAATATATTGCTAATTTATACTCCAACTTACCTTTCTTGTCGATGGTGGCTGAATAGGCACAGGCAATCCCATTTGTGAAAGTTGTTCCATCATATTACGCATTTGAGAAATCAACTGTACCGAGATGATCAGACCATGAAATCAACTGTACCGAGATATATGAACTGCTGAAAGATATACAGAAAATGTCCAAGTAAATGTCTATCATCTAGGAATATATGTCATGTAGGCATAATCAGGGCTAGATCAAGAACAAGTGTCCGACTGGACTAAAGCAACCAGAGGGCCGAAAAGATAAAGCCCGGACCGAAGATAACCCACCTGAATGTAGGCCGATCCCGAATTCCCGCTAGACTACTGGGAGGCTGGTGCAGAACTGCTGGGAGGCTGGTGCAGAACTGCTGGGCCCTGAACAAGAACTATGGTCAGAAACAGACTCACCCATACCCATCCCGACAATACTGTAATGTCCTGTCGCTAACACGGGAAACTTAGCCTAAACTAGGCTTTTACCGGAATTTCCGGAAAACCACTAAAATATCGAAATCCAGGAGGCCAAAGACTGCGCCGTAAATTTCAGCGCGTCTGCTACAACGAGACGAAGCTCATGCTCACAGGCTTGGGCCAGAACAGGGCCCAAATACAAACTTGGCCATTTAACTCTTAAGGTCCAAAAAGACTTATTGCTACAATTAATGATACACTTGATAAACTTGAGATCTACTGTGAGCATCATGCATAAAGGGGACTGAGAAAGACTGTGCTCACCTGAGTCTTGCCGGAAAATGGCCGGAGAGTTGGCCGGAGCAACACCACTCAAAGCACAAGGCAAGGGTTGAGGCAATTGGGTTAACACCTAGTGCCAAACACCTGTAAAGTGGAGCACTGGTTAGAGGAATGTCCCAGAAGAGATTTTGCCGATTTACGATTCGGGATCCAATTCCCGCTCAATGAAAAGCATCGGACCTCCAACAAAAGATTTAGAGATCATGTGCACACTGCATAAAGCAGCTAGTATGGTCACAATTGCATTTAGGCCCCCGGGACTTTACCAATTTGCATAAAAGCATGCAATTTCATGCTATTTTCGCTTGTATTTAATTTTGGAGTGCTATTTTAACGAACCTATACCACTAGCAGGTGGCTCTCGACTTGCTGGACACCGTGCTCACCTTTTGGAAGCAACGTGGAACTCGAATAAAACTTCGGGTCAACAAAACTTATGCAAATAAGCTTAAATTGTCTAAGATTGCTAATTACCATATCTTCACTTGACCAAACCCAAATTTTGGGTGAGCATCATGCTCAGAGGGTCGAAAGAACTCAGAGGCTCACCCTGAGGGTGCAGCTAACCTGCTGGAACAGCATAGGGGCCATCTAGTGCTCAATTAGGCTTGGATTACTCGATCTTCTTAACCACTCAGTCTTTGGCTGAAGTCGGGTGAGCATCAAGCTCCTGGGATCTTGAGGACACCAGGGCTTGCTCTAACAAAGCTACAAGGGTGCTGGAACAGTGCAAAAGGCCACATAGCTTAGGCTAGGGCTTGGCATGCGGAATCCAACAATCCACCAGATCATTTTTCAAAATAACTTGAGCAGAAGGTTCCTAGGATCATGTGGAGTCATTTGATAAATTGCTGGATGCTTGTAAGTGGCTAAAACCCATTTGATCTCTCTCGGGCATTTTCCCGAACACATGGTGGGCAACTTAGCACACAACACACTACAAGGGCATTAATGGTGGATCCCTATACAAGGGTTCTGGGCCTCCAGCACAAGCACCTGTAGGTGCTACTGGACTCTAAGAAGCTTGCCGAAAGCATGGCCAGCGACGAGACCTGGTGGCGGCGGCGGCGGAGCGCTCATGGCCGGAACAAGCATCAATAATGGTGGAATCATCACAGGCCAATATGGGTTGCATGCAAGGGTACCCATGGCTCTGTCTCGACATGCTGAAGCAAACTGGGCAGGTGGCCGGCAGCAACAAGCGGCGGCGGCGGCGGCGCAATCTTCGGGCGAACCCGAGATAACCCAAGCTAGGGCATCAAACTGCGAAGCGCACGCTAAATGAAAAGCTATGAAATTTCTTGGGGAGGTTCCTTAGGCCCTACAGAAGTTGCCCATGATTTTGGTTTCGAAGCTGAGCCATCGGGTGCGGCCAGCGGCTTGGGCGGAGCAATATCGGTTTCCGGCGGGTGCAATTTCCCCGCCGGCGACCGGGGGCATTCCCGACTTCGGGGTTCGGCTGGGAGGTTCACCAAGAGGTGATGGATATACTCAGGAGGCCTAGGTAGCAAGAAAAATAAAAACAACAAGACCTCACCTTCGCCGGATCCGAGGAAGAAGACGATGTTCTTCCCAGCGTCGCGCGACCACGACGGTGCACAGCCCACCTCAGAATGCCTTCTGGATGAAGAACACCACCACAGAGAGATCCAGGCACAGTTTATAAGGTTTCGGTGCTCTACCTCTCGAACAACATTGGAAACAAGAATGCACCAAGAATAATCCTTGCTTTTCCGGCGACCAGGGGTGGCGGCCGGCGGCGGCTGGTGCACGGGAAAGGTTGCAGAGGAAGAGGAGAGGGCGAACGTGGGTCTGCGGTTACTTGGAGGGCTGCGGCTAGGGTTCCTCGAGTAACCTAAGTTACTTATAGAACTTGGCAACAAATGCAACTAAGTCCCCGAACATGCATCCATTAGATCTAGGTCCTTTGCTGTAGAACAAACTCACAAAGAAGTCCCTCTTGTACAAGTTTGGAGCAATTCGACACATAAAATATAGGGCTTTTATACAAATTACTGTAATTTTTCCCATATTTCACGCTTTTCGAGACAACCGGATAGTCAAACTAAAAAATGGACACCACCACGACGTCCGGCTCGACGAAACCTATTAGGTAGCGATTTTGGTTCTCTAAAATTTAGCTCCATAATTTTTAAACTCCATCTTATACTGTAAATTATACAGTTCGACACACTTTACGATGCTTTAGGCTCGTCAAATGCAAATTTCGTCAGCGCCACTGCGCTTAGAATGATGAAGCGGTTAAAATCGACTACCTGGATCGTTAAATTCGGACTCCAGACAGTGAATCGGTCAACGTTCACTCGACGGGGAATTAAAACAGGAGGTTACTATTCACGACTTAAGTCGTGGGCCCCACCAGCTTCTACACTGATTTCTGAACAATCCGCCTGTCGGATCGAAAATCCGTTTATATCATCTTTAATCGATTCGACCAAACGGTCGCACTGGCGATTTCAGATTTTTGAGATCAGACTCGGATCTGAAAGGCAGACATAGTACTTCGAAAACTGTGCAACTTGCACACCAATATACAACCACATAGGTTCAACTTAGCAATTTCTCATTCATATTGACATTTGAATTTCTAGATTACTACACGGTCGCACTGGTGATTTCAGATTATCGAGATCAAACTCGGATCTGTAAGTCGGGGGACCGTGTTCCGAAAACTGCAATTTGCACACCGGTACACAAACACTTAGGTTTCTTTTGCATTTAATTTTCACGAGTCTTACATTAACTGGCCAAATTTTATCGACGGTTACCAATAATGAATTGAATAGATAAATGTGTGGCGATAAAATTTGCCACAATAATTACATATTGTTATTGTGGCCAAAATTTATTCTTGGCCGCAAAAAGTGCATCGAATTAGTGACGATCATTAAAACACCCCTACCGTAGGTATACGAAAATTCTGATTAAGATTAATAGTGAAGACAAGTTGAAAATAGCCACGAAAATCTTAATAAATGTGTGGCCATACAAATTCGCCACAGTTAATTATTATTATTTCAGTGGCCCAACGTTATCGCTGGTGACAAATGGTGAATTAAAAAGTAAATATGTGGCGATAAAATTTGCCACAATAATTACTTATTGTTATTGTGGCCAAAATTTATTGTTGGCCACACATAGTGCATCGAATTAGTGACGATCATTAAAACACCCCTACCGTAGGTATATGAAAATTCTGATTAAGATTAGTAGTGAAGACAAGTTGAAAATAGCCACGAAAATCTTAATAACTGTGTGGCCATACAAATTCGCCACAGTTAATTATTATTATTTCAGTAGCCCAACGGTATCGATGGTAACAAATGGTGAATTGAAAAGTAAATATGTAGCGATAAAATTTGCCACAATAATTACATATTGTTATTGTGGCCAAAATTTATTGTTGGCCACAAATAGTGCATCGAATTAGTGACGATCATTAAAACACTCCTACCGTAGGTATACGAAAATTCTGATTAAGATTAATAGTGAAGACAAGTTGAAAATAGCCACGAAAATCTTAATAAATGTGTGGCCATACAAATTCGCCACAGTTAATTATTATTATTTCAGTGGCCCAACGTTATCGCTGGTGACAAATGGTGAATTGAAAAGTAAATATATGGAGATGAAATTTGCCACAATAATTACTTATTATTATTGTGGCCAAAATTTATTGTTGGCCACACATAGTGCATCGAATTAGTGACGATCATTAAAACACCCCTACCGTAGGTATATGAAAATTCTGATTAAGATTAATAGTGAAGACAAGTTGAAAATAGCCACGAAAATCTTAATAAATGTGTGGCCATACAAATTCGCCACAGTTAATTATTATTATTTCAGTGGCCCAACGTTATCGCTGTGACAAATGGTGAATTGAAAAGTAAATATGTGGCGATAAAATTTGCCACAATAATTACTTATTGTTATTGTGGCCAAAATTTATTGTTGGTCACACATAGTGCATCGAATTAGTGACGATCATTAAAACACCCATACCGTAGGTATATGAAAATTCTGATTAAGATTAATAGTGAAGACAAGTTGAAAATAGCCACGAAAATCTTAATAACTGTGTGGCCATACAAATTCGCCACAGTTAATTATTATTATTTCAGTGGCCCTACGTTATTGATGGTAACAAATGGTGAATTGAAAAGTAAATATGTGGCGATAAAATTTGCCACAATAATTACTTATTATTATTGTGGCCAAAATTTATTGTTGGCCACAAATAGTGCATCGAATTAGTGACGATCATTAAAACACTCCTACCGTAGGTATACGAAAATTCTGATTAAGATTAATAGTGAAGACAAGTTGAAAATAGCCACCAAAATCTTAATAAATGTGTGGCCATACAAATTCGCCACAGTTAATTATTATTATTTTAGTGGCCCAACGTTATCGATGGTGACAAATGGTGAATTGAAATGTAAATATGTGGCGATAATATTTGTCACAATTATTTCTTACTATTATTGTGGCCAAAATCTAGCGATGGCCGCAAATACTGCATCGAATTAGCGGCGCTCATTACTAAATTCCTACGGTATGTATATGAAAATTTGAGTTAAGATTAATAGTGAGGAAACGTTGAAAATAGCCACAAAAAATGTTAATATAGTAGGGTTCATTAATTGGCCACAAAATATTGGCCACAAAAGATCTATTTTCTTGTAGTTAATGATCATAATGCGCATTCTTCGCAAGTTTAAGATCGACACTAGTGCAAGCTCTTACATGCACAGTTTGGGAACAATTAATGATACAACTATTGTGAAGTCCCTCTCCACAAGAGAAGATGAGCCTCCAACACCTCCTCACAGAAAAAGACCAGCAGCAATAGCAGCAACAACTTCAGCACCACCAGCAGCAGCTTCAGCTTCAGAGGATGATGCCTCTGTTACATCTATTTACCGGGAGCAACAACGACTGTCTTCCGAACAAGAACGAATGTCTAACGAATTCGTTACGATGAAGGCAGACATCGGAGATTTAAAGAAGGAGCAGATGTCTATGGCCAAGATACTTAAAAAGATATTTCAAAAACTTGGCTGCAGCAGTTCTGAAGATTCAGAATGATCTTCCTTTTTGTTGTTCTAACAACTTTTTGCTTTTGTTGTTTTGCAGGTTTTAGTCTTAGTTCTTACATTTTTGAACTTTTGACTCCCTTTCATTTTTGTAATTTTTGTTATGGTTTTTTGTGTTGGCATATTTCGTGAGTTGAGTCGGAGTCTTAAAGGGATCAAATTGTCAAATCAGGTTTCGAAGACTCATTGAAGATTCAACATGAGCTCAAGATAACACTCAGGTATGGTTAATTAAATCATGGTGATTTAAGTTCATTTATAATCATTGGAATCTAGAAATGATTGAAACCCGGTTTAGACTTGGTTTTAGGAACTTGGTTTTAACTTACAACTTATTTTAAGTTTGGATTCCGGTACTAGGTCTGTTTTGGATAAAGCTTATCTTGGAAAAATCAGTTTTTACATTGAGTACCGGAACCATACTTTGAGTTCCTCAAACCCGACACAGAATTTTCTGTAATTTGCATTGCGTACCGAAACACAGACTTGCATACCGGAACACAATAGAAAAATCTGTGTTTTGCACCATTGAGTACCGGAACACGTTTTGTTGGTACCTGTACACAATGCCTTCACGGGATAAGATTTCTAAACCGACTTTTATCTTTTTCCAGGGGTTATAAATAGACACTTAGGGTTTCTCGATACTTACTGATCAATTCAGAAACACTCGAGAGCAACCCTAGAGGCTGGTTTTTATCGTTCTTCTCTTTAGCCTCTTTTAGGTCAATTCGACGGTTCTTCCAAGATCTATCTTCGGTCGAATTGATCTAGTCTTTGCTTAGAGATTTCTTCTACGGTTCCTCAATGATAATCTAAGCAAAGGATCACCATCGAAGCCAATATTCTTATCGGCTGAATTGCGTCGTGGATTCAACGTAGCACCGTGGATTCGGTGTGTTGAAGGCGTTTCGTGGATTCGAAACGTGTGCTCGTGGATTCGAGTGGCGTTCGTGGATTCGAACGTGTGCAGTGGACGTGCAATCGGTGGAGCGCAAGGTCCGAAGAAGTTGAAGGAGGGGTTGAGTCCGTGGAGTCGGTAATCACCTTGTTATTCTTCTTTTCTTAGTGGATTGTTATTGCGTGTTGGTCCCGTGGTATTTCTCCTGGATTGGAGTTTCCACGTATATCTCGGTGTGCTGTTTTTTATTTCCACATTGGTTTTTATTTTGCACTGAGATTGGTTTTATAAGTATTACACCTATTCACCCCCCCTCTAGTTGTTTGATAGTACCTATTTAGATCCGTGTGGATCCTTAATATATAAAAACCTACAAGTGGTATCAGAGCGGGTTTTAGGTTTATCTATCATGTCGGGTGAAAGTGGTAATATTTTTAGACCTCCTCTTTTTGATGGGACTAATTATGCTTATTGGAAAGTACGGATTAGAGCTTTTCTCATCGCAATTGATGAGCGGGTATGGCAATCCGTGGAATACGGTTGGGTGCATCCTATTGAGGAAGTAGGAAATTCTACTACCCCAAAACCTCGCTCTAGATGGTCCAAAGAGGAATTCGAAAGTTCTTCTTACAATGGGAAAGGTATGAACGCTTTATTTAATTCTCTTTCCTCGACTGAGTTCACACGAATTTCCGCGTGTGAAACCGCGAAGGAAATTTGGGATATTCTCAAAATTACACATGAGGGTACTAATCTTGTAAAAATTCAAAAGCTCCGGATGCTTACAAGTCAATTTGACTCTATTCATATGGAAGAGCATGAATTGTTTACAGATTATTACACTAGACTTCAAGATGTAATCAATACTTGTGCTAATTTAGGAGAAAAGATCCCGGAGTCGAAAATTGTAAGAAAGATACTTCGGACTCTTCCGGAACGGTTTAGGGCAAAGGTTACCGCCATTGAAACCGTTAGTCATCCGGATGAGATGAGTGTAGAGGAATTAGTAGGTGCTTTGCAAACTTATGAAATGACTTTTCCTACTAATCAAGTTTCTTCCAAGTCTTCTTCTAAGCATATAGGTATTGCATTCAAATCAACAAAGGAAGAAGATAGCGAATCAAGTTCCGACGATGAAATCTCTTTTGCCGACTTTGAAGAGAAATTGGCGCGGATCGTAAAGAAATTTCGTCGGAAGTTTTGGAAGAATCGAACCGATGGATCTACATCCACGAAACCATCTAAAGGATCATCGGGTTCTAAATCCTCTAAACTCAAAGGCGTTGTAAAACCTTCTAAAGAAAAAGAAAAAGATGAAATCGAAGGGAAAATCCAATGTTATCGATGGAAAGGCTACGGCCATATTTCAACGGATTGTCCTTCTCCGAAATCATATAAAAAGAAGGCTTTGCAAGCGAAAACTTGGGACGATTCTACTTCTAATGAATCGACCTCAAGTAAAGAGGAAAAAGTCGTTGCCTTTCATGCCTCTCAAATTCCCTCTTCTAATGTTTGCTTATCATCTTTAATCACTGACTCTATTCCTTTGATTTTGCATGAAACATCAACATCCGGCGGAGAGTCATCAAGTGAGGGGGAGTCGGACGAAGAAGAACTCGTTGAGGCATATCAACAACTTCATGCGGAATCTAAGAAGACGGCCAAGCATATCAAGAAGTTGAGGAAGCAACGACTTGAGATTCCAGACGAGAATCATGCTTTAAAGATCAAACTTAATGATCTTGAGGAGGAACGAGAACGTTTATTGGATAATAATAAAATCCTCCAAGAAGAGTGAAACCAATCGGAGACAACGCTAAATCATATATGGACAAGATTGGTTTTCTAGAAAAACAGTTTGAGAAAATTCATGTCACCAACCAAGCTTTGACCAAGCAAGTTCATCAACTTAAATCCGACATACAAAGGTTTTCAACCGGTTCGAAGAAACTTGATTGTATGTCCGGATTAGGTCAAACAAGTAAGGTTGGTTTGGGATTTAAAAAGAACCAAACTGTGAAGGCTTCAAGTTCCACAACTAAATTGAGAGAAAGAACTTGTCACCAATGTGGACTTGAAGGACACTTGATGAAGATGTGCCCGAAAAAGAGAAAGAGAAATTCTTCGGCAACTTCATCTACGGAGCGAACTCAACGGAATCAAAAGACTCATCAAGTCAATGGAGTTCACTCAAACCACCAAAGGTCCGAGCCACAACATCAATCATACAAGTGGATCATTGCGAGGCAAAGACCTAAGGTGGATCAACAGTCAAAGCTATCATCTCCCAACCACAATGAATCAAGACAACCCAAAATCCGACGATTTTGGATTCGGAAAGGTGATATCTTTTCTTGTCTTAAGTTCTAAATAGCTTATGACTGTATGTAATGCTTTGATTGGTTTTCCTTTCATATTTTTCTGAATCTCTGCATTACATGTTTTCAATGCTCTTCGTTTTTATGTTTTGTTTTTGAACAAAAGGGTTTTAACGAACAAGTGCATTGAATAAAAAGGGTTTCACTTTCAATCACTCCAATTTAATTTTATATGAATTATCATCTTTACTCCATAATCATAATTCTTGAAGATACTTCATTATAAGAGTTTTTGATAATTATATTCATCAAATTTTAGTAATCATGTGTGATCTTTAGATGATTATTCTATCTCGGTTGTGTGAGTTCTTTGTGATAAATATGAGACAACCGATTGACTAAAATTTGGGATTTAATTCTTTCACATAAGAGATTGTATTTTCTTACAAGGGTAATGAAATGAATTGGAAAAGATGTGGAAAGAGTTACATCCGAAATGAGTGTGAAAACTACCACCACATGTTGGAAAGAGCTGCCACCCCGGTCGTCCGGTCTGTGTGTGAAGTTACCACATGTTATGGATGCTTGAAAAATATTTATGAAATTTTGTTTAGTTGAAACATTCGGAGATTTAAATTCAAAGTTCTTATTTTGAACAATCTCCTGGTTGGTATAAGGTGGGATAGTTAAAAGATGCTCAAAGAGCCACCCTTAGGTATTTTAATGCATATCTCAATCTAAAAGGGTAAAATTCAAAATTGATGTCATTTGGAAATCTCTGTAAGTCATCTTTGTAAATCCGTTACATCTTGATAGACTTTGGATCTCAAGATTATTTTTGATGACTTATGTTTGACGAATATAACATGAAAAATGGTTTATAATGTTTTATCTTTATTTTTCATGATTTAGGAGTAAATCTTTTTAATTTTTATAATTAATTGGATTGAATGACCTCTATGTGAATTCATTGTTTTTCAAAGCACTTAAATGGATTTCTTGATGGTATACAAATCGGTATTTGAAAAGATTTCAAAATTTGGATTTGTTTCAAGAAAGTTTTGCTTTTTGGCTCTGGTGTACCGGTACCTGCTTTTTAGTACCGGAACCAAGATTCCGGATCAGAAAACCCAATCCGGAACCCGAACGAAGGATTTTCAGGAATTGCACTGCGTACCGGTACGCGACTTATTAGTACCGGTACGCGATCTGGATATCTTTATATTCCGGAACTCCTATGGTTTAATTCATCTCTCCCATTTCAAAACACTCCCTCTCTCTCTCTAAAACTTCTCTAAGGGGTTTTTCATCAAGTTCAAGAGATTTGTTGCTTTAATTTATAAGTTTCTTCATTAATCTTACTTTCTTTTGTTTCAAAACCCTAGTTTTTAGGTTTTGATATTTTATTTAGGGATTTTTGAGTTGATCCTTACTTCAAATGAAATCTCTTGTATAAATCACCCCTATTTCATGTTTAGAACATAAATGGTTGCTTTCTATGTAATTAGATTCATGTTTCCATGCTTATATGCTTGAATCTAATATTTTGATATGTTCTTGACATCAAAAATTGAAATTTAGAGCTTTCAATATAAATGGATTTTAAATGATGAATCATCAATTGTGACATGTTTAGAATGTTTCTTAAACATGTTTAAGCCTTCCTATAAGATCAAATCATAGTGCATTGTGTTCTTTGTAGGAAATGGCATTTTCATGGCTACTTGCACTAGTGATTTTGATGGCCACTGGAAGTGGACGTGGTCGCGGTTCTGGAAAGAAAAAGGCTACGAAACGATCACGCAATGAGGATTCAACTAGCTCAGAATCTGAACATTCCTCAGAATATGAAGAAGAAACTGTTCAAGGAAAGGGAAAAGCACATATGGCTCCAAGAAAAAAGAAGGGTGCAGATTCTCCTCCGCGTAGAAGTACCGGTGGACCGGTAATACGCGAGCGCTCTCAACGGAGATCAAATGTTGATGAAAGTGAACCGCATGTGAGTGCAAAACGCCGTGCCAGATTTGTAAACCGCACATGCATTGGAGAGCGACACGTGAATTTTAACGAGCTATGTCGTGAGGTGCCAGACTTTGCAAGGCTTTTGGAACGAAGTAATATTCGGCCACTTGGAAGAGTTCAACCTAAGATGGGTTTTTGTGTGGAGATCATCAGGGAGTTCTACATGAGAGCTAACATACTTCAAAAGGACCATGACACAGGGGCCTTCATCATTGAAACAACAGTTAAGGACGTCAAGTTTGACATTACTCCAGCAGTAATTGGTGAAAATCTTGGATTAGCTGTTGACACTACTGGTCTTTATTACACTGATGGTGATTTCCAACATGACACCCATTGGGATATGGTTGTGGACTCTATTTGCAAGTCAGGGACGCACACGAACAGGTCATATGTTGAATCAAAGGACCTAAAACCAGAGTATCATATTTTGTCCTTAATTGTATGCTACAACCTATTGCCCACACTGGGGACCAAAAGGATTCGATGGGATCGATTGCTACTTCTCTTTTTCCTTGGTCACCCGGAGAGTGCAAATGGAATTAACATCAACATTCCATTTCTTATTTGGCAGCAGATGGTACATGGCATTGAGGGATCAAGGCAACGTGACCTTCTACCGTATCCAATCTTGATTACTCGTATTCTGGAAGATCACGGAGTGGACATTTCCTGTGCCAAATATGATTATGGCTTGGGGGCAATTGATGGAATCACTTTAGCCAAGTCAATTAGCACTTTGAAGACATTTGGGCATACAAAAGGCTATGCAAGTGAAGCGACAGTGAATGCACCACCTCGTCAAGAATCTCCTGAATCAGATGAGGTCGTAACTCTTCAAACCTTGCATCAGGATGTTCGCTCCTTAAAGCAAAGGATGGAGCATGGCTTCAAGAAACTTGAGGATGGTTTAAAGAAAATCTTCGATATCCTTGGGTGCAAACATGATGATGTGGTCACTGGAGCAACTGCACCGAGTACATCGCATGGACCAACATCACATGATGATGATGATGATTCAAATGAGGATGAGTGATTTCTTTTCCTTCTTGTTTTTGGTTTTCATTTACTTTGTGATGAACAAGAACTCTAATGGGCATGTAACTAAGAACTTATCGTTCTAGTATGTTTCTTTTTGTCTATTTTAACTGTTTGACAATTTGTGACAAAAAGGGGGAGAACAGAGATGATAATGCACATATTATATAAAGGGGAGAACAGAGATGCTCAAGATAGGGGGAGATAAAGAAAACATTGAGAACAAGAGCCGGAAAAACAAAAGAACCAAAAGGAAGACGAATCAAATGTAGGATTTTAATTTCTAGCGACTAATGTTTGATTTTGTTTGGAGTTTTGTTTTGCAGGAATTACATCACTTTAAGACTCCAAGTCCTAAGTCGTAGAGTATGTTCTAGGAATGTTTGGTTCAAATGTAATTTGATTTTATTGGATCTTTCACGCAAAGAAAATTAATGTTTTGGTGATAACATTGAGTTTCTGTGAGGACCCGAAATTCTCACGTAAGGATTACTGTTGGTTCGGCAGCTTCCGGAAGCCTTTTGTTGAGTGTTGGAGGCTTTGCGCGCAAATCGGACTTCAAAACCGGACTCAGCGCGAAAAATGGATCGAGTTGGTGTGTTCGGATGCCCCCGTAAATTTTTAGAGGTGGATTCTTGCAAAATGGATTTCGTATTTGGATTCAGCGCGGAAAAACGATGAAAATCGACTTTTTGGTTGTATTTTTCGGAGTCCGGATGAGCGAAAACGGGCAACCGGAAGTTCGGGGGTTTTTTCGGGCGCAGGGGAAGACCGTGGACAGGGGGTGCCACGTGTCGGCACCCCATTGGCCCGGTGTTGGCATGCGGTCCAGGGGGGGTTTGCGGGTGGACGCGTGGCGGGCCGTGGTTGGGCCCGCCGCCGCGCGCACGTGGGCGCGCTGTGCGCTCCCCGCGCGTGGGGACACGCGGCGCGCACCCGTTGGTGGCGCCGCGGCCACCCGGATCAAGCCGCGTGGCTTGATCCGGGCGGCTTGTCCCGGGTGACGTGGCGGCCCGGATGGCCGCCACGTGTCCGGCTCGCCAGGCCGAGCGGGCCGAGCCCGCACTGTAGCATCCGGGAGAGGGGGAGGGGATTTAAATGTGTTTCTTCTCCTTCTGCTTCTTCTTCTTCTTCTTCTTCTTCTTCCTCCTCCTTCTTCCTCCTTGGACCTGGGTTTTTTTTGGGGACTCCAGGCAGAGCTGCACCAGCAACCCTACTTCATCTTCATCACCATGGATGGGCCATTGGAGCTCCATGATCATCATTTTCCCCATGATGGAGCACAAGCACCATTGCTGGATTTTCGGAGCTCCACCGTCGCAGTTTAGTACGAAAATTCCCCAGGCTTTATTTCTTGGAATTTCGAGCTCATTCTTGGTTCTATGTTTTCACAAGAGGTAACGCTACAATCTTCGTATTCAACACTCCCCTCAGATCTCATGTTTTTACAGAGTTTTAGGGCCATCTTTGGGACCCTTTGTTTCAGTCTGGATTTTTGGGCAGCCTTTAGTATTTTGGTTTTTCTGGATTGTAGGAGTGGAATTTTTGGATGATTCTTGTGAGGAAATTTCCAGGACTCGAAGATCTACAATATTGGTATGTACTATTTTCCCCATATCTGAGTTTTTATTAGGGTTTATGCATGATCTTTGGAGCACCTTGCTGCATTCGTGTACAGATGGAACTTGGTGGATAGTTCAAAGTGTTTATGGGTTTTCTCCTTCATTCGAGCATGAAAATTGGAGTTCTTTAGCTCAATTTGTATCTACTCTCGACAAGGAATCCAATGGTACCTCTCTTACAGGATTTGGAGCACGTTTGATTAGGTAACTTTAATGATCTTTCCAAGTGCTATTATATGGATTACTGCAGTCCCTGTTTTAGTTTGGATTTGAGCAATGCACCTTGGAATGCAGATAACTTTGTGGATACAAGGTCTTTTTCAGAAATTCAAGTTGGTACTTCTTCTTAACTTCAAGGTGACCAAATTCTATTTTATGAGCTATGGATGAATCCCTTTGGAAAAGCCCCTAATTAAGCTTGGAAATACTAGCAAGTTTATGCTAGCAATTTTGGACAGCATTGTGATTTTTGCTTCATTTGAATGTTAAGGGAAATTAATGGTGGATTTTGAGGACTTGGAGATGTTTGTATGAAAGAGGACATCCTTGTTTTACTGGTTGGAACTTCATCTTGAGGTATTTGGGGCTGCACTTACATTTTCTTAAACTTAATTTCAATTGCAGAAATTCTGGAATTTGATTGCGCGGTGTGCATTGTTTCAGTGATTGCGCCCAATCCGTGAGGCGGATTTGGATGATTTTCACGGCATCGGACTCCTGAGAGGATAAGGATTACTCACGCCAAAATTCAACCAGATCGGGCATCGGATCATCAAGATTCAGGTGGGTGGTTGTGCTTTGCCGAAAACAACGATTTACCCACTCGGGCTATTGGTTTCTCTCATGACATAGTTGGTTGTTGCTCTCTTTTCCTTGATGAACCATGCTAGAATATCTATGTTTAGATTAAGTTAATCAATCCTTAGTGTATACATGAGTGAATGAATAGTTGATTGTGTAGAGTTATTAATCCCAAAGGATCTAAATAGGTACTATCAAACAACTAGAGGGGGGGTGAATAGGTGTAATACTTAAAAACTCAATCTCAGTGCAAAATAAAAACCAATGCGGAAAATAAAAACAGCACACCGAGATATACGTGGAAACTCCAATCCAGGAGAAAAACCACGGGACCAACACGCAATAACAATCCACTAAGAATAGAAGAATAACAAGGTGATTACCGACTCCACGGACTCAACCCCTCCTTCAGCTTCTTCGGACCTCGCGCTGACCGGTTGGATATCCACGCAATAATAATCCCTAAGAAAAGAAGAATAACAAGGTGATTACCGTCTCCACGGATTTAACCCCTCATTCAATTTCTTGGACCTCGCGCTCCACCGTTTTGCCCGTCCACTGCTCACGTTCGAATCCACGAACGCACGCTTCGAATCCACGAAACGCCTTTAGCACACCGAATCCACGATGCCACGTCGAATCCACGACGCAAACTCAGTCGATAAGAATATTGACTTCGATGGTGATCCTTTGCTTAGATTATCAATGAAGAACCATAGAAGAAATCTCTAAGCAAAGATTAGATCAATTCGACCAAAGATATGTTCTTGAAGGAACCATCGAATTGACCTAAAAGAGGCTATAAAGAAGAACGATAAAAACCTAGCCTCTAGGGTTGCTCTCAAGTGTTTTATAAATTAATCGGTAGAGAACCCACGTTTTTGAGAAACCCTAAACGTCTATTTATAGTTTAGAAACCTTTGGAAAGAGATAAGCATCAAAAACTGCCTTAACAGAAATTTTCCCGCACGACGATCCGGATCAGATTTATGGCGATCCTGATCGTCGTCTTTTTTTCAGCAATTCCTGAAAAAACAAGGTTCGGGATCCGGATCGGAATTCTGATCCGGATCGGAATTCTGATCCTGATCGGAATTCTGATCCTGATCGGAATTCTGATCCTGATCAGAATTCTGAACATCCAATTTGTCCAGTTTTTGATTTTTAAGCAATGAAAACTTATCCAAGTGTTTCTAAACTACTCAAATGTATTCGGATCACCAAAATTATTTAGTTAAACGTACCTAAGCAATCCGAATCCATTTTCCTTGAGATTGATCTATAAGATCCACAATTCTTCACCTTCAATCTTCAAGACTCAAAACACTAAGTGTCAACTTGAGCTCTTGTTGAATCTTCTCTAAGTCTTCGATTGCTGATTGACAATTTGATCACTTCAAGACTCCGACTCAACCCACTGACTTGACTCACGAAATATGCCAACACCAAAAATGCCGTAACAGATTGGTGTTGTATTATCTCATATGAAGCGATTATAAGCGATCATCCTTAAATTTATGGCTATGTAAGAATATTTGGGAAAATTAATCTTTAGCCTACCCTTTATGATGAATGGTTAACTTGATTCATGTGAGAATGATTTTGGTTGATGTATGTGAAGGATTGGCTATTGTATAAAGAAGACTTGCTTAATTTATGCGAGAATAATTTGGTTGCTTTATGCGAATGGTTCATTAACTCGAGTGTGAATGTTGGGTTGGTTGATGTGAGAAGGACATGGTTGCTACGTGAGAAGGGTTCTTATAGCTTTATGTGAATGTCATATGGGCTAAGTGTGAATGGCTATCATGGGTATGTGAGGGTGATCTTGTTGATGATTCTTGAACCTATGTCATGAAAGGTTATATGTTAAATGATTCACAACCTATCTATGTGAGAGCAATGAAGGTTGTAAAGCCTTAGACTATTCATTGGTGATACATGATTGAACGTCTATGATTAAGTAATGTTAAATGATCCTAAGAATATTCATGTATGAATGTGAGGTTTGACAAGCGTTGAACCACCTTATGTGATGTTGATTATGAGTGACTCTTGGGTTAGAATGTTGATTGCGCATCGTGGATAAAATTGCAGGCTTGGTTGAGATCAAAGCATATCATGTTAGAAAGAAAAGGCCATTTATACATGTGAGCATCGTGTATGTGGTATAGGCAGGCATAGGCTATGTTGCACTTAATGATCTTATGCAATTATCAATATGTTGGAATAGCATGCTCTAATAAATGTAAGAACATCGACACCTGTTTTCTTTATATCATCTTGGGACATTTTCATGCTTGTATGGTCATCTAGATAGGCCACCTTTTTTTCTGCTACACTATCATGTTGGAATTTGACTTAGGAGAAACCATGCTTTATACTTTTCTCCTTTTCATTTTAGACTGTGGGCATTTGTAGCTCGGGTGCGAGCAGGGGGTTTGGGATAGTGTAGTCAGGTTTCTGGGGATTTGGGACAGGCAGGGCCTGATGGCAGGGATTGCGGCAACCGCGAACTGTGGGTGGTTGACCGGATTATTATTATTGCATCAGATTGGAGGTGAGGGATCGGGCTTCCTTAGTGGATGGTTTTTCCCACTTATTTAGAGTCGTGATCTAGTCCTGCTATATCAGGTTACTTATGACTACTTATTTCACTCGTGTGGGTCACTCCCCTCGAGTGCCACTCCGGAGTGTGTGACCGTGCCGGTCAGGAGCCGGTCTGTTACTTGTTTTGGGTGCGACCGTACCGGTGAGTAGTCGGTCTGTCACCTATTTCGGGATGCGACCGTACCGGTCAGTAGTCGGTCAGCATTCCCGCAGTTGAGTCCGAAGTTCGGTAGGCATGGCAGGCAATACCAGTGTTTACTGGTGTATAGATTGGGTTTAGTCAGGCAGGCATTTATATTCTGATGCACGTATTTAGCTATCCTTATTAGCTCGGCATTTAGAGGCATTTTTGTGGTAGCTCTCTTTTATCAGTAGTTCTGTTTATAGCTTACCACCTCTCTTATTCTTTTTCTTACCTCTGGTAGACTTGTGGGTACGTCGGGGTTTGAGGCTTTACCCACAAGGGGAGGCTACTGGTTTTACTAGTGGTTCTCACCCCCATTGTTGTTTTTCCCCTTTCCTCCCTTTGTTTTGCAGTGTTTGCTGCGGGAGTTGCGGATCTTCGGTTGACGATTCGAGGCGAGGGAGTCGCGAGATAGATCCCTACCAGTGTTGATTTCTACAGTGGGATAGATGTACCAACCCGGATTGTGGGTTTCACTGTACACAGTTGTATTTTATTATTTTTGTTATCTCCCTTTTTGGATCTATAGATGTTGTATAGGTGGCTTTTACTTGTATTACAGTTTCGGTGGATCGGATTATTGTATCATTTATTTATGGGAGATGGATATTGTACCTTTATTTTTCAGTTGTACAGTGATTCGGATTTTTATTACAGCAGTTTTTCTTCAGCTCTGATATCTGTTTAGTTGTTAGATGGTACTTTGCAGGTTGGACGCTTCGCCTATGCGGGATTTCGCATAGGTGGCGGATCTGTTGGCGAGTCCGGGTCGCAGTTTCGACCCCGGGGCGTGACAGTTTCGATTTTTTGGTTTAAGATGAGTGACTTGAGCGTTTTATGTATTTTTGGGTTTTGTCACGAAATTGCCAAAGGGGGAGATTGTTACGGCTTTTTGTGTTAGCATATTTCGTGAGTTGAGTCGGAGTCTTAAAGGGATCAAATTGTCAAATCAGGTTTCGAAGACTCATTGAAGATTCAACATGAACTCAAGATAACACTCAGGTATGGTTAATTAAATCATGGTGATTTAAGTTCATTTATAATCATTGGAATCTAGAAATGATTGAAACCCGATTTAGACTTGGTTTTAACTTACAACTTATTTTAAGTTTGGATTCCGGTACTAGGTCTGTTTTGGATAAAGCTTATCTTGGAAAAATCAGTTTTTACATTGAGTACCGGAACCACACTTTGAGTTCCTCAAACCCGACACAGAATTTTCTGTAATTTGCATTGCGTACCGGAACACAGACTTGCGTACCGGAACACAATAGAAAAATCTGTGTTTTGCACCATTGAGTACCGGAACACGTTTTGTTGGTACCGGTACACAATGCCTTCTCGGGATAAGATTTCTAAACCGACTTTTATCTTTTTCCAAGGGTTATAAATAGACACTTAGGGTTTCTCGATACTTACTGATCAATTCAGAAACACTCGAGAGCAACCATAGAGCCTGGTTTTTATCGTTCTTCTCTTTAGCCTCTTTTAGGTCAATTCGACGGTTCTTCCAAAATCTATCTTCGGTCGAATTGATCTAGTCTTTGCTTAGAGATTTCTTCTACGGTTCCTCAATGATAATCTAAGCAAAGGATCACCATCGAAGCCAATATTCTTATCGGCTGAATTGTGTCGTGGATTCGACGTAGCACCGTGGATTCGGTGTGTTGAAGGCGTTTCATGGATTCGAAACGTGTGCTCGTGGATTCGAGTGGCGTTCGTGGATTCGAACGTGTGCAGTGGACGTGCAATCGGTGGAGCGCAAGGTCCGAAGAAGTTGAAGGAGGGGTTGAGTCCGTGGAGTCGGTAATCACCTTGTTATTCTTCTTTTCTTAGTGGATTGTTATTGCGTGTTGGTCCCGTGGTTTTTCTCCTGGATTGGAGTTTTCACGTATATCTCGGTGTTCTATTTTTTATTTCCGCATTGGTTTTTATTTTGCACTGAGATTGGTTTTATAAGTATTACACCTATTCACCCCCCCACTAGTTGTTTGATAGTACCTATTTAGATCCGTGTGGATCCTTAATATATAAAAACCTACAATTTTGGCTTTGTTTAGTGACAAAAAAGGGGAGAGAGATTTGAACTGGTTAAAACAATGGTCTCTGTGAGAACTTTGGAATGAAACCTGGAAGGTAAGTATACAACAACTTTGGTTTTGTACTGTGAATGAATGCATGCCTCGACTAACTATTTGACTAACTATTTGGGCATGTATTATTACTAACAAGTTGTTTGATTACTAACAAACTTATGACATTTGAATTTAATGCTTAGAAGATATGTCTATCTCTGATTGGTATTTTAATACATATCTGATTTTCTAAATGTCATGGTGAGTATAAACTTCATCTCTCTGTTTGGTTTTTTGAATGTTAAATTCTTGAGGTATCTAACGATTTTTCTGGTCAAGAATTACTTCTTTTTGCAGAGAGTACAAACGTCTAAGTCTAGAGTTTGTTTTAGGAGTTTAACTCATGTATTTTGTTTATTTGGATCTCTCTTGTAAATTTTTGTTGTATGGTGATAGCAACAAAAATATCTTTTTGATTTTTCTTAAAGTGGATTTATGTTTTGTCACGAAACCGCCAAAGCGGGAGATTGTTAGGGATTTTGTTTTGGTGTATTTCGTGAAAGTATTTAAGTCTTGAAGATTGAAGATGAAGATGGTTGGATCATATACCTCAATCTCAAGAAAGAAGAATTCAAAAGGATCAGGTACGTTTAACTAAATAAGTTTGGTGATCCGAATACTTCTAATAATGTAGAAACACTTTGATGAATTTTTAATCGCATAAAAATCAAGAAACTAGACTGTTATTTGTTCAGGATCCGGAACAGGGTACTACAGTCCGGACCCCGAACGTAGGTTGGTTCATGCACAAATCCAGTCCGGAACACCGCTGTTTCAGTCCGGACCCCGAACGTGGATTTTGCTGAAATCGCATGAACAGTCCGGACCGTAGGTAGTTCGTTCCGGACCTCGAACCTTATTTTTTCAGGAATTCTCTGAAAAACGACGACAGTCCGGATCGAGCATAATCCAGTCCGGACTGTCGTGCGGGTAAAAATCTGTTACAGTCAGTTTTTGATTCTTATCCACTTCCAATGGTTTCTAACCTATAAGTAAACCCTAATTCTATCTTTTAGGGTAATCCACGATAAGTTTTATACTCCGGGAAATGACGAAAAAATATTAACGGAGAAAAACTTATAAATCCACATATAGAGAAGAAAGAAAATAACTAGATTTAATTCTATGTTTCTTCATCTATATTAATTAATTTGATTCTAGGTTTTCATACTCAGATTTTGAGTAGAATCAAATTAATGAATACTTAGATGATATTTTCGATCTATCTTTGATCTAAGTATTAGGCGGATTATCACCACCAACTAAACAACGATTTTCCCCAAAATCGGCGCGTCGATTCGCGTGGCCTTGTGGATTCAAGGTGCTACCGCTCTCATGGATTCGGAGCGAGGTACGTTCGTGTGATCTAGACGTACTACTTGGTGGAGACCGTGGATTCGGTCAGACGTCGTGGACTCGACGTTGGATGCCGTGGATTCGGCGTTGGACGCAAATCGTGGATTCGAGGCGCGTTGCGGAGCGAGCGGAGAAGATCAACTCGAAGCGTATGGAAAAAGGTTGAGTCATGTGTGTGTACGTTATATCACCTTTGTACGTGTTTAATCTTAGTTGATTTCACCGTGTTATCGGTCCCGTGGTTTTTTACTCCTGTGATGGAGTTTTCCACGTAAAAATCTTACGTGTTATTTTTCATTTCCGCATTGGGTTTTATTACGCAAAAATTTTTTAGTGTTTATTGTTTACACCTATTCACCCCCCCTCTAGGTGTTTTTCCCCTATTTAGATCCATATTAATCATAACCCAACAGATGTACCCTGTTTTTTTTTTATTCCACTTTTGTACTGGATAGTCTGAGAGATCTGTGAGGATTGTTTTTATTTTTCATAGCTGAGAGACTGTGGATTGAGATTTTATTTATTTATTCAGATATTCAGTTGATTTCTCTAGCTATTAGTTCTTTTTCAGCTCTGATACATGTTTAGCTATAGATCTTTTGCAGGGTAGACGCTTCGTCTGTGCGGCAGTTTCCGTACAGATGGCGTGTCACGCTCCGGGGTCGAAACTGCGACCCGGGCTCGCCAACAGATCCGCCGCCTATGCAAAACCCTGCATAGGCGAAGCGTCCTACCTGCAAAAAGGGGCTACAGCTAAACAGATATCAGAGCTATAAAATAAAAGTGTTGTAAAACTAAAACCAACCATCTGTACAACTAGAAATAATACAATAATGTCCATCTCCCAAAAAATGATAATCATACAATATCCTCATATACAAAACCAAGAACTCAATAGGGAGGTATCTCTAATAAATACATCAGTGTACAGGCTCTCAATACATAACATATCCTCACTACATCAGTCTCTCAAAAGAGGAAACAAAATAACTAATCTACCGAAGATCTCCTCTGAAGGGGTACCGCTACTCTCCAACGACGGGTAGGGATCTAGCTCGCGACTCCCTCGCCTCGATCAACAATCGCAGAATCAGCAACACCCGCTAAGATTCTGCAAAACAAAGGAGAGAAAAGAAAGGGAGGGGGAAAACCCCCAATGGGTGTGAGAACTACACCAAAAGGGAGTTCTCAGTGGGTACCACCGCGAGGCCCGACGATCTGCCCACTAAGTCCACTAGAGGCATAAGATAACCAATGCAGTAAAAACTGAACAAGAAAGCTGGAGACACTCAACAGCTATCATGCCTCTATCTAAATGCTCAAATGGGGAAACTCTGATAAAGATATGCAACACTCGCACACGAGGTGCTCAATCGACCCAATCGAGCTGACTGCCACATCGGGTCCAGTCAAACCTGCACCCACCTACAACCACCTCCCGCTGACGGGCAGGAATTACGTAGGGCGTCCAAACGGACTAACTCGCTATCGAATAGTGGCTCATGCAGGCTATAGTCGAAATCCACGCTCTCTCTCAGAACGGATAGACTCAAGATGCTCAACCTCTCTCACAACGGTCAAAGTACTCACAACGACACGGGACCACCGTCAAACCAAACGGCTCCCAACAACACTAGCACTGGTCTAAACACAGCTACTAGACTCCACTTAGCCCCCAGGCACGAGTGCAACAATAAATGTATCTGACCGAACAAACCCAATCGAATGAACCAGTATAAAACCCGGTACTGCCTGCTCTGTCATCAATCTCACGAACTCAGTATCTCCACTGTCCAAATGACCGGAACCCAACACGGTCTAAAGCCTACTCCGGAGTGGCACTCGAGGGGAGCGACCCACACGAGTAAAGTAACTCTGTCATCAGTATCACAAGTATCTCTGTCAAGTATCTCAATATAGCAGGACTGGATCACGACTATGGTCAGAGTGGGAAAATCCATCCACTAAAGAGAAATCTGATACCCGATCTGATGCAATAGTACTCAATAAGTGGTAAACTCCATCCACTAAAGAGAAATCTGATACCCAATCTGATGCACAGTAAACATCCAGTCAACCGCCCAATGTCCGCGGTCGCCGCAATACCCCACAACCCACAATCTGATAAAGTAATCAACATCTGGCTAACCGCCTAATGTCCGCGGTTACCACAATAACCTCCAATCCACAATCGGGTAAAATAATCAATATCCGGTCAACCGCCTACTGTCCGCGGTTGCCGCAATAACCCACAAATCCAACAATCTGATATGGCAAATCCACTCAATATACCCGGCTACACTATCCCACAACCCTGCTCAATCCGAGCAACACGAATCTAGAATCTAGAAGGAAAGGAGAAAGAACAGACATGGTTTCTCCTAAGTCAGATTCCAACATGATAGTGTAGCAATAAATGATGGCCTATCTAGATGTCCATACAAGCATGCCAATGTCCTCAAGGAAATGAAAGGGAGTAAAGCATATAATAGATCCACTAGGGTATAAACAACATGCCAGAATCCCTAATGAACTACACCTGTCCATAATCCAGGGTCCATCAAAAGAATGATCAGAATAATACCCGCACATAGATATAGCCTCGTACTCCATCGAGTAATCATAATATAAAAGACTATGTGCAACAAGGCATGCTAAAAGATCACTACTATAGTATATCAATCTGCATGATCTAGGCCATTCCACAAGCTTCCATCTCGATGCTAAATATTGTGCAGTTAAACAAGCATGCTAACAATCACATAGGGTAAATCCCTTAGGTAAGCATTTACTATTTATCATCATCAATATTAATCTTGCAATTCCCTTATACAATTATCCTTCCTGGCTTACCTTACAACAACATACAATGTACCCTAAATATGCATGCATTCTAACATAAAGAATTAGAGAACCGTCCACCGGTTCTGGAGATGAAGCAACCCACCTGAAACGCTTTCCGCAGGCAAAACCGAAGTCGGTGAAGTGCGTAGCCACATGCTAACCAAAATCCACTGAACCCGTATCCTTGGTACAAGTCGCGCAAGCCTCGGCTCCAAACAACATCACCCCAACAATGCAACACCACAACAATCAACATCACACACAAACAATACCCCAAACATACACTTGCTGTTTTTCCCAAACAGCACAAAGAAGGGCATTCTCACCTCCTAGCAGTGCTCCAAAAATTCCAAAAAATTGACGGTTGCGATCCTCGCGATGAGTAGCCCCAAAACGAGTATTTATACGCCCCGTTCCGACACCTATAGGCCAAGATACAACTTAAACGAGGTGGTGCGTCGGCAAACCACAATACTGCGAAAACTTCGGGATACAACCCCAAAGAAGCTTAAATCTCACCTTCGAAGAGTCCTCAGAAAAATCCAATAAAAATACAATCGCATTCCTCTCAAATAGTAGATGTCAATCGAGTCCTTAAACGCCTCATTCCGATGCTCGTAGGTCGAGATAGAAAATCGACAAGCCTCTAATGTCCAAAATCTCACAGCAAAAAAAGGGTCACCAAAACACCTCAGGAATTGTGCCAAAAACTCGAAATGCGGAGAAGTAATCAACACGGAAAACGATGTCGTAACTCTCGTGAACGCGCTGCCACAAAAATTGGCTAAAAATACCATCGGGGTGATCCAGGGTGCCTCACGGACCGAAAAGTCACGGTGGAAGCCAAAATCCAAGAAACGTCGCAGTGCGCCGCGTCGCAGAAAGCGCGAATGTCGAGGCCTCCAAAAATTCTGTAAACTCCTCACAAGATGGGGCAAAGGGAGAGGAACAATGTTGCTTCAAAGCTCTGTAGAAGAAGAGCTCGGGAAAGGGCCTAAAAAGGCAGCCAAAGGGGGGTTTATATAGCCTCAACTGAACAAATTCCAAAATTCCATCCATATCCCCACTTTCGGGCGCCCAGAAGGATTCGGGCTGCTACAGTCCACCAAAACGTACCCCGAACCATCAGCGCCCGAATCAACCTGGTGGCGACACGTGGCCCAGAACAGCAAACAGCGGACCTAGCCATCCCGCTCGCGACACGTGGCCCAGCCCCCCGCCAGAGTCGGCGCCTCGGTCGGCGTGCCCACGTGCGCGCACCCGCGCTGCCGCCGACACCGCCGCGCACGCAGCCCGATGTACCTGCCTCCCTGCTCCGTGGACCGTGCTCGTGCACCATCCAATCACACTCTGCCATGTGTCCAACCCTCAGCAAATAGGAAGATGCCACGTGGCACTCTCCCGCGCTGCACCGCGCGCCTGCCCGCGCCCGTGCGCCTGCCCGCGCCTGCTCCGCCGCCTGCCCGCGCCTACGCCGCCGCGCTCCGCCGCTGCCCGCCGCCGCCGGCAATGCCCGGCCGGCCGGAACAGTAACCCACTGCCTCGAAAAACGTGCTTTTGCATCCGGACTCCGAAAAATACAAGTAAATAGTCCATCTTGATCGTTTTCGCGCGCTGAATCCAAATCCGCTGTCCGTTTTGCCAAATTCCATTTCTAAAAATTGCCGAAAGCATCCGGAAAGGTGTTCTTACTCCAAATTTTCGTGCTGAGTCCAATTTTAATATACGTTTCACGCGAAACCACTTCTAAACATTCGACGGGGTCATCCGACTACCCACGTGATCCATTTAACACCCGAAGTCCATCACTTGTGTCCAAATTGGTGCAGAAACACCGCCGACACGCCACATAGGCCTCCAGAAGCTGCTGGTCACACTGTAAAAGCCCTGTAGATATCCGGGTCACCAGATGGCGGATCTGTTGGCGAGCTCGGGTCGCAGTTTCGACCCCGGGGCGTGACACGCGTTGCAGAGCGAGCAGAGAAGATCTACTTGGAGTGTATGGAAAAGGTTGAGTCGTAGGGTTACGGTAAATCACCTTGTATGTGTTTAATCTTAGTAGATTTCGCCGTGTTATCGGTCCCGTGGTTTTTTACTCCTGTGATGCAGTTTTCCACGTAAATCTTGCGTACTTTATTTATTTTCCGCATTGGGTTATTTTTTACGCAACGATTTGGTGAGTTTATTGTTTACACCTATTCACCCCCTCTCTATGTGGTTTTTCCTCTATTCAAATCCATATTTCCATAACCCACAAAGTCTACTACAATACCCAACATACAATAAGCATACTCCACAAAATACAACACCATATGTACAACTCTATTACAACTACTCTCAATATAAAACAAATCTACTATATCCTCATAATACAAATCCAAAATATAATACAAGTCCACTATCTCAACATACAACTCTGATACAAGACACATCTGCCAAAATGAAATAAATACAGATAGCTGGCTCCAATCAGAACAAATATATACAGTAGTCTGAGTGTCAGCTAAACTAAAAATAAAAGTACAACTTGTTCACCTCGAGTAGTAGTCAGGGAGAAGCTCTAGCTATTTCCGACACCCTTGCCACGATCCGTCCGCGTCGCCGCTGCTGTAGAAGTCTATGGGGAGCATCAACAGGTGTGAGAACTATCAACAATAGTTCTCAGTGGGTAAATCATCGAACCTCCGATCTACTCACCGAGTCTACCAAAAAGGGCGAAGCAGGAGATGATAAAGTATGAAAATGAGAGCTGAAATAAAAGCTACCCTACTATGCCAATGCTACATGTATAATGTCCAATATATGTGTGTTTATGCATCACCGAACTACTACTAAATGCATAACTCAACCAACTGTCCGGTCCAACAACCCGGCTCTACCTGCTCTCAATGTCATAATGACACTCTACCGGTACACCAACCCGGTCCAAATAACCAACCGGTACTCCAACCCGGCCTCGCCTACTCCGGAGTGGCCCTCAAGAGGCGTGTCACGCCCCGGAGGTTCTAAAAGAGCGGAAAACGTGCCCTATTTTTTTTTCTTAAATGTATTTAAATGATCCTTGCCTCCGGTGCGTACCAGACCCGCCGCATATACAAATTCACTCCCCAAACGGGCGGAGTCTGTTGGGTTATGTATAATTGGATCTAAATAGGGGAAAAAACACCTAGAGGGGGGTGAATAGGTGTAAACAATAAACACTCAAAAATCTTTGCGATATAAAACCCAATGCGGAAAAATAAATAACACGCAGAGATTTTTACGTGGAAAACTCCAAACCGGAGTAAAAAACCACGGGACCGATAACACGGTGAAATCCACTAGAATTAAACACGTACAAGGTGATATACCGTACTCACAGACGACTCAACCTTTTCCATACGCTCCTAGTTGATCTTCTCCGCTCGCTCCACGACACTTCTCGAATCCACGATTTGCGTCCAACGCCGAATCCACGGCGTCCAACGTCGAGTCCACGACGTCCGACCGAATCCACGGTCTTCACCCAGTAGTACGCTTCGAATCCACGAACGTACCTCGCTCCGAATCCACGAGAGCGGTAGCACCTTGAATCCACAAGGCCACGCGAGTCCACGCGCCGATTTTGGGGTAAATCGTTGTTTTTTGGGTGGTGATGATTCGCCGAATACTTAGATTAGAAATAGATCGGAAATACCATCTAAGTATTCATTGATTTGATTCTACTCAAAATGTGAGTATGAAAACCTAGAATCAAATCAATCAATATAGATGAAGAAACATAAGATAGAATCTATGATTTCCTTTCTTCTCTATATGTGGATCTTAGGCCGTATAAAAGATGACGGCTACTTTTTCGATTATGTGGATTAGCCCTAGAAAAAGAATCATAGGGTCTATTTATATGTTAGAAACCCTTGGAAAAAGATAAGGATCAAAAACTATCTTTTTCTGGAATTTTTACATGACGACGATCCGGATCGGAGATCGGCGATCCGGATTGCAGTAGCGAGAAAAACAGATTCCAGAAAAACGAAGGTTCGGGATCCGGATCGAAGTGCTTGATCCGGATCGTTCATACAGTTCACCAAACATCAACGTTCGGGATCCGGATTGCAAGGCCTGATCCGGATCGTTCAAATAAAATGGTAAACCCAGTGTTCGGGATCCGGATCAAGGGAAGCTACGATCCAGATTGAACTGGTGTATGAACGAACAACCTTCGGGATCCGGATTGAACAGTATGATCCGGATCCTGAACATGTCCCATGTCCAGTTTTTGATATTTATGCAATTAAAAATCCATCCAAGTGTTTCTACACTATAAGAAGTATTCGGATCACCAAAGATATTAAGTTAAACATACCTGATCCTTTTGAATTCTTCTTTCTTGAGAATGAGTTATATGATCCAACCTTCTTTACCTTCAATCTTCAAGTCTTAACCGAATTCACGAAATACGCCAACTTAAATTCCGTAACAATCTCCCCCTTTGGCGGTTTCGTGACAAAACATAGATCCACTCAAGAAAATTCAAAAAGATATTTTTGTTGCTATCACTATACAACAAAAATTTACAATGGAGATCCAAAATAAAATACATGAGTTAAACTCCTAAAACAGACTCTAGACTTAGACATCTGTACTCTCTGCAAAAGAAGTCATTCTTGACAAAAGAAATCGTTAGATACCTCAAGAATTTTATATCATTCAAAAACCACATACAGAGATGAAGTTTATACTCATTTATACTTACCATGACATTTATACATTCAGATATGTAAATTGATCATAGTTAAAACACCAACATATCTTCTATGCAATCAAAATCCAAATGTCATGTTAGTGAACATCAACTTGTTAGTTATATTACATGCCCAAATAGTTAGTCGAATAGTTAGTCGAGGCATGCATTCAAACACAAATGAAAACCGAAAGTTGAATTTCTACTTACCTTTCAAGTTGAGGTTATACTTACCTCCATAGTTTCAAGTTTCTTTCTCACAAACATTGTATCATTGTTTATCTCTCTCTCCCCCTTTTTGTCACAAAAGTTAGCCAAAAAATACCAAAATGGAGAGAATAGTTAGCTGTTCAAGTACCAAAAGTTTGAGAACTAAAAACTAAAACTTAAAACTTAAAACCTGCACAAAAGAAAAGGTTAAAAATCTGAAGTTCCTGCACAAGAGAATTATAGACAAACGATTCAAGCATCTGAATCTGAGTCAACCGAGGCGCTGTATCCCATTTCTATCATCCCCCAACAGTGTTGATATGATGTCGAGCTGATATCAATCTTAAACTTTTTCAAGATCCTCATGATGATCAATGGGAATGGAAGTCGTTCAGTAGGATGCGGATGCGTAACATATCTAGACATTCTATTCCAAATTATGTACGGGATGTTCATGTTCAACCCTACGGCCTCAGAAGGATGACCTAGGAGATATAAGAACAGCATTCTATCCCATCTCAATACCTTTGTCTGCAAGTTAGGGAGAATGTTGTAACACGTGATGAAGTTAAGAAATCCATACTCAAGCCGAAGTTGTTTGGATTTTATAGATTTACCATCTGCAGATTCAGTTCCTTCCAAACAAATTCCTTCTATCACAGTTTGCCACATGGCATTCGTCAAACTTCTTCCCATCAAATAGTTGATCCCCGATCTGTTTGATTCCATTCCTAGGACCTCGCCGATTAACTGCGGAGTGATTGTTAATCTCATCCCTTGGATGTTTGTGTAGAATTGCATCGAACCAAGTTCATCTTCCTGAAGATGTCTTGCATTTGTGTAAAAAGTTCTTACACGATACAAACAATATCCAAGTAATTCCGGAAATCGGCAGACTTGAATAAGATTAGTTCGTTCAATTAAAGTCCCAAACTCTGGTGAGTGATTTCGGAGAGCTTCAATGTTGACATGTCGTTCACCGATGCATTCACGATGTTCAAAAGCTCTCAGGCGATCAGCGTTAACGAACACTTCTTCCATGCGAGGCGGGGAGTCAGGAGCTATTGGTTTGCTAACATCAGCATTTCGTGCTCGTCCAAAGCGTCGAGCTAATCTCTTCCTCTTCACCGAGATGGACGGGGCAGTCATAGGTGCTTTTCCAGTGTCCATTGCAGTTTTTCCTTTCGAAACAACAGAGGTTTTCTGTGTCGCTTTTACAAGATGTGTTTCATCATCTGACAACTCATCCCAATTGACTTCATCCTTTTCTGGTTCAGAGTCTGAATCTTTAAGATGAACACATTCTCCTTTACGAAACAGTTTCTTTGCCCTCTTTAATTTATTGGTTGCTTGAGTATGTACCATCGCAACAAGAAGAACTATGATCCATGTGAATGCCATTGTTGCAATTGCTTGTGAGAAGAAATCCTGTGAGCAACAACTCAAGAACACGAAAAAATTGTTAATTTTCAAAAATTAGAAAAATTGTACCCAAACAATCATTATCGTGTAGAGAGACTAAGAATCAAACTAGTTTTGCAAAAAGAATTTTAAAAATAAATCAATCGCATGATTTTCGAAAATTCCCATTATATGCCCTAAAACCGAAATTTTTGAAATCGAAGGCCAAAAATCCGTTTATCTTGAGAATACCTAGCATATAATCAAAACTAATCTACCCAGAGTTCTTATTTCAAAAGAAATTTGATCAAAAATCACCCACAAACGAAATAGATACAAGAATTTCATCACGTTTTGAGGAAGAATATGAAAAACTGTGAAAAACCGAGATTTTGATCAATAAAACTTACTTGGAATCGAAGAACTTTGAGTTTGAAAGCTTCCAAGATGGATGAATTCTAGAGAGAGAAGCTCTGGAAACTTTGGAACAAAAGATTGGAGTAAAAGAAATCAAAACCTTTTTGTTCTATTTAAAACCCTAGCCGCGATCCGGATCAGTTCGTGATTACGATCCGGATCGGCTACCCGCAGAGAAAATCTGCGTTCGGGATCCGGATCGGCAAGTCCAATCCGGATCGTCTGCCCGCAGAAGAATATCTGCGTTCGGGATCCGGATCGGCAGGTCCAATCCGGATCGGCTCCAACTTTTTCTTTAGAAAAATTTCAGAGAAATTCTAGAAAAACCAGAAAAAGATTGTAAGCACTTTTGTGTATCAACTCTAAATGAAAATCATCGTTTCATACAACAAGAAATAGATTATGCCAAATCTATCAATAACATCCAACAAATGAAACGAAAATTTATAAAAATTAAATCCCTTAAAGTTGAACAACTTCAATTACATCTAACTTGATCTTATGAGTAATGCCTTTATCAAATCATCAATTCGGTAAAGAAAATGAAATACAAAGATCAATAGATGTCTAACATCCCAGATAAGTTAGATGTTACGGAATTTGAGTTGGCGTATTTCCTGAATTCGGTTAAGTCTTGAAGATTGAAGGTAAAGGAAGTTGGATCATATAACTCAATCTCAAGAAAGAAGAATTCAAAAGGATCAGGTATGTTTAACTTAATATCTTTGGTGATCCGAATACTTCTTATAGCGTAGAAACACTTGGATGGATTTGTTATTGCATAAATATCAAAAACTGGACATGGGACATGTTCAGGATCCGGATCAGACTGTTCAATCCGGATCCCGAAGGTGGTTCGTTCATACACCAGTTCAATCCGGATCGTAGCTTCCCTTGATCCGGATCCCGAACACTGAGTTTACCATTTTATTTGAACGATCCGGATTAGGCTTCGCAATCCGGATCCCGAACGTTGATGTTTGGTGAACTGTATGAACGATCCGGATCAAGCACTTCGATCCGGATCCCGAACCTTCGTTTTTCTGGAAACTGTTCTTCTCGCTACTGCAATCCGGATCGCCGATCTCCGATCCGGATCGTCGTCATGTAAAAACTCCAGAAAAGGTTAGTTTTTGATCCTTATCTTCTTCCAAGGGTTTCTAACCTATAAATAGACCCTATGATTCTTTTTCTAGGGTTAATCCAAATAGCCGTCATAATAAAATATAATCTTATATACGGCCTAAGATCCACATATAGAGAAGAAAGGAAATACTAGATTTAATCTTATGTTTCTTCATCTATATTGATTGATTTGATTCTAGGTTTTTATACTCATATTCTGAGTAGAATCAAATCAATGAATACTTAGATGGTATTTCCGATCTATTTCTAATCTAAGTATTCGGCGGATCATCACCACCCAAAAAACAACGATTTACCCCAAAATCGGCGCGTGGACTCGCGTGGCCTTGTGGATTCAAGGTGCAACCGCTCTCGTGGATTCGGAGCGAGGTACGTTCGTGGATTCGAAGCGTGCTACTGGGTGAAGACCGTGGATTCGGTCGGACGTCGTGGACTCGACGTTGGACGCTGTGGATTCGGCGTTGGACGCACATCGTGGATTCGAGAGCGTCGTGGAGCGAGCGGAGAAGATCAACTAGGAGCGTATGGAAAAGGTTGAGTCGTCTGTGAGTACGGTATATCACCTTGTACGTGTTTAATTCTAGTGGATTTCACCGTGTTATCGGTCCCGTGGTTTTTTACTCCGGTTTGGAGTTTTCCACGTAAAAATCTCTGCGTGTTATTTATTTTTCCGCATTGGGTATTTATATCGCAAAGATTTTTGAGTGTTTATGGTTTACACCTATTCACCCCCCTCTAGGTGTTTTTTCCCCTATTTAGATCCTATTATTCATATAACCCAACAAGTGGTATCAGAGCGGGAATAGAGTTGTAAACAATGGTTGAAGGTGGAAACATCAACAGACCCCCGTTCTTCGATGGAACAAATTATGCGTACTGGAAAGTACGGATGAAAGCCTTTTTAATTTCCATCGACGAACGGGTGTGGCAATCAATTGAATTAGGATGGTCTAATCCAACTGAATTTATTGGTGATGTTCGCACCATCAAACCTAGGTCGAAATGGACCAAGGAAGAGATTGATATATCTTCTTACAATGGCAAGGGAATAAATGCTTTATTTAATGCCTTATCACAAACAGAGTTCTCTCGCGTCTCGGCATGTGAGACTGTGAAAGAAATCTGGGATGTTCTTCAAGTTACGCATGAGGGAACTAACGTTGTGAAGATTCAGAAACTGCAAATGCTTACGAGCAAGTTTGACTCTATTTTCATGGCAGAAAATGAATCGTTCACAGACTATTACACACGATTGCAAGACATCGTAAACTCATGTGCTAACTTGGGAGAGAAGATTCCAGAATTTAAAATTGTATGAAAGATCTTAAGAACTCTTCCTGAAAGATTTCGTTCCAAGGTTACAGCCATTGAAACTATTAAACACCCGGACGAAATCCGTGTAGAAGAATTAGTTGGTTCTTTACAAACTTATGAAATAACATTTCCTACTAACTATTCTTCGGGAAAGGCATCCTCTTCTAAGTCTTCAGGTTATGCTTTGAAAACAACAAAAGAAGAAGACGCGGATTCATCCTCCTCAGGCGATGACGAGAATTTATCTATGGAGGACTTTGAGAAGCAGCTCGCTCTCTTGACAAGGAAGTTTCGCCAAAATTTTCGAAGGGGTATGTGGTGACCCGGATCTTTGCAGGGCTTCTACAGTGTGACCAGCAGCTTCTGGAAGCCTACGTGGCATGTCGGCGGTGTTCGCGCACCAGTTTGGACACAAGAGATGGACTCGGGGCTTAAAATGGATCTCGTAGGTAATCGGGGGACCCCATCGGATGTTTAGAACAGTTTACGCGAGGAGTGGATATCAAATTTTGGCTCGGCGCGGAATTCGGATTAAAAAATACCTTTCCGGGAGCCTCCGGCAAATTATAGGATTGGAATTTGGCAAAATGGACGCCGGATTTGGAATCAGCGCGCGAAAACGGTCAAGATGGGCTATTTACTTGTATTTTTCGGAGCTTGCTACAGTAATTTTACTGTTCATCGCCGGAACAGTGTTTCCGGCGATCGCCGGCGGCGGCTGGCGGCGGCGGGCAGCGGCGGAAGGCGGCGGAAGGCGCTCGGGCAGGCGGCGCGCGGCCGCGGGCAGGCGCACAGGGGCGCGGGCAGGCGCGCGGGGGCGCGGTCAGGTGCGCGGTCCACGCGGCCGTCGTGCACCCGAGGAAGGGACACGTGGCAGATTCTCACTGGTCGGTGTTGTGGTCTGGGTTCACGGAGCAGGCCGGTGGTGCACGGTAGACCGGGTGGACACGTGGCGTGAGGTAGTTGGTCCGGTGTTGTGCTCCCGGTCCACGCAATCGGTGGAGTTGTTGACCGGGGCAGGTGGCCGTATGGGCCCGGGTCAGCCGCGACGTGCGCGGTCCACGGCGCGACGTGCGCGGTGCACGGGTTGCCGGGCCACGTGTCGCGTCGCCATTTGCGGGCGCAGGTGCACCGGGTGCAGTGGGGCCCGGGGGAGTAGTGGACTGGGCTGTGTGGTGGACCGGGCCGCACTGTGCGCGCCCGAAACTTGGCGGGCCGGGCCGCACTGTGCGCGCCCGAATTCGGGCGGACCGGACCGGGCGCCCGGAAGTTGGGACAGGATGGGAATTTTCCCAATTGTTTTCTTCAGCCTATAAATAGGCAGCCCGAACCCTCTTTTCTGCTCTTTTTCTCTCAGCCCTTGCAAGATCTCCCCGAGCTCCCTTCTTGGAAGATTTTCATCTTCAAGTCCTTGATCTTCCTGCAGAGTTTTGGGATTTTTGGGAGCACGCATCCCGAGGTTCCCCATTTTACGGTGCGGCGCGATGTTGCTTTCTAGTGTTCTTCTTTGGCGCAGCGACAGTGTTTTAGCTCCCCTGGGCTACCCCGAGATCATTTTGCTGTGATTCTTGCGCCGGCAGACTCCTAAGAGGTAGGAATTCATCTTTCGTTTTGGTCGCACTTTCCCGTTCGAGGTTTTGGCACGGATCCCGAGGCAAACTGTAACCCCATTTTCTGTGTGGACTTCCTTGACAGCAGCGGGGTATTTTGGCCATATCTTTGCGTACGAGCGTCAGCCGGAAACGAGCTTATACAACTTTTTCATCTACTGATCGCAAGGAACGCGCTCGTATTTTTCTTGGATTTTTCTGAGATTTCATCAGAGGTGAAAATTACTGTTTTCTCAGTGAACAGTGTACAGTTCTAACACAGATTTTTGTATGAGTGTACCCCCTTGCCGAATTTTTATCTTGACTTACCGAACTCCGATTTGGGCGTGCAAGGTACCGTTTCGAAGCTATCGACGCAAGGATTGCTGTGATATTTTTATTGGAATTTTCTGGGCAATATCTGCAGGTGATAATTTAACAGTTCAGAATTCGAGGTTGTATGTGGTTTTAAGTGCTTTAATTGGGAGCCTAGTGTAATTAGTGGACTTTGTATTGTGCCAGGAGAGTTACGGGTGTGCTGAACTTATTAGAGCAAGGGATTAGAGTTATCTGGTGTTTTCAGCTGTTGGGCTTTGGACAGTCAGCTTTTCAGGTGGGTGCTTTATTCCGAGAACCGGTGGACGGTTCTCTAACTCTATATGTTAGAATTGCATGCAGGTGTAGGGTACAATACCTGGGATTGATTGGTAAGCTTAACAATGTTGATTTATGGGAATTGCAAGTTAATTATTCATATTATGACAATGGTATGAATCAGACATTCAGGTTGATGATTAGTGGAAGCTTACCTAAGGCAAGGTTACCCTATATGATTAATTATCATGCCATGTTAGCATATAACCCTTTTATGAGGCTGGTTTATACAATGGGATAGGATTATGTAGTTATGTGTAGGTTCTACTCCAAGGAGTGATTATGGATCGAAAATCATGGACAGGTATGGTCAATGCTAATTCCGGCATGAGGTTTATTTTCTTTATTCTTCTTGAGGACAAATGCATGCTTGTATGGACATATGTGTATGGACATATAGTTAGGCCATCTTTTACTGCTGCACTACATATTGGAACTTGACTTAGGAGAAACCATGTTATTCCTTTCTCCTTCTTGTTAGTCAGGCGGTCTGTGTTGCTCGGGTGCGAGCAGGGGTCTGGGGTAGTATAGTAGGGACATTGGTGACAGGGACGGGTTGTGCTGGATTGCGGCTGGCAGGGTTTTGGCGGTGACCGCGGACTTTGGGCGGTTGACCGGAGGTCGGTTATAGTACTTTGGTTATGGACGGCAGGATATTGCGGCAACCGCGGATATTGGGCGGTTGACCGGATATTTATTGATGTATCAGATTTGGGTATTAGACCTTCCTCTAGTGGATGGAGTTTCCACTTATCATTTACTGTTGTATCCGTTTAGGGATCGGGCTATCTTCTGTAGAGGGTTTTTCCTACTTGATCGGAGTCACGATCCAGTCCTGCTACATCATATTACTTTCGGCTACTTACTTTACTCGTGTGGGTCGCTCCCCTCGAGTACCACTCCGGAGTGTGCGTCAGACAGACTTTGAGTCCTTGAGACTCATTTGCTTCGGTGTTATGCATCAGCTGGCATACCCGTTGCGGCAGGCAGAGCCAGACAGACTTTGAGTCCTTGAGACTCCTTTGCTTCGGTGTTATGCATCAGCTGGCATACCCGTTGCGGCAGGCAGAGCAGGCAGTACCAGTGTCTACTGGTGGTCGGATTGGGGTTATTTAGGCAGGCTTCTAGACACTGATGCATACTTTCAGTTGTGATTAGACCAGTACTAGTGTTGTTGGGAACCGTTCGGGGTTTGACGGTGGTCCCGTGGTCGTTGCGAGTTCTTTGACCTTTGTGTGAGAGGTTGAGCATCTTGAGTCTATCCATTCTGAGAGAGAGGGCATGGATTTTGACTATAGCCTGCATGAGCCACTACTCGATAGCGAGTTAGTCCGTTTGGACGCCCTACGTAATTCCTGCCCGTCAGCGGGAGGTGGTTGTAGGTGGGCGCAGGTTTGACTGGACCCGATATGGCAGTCAGCTCGATTGGGTCGATTGAGCACCTCGTGTGTGAGTGTTGCATATATTTATCAGAGTTTCCCCATTTGAGCATTCAGATAGAGGCATCGTAGCTGTAGAGTGTCTTCTGCTTCTTCTTTAAGTTTTACTGCATTAGTTATCTTTTGCCTCTAGTGGTCTTGGTGGGCAGATCGTCGGGCCTAGTGGCGGTACCCACTGAGAACTCCCTTTTTGCGTAGTTCTCACGCCCGTCGGGGGTTTTTCCCCTTTTTGTCCTTTCTCTCCCTTGTTTTGCAGAGTCTTGGCGGGTGTTGCCGTTTCTGCGGTTGCTGTTCGCGGTGAGGGAGTAGCGAGCTAGATCCTGACCCATTGGAGGGTAGCGGTACCCCCCCCCCCCCTTTTTGAGGAGATCTTCAGCATAGTCGGTAGATTAGTATTTATTTCCTCTTTGAGAGACTGTTGTAGTGAGGATATGATGTATTGAGAGCTGGTACACTGATGTTGTATTTGAGATATCTCCCTGTTGAGCTATGAGTTTTGTACTCGAGGTTATTATATGATCATCATTTTTGGGAGATGGACCTTGTTGTTTTATCTTCAGTTGTACAGTGGTTGATTTTATTCTACAGCAGTTTTATCTTTTAGCTCTGATATCTGTTAGCTGTAGCTCTTTTTGCAGGTAGGACGCTTCGCCTATGCGGGTTTGGCATAGGTGGCGGATCTGTTGGCGAGCCCGGGTCGCAGTTTCGACCCCGGGGCGTGACAGATTAGGTGGTATCAGAGCCTAGGTTGTAGGTCATGGTGGACTTAGAAACCCTAGGCTTGTGGTTGGACCCTAGGATGACTTCGTGAGAGTCGTGATTTGTAGCGAGAGTCCTGATTGAGTTTTACACCTCTCCCGAGGGACGGGATGAGTGATTGGCATGTTTATTCTCCTAAGTAGTTGTGTTGGCTGCAGACAACATAACGCTATGGAATGGGTGACATGCTCTAGACTTTCGCTGGATTGGGTCGAGCGTTGTTGTGTGCTGATTTGTGGTTTCGTCGTGGCGAGCGGTGTCTCCCCGACGCTGGGTTTGGGACCCTTGTGCATCCTGTCATGGCAGTTGAGCTTGAGCGGTTGGTTTTGGGCCGGATACCCGGATTGAGGTCAGAGAACTCCGAACCCAGATGACAGGATTGTCTGAGGCATATCAGCGGCAGAGTGAGCAGCTAGTTTGGTGACGCAGTTGTCAGAGCAGTGGGCAGCCCGACAGTACTTTTCTTCTGAGACCACCAGGATGTAGTACCCTCAGCGGCAGGGATTTCTGTAGTGCCAATAGAGCGAGTGGCCCCCTCCGTGCCAATGTTTAGTGCCAAGGCACTGAGGTAGGGTGGATGGTTGACAGCAGAGGAGCTGTGGGGCATGTTTGATTTAGTGAGCCAGATTTGGCAGATGAACCACCCTGACTCGTAAGATTGAGCTCGGAGCCTTTGGAGGCAGAGTCGTGGTTGGGGGTGATGGAGTGATCAATTGAGAGCCTCCCTGTGCTAGAGAGTTTATGCAGTTGTTTGAACTGGCGCTCCAGGTTTCGAGGGACGAGGCACATAGGATAAGTGAGATTGGGAGTGGATTGCGCCAGGATACTCCTTAGTTTCTTTTCGGTCCCTCCTGTTCGGGTTTTGGACTGTGGATGCCTCGCCGGAGTAGGCATTGTGTTTGGAGCCGGACACTGCAGTTCCTTGGATGGGGATCTGCCACTAGAGGCGAGTTCTGGAGGGAGGCGCTTGGCGCTAGGTGATGGAGGACAGATCGGCAGGCAGAGGCATTTTCGTTTTGCTTTCCTGGGTGGTGGATATCCTTGTGGATGGTTAATGCAAAGCTTACCCAAGGGAATTCTACCCTTTGTGATTTATAACTTGCATATTTTGATTGTATTATATGTGATTGAGGGGTGAGCTTAGTAAGGATAATTGTATAAGGAATTGCATGAATCAATCGTGCTTGGTCGTATGACGATGATACCCAAGTGGATTTCTGAGACGTCAGGGGTTGGGTGGACCCCGATGACAGCAACAGCCATTGTATCAGAGTGGCGCAGCGGTAGCGTGGATTGGTTGTTTGCGAGAGACCACGTTCGGCATCTCAGTGTGAGCATGGACAGAGGTCGTGCTCCCTTTGTGATTGGTCCTAGATATTTTGGCAGGCTGAGCGACGACCACTTGCATCGAGCGGATGAATCTGTGCCGCCCGGTTGGAGGGCGCCACGGGTAGTGGATTGAGTTGTCGCAGGTGCGAATTTCTTCACAGCAGTCGGAGTTAGGACATGTTGCGTTCCTGCATGGGCTAGAGGTAGAGTCGTTACCACATGCATTGAGGTACAGGTTACTGTTGGCATTGTGCAAGTGGAGGAGGCTTGCTGGATCATGTCCAGTGCAGCAGAGGCCGTAAGTATTATGCGGGCGGACTTAATGGTTTTTACCGGCAGCTCAGTGTTTGACCCCAGTGCTTGGGATCGGTTGACATAGTGCCACAGGATGTTTGACTGCTGAGAGAAAGGACTTTGACTTTCTGCGAGGCAGATAATGGAAGGCATTTTGTTTGTTGAGACTATTGAGCACACAGGTTACAGCGTCGTGTGAGAGGTGCCTGCGGCGGCAGCGGGACTTAAGGATGTCCCCTATTGCCCATGAAATCCCGGGTGTGAGTCCACCTAAGCCGATGATTAGGCCGCCAGAAAAGGAAGATTAAGATTGCGATTGACGTGATTCTGGAAACCGCGCCAACTTCAATAGCCCCTCTTGGATATCGCCTTTAGAGCTGCGAGAGTTGATTTCTTAGGTGCGTGGATTTGATGGATAGAGGGTCTGTTTTGACCTAGTCGCCACGTCGTTGATACACGACGGTGAGAGCCCTTTGGGATTGGAGTCCAGGCAAGTCCAGGTATTATTTAGAACCTTTTGAAGGAGCTATATTCCGGCAGTTATTGTTTGATGCCTGCGCCAATTTGGAATTTCAGCTGAGGGCATTGTCTAGATGGTGTTCAGGACACAGTAGGGGCATTACGAGTACAGTGAAGCCAATGGATTGACTAATGCCCTGTTGCCTCTAGATTGAGGAATTCTGTGTTTCAGTTGGCCTTGAACGGTTTGATAGCGGCATCCTCCAGGAATATTTTGGTTTTTACCCCCCCCCCTCCTTGAGTGATTTAGAGCTTGTGCAGCATTTGTATATGGTGTGACAAGGTCTGTGGGGAAGAAGCTTTTGCCAAGTCGTTGTGTTGCAAGTTTGTAGCTTCGAGAGCATATCTTCCTGGATTGCTTAGTTCTAGCCGAAGGGGCGGCGGTGGGAATTCGGCCAAAGTGGATGCTAATTAAGACTGGCCGAGATCGACGGTCGTTGGTTGGGGTGAGGAGTTTTTGGACTGGATAGTGCCAGCAGAGCTTGATGACCGGGTGATGAGATTGGTACCAGCGCCGATTCTAACCTAGTCAGTGGTGGGAGATGGATTTGGTGGAGTTTTGGTGATACCTCCCTTAGGGGCTGAAAGAGCTACCATTTGGATTTTTGTTGAGCATCCAATATCACCTTGACTGAGCTAACTGTGGTGGCGGATACCTTGGAGCGGAAGAGCTTTTGGGAGTCGAGTTGGCGGTTCCTTAGCTGGCGCTGTGTGGGGCCATCCTTTGTGCAGGGTTTGAGTTGAGTCCCCGAGGATCCCTTTTGATGAGAGGCTGCGGCTGAGCAATCCACTTAGGTGGTTGAGTTTTGAGGGCGACCGAGTGTGAACCCCTGCCTGTTTGGGCCCCTTTTCTGTGCAGGTGTTTGTGTGGTTGTGATTCGGGTCGCTTTGGTTGAGCTGGCTCTTGGGAGTGATTTTAGAGCGTGTTACTCAGGCTGTTCGTCCTTTCCCCCAGTCTTTTGTTGGAGTTTGGAGGTTTTTTCTGCGTCTCAGCTCAAGAGTGTTATGTTTTGGACCCCTCGCCCGTGATTGACTCGTTCCTTTTGGGGTCTGTGAGAGTTTGGAGTACGAGGGACGCCCGTTTGCGAATTCCGACTCGTGAGGTGAGGTGAATTGCGCAATCGGGCTATGCCGTACTGGTTGTTGTGGTGTTGTGCTGAGGTAGTAATCACGGGGATGATAGAGTTGACTGGGAGCTGGAGACGGCGGTTTGTGAAATATTGACCTGGTTTCTGAGACTCCTTGGGAGTTGCCTTAGTTTCGAGGACGTAA
>CM055064.1:22194304-22230334 GCA_029204045.2 Tillandsia leiboldiana
AACCACAGAGGCAAAGAAAGCACTCTGGCACCCCCTGTAAACTAACACTCCTGGCCTGGCTCGCTAAAGGTAACAGTCCTCGCGGCGCAATCAATCGTCGCGAAATAGCGAGCCAGCCAATCCATCCCCAGTACAATGTCGTAATCTTGCAGCTCACTAAGGACCATAAGGTCCGCTTGCAGATCCAGGACTCAATCGGAACATGGCAAGACCAACAACACTCCTCTACATGCAATGTATGATCAGGAATCTGTACCTCTACTGCATGTGGCAACCGAACCTAACACTAGTCACATGGATGATGCAAAATACTCTACTGATAAAAGATATGTGGAGCACCGTATCAAATAAAGTGCGAGTCTAGTACCAAGAAGTAAAGTGATACCTGCCACCACGTGGTCGGCTGCCGTGGGTCCCCCTACCTGGGCGCGTAGACTCGCCCGCTCTGAGCTGGTGGTCGGATAATCTGCAGGGTGGGAGGAAGGAGCCCTGCTCGCTGGAGCATAAGGCCGCTGCTGGGCACTGAAGGGCTGATGCCGAAGGAAGGAGCTGTCGACGCTGCAAAAGGGCAAGTGGCTCGCATGTGACCAGACTGTCCACAGATATAACATCGTCCCCACCCGCTGATCACAAGTGCTGGAAAGTGCGGCCCACCACAAAAGACACACTCCTCCAACGACTGGACTGTCGGGACTGCTGCTGTGGTCTCCGAGACTGCGCTGCTGCTGCCGCTGTGGCTGTCCGCGTGACCCCTGCTGTCGCGACTGCGACCTCTGCTGCTGGAATGCTGCTGCTGTCGCGGGGATGCTGCTGCTGCGCTGCTGTGGGGGTCTCTGGGATCCACCAGACCCTCGCCGCTCCGAACGCCCACGCCCCGTAAACTGCGGCGGTGGGGTCGGGGCGGCCTCCATGAACTGGCCTGTCCCCCCTCATCTGGCATTGGCCGCTTCCTCTCAGAACTCTGAGCGGCCAAGCCCCACGTCTAGCGACACGTGATCTCCCCTCTCGACCCACTGTGCATGATCCACTGCCTCTGATAAAGTCTGAAGCCTCTGGGCGTGCACACCAAGGTATAGATCTCGGGGCGCAAACCTGTCTCAAACAGCTCCACCTGGTGCAGCCATCCCTGGCAACATAGGGTACGCAGTTGAGCAACTGCGTAAACTCCTGATATAATCCCATACCGTCCTGTCCCCTGCTGGAGATTCTTCAAATCATCCTCAAGCTTTTCTTCACGCTCGTGGAGAAATAAGTGTCAAGGACAACCGTCTAACTCCGACCAGGGTAGCTTTCGGTGATCTGAAACTCCAAGGGCTCGACCCGACGCCACCAAGCATCTGCATCCCCCTCTAGGCAATGTACAGCCATATGCACTCTGAACCTGTGGTCAATGAAGAAGTCTCTGAACAACTTCTCCATTGCTGCCAGCCATGATCCTATCTCCGATGGGTGAGTGCTCCTCCCCCTAGAACCTAGGTGGTCCTCGCTTACAGAACTTGGCGAGTTTGTCAGCAAACTCCTCCTCCTCCGCTGGGGTCAACGGCCTGAACTCCCCCTGAGCCCCACTGCTCGACGACGGTGCCGTAGGGACTAATGGAATAGCTGGCGGTACAACTGGTGGTACAGGGGCCTCTACAGTAGTAGGGGGAGGGCCCCAACCTGCGTAAGCAAACTGCTCGAACCTCTGCTCCTGTCGGCGGTGGCTCTCCGCCAACTGGGCCACCATGGCCCTCAGCTCATGATCTCGGAAGGCCCGACTGCTCCGGCTCCTCCGGGGGCGTAGGAGTACCCCGAGTAGGAATCTGCCGCCTAGGAGGCATCCTGTCACAACAAAATCCACGGGTCAGTAAACCAAACCACTCTCGACCCAATCACGCGAAAGTCATGGGCATTCCCCCATTTCTGTAACCTTATGTTGTCTGCAGCCAACATAATAGTCCCCCAAAAAGGCTATGCCAATCCCTCTCCACTCCAGGAAGAGTTAACAACCATTACGACTTTCGCACATATATCACGTCACTCACGCTCTTTCCTTCCTAGGTTCGGCCAAAAGACTAGGGTTTCCTAAGTCCCCAATGTAACCTATCCCTCAGCTCTGTACCAACTTAATCTGTCACGCCCCGGGTGTAAAACCCAGAACCCGGCCGTCCACAGATCCGCGTTGCACACGGAATTTTCCGTGTACACGAAGCGCTGATAACCTGCTCAGATAGAAAACAAGAATAACGGACATAAAACACAGACTAAACTAAAACTAATACAACCAGAACAAAATGGGGAAATGACAGTACAGTAAGCTCTCCAAAAATATACAAGTGTCTCTCCCAGCTCACGAATAAATACACCCAGCTGGCCGCGCCCACCCCCAAAAAAAAAAGGAAAATACAACCGTCTGAGTGTACTGGGGATACATCAAAAAATACAAAAACTCCACTCGGGGCAGCAGCTATCTAATAAACGATCCTCTTACCCTCGATCCAGGGAAGAGGGTCCGCGACTCCCGCAGAAGACTCTACAAAACAGAGGGGAAAAGAAAAGAGAAAACAGTGGGGGTGAGAACTACTATAAACAGTAGCCTCCCTAGTGGGTAGACCTCAAACTCAGAAATACCCACTAGACTACTAGAGGCGAAAATGAAATAAAAAGATAGTATGCAAAGGTAAGTCTACTGATGATAAAAGCTACCCTATTGCCTCTAAAATGCCTAGCTGTCAAAATCGCTAGAGGTATGCATCAGTATGTCAGAACCTGGCCAACCAAAACCAATCAAACACCAGTCAAACTGGTAATGCCTGCTGTAGTGTCACCTCGAGAACCCAGTATCTGATCGGCACACGGCACGATCCTCAAAGTACCCAATCGACCGGCACACGGCTCGGCCCTAAGCCTACTCCGGAGTGGCACTCGAGGGGAGCGACCCACACGAGTAAAAATATGTAACCATAAGTATGATGTAGCAGGACTGGATCAAGACTCTAAACGAGTGGGTAAGACCATCATAAAGAAGCCGATCCCTCACCTCCAATCTGATGCAATAATAATAATACTAGTAAGCCGGTCAACCGCCACAGTCCGCGGGTTGCCCGCAACACCCAACATCCATCCCCCGAACTGTCCCAACTCTGAAAACATCTGAACATCTGAACTACACAATCCTCTACAACTAGGACTACAGGAGAATGAATAGCAAGCATGGTTTCTCCTAAGTCAATTCCAGCATGTATGTGTAGCAGAAAAAAGTGGGCTAGTAGATGACCATTGAAGCATGCAAAGTCCTTACTTGATAAACCCCTTTTTAATTATTCTAACATATGCAACACTAAATGTTTGGACCTCCGATGTACACGTGGCATGATATACGATACATGATACAATTTAG
The DNA here is from genome assembly GCA_029204045.2 of Tillandsia leiboldiana. Classification (NCBI taxonomy): domain Eukaryota; kingdom Viridiplantae; phylum Streptophyta; class Magnoliopsida; order Poales; family Bromeliaceae; genus Tillandsia; species Tillandsia leiboldiana. Next base: position 22,197,684 of record CM055064.1, read on the forward strand.
ATGTACATTAACTAGCAAGTACCCCTTTTACAACATGCATGTCTAACCACATGCCCAAACCTTTCCTTAACACACAATATGATAGGGCTAGCATCATTCAAATAATTAAATTGCATTTCTAAACATGGAAACACCACTATTAACTTGTAGCCTGCTAACAATGCAAGTATTAGCAAAAGAACCTTAATCTCATGCAAGCATGCAGCTACAGTTCATATTTAATAAAAACACATAATCGTGGCATTCCAATAGGCCTAGTGACATCACAAGTAGGAGGTTCTCACATCACCCCACCGCGAGCGCTATTCCAAAATCCCAAAGGCGAAGTCCAAGATCAGTCCAACACACCACCAATCTGTACAAAATACCCCGAAGTAAAAATTACATAAGCTTAACATCCACAATTCCAGAATCTGTCCCCCAAACCAGCAGTCCACAGTTCACTAATTTTTACCTGCAATAATGCCCAGAAAAATCCAAGAAAAATACTATCGCGCTCCTTGCGACGAGCCCGTCGAAACGAGTACCTGCACGCCAATTTGGAGTTTCCTACGCTGAGATAAACCCGACAAGGGGTACACCCCAATCCAAACTGCACTAAATTCCTGTAACAAGGAACCACAGAGAAAGGAGATTCTCACCCTCGAGTAAAATTCAGAAAATTCTGAGAAAAATCCAGGAGACTCTTGCGAAGCTTAGATGAAAATTGCCTTTTGAATCGCCTCGTTCCGACGCCTGAGCGAAAAGATATGGCAAGAACACTGCGGTGCTGTCCCAAAAGTCCGCGAAGAAAAAGGGTCAATAATGGGTGCTAAAAAAACTCCAAGATCAGCATGGAAATCGAGGAACCATAAAACACAGGAGTGAAGCCCTACCTGTCGTGAGTCCAACGGCGCAAGAATCGGCGAATTCCGAGGTCGGGGTGGGTCGGAGGAGTCCAAACACTGAGAAGGGGCGAAGAGGATCGCCGAAGAACAAGCGTCGCGCGCGCGTAAAATGGTGAACCTCGGGATGCGTGCCTCCAAAAATCTTCAAAACTTCTCCAAAGGGTTGAGCTCTTGAGAGAGGAGGAATCGCTGTGAAGAAAGCCCCAGTGAAAAGAAGCCCAAAAAGCTAAAGGGGCGAATGGGGGGAGCTATTTAAAGGCCCAGCCCAAATGGCTTAAGGCCCGGTTTTCGGGCGCAGTTTCCGGGCGCACTGCGCCGGGAAACCGGGTTGTATGGAACCCGTCCGACGCGCCCGGAAAGTTTCTGGGACCGCCACGTCGCCCCGAACAGGGGACAGCGGATCCCCGCGGCCCGCACACGACACGTGGCCCCCCGCAGTCAAGGGGGGGTAGGTACGGCCGGCCAATCTCGAGGCGACACGTGTCGCACTCGAGTGCGGCCGACCGCCCCGCCTGGCGCCACTGTGCGCGCACAGTACCGAGGCGCCCTCCCCCGCGCACCCGTGGACCGCGCCCACGTGGACCGACGAATCCGAAGCCGCCACGTGTCATGCGCCCGGTCCACCGCAAACCCGCAGTTCCAGTGAGCCGTGCCGCGTGCGCCCGCCTACCAGGGCCCGCCACGCGTCCAACCCGCCGCGGTCCATGCACCGCCGCGCCACTTGCGTGGACCCCAGCCGCGTGAGCCGGCCAATAAAAGGGTGCCACGTGGCGCTGGCCGGTCCACGTGTCACCCCCGTGCACCGAAAATCCCCCAAATCTTCCGGAAGCCCGCATTTGGTCATCCGGACTCCAAATTCAACAAGCAAATAGCCGTTTTTCAAGCGTTTTTTTCCGCGCTGAATCCAATTCTAACCTCAGATTGGCCCAAAACCTTTTCTAAAATTCGGCAATTACAGCTGAAGGCCAATTCCGCTATCAAAGTCTCACGAGGTCCATCTGTGGCACCCCTTCGATGCACCATGGGCCAGACACACCAACACTAGGTGTTCTACACAGTGGATTCATCGGAACAGTCGCAAGGGAAAACCCAGTACACTACACCCCGCGCAGCGGCAACACCGGCAACATTGCCGGCAAGGCCGAGGCGTCCCCGACAGCAAGAAAAGAAAAAGAAAAAGAAAAGAGAAGATGGGAGAAGCCAAAAACCAAATGCAACATTAACAAAATTCTACCAACCTCGTTAATGCCGTCCCACAAATTGCGTTCGGCTCCAACCCGTCGCAGCAAGGGAAAGGACCCAAGAAAAATCCTTCTCCAACACTTTCTTCTTCTTTCTTCTCACTTTGCTTCCTCCTTCTCTTCTCAGCTTCAGAGCAAACCAAAGGCCCTTAAGAGGAAAAAGGGTAAAGTGCAACGAGATGAGAGAGAGAGAGAGTGGGAGCTTAAATAAAGAGAAAGGCAATTAATTAAACCAACCATTAATTAATTACCTACAACAATTAAAAGCTCACCCACTCTCCCACACAAATAAAGGCAACACCCCCTCTGCAAGCTCCCTCCACTAACAGCACTAAAACCACAATAACAAAAAGATTAAATTAAAGCACTAAATAAACTATATATAATAAGCTAAAAGTGGTCACGGCAACTCACTTTTCGACCCCGGCACCTCCGCCGCCGCCCGGAACCACCCGAACTCCGCTTGTAAATCGAAAATACACGCGCTCACGCCTTTTTCCAGTCAGAAAGCTCGTCGGTGGAGTCAGAAAGCTCAACCCAAAAAACCGGTGCACTACACTCTCCCCCCTTCAAATGGTTTCGTCCCCGAAACCCAAAAAGCTCAAAAGTCAGGAGGGGGCCTCAAATAAGTGCGGGTAGGTAGTCCTCAAACTCATCCTCGGGCTCCCAAGTAGCCTCTCTCTCATCATGGTGGCTCCACAATACCTTCACATAAGGTATGACCCGACTTCGCAATTCTCTCGTCTCTCGAGCAAGAATTCGAATCGGGCGCTCGCGGAAGTGCAGCCCATCGTCCAGCTCCAAAGCAGTGAAGTCCACAATGTGAGAGGGATCATAGACATACCTCCTCAAAACAGACACATGAAAAACATCATGAGTACCGGCTAGCCGCGGCGGTAGAGCAATACGATAGGCGACAGGTCCAACACGCTCTAAAACCTCAAAAGGGCCAATAAAACGCGGGCTCAACTTCCCGCGCACCCCAAAGCGCCGAATCCCTCGAGAGGGCGAGACTTTCAAAAACACATGGTCTCCCACCAGAAACACCAAGTCCTCGCCTCCTTCTATCGGCGTAGCTCTTTTGTCGGCTCTGAGCAGTGACCAAGTGGCGCCGAATAACCTTAACTTTCTCCTCAGCCTCCAAGAGCAAGTCCGGCCCCAAGGTTCTTCTTTCACCCACATCACTCCAACAAAGAGGCGATCGACATTTCCTACCATACAATGCTTCAAAGGGCGCCATCTGGATACTCGCCTGGAAGCTATTGTTGTAGGCGAACTCTGCTAGTCTCAAGTGTCGATCCCAACTGCCACTAAAACTCAGGACACAAGCTCTCAACATGTCCTCCAAAGTCTGAATAGTCCGCTCAGACTGTCCGTCGGTCTGTGGGTGAAAGGCAGTGCTGAACTGAAGTTGGGTCCCCATAGCCATCTGCAAACTCCTCCAAAACCGAGAGGTAAACCCTGGGATCCCTATCTGATACAATAGAAGCTGGCACTCATGAAGCCTCACGATCTCGTCGAGGTATAAGTGTGCTAAACTCTCCAAGGCCCAACTTGACTGAATCGGCAGAAGTGAGCTGATTTAGTCAACCGATCAACGATCACCCAAATGGCATCGGCTCCTCCCTGAGTCCTCGGCAGACCCACAATAAAGTCCATGGTGACACAATCCCATTTCCCCTCTGGGATTGGTAGGCTTTGTAACTTGCCAGCAGGAACCTGATGTTCCGCTTTAACCTGTTGGCAAGTTAGACAGCGAGCCACAAACCTACCAACATCCCTCTTCAAGCCCTGCCACCAAAACTGAGTCTTCAATCCCTATACATCTTAGTTCCCCCAGGATGGAGGGTGTAAGGTGTATAGTGAGCCTCCCTCAGGATCAGCTCTCTAATATCCACATCCGCCGGTACACAAATGCGGTCCCTGTACCTGAGTACTCCCGCGACATCCACAGAAAAGTCCCCGCTCTGTCCAAGCTGCATCTGGTCTCGAATCCTGAGAAGATAGGGGTCCCCACTCTGCTTCTCTCTAATCCTGTCCAGTTAGGGTGGGCTGCAAGACCATAGACATAAGTCTTGCCGAAACCCCCGGGGACACAACCTCTATATCCAAACTCCTCAGCTGCTCTCTCAGTGGTCTCTGCTGGGTGATAAGCATACTCAAGGTCTGCCCTGCTCGCCTGCTCAAAGCATCCGCGACCACGTTAGCCTTGCCGGGATTGATAGAGAATGCTCAAGTCATAGTCCTTTAACAGCTCAAGCCACCGGCGCTGCCTTAGGTTGAGTTCTTTCTGGGTGAACAGGTATTTCAAACTCTGATGATCAGTAAAAATCTCACAGCGCTCGCCATACAAATAATGCCGCCAGAGCTTCAAGGCAAAAAACCACAGCAGCGAGCTCCAGGTCATGCGTAGGGTAATTCCTCTCATAATCCTTTAACTGGCGAGAAGCGTAGGCAATCACCCTACCATGTTGCATCAACACGCAACCAAGGCCGCTGTGGGAGGCATCACTGTAAATCACGTACCCATCTCCCATGACTGGTAGTGCAAGAACTGGTGCTGAAATCAACCTCTGCTTCAAATCTTCGAAGCTTTGCTGGCATTGCTCTGTCCAAACAAATTTTACCCCTTTCTTGGTCAATCTAGTGAGGGGAGTAGAGAGCTTCGCAAAGCCCTCAACAAAACGACGGTAGTAGCCCGCAAGGCCCAAGAAGCTCCGAATCTCCGTCACCGTCGTAGGTCTAGGCCAATCCCGAACTGAAACTATCTTCGCCGGGTCCACTGCCACTCCTGCGGCTGAAACAATGTGGCCTAGAAAAGAAACCTCCCGAAGCCAAAAGGCGCACTTCTTTAACTTCGCGTACAGCTTCTTCTCCCTCAGAAGCTGCAGCACTAACCTTAAGTGCTCCTCGTGCTCAAAGTCGCTACGGGAGTAAATCAGGATGTCATCAATGAAGACCACCACAAAACGGTCCAAGTACGGCTGAAAGACTCGGTTCATCAGATCCATGAACGCAGCCGGGGCATTCGTCAAACCAAAAGGTAGCACTGTAAACTCGTAATGCCCGTACCGAGACCTAAACGCCGTCTTGGATACATCCTCGGCCCTCACCCTCAGCTGGTGGTAACCGGACTGCAGATCTATCTTCGAGAAAACCGTGGCTCCCTGAAGCTGATCAAATAAATCATCAATCCGAGGAAGTGGATACTTGTTCTTGACGGTCACTTTATTCAATTCCCTGTAGTCCACACAAAGCCTAAGTGACCCGTCCTTTTTCTTCACAAAAAGAATCGGGGCTCCCCAAGGAGAAACACTAGGACGAACAAACCCGCGATCCATGAGATCCTGAAGCTGAGCCTTTAACTCTCTCAATTCTGCTGGTGCCATTCTGTAGGGTGCCTTAGAGATTGGCGTGGTTCCAGGGACCACGTCAATCACAAACTCAATCTCTCGATCCGACGGCATAGACGATAGCTCGGGAGGGAACACATCTGGGTACTCTCGGACGATAGGAATGTCCTCGAGTCCAGGCATCGCCGTAGGCGCCTCAACAACAGTAGCTAAGAAGGCAACACAACCACGACTCATCAGCTGTCGGGCTCTAGTAAAAGAGATCGTCGCCGCAAACAGCGTACTCTAACAACCTCTGAAAACATACTCCTCCTGATCCGGCTCCCTGAGGGTCACAGTCCTCGCTCGACAATCAATAGCAGCGTAATACCGAGTCAACCAATCCATCCCCAAAACTACGTCAAAATCCTGAAGCTGGCGAAGGACCAAAAGATCTACAGGTAAAATCCAAGGCCCTAACTGCACAGGGCAGGACCAACAACACTCATCAACGTGTAGAACATGGTCGGGTACCTGAACCTCAAGAGCACAAGGCAACAGTCCTATCTCTAGCCCATGCATGAATGCAAATGTCCTACTGATGAATGAATGAGATGCTCCGGTATCAAATAAAGCTCTAGTGCGAGTAGAGGAGATAAGGATAATACCTGCCACCACGTGGCCCGCTGCCTCCACATCATCGACCTGTGCGGTGTACACCCTGCCGCTCGGGGGTGGTCGTCTGTCAGACTGCCGCGACGAAGTGGCCCTGTCCACCTGGCCAGCACCTACCGAAGATCCGCCCGTCTGATAGGGCGGTGGAGGAAGTGCCGAAGCTGCCGAAGCTGCTGATGCCCCTGCTGTAGGACAAGACCATGATCTGTGCCCTGCCTGCCCACACCGGTAACACCGGCCCTGCCGCTGATCACACTGCTGAGGGGCGTGGGGTCCGCCGCAAATCACACAGCTATCAGTGCGAATCAGCTGCTGCTGCTGCTGCCGCCTAGAAGATCGGGAGCCCCCCGATCTCTGTCTCCTCTGAGTCCCGCGGCCCCGAGACTGTCTGCGGCGGTCTCGGGGGCCTCGGTCTGCTCGTCTGTCCAAGGTCCTGCGGTGCGGGGCGCTTCTCTCCGGAACTGCTCCCAGGCGCTCCACCCCTCTCTGCCATGATCAACCTCCCTCGAGAGACCCACCGTGCATGCTCCATGGCTGCGTCAAGTGTCGGAGATCGGTGTGCATGAACATGGTGATAGATATCAGGGTGAAGCCCCCTCTCAAATAAATCCACGCGCTGAGCCTCATCAGGGGCAACATGCGGCACACTGCTCAAAAGTCTCTGGAACTCTCGAATATAGTCCGGAAGAGGTCGACTACCCTGCTGCAGTCAACGAAGATCCCCCTCTAACTTATGCTTTGCACTATCGGGAAAGTAAGCCCCGAGTAGCAAAGCTCGAAAATCCTGCCAAGACATCAACTGGGCTCCCGGCGGTCCAACTGGTCGGACCCGACGCCACCAGGTCTCGGCGTCTCCCTCCAGAAAGTGAGTGGCTATGAACACCTGATGCTGCTCCTTGATAAACAGGTTCTCGAATAACTTTTCAATTGCAGAAATCCAGTTTTCTACTTCCCGTGGCTCAGAACTCTGCCCGGCAAAACGCGGAGGACGGAACTGGCTGACATAAGCTAGTCGATCTGTGAGCTCCCTCTGCTCTGCCTCCGTCAGCGGGACAATCTGTGATGAGGTCGACGAAGTCGCAGCTGGTGGTGCCGCAGATGTCCTCTGCTCAAATAACCTCATCATCCGCTCCAAATTTTCCTCTTGGCGTTTGGCAGCCTCCTCCTGGCGCCGCAACGCCTCAGACAACTGGGCCACTTGGGCCCGCAGCTGAAGAACCTCACCCTGCGCAGCCTCCTCCTGCTCGGGCCTGTCCTCCGACGCGGAGTGCGCCCTCGTCGTCGCACGACGTCTAGGAGGCATCTCAGGCAACTGCAACAGGGAAAACAGGGTGTCAGAGAACCAAAACCTCACAACCCAAAGCCAGCGAGAGTCTAAGACATGTTTCCAGCTCTAAAGTGTTGTGTTGTCTGCAGCCAACAGAACTACTTTAGAGAGCTAACATGTAAAGTCACTCGCCCGAAAACCCCGGGGGGGAGTCACAACACAACCAAAACTCTCGCTACCGCTCATCTCTCTCGACAGTCACTCAACTGTCCAAACAAAAGCCTAGGGTCCCTAAGTCCCCAAAGACCTAAACACCTAGGCTCTGATACCAATTGTGACGCCCCACTTCCCAGGGGGTCACCCATCCTAGAACTACTCTAGCTCTAGCACGCTCAACTCTCATGTTCCTCTTGGATCTTGCTACCATCCAAAATGCTATAGCCGGGTTAGAGATTTTAGTCCTATTATATCATTTATATAGAGGACTAATCCAAATTCTGGGGGTGTCACATTCTTCCCCCCTTTAAGCCCTGACGTCCATGTCAGGCTCAAGCACACTCACAAGCACCAGGCGATGTGAGACTCGTCTAGCTAGCCTTAGCCGACCTTGTGAGGAGCTGCACTCCACTCACAACGGTCATTAGCCGGGGAGCCTCGCTCTACCCGCTATATAACCCTGGCTCAGCCGAGACTCATCTCACATTTTCGGCTGGTGAATGGCTCTGATACCACCTAAATCTGTCACGCCCCGGGGTCGAACTGCGACCCGGGCTCGCCAACAGATCCGCCGTCTGTGCGGAAACTGCCGCACAGACGAAGCGTCCAACCTGCAGAAGAGGTCTAGCTACACAAGTATCAGAGCAGGAAAGAAGCTAAGCTGAAAGAGTAAACTGCAAACAGGAGTCACTAGTAAAAGTAAGGGTACAATATCCACAGCCTCCCACAACCGGGTACGACATCACTATCTAATACAAAAGTGGAAAACAAAAATACCCGGGGAACTCTACCACGAACTCTACAGCCCAGAAGGTACTAATCAGCTAAGCCCTTGCCGCGGTCGGAAGACTCCGCACGAACCGACCCAGGAGCGGCCGCCTCGGAAGCACCTGCCACACACAGCGGGTGTGAGATCAACTGAAAAGTCAGATCTCAGTGGGTACCGGTATCCAATCCACGGTAGCCCACTAAGTCCCCTGGAAGTAAAACAGATAGATAGATAGATAGATAGATAGATAGATAGATAGATAGATAGATAGATAGATAGATAGATAGATAGATAGATACAGAAAGGAAAGCTGTAAATAAATCTATCACTACGTGCGGTAATGCGATGCAATATGAAATGACATCTGGAATCATAAACGATGACCACCCGCTCATGCCATTTCCCCCGCAGCCACCTGGTAACTCGGCCAGGGGCGAACTCACACCTGGTATCTCGGCCAGGGGAAATACCCACCTGGTAGCTCAGCCAGGGCAAACGACCTCCTGGTAACTCAGCCAGGGAACTCAGCTTCCCGGTAACTCGGCCGGAGAGAAACACCCTCCTGGTAACTCAGCCAGGGGGCGTCGAACACCACTGTGTATTCCAGAACGAACTCCTAAGAGCATAACGCGTGTCTTGGTCGGAACCATAACCCTCGACTCACACGGCTGCTGCGCATTTACCTGACATCCCAAGGACACATCACCCTTGCATTTGCAAGTCCAATGGACATTCCGTAGCATTCTCGGAAGAAACCAACCCACCTGCGAAGAGGTCGCAAAATCGTGCGCCAAATAGAGGTCTTGGTGCGATCCTACAGCTCCAAGTAGTACAACGCGCACCGCTGATCACGCAATCAGGCCAACACTAAGTCACACTGCAAAATCGGTGAAAACCGGGGTTAGAAGAAAAACCCAAGACAACGACCCGCCCTCAAGCGGCGGAAAACCAACCCGGCGACGACGAACGTCGGGCGTCGCGCGGAACGCCCCTCGCCCGACCGCCACGTCGCGTCGGCGGGCCGTAACCCTGCGGCCAAGAGCAGCTCACGGCTGCGAAGTCCAACGCACGCTCTGCGTGGAGACGGCCAGCTGCGCGGCCGGTAGCGCTGCGCGGCCCAAGAACTGCCCGCGCAGCGCCCTGCAGCGCCGCGCGCCTGGCGCGCAGCCTGCAGGGCTGCGGGGCCCAAGGGGGCCGCCGCGTGGCCCTCTGCAGTGCCGCGCGCCTGGCGCGCGGCCTACATTGCCGCGGGGCCCAAGGGGGCCGCCGCGCGGCCCTCTGCAGTGCCCTGCAGTGCCGCGCGCCTGGCGCGCGGCCTGCAGGGCCGCGGGGCCCAAGGGGGCCGCCGCGCGGCCCTCTGCAGTGCCGCGCGCCTGGCGCGCGGCCTGCAGGGCCGCGGGGCCCAAGGGGCACCCGCGCGGTGCCCTGCAGTGCCGCGCGCCTGGCGCGCGGCCTGCAGGGCCGTGGGGCCCAAGGGGGCCGCCGCGCGGCCCTCTGCAGTGCCGCGCGCCTGGCGCGCGGCCTGCAGGGCCGCGCGGCCTCCTCCCCCGCCGCACGACCAAGCCGCCCGGCACGCTGCCGCTTAACCAAGCAGCAGCGCGCACGCTGCGCGCGGCACTCATGCGCGCCCGCGCAGCGGCAACACCGGCAACATTGCCGGCAAGGCCGAGGCGTCCCCGACAGCAAGAAAAGAAAAAGAGAAGAGGGGAGAAGCCAAAAACCCAAATGCAACATTAACAAAATTCTACCAACCTCGTTAATGCCGTCCCACAAATTGCGTTCGGCTCCACCCGTCGCAGCAAGGGAAGGACCCAAGAAAAATCCTTCTCCAACACTTTCTTCTTATTCTTCTCACTTTGCTTTCCCTCCTTCTCCTTCTCAGCTTCAGAGCAAACCAAAGGCCCTTAAGAGGAAAAAGGGTAAAGTGCAACGAGAGAGAGAGAGAGTGGGAGCTTAAATAAAGAGAAAGGCAATTAATTAAACCAACCATTAATTAATTACCTACAACAATTAAAAGCTCACCCACTCTCCCACACAAATAAAGGCAACACCCCTCTGCAAGCTCCCTCCACTAACAGCACTAAAACCACAATAACAAAAAGTTAAATTAAAGCACTAAATAAAATAATAATATAATAAGCTAAAAGTGGTCACGGCAACTCACTTTTCGACCCCGGCACCTCCGCCGCCGCCCGGAACCACCCGAACTCCGCTGTAAATCGAAAATACACGCGCTCACGCCTTTTTCCAGTCAGAAAGCTCGTCGGTGGAGTCAGAAAGCTCAACCCAAAAACCGGTGCACTACAGCGCGCCTCACCATGCGCGGCCTGGCCCAGCTCCGCTCGGCGCACGCGGAGGATACACCCGGTCTGCGCACGCCGCCGCCCGGGAACGTGAACCCGGTCCACGCCTCAGCCGTGCACCAGCCCGCAGCGGAAGAGTCCGGTAGCTCCATTTTCGGCCCGTTTCGCCTCGTCTTTGAGTGTTTTTGACCCCGACGATATTTTTCCGGTAGTTCTTTCGGGACAGTTTTTGGTTCGACGGTTTTTGTTTGACGACACGGTCCGCTTGGCACAGTGATTTTGGTTTTTCGTTGGGTTATTGTTACAGTGGTCGGGATCACTGATTTTGCCTGTTTAGGGTAAAGGTATTAAATGGTGTTTTTGGTTATTTTATTAGGCCGCGTGAAGTCCTGATTGCCTAGGAGGGTCACGGGCGCGGTCGTTTATCATCGTTTCAGGTGGGTACTTTCGCAATAAGTTTGGTGTATGTTATCGTTATGACAGGTGTAATAAAGTAGATGTAATCTGTTAACTGTTTAAACCCATCGCATGAGTAATTCCCGTTCTTTCATTGCTAACTGTAGCGACTGAGTGTCGCGGTGCTTAATACACGCCGGTTTCGGCTATTATGCTCTTAGATACTTACACTCACACCGGCGGTTTGGCCACCGATTGGGTGTACTTTTTCGGAATTGTGGTATGTTGACCCGTGTACCCCACGAAGGTAAAGGTGTCGAGTGGGGACCCCTCACGGTTACTATAGGTGCAGCACTAGAACCGTGGAGGGGTTAAAGGCAATGCGCGAGCAAAGTGATCGTTCACGAGGGGGTCTTTAGACCTTCCGACAGGTGTTCTATAATTAAAACAGGGGATACGGTGACTCATGAGGGGGAAAGCGAAAGGTTCCGGTGTATCGGTTTGTCTTACCAATACTTTTTATTGCTATATTCATCTACTTTATTTGTCACTGACTTTCCCACACTGTGACAGGTCCGACTAGGTATAGTAGCCGGGACGATGGTGAGGCAGCGTCTAGAGGACATTAGCCATATGAGGCTTTATTTCGTCGTTCTTACTTTGGGTTATCTCATCTCCTTTTCTGTTAGTTATTAAGTTTTCAATTGCTTGGATGTGAAATATTACGAATGTTGGATTGAGAGTTATTTTAGTAATGTGATCTTTGGTATGCTTTTTATTGACTTGTATGCGGCATGTTTTATACCAAACAAAAGGATTTCGAAAATGCTTTCCAAAACCAAGTGTCGTGTGGGCACTACTTTGTAAACCTCTGGATTTATCCTTTCAAAAGATGTAGCCGCCCAAAAGAGACTCGCGAAAATACTTTGGAAAACTAGGTGTCGTGTGGACACCGTTTGTAAAACCGTAGTCTCATCTTTGATGTCGTGAATGAAAACTTTAGTTTATGGATAAAGGTATTACTCTCTTTCATTGTATTCAATGTGACTGTGTGGTTAAAGAATGATGTTGTGAATGTGACGCCGTGCATATACAAAGGAGACTCTGTCCGTTTACAGAGTGAATTTGCATATGTGGCGGGTCTGACGCGCACCGGTAGGCGAGATCGTTTCAGAAGAAGAAAAAAAAAAAAAGTATACGCTTTTCCGCTTATTCTTAAACCTCCGGGGCGTGACACCCAGACGTTCCACTTTCGCCATGGTGAGATGACCGTCACACTCCAGGATGTGGCGGTTATTTCTGATCTCCGTGTCGCCAGTGACGGGAACTGCACTGCAAGACTGGGAGCCTCTATGCGAGGCATTGTTGGGAGTTGTGCCCGACGAAATCACGGGGTCGCAGATACGTCTAGCGTGGCTATATGAGCAGTATGGCCATATACATCTAGATGCCCCTGCAGGAGTAGTGACAGCTACAACCCGTGCATATATGTTATATCAAATCGGGTGTAGTTTGTTTCCGAACCCCACTGGACACAGAGTTCACCTAAAGTAGCTACCACTTTTGGCTGATTTTGATATCTGCGGGGTTTATGCGTGGGGTGCAGCTACCTTGGCATATCTATATCGAGCGTTAGGACCTGCCTCACTGAACGGGAAGGCCGAATGTTGTTGTTTTGGGACCTTATTACAGGTATAATATCTAATATCTTGATTTCAGTATTATGTTAATATATTGATATTTAATATTTTATTTATTATATTAAGCCGTTGGTGTTAATTTTTAGATTTGGGCTTGGGACCACATTCATATCGGCCGACCTACAGGTGCCCTACCGCTACCCGATATAGTAGATCGACCTTTAGGTTGTCGGTAAGACATTTATTTGATATAGTAGATTTTTGTATTTCAAATGTAATTGCAACTAATATATGTATTTTATAATTTAGATGGGCCAATGCTGGAGGACTACGCTTTGGAGCCAATGTCAGGACTACTGACATTGAGTTTTATAGAGATGAGTTGGATCAACAGAGAGAGACGCAGGTATGTAGATGTTTTATTCAATACTTTAAATATATTTTTTCTAAACATTTTTATATTAAATGATCATTTTGTGTTATTAACAGGTTATATGGATGTCGTACATAGATGAGATTTTAGCCGCATTACTAGACTTCTGTGTACAGGGCTCGCAAGTCTGGCGTTCAAGAGCAGTCATCATCTGCTTTCACATTGTAGAGATGCATGTACCAGGTAGAGTCCTGCGGCAGTTCGGTCTTCTTAAGAATATACCTCTCAATGTGAAGTCCATCCGACGCGTGACATCACGTGGGCGTCCGGATGAGAATTGGATTGCATTTCACGCTGCACACATTGAGAGGTGGTATGAGAGGCTAGATCACATTATTGATCAGCTCCCGGCTGCTGGTGCGGACCCACTACAGGAGGCATCCATATACATGCAATGGTACTGGACGATTACGAGGAGATGGATATCTCGTCCAGTACAGCGTCCTCCGACGACTTTTCATCCTCGTGGGCTTATAGAGAGGGCACTGGTATAATAATTTATATATCTAAATTTAACATGTTTTATATATTTAATATAAATTTAATTTGTAAATTAAAATGCAGACTGACTCACTACTACAGATGGATGATCTATAGTCTAGTTATTGCATGATCGACCGTCGCGTGCGATCACATTCGAAACTCTGACAGATATGCACGGGAATATTCAAATGGTACTGCAAAATGTACCAATATTAGCTACTGTCAGAGTTTCAGGGGGACGAGGAGATTATGCTCACGCATCGTCCTCGAGTCATCAGGTACCTTCATATCACCAGAAAATTCAAATTAAGTCTTCAAATTCAAATTAACTAATTATTTACACCCTTTCAGGTGCCACAATCTCCATCTCCTTCTATTCAGGTCCCTACGACATTTCCCTCGACATTAGAGTTGCTCTCGCCTCCTGTATCAAGGACATATTTTGTTTCGATATATTCACGTCGTCGTCCCTCGTCATCATCGTCATAGGAGATCCAGCATATTGCCGAGCATGATGAGGGTGGTATTATCGAGGAGCTCGATCAGTTGGCAGCCATCTAGCATCTTGATGATATACCGATTATCGAGCTTGCTGTTCCACGTGGGCATGGGCGTGGGCGAGGGCGTGGGCGTGGGCGAGGGCGTGGATGCAGGCGTGGCCGAGGACGTCGAGGGAGAGGACGAGCTCAAAATTGAGTTTTAACTCAATTTTGAGTTTGAGGTTGTATTATTGACATTTTTGTGATTATGTTTTTTAGTTGTTACTCAACTGTTATTTCTGAATGTTGTAAAATTGTTCTATATAATTTCTAAATGTTTTAGCTCAATATCTGGATGTTGTGAAACTTGTTGTACTTTTAGCTAAATTTTTCATCCTGTTATGAAACTTGTTGTACAAAATTTGGCTTTTTTGAGTTGGAAAAAAATATTGGCTGTTACTATGACTAAAGACGCTGAATCCTTTAGTGTAACACTAAAGGTGCTGAATCGTTCAGCGTCTTTTCAGCGCCTTTAGCGTTTAAAGGCGCTGAACAGTTCAACGCCTTTAGCTAAATGCTAAAGATGCTGAATCATTCAGCGTTTTTAGCATTTATAGCACAGGCCCTGAGGATTTAGTCAATTTTGACGCAAATTGGCTAAGTCGTCAGTGTATACTGAATGTGGTGAATGGTTCACCGCCTTCCGCATATATACAGAAAGCGGTGAACTATTCACCGCCTTCACAGGGTTTTTGTGAAGGCGGTGAATCATTCACCGTCTGATTCACCGCTTTCAGCAAAAATACTGAAGGCGGTAAATCATTCACCGCCTTCAGGTCATCTACCCAACGTGGCGCTGAGCTGACAAAAGTAGGATTAGTTTAAAAAAAAAAAAAAAAATTTAAGAAGATTAGTTTACCGATTTTAAAAATTTTTAGGATTAAATTTTAAAAAACTCCAATAAGAGAGCTCTTAGGGGCCCGTTTGTTTCGAGAACGGGAACGGGAATAGCGGGTTTATCCCCCTTATTCTGCCAAACGCACCTGAAATCGTCTGGTATTGCTTAACCCAGAATAGCGAGAATAGCGGGATTAACAAAACCCACATTATTATTTTACTTTACTTTTTACTTTTTTTTTTTTACCATTCTACCCTTTTTCTTTTACTTTTACTTTTACTTTACTTTTACTTTTACTTTTTTTTTTACCATTCTCTCTCCTCTCTCCTCTCTCCCCCCCCCCCTTTTCCAACCCGTGAGACAATCTCTCTCTCCCTCTTGTCACTCTCTCTCTCCCTCTCCCTCTTGTCACTCTCTCTCTCCCTCAATCCGAACTCCCCTCTTCTCATCTTCTTCCTCCTCCCTCCTCTCCGCTCCGCTCCTCCCTCCTCTACGGCCCCCCGAGACCCCCGCTGCCGCCGCCCCCCCGAGGCCGCCGCCACCCGAGGCCGCCGCTCCCCCGCGCTCCTCCCTCCTCTCCCTCCGCCCCCCCGAGGTCCCCGTTGCCGGCCGGCCCCCGCGTCCCGGCCCCCGAGGCCGCCGCCCCCCGAGGCCGCCGCCCCCCCCCGCGTCCGGGCCCCCGAGGCCGCCGCCACCCGAGGCCGCCGCCCCCCCGCGTCCGGGCCCCCGAGGCCGCCGCCCCCCCCCGCGCTCCTCCCTCCTCTCCCTCCGCCCTCCCGAGCTCCCCGTTGCCGGCCGCCCCCCGCGTCCGGGCCCCCGAGGCCGCCGCCCCCCCCCCCGCGCTCCTCCCTTCTCTCCCTCTCCCTACGAATTTTGTGAATTTTTTAAAAAATTTACATTAAAAATTAATTATTTAAATTTAATATTATAAAATTATAAATCTTAAAATATAAAATGGTTAAATTTTATATTTTAAATTTAAATTTTAAGTTGAAAAAATTATTTATTAAATTAAATGTATTATTTTAATAAGGATTATAATTTTACTTTTATTTTTTTAAACTATTAATCTATTAATTAAAACGAACTAATCAATTTTTAACAACTTTTATCACATATTAACTCTTGGGGGCAAAAAGGTAATTTACCCTTCTTATCCTCTTTATCCCTCCTATTCCCACATTCTCATTTCCAAACGAGATTAAGCTCTAGTTCCCAACTTTATACTTATCCCCGGTTTAGTGGAAACTGCCTTAACCTGAACCAAACGCAGCCTAGAAGTCTCTCAATAGATTTATCTCATTTCAAAAATTTAGTTGGGGGAGGTGGTGGTTGTGCGTTGTCACCCTTTAATATTGATTTGATCGATTCCTTCGTACGGTCCCTACACAAAAGAAGAATACCCCAACTAAATTTTCTGAACCAAATCAATATTAATATTCGAAAAAACGGAGAGGAGCCACTTGGGCGGTGCTGAGTGAACCACCTGACAAGTATCAATCGGTAATCCCGAAAACAAAATTTAAAAAGAGCAATATGTTTACATCGACCTCCCGTTCACCGTCTTTCTTCGATTTTTGTTTTTGTTTTTGTTTTTGTTATTATTGTTTTTGTTTGCATCAGAAATTCTAGAGAAAAGAGAGGAAAAAGAAAAGAAAAGGATGATCCAACTGCTGTTCACGGTGCTGGCGGCGGAGGCGGGGGTGGTGGTGGTGCTGCTGTTCCGTACGCCGGTGAGGAGAGCGGTGGTGGCGGGGCTGGACCGGCTGAAGCGCGGGCGGGGCCCCGTGATGGTGAAGACCATCGCAGCCACCGTGCTGGTGGTGGTCTCCTCCAGCGCCTACAGCATGCTCAAGATCCGACGCCGCTCCTCCGAGATCGGCCAGCTCACCCCAACCGACCAGGTCCTCTTCTCCCGACACCTCCTCGAGGCATCCCTCATGGGTACGCTGCTACTACACCAACCCTTCCCCCTTCTTTTCTTTTTCTCTTCTTTCTGCCATTCTAAAATGCCCTATTGGTAAATGGTACCCATTAACATTTAATTGTTTTGATCAAGTATTCTACCCAGTTTAAGTTGCATTTTTTTTTTAAAAAAAGTTCAATGCCTCTATTAACTGTTAATTATTTATAACTTTATTTGCTGAAAAGTGATCAAAACTATAGAATTTGATAAAACCCCCTCAATCGCAAAACCAAAAAAAAAAAAAAAAAAAAAAAAAAAAAAAAAAAAAAAAAAAAAAAAAAAAAAAAAAAAAAAAAAAAAACCGTTGTGGCTCAATCTGAAAAATATAGGGGACCATCTCAGAATGGCCTGTAAGTGAAGGGAGCTTGATACCTTTTTACCCTTTTTTATTTTTTATTTTTTTTATTTTTTTATTTTTTATATGAGAGTTTTGCAATTCTTTTTGGTTATTGTTTCGTTAAATTAAATAGGCTAAATTATAGAAAACTCCTCTATAATATACCGTTTTTTTACTTTGCCCCCCTGTCTTTCAAAAGTCTACATTTTGCCCCCTCGTGATTACGGAATTGCGCATTTACCCCCTGCCGTCAGCGTTCCGTGAGTGAACTGTCAATTTCTGAGATGATATACCGAAAATATCCCTCCCCACCCCTCCTCACCCCTCCCTCCCTCTCTATGTCCAGCTCCCTGGGCACCGCCGACCTCTCCGACGGCGGCGGAGACGACGACGACAGGGGGAGGGAGGAGGAGGAGAACTCGGAGCGGAGCAGCGCGGGGGTGGCGGTGGACTCGGAGGGGAGCAGTGCGGGGGGCTCTGCGGCGCAGCGTGCGGGAGCGCGTGGGGCTCTACGGCGCGGCGTGCGGGAGCGCGTGGGGGGAACGGAGGACGGGGAAGGAGAGCGCGGTGACGGGGACGGGGGCGGGGCGGCGCTGGACTCGGAGCAGCGCGGGGGGCTCTGCGGCGCGGCGTGCGGGAGCGCGTGGGGCTCTGCAGGCGTGCGGGAGCGCGTTGGGGGAACGGAGGACGGGGAAGGAGAGCGCGGTGACGGGGACTGGGACGGGGACGGGGGTGGCGGCGACGGGGGCGGCGGCGGCGGTGGACTCGGAGGGGAGCAGCGCGGGGGGCTCTGCAGCGCGGCGTGCGGGAGCGCGTGGGGCTCTGTAGGCGTGCCGGAGCGCGTGGGGGGAGCGGTGGACGGGGAAGGAGAGAAGGGCATTTACGTTATTTTGCCTATTTTGTTAACCCCGTTGCCCCCTAAAAATAAGTTTGTACTCATGAGGGGGCAAAATGTAGCCTTTTGAAAGACAAGGAGGCAAGGTGAAAAAGCGGTATATTATAGAGGGGTTTTCTGTAATTTAGCCAATTAAATATATAGACCAATTGTGAAAATAATGCCATCAAAAGCTGGTAATATTATGAAGATTTTATTGGAAGTGTAATAAAAAGTACGAAGCACTCTAATAATGAAAAGCAAAACTACCTAACCCTTGGTCATTGTGATGAAAGCCAAACTTTGTGCTCAAGGTGAATTGTTATTGCAATTTTAACTCCTAGTACTGACATGGGATCAATGATTATAGATGGATGTGTATGATCGAGTTTCTAACAAAATGAGTACTGTCATTAAACCTACCTGATTTAGACTGATAGGCGGCCGTGTCTCGTTGATTACATGGATTGATAATCGTGCAACAGGGCTCAATTGATCAGTAGCAGCACAAGCTATACCGATGTGTAGTTTTCATTGAGTTCAAAATTCAAGGCAACTATAGTTTCGAAGAGGCAGAATTGGAGTTCTTTTGGAAATATCGGTATACCTTTCTTTTTTAATTGAGGAGGAGAGAGTGAAGGAAAAGGAAGAAGATGAGATAGGCGAAACAAGAAATGTTTTGACTTGGCAAAGCTATCCCTGCACCACCAAATTTTAAACTAATATGCGCTTTGAGAATTCTTTCCCTAACTGTCGGCATTCGATGAATGTTGAGATAGAGAGAGAGAGCCTATTGTAGGTTATGGATCCCCAAGGATCTAAATAGGTTCTATCAAATACCAAGAGGGGGGTGAATAGGTGTAATATCCAAAAACCAAATCTCAGTGCAATTTAAAATAAATGCGGAAAATAAAAATAACACACTAAGATTTACGTGGGCAAACTCCAACCAGGAGTAAAAAAACCTACGGGACCAACACGTAATAACAATCCACTAAGAATAGAAAGATAACAAGGTGATTACCGACTCCACGGACTCCAACCCTTCCTTCTGTTGGGTTATGTATAATTGGATCTAAATAGGGGAAAAAACACATAGAGGGGGGTGAATAGGTGTAAACAATAAACACTCAAAAATCGTTGCGATATAAAACCCAATGCGGAAAAATAAATAACACGCAGAGATTTTTACGTGGAAAACTCCAAACCGGAGTAAAAAACCACGGGACCGATAACACGGTGAAATCCACTAGAATTAAACACGTACAAGGTGATATACCGTACTCACAGACGACTCAACCTTTTCCATACGCTCCTAGTTGATCTTCTCCGCTCGCTCCACGACGCTTCTCGAATCCACGATTTGCGTCCAACGCCGAATCCACGGCGTCCAACGTCGAGTCCACGACGTCCGACCGAATCCACGGTCTTCACCCAGTAGCACGCTTCGAATCCACGAACGTACCTCGCTCCGAATCCACGAGAGCGGTAGCACCTTGAATCCACAAGGCCACGCGAGTCCACGCGCCGATTTTGGGGTAAATCGTTGTTTTTTGTGTGGTGATGATCCGCCGAATACTTAGATTAGAAATAGATCGGAAATGCCATCTAAGTATTCATTGATTTGATTCTACTCAAAATGTGAGTATGAAAACCTAGAATCAAATCAATCAATATAGATGAAGAAACATAAGATAGAATCTATGATTTCCTTTCTTCTCTATATGTGGATCTTAGGCCGTATAAAAGATGACGGCTACTTTTTCGATTATGTGGATTAGCCCTAGAAAAAGAATCATAGGGTCTATTTATAGGTTAGAAACCCTTGGAAGAAGATAAGGATCAAAAACTATCTTTTTCTGGAATTTTTACATGACGACGATCCGGATTGCACTAGCGAGAAAAACAGTTTCCAGAAAAACGAAGGTTCGGGATCCGGATCGAGGTGCTTGATCCGGATCGTTCATACAGTTCACCAAGCATCAACGTTCGGGATCCGGATTGCAAAGCCTGATCCGGATCGTTCAAATAAAATGGTAAACCCAGTGTTCGGGATCCGGATCAAGGGAAGCTACGATCCGGATTGAACTGGTGTATGAACGAACAACCTTCGGGATCCGGATTGCAAAGCCTGATCCGGATCCTGAACATGTCCCATGTCCAGTTTTTGATATTTAAGCAATTAAAAATCCATCCAAGTGTTTCTACACTATAAGAAGTATTCGGATCACCAAAGATATTAAGTTAAACATACCTGATCCTTATGAATTCTTCTTTCTTGAGATTGAGTTAAATGATCCAACTTTCTTTACCTTCGATCTTCAAGACTTAACCGAATTCACGAAATACGCCAACTTAAATTCCGTAACAATCTTCCCCTTTGGCGGTTTCGTGACAAAACATAGATCCACTCAAGAAAATTCAAAAAGATATTTTTGTTGCTATCACCATACAACAAAAATTTACAATGGAGATCCAAAATAAAATACATGAGTTAAACTCCTAAAACAGACTCTAGACTTAGACATCTGTACTCTCTGCAAAAGAAGTCATTCTTGACAAAAGAAATCGTTAGATACCTCAAGAATTTTATATCATTCAAAAACCACATACAGAGATGAAGTTTATACTCATTTATATTTACCATGACATTTATACATTCAGATATGTAAATTGATCATAGTTAAAACACCAACATATCTTTTATGCAATCAAAAACCAAATGTCATGTTAGTGAACATCAACTTGTTAGTTATATTACATGCCCAAATAGTTAGTCGAATAGTTAGTCGAGGCATGCATTTAAACACAAATGAAAACCGAAAGTTGAAGTTCTACTTACCTTTCAAGTTGAGGTTATACTTACCTCTATAGTTTCAAGTTTCTCACAAACATTTGTATCATTGTTTATACTTCTCTCTCCCCCTTTTTGTCACAAAAGTTAGCCAAAAAAATATCAAAATGGAGAGAATAGTTAACAGTTCAAGTACCAAAAGTTTGAGAACTAAAAACTAAAAACTAAAACTTAAAAAACCTGCACAAAAGAAAATGTTAAAAATCTGAAGTTCCTGCACAAGAGAATTATAGACAAACGATTCAAGCATCTGAATCTGAGTCATCCGAGGCGCTGTATCCCATTTTCGAGAACATTTTCTGCATTAACTTCTTCATTGACGAGACCGTCTTAGTTAATGTGATTTGGGACGCAGTGATTATTTCGAGTTCTTCGGAGATTCGCCTCTGCTCTTTGGTGATTTGCTCCTGTTGAAAAGACAGTCTCTGTTGCTGTTTGTAGATGGCGGTTATTGATGCTTCATCATCTGCTCCTGGTGCTTGATGTGAAGGCGAGGCAGAGGTGCCTGCACAAGGTTTCTTTGTAGAGGAAGGAGTCGAAGTGACATGAGGCAATTTGTGAAGAGACTTCACAATTGTTGATTCATCTATCATCCCCCAACAGTGTTGATATGATGTCGAGCTGATATCAATCTTAAACTTTTTCAAGATCCTCATGATGATCAATGGGAATGGAAGTCGTTCAGTAGGATGCGGATGCGTAACATATCTAGACATTCTATTCCAAATTATGTACGGGATGTTCATGTTCAACCCTGCGGCCTCAGAAGGATGACCTAGGAGATATAAGAACAGCATTCTGTCCCATCTCAATACCTTTGTCTGCAAGTTAGGGAGAATGTTGTAACACGTGATGAAGTTAAGAAATCGGTACTCAAGCCGAAGTTGTTTGGATTTTATAGATTTACCATCTGCAGATTCAGTTCCTTCCAAACAAATTCCTTCTATCACAGTTTGCCACATGGTATTCGTCAAACTTCTTCCCATCAAATAGTTGATCCCCGATCTGTTTGATTCCATTCCTAGGACCTCGCCGATTAACTGCGGAGTGATTGTTAATCTCATCCCTTGGATGTTTGTGTAGAATTGCATCGAACCAAGTTCATCTTCCTGAAGATGTCTTGCATTTGTGTAAAAAGTTCTTATACGATACAAACAATATCCAAGTAATTCCGGGAATCGGCAGACTTGAATAAGATTAGTTCGTTCAATTAAAGTCCCAAACTCTGGTGAGTGATTTCGGAGAGCTTCAATGTTGACATGTCGTTCACCGATGCATTCACGATGTTCAAAAGCTCTCAGGCGATCAGCGTTAACGAACACTTCTTCCATGCGAGGCGGGGAGTCAAGAGCTATTGGTTTGCTAACATCAGCATTTCGTGCTCGTCCAAAGCGTCGAGCTAGTCTCTTCCTCTTCACCGAGATGGACGGGGCAGTCATAGGTGCTTTTCCAGTGTCCATTGCAGTTTTTCCTTTCGAAACAACAGAGGTTTTCTGTGTCGATTTTACAGGATGTGTTTTATCATCTGACAACTCATCCCAATTGACTTTATCCTTTTCTGGTTCAGATTCTGAATCTTCAAGATGAACACATTCTCCTTTACGAAACGGTTTCTTTGCCCTCTTTAATTTATTGGTTGCTCGAGTATGTACCATCGCAACAAGAAGAAATATGATCCACGTGATCACCATTGCTATTGGTTTCTTGTGAAAAGAAATCCTGTGAGCAACACCTCAAGAACACGAAAAAATTGTTAATTTTCAAAAATTAGAAAAATTGTACCCAAACAATCATTATCGTGTAGAGAGACTAAGAATCAAATTAGTTTTGTAAAAAGAATTTTAAAAATAGATCAATCGCATGATTTTCGAAAATTCCCATTATATGCCCTAAAACCGAAATTTTTGAAATCGAAGGCCAAAAATCCGTTTATCTTGTGAATACCTAGCATACAATCAAAACTAATTTACCCAGAGTTCTTATTTCAAAAGAAATTTGATCAAAAACCATCCACAAACGAAATAGATACAAGAATTTCATCACGTTTTGAGGAAGAGTATGAAAAACTGTGAAAAACCGAGATTTTGATCAATAAAACTTACTTGGAATCGAAGAACTTTGAGTTTGAAAGCTTCCAAGATGGATGACTTCTAGAGAGAGAAGCTCTGGAAACTTTGGAACAAAAAATTGGAGTAAAAGAAATCAAAACCCTTTTGTTCTATATAAAACCTTAGCCGCGATCCGGATCAGTTCGTGATTACGATCCGGATCGGCTACCCGCAGAGAAAATCTGCATTCGGGATCCGGATCGGCAAGTCCAATCCGGATCGTCTGCCCGCAGAAGAATATCTGCGCTCGGGATCCGGATCGGCAGGTCCAATCCGGATCGGCTCCAACTTTTTCTTTAGAAAATTTCAGAGAAATTCTAGAAAAACCAGAAAAAGATTGTAATCACTTTTGTGTATCAACTTTAAATGAAAATCATCGTTTCATACAACAAGAAATAGATTATGCCAAATCTATCAATAACATCCAACAAATGAAACGAAAATTTATAAAAATTAAATCCCTTAAAGTTGAACAACTTCAATTACATCTAACTTGATCTTATGAGTAATGCCTTTGTCAAATCATCAATTTGGTAAAGAAAATGAAATACAAAGATCAATAGATGTCTAACATCCCAGATAAGTTAGATAATATATCTAGTCAATTTATTAAAGAGAGTGGCTCTTTGAGCATCTTTCATTAAAATTCCCACCTTATACCAACCTTGAAATTTTGACAGAGTCAAGTATTTCAACATGCATTTTATTTAATCAAACTTGAAAAACCTTGCTTGGTATACATGTGGTAGCTGCACACAGTACTCGGACGACCGAGGTGGTAGCTCTTTCCTCCATGTGGTGGTAGTTTTCACACTCCTCATTGGGATGTAACTCTTTCTACATCTTTTGAGCATAATATTTTTTCTTTTACTCCCCCTCAATTGGCTATCATTATTTAAGATACAAAGTATTCAGCCAAATATTGATCTCGATTTCATACTCGACTAAACAGTCAAATAAGATAAAAACTATACCAAGAGATCATCGAGAGAGAAATTGACTTTGATCAAAACAAAGATGAGTTAATTGACATAAATGATCATTGCATCAAATGAAATATTATGATATCTAAAGCATAATAGATTTCTAAATATATAAAAGGATGCAGTTAAAGTCAATCAAAACTAATGCTCAGTTAATGTACTATGTCTAAGCATAGATGAAGAACAAACACACAAAAACAAAACCTAAC
Source organism: Tillandsia leiboldiana (assembly GCA_029204045.2). NCBI lineage: Eukaryota > Viridiplantae > Streptophyta > Magnoliopsida > Poales > Bromeliaceae > Tillandsia > Tillandsia leiboldiana. The sequence continues at coordinate 22,222,034 of CM055064.1, forward strand.
CTAAACAAAAGTTTCAAAAAGAGGTTATTTCAAGGAAAGCATTCCAATTGCTTTACGCAAATGAATAAAACGTTTTTCATCCAAAGGTTTTGTTAACAAGTCAGCTAATTGATCTTCAGTTGAAATGTAGGAAATTTGAAGAATATTTGATTCAACTAGTTCTCTAAGAAAATGATATCTAAGTTCAATGTGTTTTGTTCTAGAGTGCAACACAGGGTTTTTTGAAATATTTATAGCACTAGTGTTGTCACATAAAACAGTTACCGAAGTTGCTGAAATCCGGAAGTCGCTCAACACGCTTTTCATCCAAATGAGTTGAGTTGAACAACTACCCGCTGAGATGTATTCCGCTTCGGCAGTCGAGAGTGCAATGCAGTTTTGCTTTTTACTATGCCATGCAACAAGACAATGGCCAAGATAAAAACATGCACCACTCGTACTTTTCCGATCATCCACAGATCCTGCCCAATCGGCATCTGAGTATCCAATAATATCTAGACTTGTTTCCATAGGATACCAAATTCTGAAATTAATGGTTCCTTTGATGTACCGGATGATCCGTTTCACCGCTTTCAGGTGAACCTCCTTTGGTGCTGATTGATATCTCGCGCAAATCCCAACACTAAAGGATATATCCGGGCGACTAGCTGTGAGGTAAAGTAGACTTCCAATCGTGCTGCGATAAAATTTCTCGTCTACATTCTCACTAAGAGATTCACTTCCTAATGCCTTATTGCTAGTTCCCATAGGAGTAGGAAAATCTTTAGAATCTTCTAATCCGAATTTCTTTACCAACTCCTTTGCATACTTGGATTGACACAGATGGATGCCTTCACCATTTTGTTTCACTTGCAATCCAAGAAAGTATGTCAGTTCCCCCATCATAGACATCTCAAATTCGCTTTCCATGGTTTCTGCGAATTTAGAAGCATCATTATCCTTTGTTGCTCCAAACACAATGTCATCGACATAGATTTGTGCAACAATGAAGTTATTTTGATAATGCTTCACAGAGAGAGTCCGATTTGCTCCCCCTCGAGTATAGCCCTTCTCCAAAAGGTGCTTTGTCAACCTTTCGTACCAAGCTCGCGGTGCTTGTTTTAAACCGTAAAGAGCCTTTTTTCAAACGAAAAACATGGTTAGGTAGTTTACAGTCTACAAAACCTTTCGGTTGAGCCACAACAACTTTCTCATTTAAAAACCCATTTAAAAACGCGCTCTTAACGTCCATTTGAAAGAGTTTTATTTTAAAGTGACAAGCAATAGCGAATAAGATACGAATGGACTCGAGTCTAGCTACAGGGGCGAACGTTTCATCAAAGTCTATACCTTCTATTTGAGAGTAGCCTTGAGCAACTAAACGTGCTTTGTTCCTGATGATGGTACCATCCTCATTTTTCTTGTTCTTGAAATTCCATTTAGTACCGATCACATTGTGTTGCTTCGGAGGCGTCGTTAATTCCCAGACTTTGTTGCGTTCAAACTGATGGAGCTCTTCCTGCATTGTTTCAATCCAGTAGTCATCCTGAAGAGCTTCATCGACATTCTTTGGTTCGATCATGGAAACGTAACAGGCGAATCCACAAACCAACTGTCTCCGAGTTTTGACTCCTTCTTGTGGGTCTCCAATGATGTTTGATTCAGGATGATCCTTGGAGATGCGTAACGTTTGTTGTAATGGAGTACTCAGAGGTACATGAGATGATTCCTGCACATCAGATAAACTTGAAGAACCATTAGATGCATCAGTAATATTGGAAGTACTATCATGAGAAGATGCACTTACAGGAGTATCATCATCAAGAGAGATATCAGGGGTAGATTTATCAGATGCAAAGTGGAAAGCTTCATCTACTTTAACATTTATAGATTCTACGATCGTTTTAGATTCCAAGTTAAATACCCGATATGCTCTACTATTTGTAGAATACCCCAAGAAAATCCCTTGTCACTTCGAGAGTCAAACTTTCCAAGATTTTCACGGTCACGTAAAATGTAACACCGACTCCCGAAGATGCGAAAATATTTGATGTTGGGTTTTCTACAACACCATAGTTCATATGGTGTATTTAACGTTCCCGGGCGCAAATAAACTCGATTAATAACATAGATTGCAGTGTTCACAGCTTTAGCCCAAAAATGTAGCGGTAAATTCCGGCTGTGAAGCATAACATGTGCCATCTCTTGAACAACCCTGTTTTTGCGCTCGACAACACCATTCTGTTGAGGTGTATAGGGTGCAGAGAATTCATGCTTAATGCCGTTGGAAGTGCAAAAATCAATGAATTTAGAATTTATGAATTCTCCACCTCTATCACTTCTAACACGAATGATCTTTTCATTCTTTTCAATCATAATACGAAGGCAAATCTCGTGAAAAGGATCAAAAGTATCAGCTTTCTCTTTTAAAAATGCTACCCAAGAATACCGAGAGAAATCATCAACCAATAAGAAAATATACTATTTACCTCCCAAGGATGGTTGACGTGTCGGCCCCATAAGATCCATATGCAATAATTCCAAGGGCCGTTTGGTACCGACGTGATTCAAGTTCTTGTGTGCAGTCCTAGATTGTTTTCCCTTTTGACAACCACCACACACAATGTTTTGATTAAGTGAAAGTTTAGGAACCCCTTTGACCACGTTTTTGTTCGAAATTCTAGCAAGTTCCTTAAAATTTATGTGTCCTAGCCTTTCATGCCAAAGTGTTTCATTATTCAAAGAGGCTAAGTTACAATTTTCAGAAATTTTATTGGGAACAACATAACAATTGTTTTCAGATCTAACCCCTTTTAAAAAGAAAACATGATCCTTACCAGTTACAATGCATTCAACAGATGAAAAATTAACAGAAAAAACCATTGCCACAAAGTTGACTGATACTAATGAGGTTAGTCTTAAGCCCATCAACAAATAACACATTATTCAGAATCGGGTTATCTGGAATAGCTACTGTTCCTTTTCCAACAATTTTGGAAGACTGACCGTCTCCGAAAACCACAAGTCCTCCGGAGATTTTCTCAAAATTTTGAAAGTAGTTTTTGTCACCGGTCATGTGACGGGAACAGCCGCTATCCAGATACCAAGACGAATTATCATATGCATGCAAGGAAATATTTGTAATAAGACAAGGGAAAACTTCACCTTTACGTACCCAAACCTTTCGAGTTTTGGTGTACGTCGGAAGTGATTGTGAGGTTGATACCTTTGGTGAAAGCGTCTTGTTTGATCCGTCGCTTTTCCTTGACGTCGTCGTCTTGTTGATGAACTACCGAGGCTCTTTTCCTTCAAAGAATTTGCATTCGATTTCCGAGGAATCACCCTTTTGGTAGTCGTTGCAAGAAGTGCTTGAGTTGACCGTTTGGCTCCCATCTTGCAATTTCTCCTTATGTGCCCTGCAAAATTACAACGAAAACATACCTTAGTGCTTGACGATTCCGAGGAGGGTGAAGTAGGCTTGTTGTCGTTGCTTGTCGTGAATTCCGGTGTCGGAGGAGAAGATACCGACTGAGGCACAAAAACTGTCCCAACCGAACTAAAATTGTCTTCAGTTCGATTGTATCCGAGGCCGAACTTGTTTGATTGACCAAGACCAAGAAGCTTATCCAACTTACTCCTTCCTGATGAAAATCGCTGTAAGTCATCCTTGAGTTGGAGAATGGTCTCTGTCATTTCCAATTTTTCCTGTCGAGCCTCGCCGTTGAGCTTCAAGAAGTAATTCGCTTTGTTCACCATATCTATATAATTCTTCTCGAATTGCTCATTGGACTCTTGAAGGGAAACATTTGCTTTTATCAGATTATCCCTTTCCTTTTCAAGATCGGTCGAGAGAGAAGTTACCCTTTTTAGTTCTTCTTCGAGATCCTGCAATCTCCCTCTCAACCACTTGTTTTGCTTAGCCAGTTTCTTTGAATCCCTTAAAAGTCTGTGGTAGGCTAGAGCAAAATCTTCACCTTCCGAATCATCCGATTCATTGTCCGTTGCATTCTTTTCAACAGTGGAGTTGGACAATGACTCGGATGTACTTGCCATTAAGCACATGAAGGGTGAAGATGTGGACGCGTGGAACGCTGTTGCGTTGTCTTCTTCATCACTTGACGATGACTCATTTGACGATGAGGTGTCATCCCAAGTGACGGCTTGCATCACCTTCTTCTTGGACGGATTCTTATTTGGACATTCCGTTGAGATATGGCCGATATCCTCGGCACTTGAAGCATTGGACTTGTCCTTCTGTGCTTTTCTTATCTTTAGAAAAACTCTCTTGCTTTCTTGACTTGTAACTTGAAGAACCCTTGCCTTTCTTCCACTTTCCGAAGGATGGAGTTTTGCTTGAATTACCCCTTCGAAAATTTCGGCGAAACTTCCTTGTCAAGAGAGCGAGCTGCTTCTCAAAGTCCTCCATAGATAGGTTCTCGTCATCGCCTGAGGAGGATGAATCCGCGTCTTCTTCTTTGTTGTTTTCAAAGCATAACCTGAAGACTTAGAAGAGGATGCCTTTCCCGAAGAATAGTTAGTAGGAAATGTCATTTCATAAGTTTGTAAAGAACCAACTAATTCTTCTACACGGATTTCGTCGGGTGTTTAATAGTTTCAATGGCTGTAACCTTGGAACGAAATCTTTCAGGAGAGTTCTTAATATTTTCTTACAATTTTAAATTCTGGAATCTTCTCTCCCAAGTTAGCACATGAGTTTACGATGTCTTGCAATCGTGTGTAATAGTCTGTGAACGATTCATTTTCTGCCATGAAAATAGAGTCAAACTTGCTCGTAAGCATTTGCAGTTTCTGAATCTTCACAAGGTTAGTTCCCTCATGCGTAACTTGAAGAACATCCCAGATTTCTTTCGCAGTCTCACATGCCGAGACGCGAGAGAACTCGTTTGTGATAAGGCATTAAATAAGCATTAATTCCCTTGCCATTGTAAGAAGATATATCAATCTCTTCCTTGGTCCATTTCGACCTAGGTTTGATGGTGCGAACACACCAATAATTCAGTTGGATTAGACCATCCTAATTCAATTGATTGCCACACCCGTTCGTCGATGGAAATTAAAAAGGCTTTCATCCGTACTTTCCAGTACGCATAATTTGTTCCATCGAAGAACGGAGGTCTGTTGATGTTTCCACCTTCAACCATTGTTTACAACCCTATTCCCGCTCTGATACCACGTTGGGTATGTATAATTGGATCTAAATAGGGGAAAAAAACCTAGAGGGGGGTGAATAGGTGTAACAATAAACACTCAAAAATCTTTGCGATATAAAACCCAATGCGGAAAAAAAAAAAACACGCAGAGATTTTTACGTGGGAAAACTCCAAACCGGAGTAAAAAACCACGGGACCGATAACACGGTGAAATCCACTAGAATTAAACACGTACAAGGTGATATACCGTACTCACAGACGACTCAACCTTTTCCATACGCTCCTAGTTGATCTTCTCCGCTCGCTCCACGACGCTTCTCGAATCCACGATTGCGTCCAACGCCGAATCCACGGCGTCCAACGTCGAGTCCACGACGTCCGACCGAATCCACGGTCTTCACCCAGTAGCACGCTTCGAATCCACGAACGTACCTCGCTCCGAATCCACGAGAGCGGTTGCACCTTGAATCCACAAGGCCACGCGAGTCCACGCGCGATTTTGGGGTAAATCGTTGTTTTTGGGTGGTGATGATCCGCCGAATACTTAGATTAGAAATAGATCGGAAATACCATCTAAGTATTCATGATTTGATTCTACTCAAAATGTGAGTATGAAAACCTAGAATCAAATCAATCAATATAGATGAAGAAACATAGATAGAATCTATGATTTCCTTTCTTCTCTATATGTGGATCTTAGGCCGTATAAAAAGATGACGGCTACTTTTTCGATTATGTGGATTAGCCCTAGAAAAAGAATCATAGGGTATTTATAGGTTAGAAACCCTGGAAGAAGATAAGGATCAAAAAACTATCCTTTTCTGGAATTTTTACATGACGACGATCCGGATCGGAGATCGGCGATCCGGATTGCAGTAGCGAGAAAACAGTTTCCAGAAAAACGAAGGTTCGGGATCCGGATCGAAGTGCTGATCCGGATCGTTCATACAGTTCACCAAACATCAACGTTCGGGATCCGGATTGCAAGCCTGATCCGGATCGTTCAAATAAAATGGACCCAGTGTTCGGGATCGGATCAAGGGAAGCTACGATCCGGATTGAACTGGTGTATGAACGAACAACCTTCGGGATCCGGATTGCAAAGCCTGATCCGGATCCTGAACATGTCCCATGTCCAGTTTTTGATATTTATGCAATTAAAAATCCAACAAGGTTCTACACTATAAGAAGTATTCGGATCACCAAAGATTAAGTTAAACATACCTGATCCTTTGAATTCTTTTTCTTGAGATTGAGTTAAATGATCAACTTTCTTTACTTCAATCTTCAATACTTAACCGAATTCACGAAATACGCCAACTTAAATTTCCGTAACAATTCCCATTTGGCGGTTTCGTGACAAAACATAGATCCACTCAAGAAAAATCAAAAAGATATTTTTTGTTGCTTCACCATACAACAAAAATTTACAATGGAGATCAAAATAAAATTACATGAGTTAAACTCCTAAAACAGACTCTAGACTTAGACATCTGTACTCTCTGCAAAAGAAATCATTCTTGACAAAAGAACCTGTCGTTAGATACCTCAAGAATTTTATACATTCAAAAAACACATACAGAGAAAAGTTTATACTCATTATACTTACCATGACATTTATACATCAGATATGTAAATTGATCATAGTTAAAACACCAACATATCTTTTATGCAATCAAAACCAATGTCATGTTAGTGAACATCAATTGTTAGTTATATTACATGCCCAAATAGTTAGTCGAAAGTTAGTCGAAGCATGATTTAAACAAATGAAAACCGCAAGTTGAAGTTCTACTTACTTTCAAGTGAGGTTATACTTACCTCTATAGTTTCAAGTTTCTCACAAACATTGGTATCATTGTTTATCTCTCTCCCCCTTTTTGTCACAACTTAGCCAAAAATAATCAAAAGGAGAGAATAGTTAACAGTTCAAGTACCAAAAGTTTGAGAACTAAAAACTAAAACTAAAACCTAAAAACCTGCACAAAAGAAAATGTTAAAAATCTGAAGTTCTGCACAAGAGAATTATAGACAAACGATTCAAGCATCTGAATCTGAGTCATCCGAGGCGCTGTATCCCATTTTCGAGAAATTTCTGCATAACTTCTTCATTGACGAGGACCGTCTTAGTAATGTGATTTGGGAGCAGTGATTATTTCGAGTTCTTCGGAGATTCGCCTCTGCTCTTTGTGATTGCTCTGTTGAAAGACAGTCTCTGTTGCTGTTTGTAGATGGCGGTTATTGATGCTTCATCATCTGCTCCTGGTGCTTGATGTGAGGCGAGGCAGAGGTGCCTGCACAGGTTTCTTTGTAGAGGAAGGAGTCGAAGTGACATGAGGCAATTTGTGAAGAGACTTCACAATTGTTGATTCATCTATCATCCCCCAACAGTGTTGATATGATGTCGAGCTGATATCAATCTTAAACTTTTGCAAGATCCTCATGATGATCAAGGGAATGGAAGTCGTCAGTAGGATGGGTATGCGTAACATATCTAGACATTCTATTCCAAATTATGTACGGGATGTTCATGTTCAACCCTACGGACTCAGAAGGATGACCTATGAGATATAAGAAACAGCATTCTGTCCCATCTCAATACTTTGTCTGCAAGTTAGGGAGAATGTTGTAACACGTGATGAAGTTAAGAAATCGGTACTCAAGCCGAAGTTGTTTGGATTTTATAGATACCATCGCAGATTCAGTTCCTTCAAACAAGCCTTCTATCACAGTTTGCCACAGGTATTCGTCAACTTCTTCCCATCAATAGTTGACCCCGATCTGTTGGATTCCATTCCTAGGACCTCGCCGATTAATGCGGAGTAGTGATTTTAATTCATCCCTTGGATGTTGTGTAGATGCATCGAACCAAGTTCATCTTCCTGAAGATGTCTTTGCATTTGTGTAAAAGGTTCTTATACGTACAAAAAATATCCAAGTAATTCGGGAATCGGCAGACTTGGAATGAGATTAGTCGTCAATTAAAGTCCCAAACTCTGGTGAGTGATTTCGGAGAGCTCAATGTTGACATGTGTTACCGATGCATCACGTGTTTTCAAAAAGCGTCAGGCGGCACGTTAACGAACACTTATTCCATGCGAGGCGGGGAGTCAGGAGCTATTGGTTTGCTAACATAAGCATTTCGTGCTCG
>CM055064.1:22230434-22320387 GCA_029204045.2 Tillandsia leiboldiana
ACCAAAGTTTGAGAACTAAAACCCTAAAAACTAAAACTTAAAACCTGCACAAAAGAAAATGTTAAAAATCTGAAGTACTCGACACAGAGGACTTATAGACAAACGATCAAGTAATCTGAATCTGAGTCATCCGAGGCGCGTGTATCCCATTTTCGAGAACCTTTTCTGCATTAACTTCTTCATTGACGAGACCGTCTTAGTTAATTGTGATTTGGGACGCTGTGATTTTCGAGTTCTTCGGAGATTCGCCTCTGCTCTTTGGTGATTTGCTCCTGTTGAAAAGACAGTCTCTGTGCTGTTTGTAGATGGCGGTTATTGATGCTTCATCATCTGCTCCTGGTGCTTGATGTGAAGGCGAGGCAGAGGTGCCTGCACAAGGTTTCTTTGTAGAGGAAGGAGTCGAGTGACATGAGGCAATTTGTGAAGAGACTTCACAATTGTTGATTCATCTATCATCCCCCAACAGTGTTGATATGATGTCGAGCTGATATCAATCTTAAACTTTTCAAGATCCTCATGATGATCAATGGAATGGAAGTCGTTCAGTAGGATGCGGATGCGTAACATATCTAGACATTCTATTCCAAATTATGTACGGGATGTTCATGTTCAACCCTGCGGCCTCCGAAGGATGACCTAGGAGATATAAGAACAGCATTCTGTCCCATCTCAATACCTTTGTCTGCAAGTTAGGGAGAATGTTGTAACACGTGATGAAGTTAAGAAATCGGTACTCAAGCCGAAGTTGTTTGGGATTTTATAGATTTACCAGTCTGCCAGATTCAGTTCCTTCCAAACAACTCCTTCTATCACAGTTTGCCACATGGTATTCGTCAAACTTCTTCCACATCAAATAGTTGATCCCGATCTGTTTGATTCCATTCCTAGGACCTCGCCGATTAACTGCGGAGTGATTGTTAATCTCTCCCCCTTGGATGTTGTGTAGAATTGCATCGAACCCCCCACACGTTCATCTTCCTGAAGATGTCTTGCATTTGTGTAAAAAGTTCTTACTACGATACAAACAATATCCAAGTAATCCGGGAATCGGCAGACTTGAATAAGATTAGTTAGTTCAATTAAAGTCCCAAAACTCTGGTGAGTGATTTCGGAGAGCTTCAATGTTGACATGTCGTTCACCGATGCATTCACGATGTTCAAAAGCTCTCAGGCGATCAGCGTTAACGAACACCTTCTTCCATCGAGGCGAGGGAGTCAGGAGCTATTGGTTTGCTAACATCAGCATTTCGTGCTCGTCCAAAGCGTCGAGCTAGTCTCTTCCTCTTCACCGAGATGGACGGGGCAGTCATAGGTGCTTTTCCAGTGTCCATTGCAGTTTTTCCTTTCGAAACAACAGAGGTTTTCTGTGTCGATTTTACAGGATGTGTTTCATCATCTGACAACTCATCCCAATTGACTTCATCCTTTTCTGGTTCAGATTCTGAATCTTCAAGATGAACACATTCTCCTTTACGAAACGGTTTCTTTGCCCTCTTTAATTATTGGTTGCTCGAGTATGTACCACTCGCAACAAGAAGAAATATGATCCACGTGATCACCATTGCTATTGGTTTCTTGTGAAAAGAAATCCTGTGAGCAACACCTCAAGAACACGAAAAAATTGTTAATTTTCAAAAATTAGAAAAATTGTACCCAAACAATCATTATCGTGTAGAGAGACTAAGAATCAAATTAGTTTTGCAAAAAAAATTTTAAAAATAGATCAATCGCATGATTTTCGAAAATTCCCATTATATGCCCTAAAACCGAAATTTTTGAAATCGAAGGCCAAAAATCCGTTTATCTTGTGAATACCTGCATACAATCAAAACTAATCTACCCAGAGTTCTTATTTCAAAAGAAATTTGATCAAAAACCATCGACAAACGAAATAGATACAAGAATTTCATCACGTTTTGAGGAAGAGTATGAAAAACTGTGAAAAACCGAGATTTTGATTAATAAAACTTACTTGGAATCGAAGAACTTTGAGTTTGAAAGTTTCCAAGATGGATGATTTGTAGAGAGAGAAGCTCTGGAAACTTTGGAACAAAAGATTGGAGTAAAAGAAATCAAAACCCTTTTGTTCTATATAAAACCCTAGCCGCGATCCGGATCAGTTCGTGATTACGATCCGGATCGGCTACCCGCAGAGAAAATCTGCGTTCGGGATCCGGATCGGCAAGTCCAATCCGGATCGTCTCCCCGCAGAAGAATATCTGCGTTCGGGATCCGGATCGGCAGGTCCAATCCGGATCGGCTCCAACTTTTTCTTTAGAAAATTTCAGAGAAATTCTAGAAAAACCAGAAAAAGATTGTAAGCACTTTTGTGTATCAACTTTAAATGAAAATCATCGTTTCATACAACAAGAAATAGATTATGCCAAATCTATCAATAACATCCAATAAATGAAACGAAAATTTATAAAAATTAAATCCCTTAAAGTTGAACAACTTCAATTACATCTAACTTGATCTTATGAGTAATGCCTTTATCAAATCATCAATTTGGTAAAGAAAATGAAATACAAAGATCAATAGATGTCTAACATCCCAGATAAGTTAGATAATATATCTAGTCAATTTATTGAAGAGAGTGGCTCTTTGAGCATCTTTCATTAAAATTCCCACCTTATACCAACCTTGAAATTTTGACAGAGTCAAGTATTTCAACATGCATTTTATTTAATCAAACTTGAAAAATCTTGCTTGGTATACATGTGGTAGCTGCACACAGTACTCGGACGACCGAGGTGGTAGCTCTTTCCTCCATGTGGTGGTAGTTTTCACACTCCTCATTGGGATGTAACTCTTTCCACATCTTTTGAGCATAATATTTTTTCTTTTACTCCCCCTCAATTGGCTATCAATATTTAAGATATAAAGTATTCAGCCAATATTGATCTCGATTTCATACTCGACTAAACAGTCAAATAAGATAAAAACTATACCAAGAAATCATCGAGAGAGAAATTGACTTTGATCAAAACTGTGACGCCCCACTTCCCAGGGGGTCACCCATCCTAGAACTACTCTAGCTCTAGCACGCTTAATTCTCATGTTCCTCTTGGATCTTGCTACCATCCAAAATGCTATAGCCGGGTTAGAGATTTAGTCCTATTATATCATTTATATAGAGGACTAATCCAAATTCCGGGGGTGTCACATTCTTCCCCCCTTTAAGCCCTGACGTCCACGTCAGGCTCAAGCACACTCACAAGCACCAGGCGATGTGAGACTAGTCTCGCTAGCCTTAGCCGACCTTGTGAGGAGCTGCACTCCACTCACAACGGTCATTAGCCGGGGAGCCTCGCTCTACCCGCTATGTAACCCTGGCTCAGCCGAGACTCATCTCACATTTCCGGCTGGTGAATGGCTCTGATACCAACTGTGACGCCCCACTTCCCAGGGGGTCACCCATCCTAGAACTACTCTAGCTCTAGCACGCTTAACTCTCATGTTCCTCTTGGATCTTGCTACCATCCAAAATGCTATAGCCGGGTTAGAGATTTAGTCCTATTATATCATTTATATAGAGGACTAATCCAAATTCCGGGGGTGTCACAAAAACAAAGATGAGTTAATTGACATAAATGATCATTGCATCAAATGAAATATTATGATATCTAAAGCATAATAGATTTCTAAATATATAAAAGGATGCAGTTAAAGTCAATCAAAACTAATGCTCAGTTAATGTACTATGTCTAAGCATAGATGAAGAACAAACACACAAAACAAAACCTAACCTAAACAAAAGTTTTCAAAAAGAGGTTATTTCAAGGAAAGCATTCCAATTGCTTTACGCAAATGAATAAACGTTTTTGATCCAAAGGTTTTGTTAACAAGTCAGCTAATTGATCTTCAGTTGAAATGTAGGAAATTTGAAGAATATTTGATTCAACTAGCTCTCTAAGAAAATGATATCTAAGTTCAATGTGTTTTGTTCTAGAGTGCAACACAGGATTTTTTGAAATATTTATAGCACTAGTGTTGTCACATAAAACAGTTACCGAAGTTGCTGAAATCCGGAAGTCGCTCAACACGCTTTTCATCCAAATGAGTTGAGTTGAACAACTACCCGCTGAGATGTATTCCGCTTCGGTAGTCGAGAGTGCAATGCAGTTTTGCTTTTTACTATGACATGCAACAAGACAATGGCCAAGATAAAAACATGCACCACTCGTGCTTTTCCGATCATCCACAGATCCTGCCTAATCGGCATCTGAGTATCCAATAATATCTAGACTTGTTTCCATAGGATACCAAATTTCGAAATTAATGGTTCCTTTGATGTACCAGATGATCCGTTCACCGCTTTCAGGTGAACCTCCTTTGGTGCTGATTGATATCTCGCGCAAATCCCAACACTAAAGGATATATCCGGGCGACTAGCTGTGAGGTAAAGTAGACTTCCAATCGTGCTGCGATAAAATTTCTCGTCTACATTCTCACTAAGAGATTCACTTCCTAATGCCTTATTGCTAGTTCCCATAGGAGTAGGAAAATCTTTAGAATCTTCTAATCCGAATTTCTTTACCAACTCCTTTGCATACTTGGATTGACACAGATGGATGCCTTCACCATTTTGTTTCACTTGCAATCCAAGAAAGTATGTCAGTTCCCCCATCATAGACATCTCAAATTCGCTTTCCATGGTTTCTGCGAATTTAGAAGCATCATTATCCTTTGTTGCTCCAAACACAATGTCATCGACATAGATTTGTGCAGCAATGAAGTTATTTTGATAATGCTCACAAAGAGAGTCGATTTGCTCCCCCTCGAGTATAGCCCTTCTCCAAAAGGTGCTTTGTCAACCTTTCGTACCAAGCTCGCGGTGCTTGTTTTAAACCGTAAAGAGCCTTTTTCAAACGAAACATGGTTAGGTAGTTTACAGTCTACAAAACCTTTCGGTTGAGCCACATAAACTTCCTCATTTAAAAACCCATTTAAAAACGCGCTCTTAACGTCCATTTGAAAGAGTTTTATTTTAAAGTGACAAGCAATAGCGAATAAGATACGAATGGACTCGAGTCTAGCTACAGGGGCGAACGTTTCATCAAAGTCTATACCTTCTATTTGAGAGTAGCCTTGAGCAACTAAACGTGCTTTGTTCCTGATGATGGTACCATCCTCATTTTTCTTGTTCTTGAAAATCCATTTAGTACCGATCACATTGTGTTGCTTCGGAGGCGTCGTTAATTCCCAGACTTTGTTGCGTTCAAACTGATGGAGCTCTTCCTGCATTGCTTCAATCCAGTAGTCATCCTGAAGAGCTTCATCGACATTCTTTGGTTCGATCATGGAAACGTAACAGGCGAATCCACAAACCAACTGTCTCCGAGTTTGACTCCTTCTTGTGGGTCTCCAATGATGTTTGATTCAGGATGATCCTTGGAGATGCGTAACGTTTGTTGTAATGGAGTACTCGGAAGTACATGAGATGATTCCTGCACATCAGATAAACTTGAAGAACCATTAGATGCATCAGTAATATTGGAAGTACTATCATGAGAAGATGCACTTACAGGAGTATCATCATCAAGAGAGATATCAGGGGTAGATTTATCAGATGCAAAGTGGAAAGCTTCATCTACTTTAACATTTATAGATTCTACGATCGTTTTAGATTCCAAGTTAAATACCCGATATGCTCTACTATTTGTAGAATACCCCAAGAAAATCCCTTTGTCACTTCGAGAGTCAAACTTTCCAAGATTTTCACGGTCACGTAAAATGTAACACCGACTCCCGAAGATGCGAAAATATTTGATGTTGGGTTTTCTACAACACCATAGTTCATATGGTGTATTTAACGTTCCCGGGTGCAAATAAACTCGATTAATAACATAGATTGCAGTGTTCACAGCTTTAGCCCAAAAATGTAGCGGTAAATTCCGGCTGTGAAGCATAACACGTGCCATCTCTTGAACAACCCTGTTTTTGCGCTCGACAACACCATTCTGTTGAGGTGTATAGGGTGCAGAGAATTCATGCTTAATGCCGTTGGAAGTGCAAAAATCAATGAATTTAGAATTTATGAATTCTCCACCTCTATCACTTCTAACACGAATTATCTTTTCATTCTTTTCAATCATAATACGAAGGCAAATCTCGTGAAAAGAATCAAAAGTATCAGCTTTCTCTTTTAAAAATGCTACCCAAGAATACCGAGAGAAATCATCAACCAATAAGAAAATATACTATTTACCTCCCAAGGATGGTTGACGTGTCGGCCCCATAAGATCCATATGCAATAATTCCAAGGGCCGTTTGGTACCGACGTGATTCAAGTTCTTGTGTGCAGTCCTAGATTGTTTTCCCTTTTGACAACCACCACACACAATATTTTGATTAAGTGAAAGTTAGGAACCCCCTTGACCACGTCTTTGTTCGAAATTCTAGCAAGTTCCTTAAAATTTATGTGTCCTAGCCTTTCATGCCAAAGTGTTTCATTATTCAAAGAGGCTAAGTTACAATTTTCAGAAATTTTATTGGGAACAACATAACAATTGTTTTCAGATCTAACCCCTTTTAAAAAGAAAACATGATCCTTACCCGTTACAATGCATTCAACAGATGAAAAATTAACAGAAAAACCATTGTCACAAAGTTGACTGATACTAATGAGGTTAGTCTTAAGCCCATCAACAAATAACACATTATTCAGAATCGGGCTATCTGGAATAGCTACTGTTCATTTTCCAACAATTTTGGAAGACTGGCCGTCTCCGAAAACCACAAGTCCTCCGGAGATTTTCTCAAAATTTTGAAAGCAGTTTTTGTCACCGGTCATGTGACGGGAACAGCCGCTATCCAGATACCAAGACGAATTATCATATGCATGCAAGGAAATATTTGTAACAAGACAAGGGAAAACTTCACCTTTACGTACCCAAACCTTTCGAGTTTTGGTGTACGTCGGAAATGATTGTGAGGTTGATACCTTTGGTGAAAGCGTCTTGTTTGATCCGTCGCTTTTCCTTGACGTCGTCGTCTTGTTTGATGAACTACCGAGGCTCTTTTCCTTCAAAGAATTTGCATTCGATTTCCGAGGAATCACCCTTTTGGTAGTCGTTGCAAGAAGTGCTTGAGTTGACCGTTTGGCTCCCATCTTGCAATTTCTCCTTATGTGCCCTGCAAAATTACAACGAAAACATACCTTAGTGCTTGACGATTCCGAGGAGGGTGAAGTAGGCTTGTTGTCGTTGCTTGTCGTGAATTCCGATGTCGGAGGAGAAGATACCGACTGAGGCACAAAAACTGTCCCAACCGAACTAAAATTGTCTTCAGTTCGATTGTATCCGAGGCCGAACTTGTTTGATTGACCAAGACCAAGAAGCTTATCCAACTTACTCCTTCCTGATGAAAATCGCTGTAAGTCATCCTTGAGTTGGAGAATGGTCTCTGTCATTTCCAATTTTTCCTGTCGAGCCTCGCCGTTGAGCTTCAAGAAGTAATTCGCTTTGTTCACCATATCTATATAATTCTTCTCGAATTGCTCATTGGACTCTTGAAGGGAAACATTTGCTTTTATCAGATTATCCCTTTCCTCTTCAAGATCGGTCGAGAGAGAAGTTACCCTTTTTAGTTCTTCTTCGAGATCCTGCAATCTCCCTCTCAACCCCTTGTTTTGCTTAGCCAGTTTCTTTGAATCCCTTAAAAGTCTGTGGTAGGCTAGAGCAAAATCTTCACCTTCCGAATCATCCGATTCATTGTCCGTTGCATTCTTTTCAACAGTGGAGTTGGACAATGACTCGGATGTACTTGCCATTAAGCACATGAAGGGTGAAGATGTGGACGCGTGGAACGCTGTTGCGTTGTCTTCTTCATCACTTGACGATGACTCATTTGACGATGAGGTGTCATCCCAAGTGACGGCTTGCATCACCTTCTTCTTGGACGGATTCTTATTTGGACATTCCGTTGAGATATGGCCGTATCCTCGGCACTTGAAGCATTGGACTTGTCCTTCTGTGCTTTTCTTATCTTTAGAAAAACTCTCTTGCTTTCTTGACTTGTAACTTGAAGAACCCTTGCCTTTCTTCCACTTTCCGAAGGATGGAGTTTTGCTTGAATTACCCCTTCGAAAATTTCGGCGAAACTTCCTTGTCAAGAGAGCGAGCTGCTTCTCAAAGTCCTCCATAGATAGGTTCTCGTCATCGCCTGAGGAGGATGAATCCGCGTCTTCTTCTTTTGTTGTTTTCAAAGCATAACCTGAAGACTTAGAAGAGTATGCCTTTCCCGAAGAATAGTTAGTAGGAAATGTCGTTTCATAAGTTTGTAAAGAACCAACTAATTCTTCTACACGGATTTCGTCCGGGTGTTTAATAGTTTCAATGGCTGTAACCTTGGAACGAAATCTTTCAGGAAGAGTTCTTAATATTTTTCTTACAATTTTAAATTCTGGAATCTTCTCTCCCAAGTTAGCACATGAGTTTACGATGTCTTGCAATCGTGTGTAATAGTCTGTGAACGATTCATTTTCTGCCATAAAAATAGAGTCAAACTTGCTCGTAAGCATTTGCAGTTTCTGAATCTTCACAAGGTTAGTTCCCTCATGCGTAACTTGAAGAACATCCCAGATTTCTTTCGCAGTCTCACATGCCGAGACGCGAGAGAACTCTGTTTGTGATAAGGCATTAAATAAAGCATTAATTCCCTTGCCATTGTAAGAAGATATATCAATCTCTTCCTTGGTCCATTTCGACCTAGATTTGATGGTGCGAACATCACCAATAATTTCAGTTGGATTAGTCCATCCTAATTCAATTGATTGCCACACCCGTTCGTCGATGGAAATTAAAAAGGCTTTCATCCGTACTTTCCAGTACGCATAATTTGTTCCATCGAAGAACGGAGGTCTGTTGATGTTTCCACCTTCAACCATTGTTTACAACCCTATTCCCGCTCTGATACCACTTGTTGGGTTATGTATAATTGGATCTAAATAGGGGAAAACACACCTAGAGGGGGGTGAATAGGTGTAAACAATAAACACTCAAAAATCTTTGCGATATAAAACCCAATGCGGAAAAATAAATAACACGCAGAGATTTTTACGTGGAAAACTCCAAACCGGAGTAAAAAACTACGGGACCGATAACACGGTGAAATCCACTAGAATTAAACACGTACAAGGTGATATACCGTACTCACAGACGACTCAACCTTTTCCATACGCTCCTAGTTGATCTTCTCCGCTCGCTCCACGACGCTTCTCGAATCCACGATTTGCGTCCAACGCCGAATCCACGGCGTCCAACGTCGAGTCCACGACGTCCGACCGAATCCACGGTCTTCACCCAGTAGCACGCTTCGAATCCACGAACGTACCTCGCTCCGAATCCACGAGAGCGGTAGCACCTTGAATCCACAAGGCCACGCGAGTCCACGCGCCGATTTTGGGGTAAATCGTTGTTTTTTGGGTGGTGATGATCCGCCGAATACTTAGATTAGAAATAGATCGGAAATGCCATCTAAGTATTCATTGATTTGATTCTACTCAAAATGTGAGTATGAAAACCTAGAATCAAATCAATCAATATAGATGAAGAAACATAAGATAGAATCTATGATTTCCTTTCTTCTCTATATGTGGATCTTAGGCCGTATAAAAGATGACGGCTACTTTTTCGATTATGTGAATTAGCCCTAGAAAAAGAATCATAGGGTCTATTTATAGGTTAGAAACCCTTGGAAGAAGATAAGGATCAAAAACTATCTTTTTCTGGAATTTTTACATGACGACGATCCGGATCGGAGATCGGCGATCCGGATTGCAGTAGCGAGAAAAACAGTTTTCAGAAAAACGAAGGTTCGGGATCCGGATCGAGGTGCTTGATCCGGATCGTTCATACAGTTCACCAAACATCAACGTTCGGGATCCGGATTGCAAAGCCTGATCCGGATCGTTCAAATAAAATGGTAAACCCAGTGTTCGGGATCCGGATCAAGGGAAGCTACGATCCGGATTGAACTGGTGTATGAACGAACAACCTTCGGGATCCGGATTGCAAAGCCTGATCCGGATCCTGAACATGTCTCATGTCCAGTTTTTGATATTTAAGCAATTAAAAATCCATCCAAGTGTTTCTACACTATAAGAAGTATTCGGATCACCAAAGATATTAAGTTAAACATACCTGATCCTTATGAATTCTTCTTTCTTGAGATTGAGTTAAATGATCCAACTTTCTTTACCTTCGATCTTCAAGACTTAACCGAATTCACGAAATACGCCAACTTAAATTCCGTAACACCTTCAACTTTTTTGGATCTTGCGCTCACCGACTGCAGGTCCAATGCACACGTCCGAATCCACGAACGCCACTCGAATCCACGAGCAACACGTTTCGAATCCACGAAACGCTTTCAACACATCGAATCCACGATGCCACGTCAAATCCTTGACGCCAACTCAGCCGTAACGAAAGTATAGGCTTCGATGGTGATTCTTTGCTTAGAATAACATTAGAGAACCATGGATGAAATCTCTAAGCAAAGATTAGATCAATTCGACAAAAGACATCGTAGAAAACCGTCGAATTGACCTAAGGGAGGCTAAAAAGATGAACGATAAAAACCTAGCCTCTAGGGTTGCTCTCAGGTGTTTCTGAGTTGGTCGGTACCTCTTGAGAAACCCTAAGTATCTATTTATAACCTTTGGAATATAATCAAAGTCGGTTTAGCATTCATATCATAATTGAACATTGCGTACCGATACTAAAAGTCAGGTTCCGGTATTCAATGACGCAACAGACAAAATTTTCTATTGCGTACCGGTACTAAGTCAGGTACCGGTACCCGAGGCAAAATCCAGAAAATCTTGTGATGGGTTTTGAGGAACTCAAAGTGTGGTTCCGGTACTAAATGTAAATAATTAGTTTTTCAAAGATAAGTTTAAGAAAACAAACCATGTACCAGAATCCAAACTTAAAATAAGTTATAAGTTAAAAACCTAGTTCCCAAAACCTTTTCTAAACCCGGTTTCAATAAATTCATGATTCCAAAAATTGTAAATAAACTTAAATCACCATGAATACTTTAAACATACCTGAGTGTCAACTTGAGCTCTTTGTTGAATCTTCATAGAGTTTTTGAATGTTGATTTGACAATTTGATCACTTCAAGACTCCGACTCAAATCACGAAATATGCCAACATAAAATCCGTAACAATCTCCCCCTTTGGCAATTTCGTGACAAAACCTAAAAATACATAAAACGCTCAAGACACTCATCTTAAACCAAAAAATCGAAACTCAATGTCATCACCAAAACATAGGTTTCGAGGATGAAGATCTATCGGTTCGGTTCTTCCAAAAATTCCGACGAAATTTCTTCGTGATTCGCGCTAGTTGTTCTTCGAAGTCGGCTAAAGAAATTCCATCGTCGGAGTTTGAGTCGCTATCTCCTTCATTTGTTGATTTGAATGCAATATCTGTATGCTTAGAAGAAGACTTTAAAGAAAATTGATTAGTAGGAAAAGTCATTTCATAAGTTTGTAAAACACCTACTAATTCTTCTACTTTCATATCATCCGGATGATTGACGGTTTCAATGTCAGTAACCTTTGCCCTAAAACGTTCTGGAAGAGTCCGAAGAATCTTTCTCACAACTTTAGATTCCGAGATATTTTCTCCTAAATTAGCACATGTATTGATTATATCTTGGAGTCTAGTATAATAATCAGTAAACCATTCAAGCTCTTCCATATGAATAGAGTCAAACTGACTTGTAAGCATCTGGGGAGCTTTTGAAATTTTACTAGACTTGTACCCTCATGTGTAATTTGAAGAATATCCCAAATCTCCTTTATAGTTTCACACGCAGAAATACGTGTGAACTCGGTCGAGGAAAGAGCATTAAATAAAGTGTTCATACCTTTCCCGTTGTAAGAAGATTTTTCGTTCTCCTCTCTGGACTATCTAGAGCGAGGTTATGGAGTAGTAGTATTGTCTACTACATCAATTGGATGCACCCAACCGAATTCCACGGTTTGCCAAACCCGCTAATCAATTGCAATGAGAAAAGCTCTCATCCGGACTTTCCAATAGGCATAATTGGTCCCATCGAAAAGAGGAGGTTTATTAATATTACTACCTTAGCCCGACATGATAGAAAAACCTAAAACCCGCTCTGATACCAATTGTAGGTTATGGATCCCCAAGGATCTAAATAGGTTCTATCAAATACCTAGAGGGGGGGTGAATAGGTGTAATATCCAAAAACCAAATCTTAGTGCAATTTAAAATAAATGCGGAAAATAAAAATAGCACACCGAGATTTACGTGGGAAAACTCCAACCAGGAGTAAAAAAACCCACGGGACCAATACGCAATAACAATCCACTAAGAATAGAAAGATAACAAGGTGATTACCGACTCCACGAACTCCAACCCCTTCTTCAACTTTTTTGGATCTTGCGCTCACCGACTGCAGGTCCAATGCACACGTCCGAATCCACGAACGCCACTCGAATCCACGAGCAACACGTTTCGAATCCACGAAACGCTTTCAACACATCGAATCCACGATGCCACGTCAAATCCTTGACGCAAACTCAGCCGTAACGAAAGTATAGGCTTCGATGGTGATTCTTTGCTTAGAATAACATTAGAGAACCATGAATGAAATCTCTAAGCAAAGATTAGATCAATTCGACAAAAGACATCGTAGAAAATCGTCGAATTGACCTAAGAGAGGCTAAAAAGATGAACGATAAAAACCTAGCCTCTAGGGTTGCTCTCAGGTGTTTCTGAGTTGGTCGGTACCTCTTGAGAAACCCTAAATATCTATTTATAATCTTTGGAATATAATCAAAGTCGGTTTAGCATTCATATCATAATTGAACATTGCGTACCGGTAGTAAAAGTCAAGTTCCGGTACTCAATGACACAACAGACAAAATTTTCTATTGCGTACCGGTACTCAAAGTCAGGTACCGGTACCCGAGGCAAAATCCAGAAAATCTTGTGACGGGTTTTGAGGAACTCAAAGTGTGGTTTCGGTATTCAATGTAAATAATGAGTTTTTCAAAGATAAGTTTAAGAAAACAAATCATGTACCGGAATCCAAACTTAAAATAAGTTATAAGTTAAAAACCTAGTTCCCAAAACCTCTTCTAAACCCGGTTTTAATAAATTTATGATTCCAAAGATTGTAAATAAATTTAAATCACCATGAATATTTTAAACATACTTGAGTGTCAACTTAAGCTCTTTGTCGAATCTTCATAGAGTTTTCGAATGTTGATTTGACAATTTGATCACTTCAAGACTCCGACTCAAATCACGAAATATGCCAACATAAAATCCGTAACACATATTACACAGAGTATTTGTGTCAGCACTCTAACAAGAAAATTATTAGTGACTACAAATGCACCACCTTTGTTCTTATTATATTCTCTCTGCTGGTTGACTTATTATAATCTCTCTGCTGGTTGACTGATGTTGGGCTTGAGTGTGTTGGATTTTATATGGATTTTTAAAGTGATTTCAAACTTGTTTTGGCCTTTGGGCTTTTCTGGGCGGCCCAATATCCATGGACTTTGCCTAGGAGTCCACACCCATTCCCCTCTACATGTGATGTTTAGTCCCACATCGGGAACTCATCACATGTAGAAGGGGCTTATATACTCCTTCACTTTGGCATGTGTTGGTTAGGAGAAAGTGAGAGCAAAGGCTTCTCCTAAACACACACGTGCGCATGGCATGAGCCCTAGCCGAGTCGGGTCGGGCGGGCGGCGGTGCGCGCGATCTTGACCCAGTTCTATTTTATTTTGACCTTTTCTTTTTGCTTGGCTTAACCAACCTCGGGAAGTACCATCTCGGGCTACCTAAGAGCCTTCCTTGGAAAGTGCATTGTGGGCTGCCCAAGAAAGCTAGCCGTTGGACCTTGTCCCCTGGAGGGTGGGCTCTCTCTTTGGGCTCTATATATGTAGAGCAAGAGAGCTTGGTTATCACAGATGCTAGAATATACTCTACTCTGATTTACAGTGCAATACTACACTGAGATTTACATTTTGCTATTTCTCTTTTGGATTCGAGTTTTCCTACTTCGAACTTTACTCTTACTGGATCTCTAAAAGCCGTTGGGTTCGCTACGTACCATCCCGGAGTCGTGCCGACGGGGTGGACCGTGGTCGTTGTATCGCTAGGGGTGATTGCCGGAGCTTTGCACGTGGAGGGGCAATCTTGCTTCTAGTACAGTGCTTACGCACGCCTCGACATTCACAGGCTTCATCTAATCTTCTCTATTTTATTATTAACAATATATAAGTAAATTACATAATAGTATTTCGGATTTAAATGATTTGACTAAAAGAATTGATTTGAAAAGATTTTCCAACATTCTAGAAGCAAGATTAATTTATAATATCTTTTCGTTTCTTTTAGTATAATTAGTAGAGTACTATCAATCATATTTAACTGTTAATATATAGTACTGTGAATTAGATAAATATTTAATTAGTATAATTGATTATATAATTGATAATATTGTGTTAGTATAATACTGTTAGTATTGATAAATTTTATTGTGATAACATAATAGTGTTAGTATTGATAAATTTTATTAGAATAATATTGTTAGTACTGTTAGTATAATACTGTTAGTACTGTCATATATATTTATACATTATTGTCCTTACACTGCTATCTATTTGAATACTGTTAATCTACATATAGTGGATAGTATGACATAGTTTTAAATTGTGTAACTGTTACACTGTTATTTAAAATAAAGTTTTATATATTGTTTGACTATTGCACTGGTAATTAAAATTTTTGTATAATCATTAAACCTATCAACTTTGATTAACTGTTAACTATTTTACACTTAGGACAATTTTGTGACCGTGTAGTAGGTTCTTGTTTAAACAGATTCCGATTAATGGAGGATTCGTATTCGGCGAAGCCGTTTACTTTTGATGGTCGAAATTTCAGAAAATGGCAGAACCAAATGTGGTTTTGGTTCACCACGCTTGGGCTTGTTTCTGCCATCTCAGATCCTGTTGGTAATGAAACTGCACCTAATGGTGCTATTCAGTCTGTGGCAAATCGTCCTCAGACTCGCAGCTAATCACAGAATGCATCTACTCCTACTGTTGCACCTTCACCTGTTTCTGTGCTTCCTACTGATCCTAGTATGATTAATTATCCTTGTCTGAACCGGATTCTTAGCACCCTATCTGATAAGCTTTATGATATTTACTGTCACGCTCCAAGACTGCCGATTTGTACAGTTCGGGCACGCCAACAGACCCGCCGATCGGGCATGACCTCTCACTACCCGAAAGGAACGGTAACATCCATCTCCAATCAAAACAATGCGTATGATGAGATACAATATCAGAGTAAAAATCACTACTAACTAAAAACTTTCATTCAATAAACAATTAGTTTAAACTGTAAATGAAAGCATGATAAGAGTGAACTATAAAATAAACTTTATTACATTTTCATCTCTCAACTTGCAATTAAATAATATTATAAATTTTTATATCTTTTCCTCACAATACATAGTTCACTCAAAATATAAAAAAGGTACATCTGCTAGACCCTCTAGGTCTCTATGCTGCTGGGCCCTTGCCCCTGTCGTCTGTCTCGACCGCTGTACCTGGACCTGGAAAAATGGTCACCCGAGGGTGTGAGAACTACTTAAAGTTCCCAGTGGGTTCAACCACCGAGAAAGAATGTCCTATACCGCTTGGTCCAATGAAAACAATAATAGTAGAATGCTAGGAAAACTATAAACCTCGATTTAACATGCTAATATGCATATAATATGTCACTACACTATCTGTGTATACTCATCAACCCAATACTACCATGTCTAGCCATACCAGGCTACTATCCATAAACTCGGCCACTATGCCGCTGTAAAAAGGGGTTAAGCTAACCCGGCCACCTAGGCCACTCTATTTTTCTATACTCTTTCACATTCTTGTGTTTTAGTTCAAGTTGCTGAACCCTTGGAAATTCTTGCCCAACGGGCCCCAGTCCGGTAGTCATGCTATCACAAGACAAGATTTCTAAGGTTGCCGATAGCACCCGCAAGTGCTACCCCGCCCAACGGGGAACTTTGTCATATGGGTCACTGCCCGGGAGAGGGTCACTGCCCTTGCACTTCGACAAGATCTACATTTTACCCCCGAAGGTACGCCCGTTTTATCTTTTTCTTTTCTTTCTTTTTTTTTCTTTCACTTTAGCACTTAGCCTCTTTTACATTCTATGCATTATCTTTTTTCCTTTAAGCATTTAGCTTACACTGCCATTCGGCAAGTCTCTTTTCTCTTTCATCTAAACATTTAGCTCTTTACTTTCACTTTTACCTTTCTCTTTTCAAAACTCTTGCAATATATTTTATCTTGGAACCATTCGGAAGTACCTCGCCCGACGGGTCACTGCCCAAGGAGTCCTGCTCCCTAATTGGTGAGTCTCAAATCCGAGGTTCATTCACATTATCCTTTTCCTTTTCACTTTTAGCCTTTCGAAAGTACCTCGTCCGACGGGTCACTGCCCAAAGAGTCCTGCTCCTCAAATGACGAGTTTCAAATTCGAAGGCGCCATTTGCATTTTTTTTTTTGTTCTTTAGTCACTTTTAGCTTTCTTTTAAACTTTGCTTCTTTTATTAATTTATCACTTATCCTAGGTCTCGCCATAAGGATATCTAGAGTCTTTTGGACTCTTAATCATTTCTCTTTCATTCATTTAACTCAAATTGAAGTTAAAATGGTTGTCCATTTACCCAGACACCCTATGACCCACTCTAGGGTTATATTTGTTTAACTTTTTAACTTTGTGGTCACATATCCTTTTCCTTAGTATGTTAATTACTCTAGCATACAATCTTACTTAATTTGTAACACATGCCACTCGTCCTCTTTCTAGGGTTAATGCCACACATTATACACCCTAACTCTAGGTTTTCTCCTAGTTTTCACATCCATGCAAATTCGACACTGTTTTCTCCTAAGTCACAAGTCATTCATGCATTTTTCCTCTATGTCCATTTACACATGCAAATATATCAACTACTTTTGGTAATTCCAAAAATTACACTTTCCTCTAAATCTGTTTACACATGTAAATTTATCCTCTATTTTGACAATTTGAAAATTACACTTTCCTCTGGGTTCATTTACACATGCAAATATATCACCTATTTTAGGTAAATAAAAAATTTGCATTTTTCCTCTAAGTCCGTTTACACATGCAAATTTATCATTTATTTTTGACAAATCAAAAATTACCTTTTTCCTCTAAGTCCGCTTACACATGCAAATTTATCATCTATTTTTGGCAAACTAAAAATTGCACTTTTCTTTGGGTTCATTTAAACATGCAAATATATCATCTATTCTGTTTTTAGGATATACCCAAATTTTCCCTCATTCAAAATCCCATTTAACTCGCATTTAGTAATACCCTACACTAGCATACTACTACAGTGCTTCTAAAAAATAAAAAGCAGAGGAAAATGGGAGAGGTCACCCTTTTTCGGTAGAATCCTCCACCTTGGTTTTGCCCCCAATTGCTCATAGACACTTGTAGTTGGTCTCCTCGCGAATTTCATGTCCTTTCGAGTTGGCACGCAAAACGATGCACACTGCAATCTTCTCGTCCTTTCAAGTTTGCATGCAAAACGGTGCTCCCCGCAATTTTTTCTTCTCCATTCGAGTTTGCACTCAAAACGGTGCATACCACGTGCGAATGGCGCACCCCGAAATGCCCGGCGGTACTTCGCACAGTAAAACGACACAGAAAATCCCCAGTCCTAACAGGCACAAAGCACGGGGTCAAATCCCAAAATCCAACGGGTAAATCCCCAACAAAAACTGTGTCGAAAAACACCGATAATAACCACGAAAACCTACCTTGACATCGACGCGCCGTCCAACGCGCGCACGCGTGTCCTTCCGGCTCCTTAGAACACCCTGCGCGCGCTCCATGGGGTCACCGGCGCGCTCGCGGCACCCCAAAACCTCCCCACGAAATCCCCCTCCCCTCCCTTTGGACTCTCGGTTGGAGCAAAAGGAGAAAAAGAGGAGAAAGAGGGATTTTCGGGCTTTTATAGCCCAAAAACCCCAACATTCGGGCGCCCGAATCCCACTTTCGGGCGCTCGAAAATTGGTTCGGGCTGCTATAGTGGATGCCCAAGCATCCACGTCATCCGCGGCGGCCAATGAGCGGCCGCCGCGTGTCCTCGCACCTGCGCCCCCGTCAACGGCTCCCTGCGGCGGCCAATGGGCGGCCGCCACGTGGCGCACCCTCGCCTCCCTGCGTCAACGCGGCAGCAGCTTCGCGTCGCACTGCCCGGCCAACGGGGGCCCGCCACGTGGCGCCCCCGCTGACACAGCGCCCGCGCCCGCGCGCCTTCCCCGCGCGGGCCTGCGCCCTCGGTCGCCGCGACCAGTGGGGCGCCGCCACATGGCGCCCCCACCTGCCCTCGCGCCTCGTGCCCCTGCGCGCCTCGCGCCGCGCCCACCTCTCGTGATCCGCGCATCACCTCGGGATCCGCGTCATTTGCCTCGGGATTCGTGCCTGCAGCCTTGGGATCAGTGCTGCCTCGGGACACGTGCCGGCCTCGTGATCCTCGTGCACCTTGGGATCCGCGTCCGCCGCTGCTATAGTGATTCGGGCGCCGCTACAGTAACATTCGGGCTCCCGGAAGTTTGGCCCAAATCCGGATTTCGTCCGTTTCGGCAGTTTTCGCCCGTTTTTCGACTGGTTTCTCCCGTTTTCGTCCCGTTTGCGCTCAAATTTGACAGGCAGACTCGACTAAACTTAATTTATCATGGGATATTTTAAATTTTCAGTTTTGACCATTTTTGGGTCACCAAAAGTCCCGCTGTATTCAACATCACTGGCAGACCCCTTTCTCACTGCTCGGGCATCCGATTGGTGCGAAACTTTTATTGTGGCCTTAGAACACAAATACGAACCTTCCCAATTTTTCTCAGAATTTTCTGACACTGTAAATTTTCTGCCAAAATTTGAGCTCCCTTTCTCATATAAAATTCTTAATTCCTTTTTATTTCGATTTTAGCCCAGTTCACTTCCAAATTACTCTTTACTTCTCTAAGTTCAATAAAAATAGTATGAGATACTATTTTTATTTATATTTGCTTATATACCGAAAATCTGGTACATTATATTTACTATAGTATTCAAACTGGTAGGGAACTATTGGATTTCCTTAGAATAGAAGTATGGCCAAATTGATCCTACTAAGAAGAGATACCAAGCTTCAGATTTGCTTTAGTTTAAATTTGTAGATAGTAAACCGATGTCTGACCAACTTCAGAATTTTGATTATATTATTGAGCAGCTTAGATGTAGTAGAGTAGATCTAGATGAGAGTTTCTTAGTTGCCACTCTAATAGATAAGTTGCCTCCCTCCTGGTCTAACCATGCTAATGATCTTAACCATAATCAAAAAGAACTTTTCCTGAATTGTCCTAAGATCCCTTAGGATAGAAGAAACCAACTCAGCTAGAGATAAGAAGCCTAGCCAGCCTTCTACCCAAGCCAACCTAGTAGAGAACCCGAAACCTAAGGGTAGAAACTTCCAACCCTTTAGGAACTTTAAGAAGAAACCTTTCCAACATAGAAAGTTCAACCCAAACTTTAAGAAGCCTTCACCTAAGAGGAGTGGAGTAAATTCTGGATGTTTTGTGTGCGGGAAGACGAACCGCTTTGAGAAGGACTGCTATTATCGCAAGACTCGGCCTTCCGCGCCAAAGAAGAAAGGAGCTCCTCCTGAGCGTCAGCTGAACATGTTGACTGTTGTACCCAACCTTTCTGACTCCACTATCAGGTTAGGAACTTGCTTACCCGAGGTTAACCTTGCTCTTAGTTCTTCTGATTGGTGGATTGACACTGGAGCAAATCTACATGCTTGCTCCGACCGCACTTGGTTTTCCACTTATCAGGACTGAAGTGGAGGATCGGTGAACATGGGAAATGCAGCATCTTCGTGCGTGCTTGGGACTAGTCGAGTGGATCTGAAGTTGACCTCTAGGAAGACTCTTTCCTTGCACGGCGTGCATCATGTTCCCGATCTGAGGAAGAACTTGATTAGTGCATATCTTTTAGTTCAGCGATGTTTTAAGTTTGTTTTTGAATGTAATAGAGTAGTAATTACTAAAGGTGTGAATTTTATTGGGAAAGAATTTTTGAGTGATGGTTTATTTAAGCTTTTTGTGATGACTTCTACTATTAATGAAAGTATTATTTTGAATGTTGTTTCATTTGATATTTGGTATGAAAGATTGGAGCATGTAAATTTCAATACTGTTAAGAGATTGATGAAGTTTGATTTAATTCCGTAAATCTGTTTCTAATTATCATAGATGTGAAATATGTGTGCAAGCTAAGGAACCTAGGAAACCATTTAGATCTGTAGATAGAGATTGTGATCTGTTAGAACTTATACATAGTGATGTTTGTGATGGATGTAGACCCATAAGGGTGGAAGCAAATATTTTGTAACATTCATTGATGATCATTCGAAATATTATTATATTTATCTGATTAAGAATAAAGATGAAGTTTTGAATAAATTTAAGATTTATAAAGCTGAGGTTGAAAATCAATTGTATAAGAAAATTAAGATTTTAAGATCTGATCGAGGAGGTGAATATACTTCGAATGAGATGACTGTTTTCTGTTAAGAATTTGGAATTGTACATCAAGTAACTGTACCTTATACACCTCAATCTAATGGAGTAGCAGAATGGAAAAATAGAACTTTGATGGATATGGTAAATTCGATGATTATTAGTTCTGGTGCACCCGAGAACTTGTGGGGGGAAGTTTTGATGACTGTATGTGTAATTCTTAATAGGATTCCCCACAAGAGTTCTTCTGTATCTCCCTATGAACTTTGGAAGGGAAAGAAACCTAATCTGAATTATTTTAAAGTGTGGGGGTGCCTAGGTAAAGTGAAGATTCCTGAAAATAAGAAAAGAAAGATTGGTCCTAAGACTGTAGATACTGCTTTCTTAGGCTATGCTGAAGGTAGTAATGCTAACAGATTTTTGGTGGTAAATTATGAAGTTAATGAGATTTCTAACAATACAATTATTGAAGCTAGAGATGCAGTATTGATGCAGGAGAAAGAGTTAAGAAATTCGAATGCAAAATCCTATTAGTTGAAAACTCTAATGTAATTATATGTTTAGGCACAACGAGACTTAACATACGGATTCGAAGGAAAATAACATAAGAATAAATATCATAAAACAGTGCGGTAAAACCCAAACGAAAATTAAATTTAAAGTAGAAAAATCGGGATGAGAATTTGTACCATCAAAGGATTCGCAGGCGAAATTATTGATTGCAAGCGCTGAACAGAATCGTCAAATTTCTACCGATCAATCTTCTGTTGAAGTAATATCTGTGGAAAAAACGAGAGTTTTAGGACGAGGAAGAAAAAGAAGAAATCAAAAAAAAAGGAAAGAGGGATCGAGAGAATTAAGGTTTAGCAGAGATAAAGATGACGATAAATCCCCAACGTCCAAGGTGATGAAGCGTAGTCGATATAGTCGTAACAGTGGACGATGACGATTAGGGCATGTGGTGAGGCCTTCATTGGTTGCGTGTCGGCGGATGACAACTTCGCACAACTCGATCGGATTTAGCGGAGGAATTTTTCTCTCTTTTTTTACTCTTCTTGATGCGGTCTTTTTTTTTTTTTTTTTTTTTTTTTTTTTTTTTTTCTTTTCTGGCTTTTCTTCCTTTTTTTTGTACGGATTTTTTTGTCGTACGCCTTGAGAAACTTAATGGACCGCGTTTTTGCAGGTTTTAACCCGTTAAAGAAAACGATCCAATAAGTTTATCTTCTTCGTTTCTTGATCAAACGGTGTGAGAATTTTACAAGTAAATACTTGAATCGAAGAGGAAACAAAAAAGATTAAGATGAAGGGACTCACTCCCTACGGACTCACTCCGGTCGACGCAAAATCGCGAAGGAAAACTTGAGAGAACGCATATCAAAAGGAAACTAAAATTTTCATATTAATAATTTTTATCCCGTACAGATCGTCAAGACCATACTTATAAAGTTTCCTTCTAACAAACTCAATCTGATAAATACGGTAACAGAAAATAATAACTAAATCTTTCTAGATTCTTATCTAGAAAATAATAACTAAAATATCTAAATATATCTCGAACCATGCAAAACTGGTTCGAACTTGAGTCGCATCCAACGTCTTGAATCATGGTGCGATCAAATCATCAAGCCAAATACTTGGTTTACGGCGACGGCGACGGACATAGGTCTCAAACGGGACTGTGTCCGCATCAATTCTCCTCTCCTTTGAAAAATTCGACTCCGTTGAATTGTCTGCGATGTACTCCTCATAAAGCTCTGGATTGAGTTGTTGGAGCTCGCCTTGGGAAATCCACGTTGCGTCCTCCTTGGGTCGATATAACCACTTGACTAAAAATTTACGCTCTCCACCATCTTTTGTCGATATAATTTGATCGTCAAGGATTGTCTCAATATCATCTTTTCTCTGCAATTGGGTTCTAGAAACAAAAGGTGAAGGTGGCGAAGGAAAAAGTGAATTTTGATTTTCAGGAAAATGAAATAATGTAAGGTCCTCAACATTGAAGGTGGGGCTAATTCCCATGTTAGACGGTAAATCCAACAGATAGGCATTAGATCCGATCTTAAGAATTTTAAACGGACTCATGTTCTTTGTGTGCAATTTTCTAATAGCTCCTTGCAGAAGCCTTTCAGGTTTAACTCGAACCATCACCATGTCTCTTGTATTAAATTCAATTTCTTGTCGGTGTTCATCAGCACCTATTTTATAATTTTCATTACTTAAAATTATTTTTCTGCGAATTTCATGATGTAAGTCTCACATGTGTTGTGCAAATGAAAATGCATACTCACATGGCCTATGCTCTAAGGGAAGGGGTATCAAATCAATGGATTTCTTTGGATTATATCCTGTGACTATTTCAAAAAGGCTCATTCCAGTTGTTCGATTTACAGAACTATTATATGCAAATTCTGCTTGTGGTAATATAAAATCCCAATTTTTAATGTTTTCACCGACAAGACATCTAAGAAGGTTTCCCAAACTCCTATTGGCAACCTCTGTTTGACCATCGGACTGAGGGTGATGTGAAGATGAGAAAAGCAATTTGGTTCCCACAATTTTCCACGAAGTTTTCCAAAAGTAACTAACAAATCGAACATCCCTATCACTCACAATTGATTTTGGTAATCCATGAAGGCGCACAATTTCAGAAACAAAAATTTTCGCAACATGTGTAGCGTCGGAAGTTTTGCGACAGGGGATAAAATGAGCCATTTTTGAAAACCGGTCAACCACAACAAGGATCGAATCGTGTTTTCCAGTTGTTTTTGGTAGACCTAGAACGAAATCCATGCTTAGATCCTGCCAAGGAGAAAATGGTACGGGTAAAGGTGTATACAACCCTATATTTTTTCGACCACCCTTGGCCTTTTGACACATCCCACACCGTGTCACAATACGTGCGACATCCCGTCGGAGACTTGACCAGTAGAAGCGATCCTCAACAATAGAGATGGTTTTGTCTCGACCAAAGTGTCCGGCCAATCCTCCTGCGTGCAATTCCCACACAACAAAATCTCTCAAAGAACCTTGTGGAATGCATAAACAACTACCCCAAAAAAGAAATCCATCCCGAATGACAAAGTCGGTGTTCACGGGTTTACCCTCTAAAATGGATGAATAGATTTCGCTTGAGGAATAGTTTGCCTTAATACTATCAAACCCAGTTACAGTTACGCCAACACTATTTAAAGTTACAACAACTCGACTCAATGCGTTCGCGGCTTTATTCTCTATTCCGGCTCGATGTTTTAACACAAAAGTATATTCTTGCAAATACTCAACCCACTTTGAGTGCCTCAAATTTAATTTCTTTTGTGAGTTTAGATACCTAAGAGCTTGATGATCGGAAAATAAAATAAACTCTCTAGGTAACAGATAGTGTCTCCAAAATCTTAGTGCCTGAACTACCGCATATAATTCTTTATCATAAGTGGAGTACTTTTGTTTGGCTTCATTCAATTTTTCACTAAAATAGGCTATAGGATGACCTTCTTGGTTTAAAACTCTACCTATTCCTACCCCTGAGGCATCACAAGAAACTTCAAAAACCTTTTCAAAATCAGGTAATTTCAAAACGGGTGCCTTTGTCATTTTTTCTTTAATTTCTTTGAAAGCTTTTGTGGCTGATTTTGTCTATTTAAACTCACCTTTTTTCAAACAATTTATAATGGGAGCCATGATAGTACTAAAGCATCTAATGAACCTACGATAGAAAGTTGCTAGGCCATGAAAACTCCTAACATCATGAATATCCTTAGGTTCAGGCCATTCCCTAATTGCTCTCACCTTTTCTGGGTCAGCCGATACCCTGTCTTTTGATACAACAAATCTCAAAAAGATAACTCGAGGTTGCATGAAAGAACATTTCTTAATATGAATGAAATTTTTTTCTTTTCTTAATACTTCAAAAACTTGGCGAATATGATCTAAGTGTTCATCATCGGTTCGACTATAAATCAAAATATCATCAAAATACACAACCAAAAATTTACCAATAAAGGGCCTAAAAACCTGGTTCATAACCCTCATAAAGGTGCTCGGGGCGTTTATCAGACCAAACGGCATGACTAGCCACTCGTACAAACCTTCCATCGTCTTGAATGCTGTTTTCCACTCATCCCCAGGCCTAAGTCGAATCTGATGGTAACCACTACGAAGGTCAAGTTTTGTGAATATGGTCGCCCCAGCCATCATGTCTAGCATGTCATCCAAACGTGGAATTGGGAACCGATACTTAATCGTGATTTTATTAATGGCTCGACTGTCAATGCACATACGCCAACTTCCGTCTTTTTTTGGTGTGAGTAGTGCCGGTACTGCGCATGGACTCATGCTCTCCCTCACAAAACCCTTTCTAATCAAATCATCTACCTGACGTCTCAATTCAGCATGCTCTTTTGGATTCATTCTGTAGTGTGGTAAATTTGGTAAAGATGAACCGGGGACCAAGTCTATTGCGTGTTGTATATCCCTAAGTGGGGGAAGTTCATCAAGCAATTCTTCAGGTGCAAGGTCACTAAATTCAGAAATAAGGGTTTTGATCCTTAAAGGGGTCTCAAAAGGTTCAAGTGAATCAGAAACCTCTTTAACAATTAAAGCATAAATAATTTTAGAATCAATTTCTTTGCAAAATTGTCTTTTATTGAGAATGTGAAGAGGTTTTGTTGATTCAATTTGTGATGGAGAGTTTTTAAAATCTTTGCCCCAACTTTGACCCAAATCCTTTGAAAAGTTGGTGCTTTTAGATAAAAACTTTTGTTGAGAGGGTTTAGCTGGGTTCAAAATAATTTTCTTTCCATTATGGGCAAAAACATAGGTGTTGGGTCGACCATAGTGTGTGGCAGAAAGATCATAGAGCCAGGGTCTTCCTAAAAGTACGTGAGCGACATCCATAGGTAGGACATCACACCAAATCTGGTCCGAATAAGTAGCAAAGTGAAGCGGGACCAAACAATGTTTCGTAATGGGCATAGTGGTTTTGTCTACCCATGCGACCTTGTAAGGATTAGGATGTGGCTCGGTTTTGAGGTTTAGGCGTCCTATTGCAACCTCAGAAATGACGTTGATGCAACTACCACTATCTATGATGACCTTACAGCTTTTATCTCCACATTTTGTGTAGGTGTGAAAAATGGAAGTGCGTCTCCAATCATCATCTTTTCTAGGTTGGGTTAGAACACAACGCATGATTTGTAAAGCTGTGTTTTCATCAAACTCATTTAATTCTAACACCTCTTCGTCACTAGGAAGTTCATCGGTAGTGTATGTGACTTCCTCTAGATTTTCAAAATCTTCACCCTCTGGCTGAACAAGCATGTTCCATTTTGGGCATTCATAGGCGTAATGACTCATTTGGTGACAGTTAAAGCACCTACCCTGTGCATTTCCTCGTTTGGTTTCATTTGCGGCTAAACCTTTGCCCTTAAAATCATGATTTTGTCGATTTTGAAAATTGTTTGTTTTATTAGTGTTGAAAGTTGTGTCGGTGTTCTTTGTGTTCCTATCAGGCCATTTTTCGATGAATCGTCGTGCGGGTGCTTTTTAATATTTTTCATATTCTAATGCAAGTTGAAAGGCCTGCTCAACAGTTGCGACTCTGTGTGGCGCAATTTCGCGCTACAATTCTTCACGCAACCCATTGCGAAACCTCGAGAGAGTCCGCTCTTCTTCCTCTCGAACATCACAGTGGACATTCATCTCATCAAATTTGGCCATATAATCAGCAATTGAAAGAGAACCTTGCCGAATAGCATTTAATTGATCGTACAACTGTTGCTTGTACGTGCTTGGCAACTATTTCTCTCTCAATTTAGCCTTCATTTCAGCCCACAAGGCGATAGGCTCTTGGCCAAGCCGTTCTAAATGTCTTTCGACACCAATCAAATATTGCTTGGCGGCACCTGTGAGTTTCATTTTAGCAAAACGGACTCGTCGATTGTCGGACATTTCATACCAGTCAAAATATTGGTCCATATCAACGAGCCAGTCTGTGAAAGCTTTAGGATCAATTTTTCCATCAAAAGTAGGTGCATCAATTTGAACTTTTTTTGTTATGTCATCTTGAAAAACAAAAGTTCCGGTTTCCCGAAAAAGAGGATTAGTTCTAGCCATGTGTTGAAGTTCACGCGGTTGTAATGTGCGTGCTGCTGATGCTTGTGGATCTATCCCCGAGGTAACATTGTTTTGTGTTGAAAGTCTCTCAGAGTTTGTCTCTAGGGTGGTAACCCTATGTAGTATCACGACCTTTCTGTTACGGCTTTTTGTGTTGGCATATTTCGTGAGTTGAGTCGGAGTCTCGAAGTGATCAAATTGTCAATCAGCAATCAAAGACTCAGAGAAGATTCAACAAGAGCTCAAGTTGACACTCAGTGTTTTGAGTCTTGAAGATTGAAGATGAAGAATTGTGGATCAATTACATCAATCTCAAGGAAAATGGATTCGGAATGATCAGGTACGTTTAACTAAATAATTTTGGTGATCCGAATACATTTGAGTAGTTTAGAAACACTTGGATAAGTTTTCATTGCATAAAAGTCAAAAACTGTTTTTTCAGGAAATCCGTTCAGGATTGGAAATTCTGTTCAGGACTGTGTTGTTAATCCAGTCCGGACCGTGGATTCCAGTCCGGACCCCGAACCTTGTTTTTTCAGGAATTGCTGAAAAAAAGACGACAGTCCGGATCAGCCAATCCAGTCCGGACCGTCGTGCGGGAAAAATTCTGTTAAGTCAGTTTTTGATGCTTATCTCTTTCCAAAGGTTTCTAACCTATAAATAGACACTTAGGGTTTCTCAAGAACTACCGATTAATTAATAAAACACTTGAGAGCAACCCTAGAGGCTAGGTTTTTATCGTTCTTCTCTTTAGCCTCTTTTAGGTCAATTCAACGATTCTTCCAAGATCTATCTTTTGTCGAATTGATCTAGTCTTTGCTTAGAAATTCCTTCTACGGTTCTTCAATGATAATCTAAGCAAAGGATCACCATCGAAGCCAATATTTCTATCGGCTGAGTTTGCGTCGTGGATTCGACGTAGCATCGTGGATTCGGTGTGTTGAAGGCGTTTCGTGGATTCGAAACGCGTGCTCGTGGATTCGAGTGGCGTTCGTGGATTCGAACGTGTGCAGTGGACGTGCAATCGGTGGAGCGCAAGGTCCGAAGAAGTTGAAGGAGGGGTTGAGTCCGTGGAGTCGGTAATCACCTTGTTATTCTTCTTTTCTTAGTGGATTGTTATTGCGTGTTGGTCCCGCGGTTTTTCTCCTGAATTGGAGTTTCCACGTATATCTCGGTGTGCTGTTTTTTATTTCCGCATTGGTTTTTATTTTGCACTGAGATTGGTTTTATAAGTATTACACCTATTCACCCCCCCTACCTATTTAGATCCGTGTGGATCCTAAATATATTAAAAACCTACACTTTCTTGTTTTTCTTTTTAATTCTTTTGAATAAAATAGTTGTTAGGGGATTTATTATCGAGTTTTCTTGGGTAGAACGTCGGTGCTTGCGAGTATTTTTTCAGTGATAGAGCTCGGAAAATGGAGAATGACAAAGCGATCGGATCTGAAATTCGACTTATGGATCTCCCGGAATGAGTCTTTGGAGTTAACGGGTACGATAGGATAAGTCGAACCCGTTAAGACCTTGGTGCATCAAAATCCGCGCCGGCTGTTTTAGAATGTGACTTAGGTGGCACTCTTATCAAGAAGTTGGTTGGAGAATCCCTTTTATCGGAATTTTGGGGATTCGTACGTAGAAGAGAATTTAAGTTTTAATTAATTAATATTTTCAGAAGAATCGCTAACCATAGAATAGAGAAGAAAAAAAGAAAAAGGGGATCGGTTTTTCCATCTTCTTCGATCGTACGTGCCGGAGGCCGGGAATGGGAGCGAATCCGGTTTTCCCTTTACCTGCGAGGAGCGAGATGGTTTTTGTTTGGGTACTCTTGACCGCTAGGTTTTTCGTTTCGGGTCTTGTTGTCGCGCGACGCTAGGATGCCCTGGCCGCCGCCGCGCCGCAGCCGCGCCGCCGGGTAGCGCGCGCCGCTGAAGCAGGGGCCGCGCACCGCGCTGCGCGCAGGGCAACAGCACTGCGCCGCGCCGCTTGCAGCCACGCGGGGACAGGACCCGCGCGGGGCTGCTGCCGCGCCGCTTACGCGCTCGCGCGGGGCTGGTGTTACGGAATTTAAGTTGACGTATTTCGTGAATTCGGTTAAGACTTGAAGATTGAAGGTAAAGAAGGTTGGATCATATAACTCATTCTCAAGAAAGAAGAATTCAAAAGGATCAGGTATGTTTAACTTAATATCTTTGGTGATCCGAATACTTCTTATAGTGTAGAAACACTTGGATGGATTTGTAATTGCATAAATATCAAAAACTGGACATGGGACATGTTCAGGATTCCGGATCACACTTTGCAATCCGGATCCCGAAGGTTGTTCGTTCATACACCAGTTCAATCCGGATCGTAGCTTCCCTTGATCCAGATCCCGAACACTGGGTTTACCATTTTATTTGAACGATCCGGATCAGGCTTTGCAATCCGGATCCCGAACGTTGATGTTTGGTGAACTGTATGAACGATCCGGATCAAGCACTTCGATCCGGATCCCGAACCTTCGTTTTTCTGGAATCTGTTTTTCTCGCTACTGCAATCCGGATCGCCGATCTCCGATCCGGATCGTCGTCATGTAAAAATTCCAGAAAAAGATAGTTTTTTATTCTTATCTTTTTCCAAGGGTTTCTAACCTATAAATAGACTCTATGATTCTTTTTCTAGGGCTAATCCACATAATCGAAAAAGTAGCCGTCATCTTTTATACGGCCTAAGATCCACATATAGAGAAGAAAGGAAATCATAGATTCTATCTTATGTTTCTTCATCTATATTGATTGATTTGATTCTAGGTTTTCATACTCACATTTTGAGTAGAATCAAATCAATGAATACTTAGATGGTATTTCCGATCTATTTCTAATCTAAGTATTCGGCGGATCATCACCACCCAAAAAACAACGATTTACCCCAAAATCGGCGCGTGGACTCGCGTGGCCTTGTGGATTCAAGGTGCTACCGCTCTCGTGGATTCGGAGCGAGGTACGTTCGTGGATTCGAAGCGTGCTACTGGGTGAAGACCGTGGATTCGGTCGGACGTCGTGGACTCGACGTTGGACGCCGTGGATTCGGCGTTGGACGCAAATCGTGGATTCGAGAAGCGTCGTGGAGCGAGCGGAGAAGATCAACTAGGAGCGTATGGAAAAGGTTGAGTTGTCTGTCAGTACGGTATATCACCTTGTACGTGTTTAATTCTAGTGGATTTCACCGTGTTATCGGTCCCGTGGTTTTTTACTCCGGTTTGGAGTTTTCCACGTAAAAATCTCTGCGTGTTATTTATTTTTCCGCATTGGGTTTTATATCGCAAAATTTTTTGAGTGTTTATTGTTTACACCTATTCACCCCCCTCTAGGTGTTTTTTCCCCTATTTAGATCCAATTATACATAACCCAACAGCTGGTGCCCGCGCGGGGCAGCTGCTGCTGCCGCTCTGCTTGCGCACCTGCACGGGGCTGGTGCCCGCGCGGTTGAGGCAACCCGCGCGGGGCGGCTGCCGCGCCGCTTGCATGCCCACGTGGGGCCGGTGCCCGCGTGGGGCAGCCTTTGCTGCCGCGCCGCTCGCGCGCCCGCGCGGGGCAGCTGCTGCTGCCGCTCTGCTTTCGCACCCGCGCGGGGCTGCAGCTGGCGCCGCGCGCGCCAGCTCGGGGGAGGCAACCCGCGCGGGGCTGCTGCCGCGCCGCTTGCGTGCACGCGCGGGGCTAGTGCCCGCGCAGGGCATCCTCTGCTGCCTCGCTGCTTGCGTGCCGCGCGCGCCAGCGCGGGGCTGTTGCCGCGCCGCGCCGCATGCACCGCGCGGGGAAAGTGCCAGCGCGGGGCTGTCACTTGCACCGCGCCGCCGCGCCGCGTTGTCTTTGCGCCGAGTTGTTCTGGCGCCGCGTCAGGTCGGGTTTTGGTGTTATTCGTCTTTTGTTGGACAGGGGTCGGGACTACTGTTTTCACGGGGCACGGTTTAGTTTACTGATGTTTCTTTTTGGAGGACTCTTTTTAGGTCCGG
The DNA here is from genome assembly GCA_029204045.2 of Tillandsia leiboldiana. Lineage (NCBI taxonomy): Eukaryota > Viridiplantae > Streptophyta > Magnoliopsida > Poales > Bromeliaceae > Tillandsia > Tillandsia leiboldiana. The sequence goes on from CM055064.1 coordinate 22,261,167, forward strand.
TAATCGTACGTGTCACGCCCCGGGTGTAAACCAGAACCCGGGCCCGTCTACAGATCCGCCGTGCACACGGTATTTCCCGCGTACACGAAGCGTTGGTAACCTGCTCAGATATAAGAGATAACAATAATAGAGCATAAAATCAGAGCTGAGCTAAAACTACTACATCTCAGATCCAAGCTGGAAATAAAGTAAAGAACAACTGTAAATAAATACAAGTATCTCTCCCAGCTCACCACAAATATACAAATAGCTGGCTAAAGCCAGACCCAAAATAAAATACAATAAGACTGTCTGAGAAGATAGGGGTACATCAAAAATCCAGCTAGCAACTGAAGGGTGGACACGCTATCTAGTTCGCTATCCTCTTACCTCGATCTGCTGCTGACGGCCCAGCAACTCCCGCAGAGGACTCTGCAAAACAAAGGGAGAAACAAGGAAAAAGACGATAGGGGTGAGAACTACTATAAAAACAGTAGCCTCCCCTAGTGGGTTAAGCCTCAAACTCAGACGAGCCCACTAGGTCTACCAGAGGCAAAAGGAAAGAAGAGGTGGTAAGCTATAAACAGTACTGCTGATAAGAAAAATGAACCTACCACTACGATGCCTCTAAATGCAGAGTCAGAAAGATGTAACTATAAGAATGCATCAGTGAATGTGCCTGACTGTATAAACCCAATCTAACGACCAGTAAAAACTGGCACTGCCTGCTCTGCTGTCGAACTCATCTGTGGGAATACCGATCGACTACTGACCGGTATGGTCGCATCCCAAAGTAAGTAACAGATTGGCCTCTGTCCGTCCGATCGCACACAAAAGTAAGTAACAGACCGGCCTCGATCCGTCCGGTCGCACACTCCGGAGTGGCACTCGAGGGGAGCGACCCACACGAGTAAAGAAATCATGTCTCAATATCTCACTGCAGCAGGACTGGATCATGACAATGATCGAAGTGGGAAAACCCCTCCACTGAAGATAACCGGATCCCCCAATCTAATGCAATAAAACTGAATAAGTGGAAACTCCATCCACTAGAGGAATCCTATCCCCAATCTGATGCATAAGTAAACATCCGGTCAACCGCCCAATGTCCGCGGTTGCCGCAATAACCCACCACCAAAATCTGGTATGACAAACTCCCTCAACAAAACCCGGCTACACTATCCTACAACCCTACTCAACCCGAGTAATACCACAAGTACCTCAATGAAAGGAGAAAAGGTGCCAACATGGTTTCTCCTAAGTCAAATTCCAACAATAGTGTATCAGAAAAAAAGGTGGCATAACTAGATGTCCATACAGGCATGTAAACGTCCTTCACTTAGCAAAATAAGTACAGGTGACCAATTCTTACAAGAACTAAGGCATACTACCGCTTGAGTATCCAGTGTACAAGTATGTCATATGCCGACCTTTACACATGCATAAACAATCTCCAAACAGATAATACATGATATTCTCCTGAACATAATGTTCCCAAAGTGTTAGACAACATGCCTTTTTGCAAGATATAACAATTACTAGTATCTAGTCTCCCGGAGATGTAAGTATTACTAAAAAGTCTACAATCTCATACAAGCATGCTATAATCATCACCCGAGTACAATTAACACATTAATATGGGAATATCTCCAATATGCCTAGTGGGTAATCAAAAGTAGGAGGTTCACAACAACACCGACCTCAATCGCTAAATCCAAGTCCCAAAGTGCTCTCGCCCAAGAATATGTCGCCTGCCGCAACAACTGCAAAAATACCAACCGGTGCCCGATTAAACAAACAATTCCACAATCAACCGTTGTCCAAAATCAGTCAAGAAGAGGCTCGGTTTTCACCTATAGGAGGGACTCCGAAAAAATCCAACAAGAATACCGCTGCGATCGTCGCGTCGAGCCCTTCGAAACGAGTACTTGCACGCCCCAAACCGAGTTTTGTAGGTCAAGATACAAAATCAACAAGGTGACCACCTCAAAAATCCCAAGTACAAAATCTGTAGAACTTTGCCCTAAAAAAGTGGGATTTTCACCTTCGGGGAAAACTCAGAAAAATCCAGGAAAAATACAATGATGTTCCTTGCGACACGTAGATATAAATCGAGTATTTGCACTCCCCGTTCCGACTCTCGGTTGCGGAGAAAACCCACAAAAACCCCGATGCTGTCCATAATCCATCACAGAATAAGAGGTTACAGAAATGATCCGAAAAGTCCAAGAAAACCTCGAAATACGGGAAAGCTGAAAATACAAAAGTCGAAGCCCTACCTGTCGTGAAAACGTGGGCGCAAGAATCACCCAAAAATTCCTTCAGGGTAGCCCAGGGGAATCCTCGGACCGAAACGCGACGAAAAGGGCAAATAAAGAAGGTGCGTCGCAGTGCGCCAGAAAAATGCAATCTCGAAGTGCGTGCCACCAAAAATCCTGGAACTCCACCACAAAGTGTAGAACAAATGGGTGAACAAAAGCCCTATAGAACTCTCCCTGCGAAACAGCCCAAAAAGCTCAGAAAAGAAGGCCCAAGGGGCCTATTTATAGGCCCAAGTCCAAAAGGGCTACTATTCGGATTCGGGCGCACCCTTTCGGGCGCTCGAATCCGCCAGTCGGACAATTTCCCCCATCCGACCAGCGCCCGAAACGCCCTGCACGTGACACGTGTCCCGAACAGGGAACAGCCAGTGCAGGGCCGCTCGGGTGCTGCCACGCGTCGCGCAAACGGTCAAAGGGGTGGTTGGCGCCCGCCAATGGCCGGGCGCCACGTGGCCGGCCCGCGCGACCCGTCGACCGGTCGCGCGCCTCGCCGGCCGCACCGCCTGCCCCCCACGCGCGCACGCATCCCGAGGCGCTGGCGTGCACCCTCGTGGACCGCGCCGCGTGAGCCCGCCAATCACCTGATGCCACGTGTCCCTGCGCCCGGTCTATGCACCCGCGCGGGGTTTCCGTGGACCGCGCATCGCGCGCCGGCCACTCCTGGGGCGCCACGTGTCCCCGCGCCGGGTCCATGTGCCACCCGGTGCTGCTCTGTGGACCGCGCTCAGTAAACCGGCCAATAATAGGCCGCCACGTGGCACCCAGCCGGTCTACGGCCTCCCCCATGCACCAGAATCCAATGAAAACTTCCGGGAGTCCGTTTTTGGGCATCCGGACTCAGAATTAAACAAGCAAATAGCCGTTTTCAAGCGTTTTTCCGCGCTGAATCCAAATCCAACCTCTGTTTGGCCCAAAACCTTTTCTAAAATTCGGCAAAAGCAGCCGAAGGCTAATCCGCTATCGATAGCTCACAGGGTCCATCTGTGGCATCCCTTTGATGCTCTATGGGCCAGACACCATCAATAGGTGCTTCACAAGTGGATTCACAGGAAAAAGCTGCATGGGGTTCTGGGGCCCTACAGTACGAAGGCGTGGGACGATTTCAGGTGTTTCGGTTGACGCTTTCTAAGGTGGGTACTCTCTTCTGAAAAAGGGGATGTCGTCGAATTAGGCACATCGAGTTTTCCCTTTTCCTCGTTATTGACGTCTTTTGTGATTACAGTTACAATATTATGAGTTGATGACTAACCCCATGTTCTGCACGTGTATCGGCACTTATACTTTATTGGAGCAACGAGTGTCGTAGGTGGACACTCGTTTTATTGGAGCAACGAGTGTCGCAGGTGGATACTCGTTTTATTATGGTTACTATGCTCATGGCGCTTGCACGCACACCAGCGGTTTGGCCACCGCATCGGTGTACTTTTCCGGAAGGGTGGTACGCTGACCCGTGTACCCCACAAGGTGACGTAGTGGGGACCCTTCGCGGTGATTTATGGGGGGTTTACATGCACCAAAAGTGAGAGCGGTGTGGTTTTCTTTTGCCTAAGGTCCTCGGACCAACATGGCAAGGTGCTTAGTGCGTTTCCTCAGGGATGATATGATTGAGTGCAGGATGGGGATTGTGGATGCTCTGGTCTTTACGGTTTGGTTTATTATCAGTTATCTTTTAGCATCACTTTTGTCATTATTCTTCGTGTCACTGACTTCCCACACTGTGACAGGTTCGGTCAGGGGTGGGATCTGGGACGACGGTGAGGCTGCGACTAGAAGGATTTAGCTTTATTCTTGGCCGGTGACTTTTTCCCTTTCACTTAGTTGTTTATTTCAGTTGGTTAGACTTGATGCATGTGACTTTTATTTTCGTGGATGATGTGGATGATAGGGTGGGCTTGTCACTCTGTGATTGACCGTTTTATTTATGCTTCTAGTTACGCGTTTTGGACGGCCGTTTTAAAATACAGAAAAGAGATTGCGAAAACGTTTAAAAAACCAGGTATCGTGTGGACACCGGTTTCCAAACCCGTGGCTTTATCCTTTCAAACCTATGTTGGTCATTGTGATTGTTTAACGTTTAATATTTCCTCTTTTAGTCTTCATCTTGACTGGTGTGGTTAAAGTATAAATTGTGATTGTGACGCCGTACATATACAAAGGAGACTCTGTCCGTTAGTGGGGTAACTTTGTATGTGTGGCGGGTCTGGGCACGTGTCGGAGGATGGGAATGTTTTAAAAAAATTATTATACGTTTTTTCGTTTATTTAAACCCCTCGGGCGTGACACCCTATCTCGGATGCCATGAATGTCGGTGGATAATTCATTTAACTTTTCCAAAATTTGTTTTATTGGGTCATTTGGGTCATCAGGATTGGGATTCCTAAACGGTACCCCTGATCTAGTTGTCATGATACAAACCTAAGGCTCTGATACCAAATTTGATGCAGGAGAAAGAGTTTAGAAATCCGAATGCAAAATCCTATTAGTTGAAAACTCTAATGTAATTATATGTTTAGGCACAACGAGACTTAACATACGGATTCGAAAGAAAATAACATAAGAATAAATATCATAAAACAGTGCGGTAAAACCCAAACGAAAATTAAATTTAAAGTAGAAAAACCGGGATGGGAATTTGTACCATCAAAGGATCCGTAGGCGAAATTATCGATTGCAAGCGCTGAACAGAATCGTCAAATTTCTACCGATTAATCCAATACCGTCTCTGTTGAAGTAATATCTGTGGGAAAAACGAGAGTTTTAGGACGAGGAAGAAAAAGAAGAAATCAAAAAAGAAGGAAAGAGGGATCGAGAGAATTAGGGTTTAGCAGAGATAAAGATGACGATAAATCCCCAAAGTCCAAGGTCATGAAGCGTGGTCGATATAGTCATAACAGTGGACGATGACGATTAGGGCACACGCGGCGAGGCCTTCATTGGTTGCGTGTCGGCGGATGACAACTTCGCACAACTCGATCGGATTTAGCGGAGGAAATTTTCTCTTTTTTTTTTCTCTTCTTGATGCGGTCTTTTTTTTTTTTTTTTTTTTTTTATTCTTTTCCGGCTTTTCTTCCTTTTTTTTTGTATGAATTTTTTTGTCGTACACCTTGAGAAACTTAATGGACCGCGTTTTTGAGGGTTTTAACTCGTTAAAGAAAACGTTCCAATAAGTTTATTTTCTTCGTTTCTTGATCAAACGACGTGAGAATTTCGCAAGTAAATACTTGAATCGAAGAGGAAACAAAGAAAATTAAGATGAAGGGACTCACTCCCTACGGACTCACTCCGGTCGACTCAAAATCGCGAAGGAAAACTTAAGAGAACGCATCTCAAAAGCAAACTAAAATTTTCATATTAATAATTTTTATCCCGTACAGATCGTCAAGACCATACTTATAAAGTTTCCTTCTAACAAACTCAATCTGATAAATACGGTAATAGAAAATAAGAACTAAATCTTTCTAGATTCTTATCTAGAAAATAATAACTAAAATATCTAAATATATCTCGAACCATGCAAAACTGGTTCGAATTTGAGTCGCATCCAACGTCTTGAATCATGGTGCGATCAAATCATCAAGCCAGATACTTGGTTTACGACGACGACGACGGACATAAGTCTGAAACGGGACCGTGTCCGCATCAAGTATACTTTAAGGATATCTTTTCCTTTAGAACTAGAGTAGATAGGCCTGTTACTGTTGCATCTATAGGTAGCTTTAGTAGACCTAGCACATGTGAACCTATAGAAGAAACTGAACCTAGGAGAAGTAGGCGTCCTAGGATTGAGAAGACTTTTGGTGATGATTTCTGTGCCCTACTTGTAGAAGATACCCCATCTACCTTTGACCAAGCTGTGACTTCTGTAGATGCATCATTTTGGAAAGAAGCTGTTAAGTTGGAGATGCAATCAATTTTACAGAATCATACTTGAGAGTTATCTGATTTATCTATAGGTTGTAAGCCTGTAGAATGTAGATGGATCTTTAAGAAGAAGTTGAGACCGGATGGTACAGTAGATAAGTGTAAGGCTAGACTTGTAGCTTAGGGTTTTTCCCAAAAGCTTGGTGTAGATTATTTTGATGTTTATGCTCTTGTAGCTAGGATTACTTCTATTAGAATTTTGATTGCTTTAGGCTCTGTCCATAATTTGATTATTCATCATATGGATGTTAAGGCTGCTTTTCTAAATGGTGATTTAGAGGAAGAAATTTATATGAAGCAACCTGAGGGATTTATTGTTGCTGGACATGAAAACAAAGTATGCAAGTTAACAAGATCATTATATGGACTTAAACAAGCTCCCAAGCAATGATATTTTAAATTTGACTCTTTGGTAGTGAAAGATGGTTTTCATGTGAACATGTCTGATGAATGTGTGTACTCTAAGGAATACAATGGACAGATAGTAATTCTATGTTTGTATGTTGATGATATTTTGATCTTTGGAACCAATATGGATGTGATAATGGATGTTAAGAAATTACTTAATGATAATTTTGATATGAAGAATCTTGGGCAAGCTGATGTGATTCTGAACATGAAGATTATAAGAAAATCAAATGAAATTATTATGAGCCAATCTCACTACAGTGAATAATTGTTAAAGAAGTATGGATATTTTGATTCTAAGATTGTTGTTACATTTTATGATCCTAGTGTACATCTTAAGAAGAATAAAGGTGATGCTATAGGTCAGAATAGATATGCTCGGATTATAAGATCTTTAGGTTATCTTGCATATTACATTAGACCTGATTTAGCCTATGTTGTGAACAGATTGAGAAGATATACCCATAACCCAAATAGGGAACATTGGAATGCATTAGAAAGAGTTTTGAGATATCTGAAAGGCACTGTATCTTATGGATTGCATTTTTGTGGATTCCCTGCTGTATTAGAAGGATTTAGTGATGCTAACTGGATAAGTGATACAGCTGATGTGAAGTCAACTACTGGATTTGTTTTTCTCCTTGGTGGAGCAGCTGTTTCATGGAAGTCATCGAAACAATCATTGATTGCTAGAAGTACAAAGGAATATGAACTAATAGCTTTAGATACCACTGTAGCAAAGGCTAAGTGGATTAGAGAATTTCTGTATGACTTGCCACTGATGGAGCGACCTTTGGCACCAGTATGTATACATTGTGATTGTAGATCTGCTATTGACAAGTGTGCTCAAGAAAATATGGAAACAAAGATGAATAGATTTATGAAAGTAAGACAAAAGTATATTCGGCAGAATATTAAGAAAAATGTGATTGCATTGGAATTTGTAAGATCTGCGAAGAACTTAGCTGATCAGCTTACTAAGGGTTTGTCTAGGACTGATCCTAGAATCGTCGAGGGGGATCGGGCTTAGCCCACAATAGAAACTACCGGCGACGGCAACCCAACCTCATGGAGGTTCAATAGGTAGAAACAAGTCGAATTGGTAGTTGTGCGGAGCACTGCTTTTATATACTCATCCTCATGGCGACGGTGCTCATTTATGCAAGTGGATTTATGCAAGTGTATAGTAAGGGTTTTTACCCTAAATGGTTCCGAGACCCTCGAGGCGGGGTGTGACCTTGCAGACACCATTATCAGGACCTACTATATGTGTGTAGTTGTGAGGCCGCGACTGTGGGAAGAGGGCGGTTCCCTAAAAACACACATGAATCGATATGAGCGCATGGCCATAAAAGCGCTAACCCGCATAGAACCTAATCGGTTGTACCATGTGTATAATTTGTGGAAATCTGATTCACTGGCCTTGGTTCAAGGCGAAGTCCACCATTGTGCCCTCGGATGTACATAGACCTGTACTAAGTGAAGGTTCAAATCCGAAAGGTACCTTCGTCGAATACGTGGTATAAGGATCCAGCATCTGTTTTAGTTTTATTCTATTTTATTTTTTGTTAATTTCAAGTTTTAAATCATATGGGGATTGTTGGATTTTTTATGGATTTTTAAAGTGATTTCAAACTTGTTTTGGCCTTTGGGCTTTTCTGGGCAGCCCAATATCCATGGGCTTTGCCTAGGAGCCCAAACCCATTCCCCTCTACATGTGATGTTTAGTCCCACATCGAAAACTCATCACATGTAGAAGGGGTTTATATCAAGGATTTAAGTATCCATCGGCACGAACCGTATCCACCGTGTTGGGTTATATGTAATATAGATCTAAATAGGGGAAGAAACACCTAGAGGGGGGTGAATAGGTGTAAACGTATAAACACTCAAAAATCGTTGCGATAAAAACCCAATGCGGAAATAAAAATAACACGCAAGATTTTTACGTGGAAAAACTCCAAACCGGAGTAAAAAACCACGGGACCGATAACACGGCGAAATCCACTAGAATTAAAACACGTACAAGGTGATTTACCGTACACACTTACGACTCAACCTTTTCCATACGCTCCTAGAGGATCTTCTCCGCTCGCTCCACGACGCTTCTCGAATCCACGATCTGCGCCCAACGCCGAATCCACGGCGTCCAACGTCGAATCCACGACGTCCGACCGAATCCACGGTCTTCACCCAATAGCACCCTTCGAATCCACGAACGTGCCTCGCTCCGAATCCACGAGAACGGTTGAACCTTGAATCCACAAGGACACGCGAATCCACGCGCCGATTTTGGGGTAAATCGTTGTTTTTGGGTGGTGATGATCCGCCGAATACTTAGATCAAAGATAGATCGAAAATACCATCTAAGTATTCATTAGTTTGATTCAACTCAAGATGTGAGTATGAAAACCTAGAATCAAACTAATCAATATAGATGAAGAAACATAGAGTATTATCTAATGATTTCCTTTCTTCTCTATATGTGGATCTTAGGCCGTATCTAAGATTATATTTTATTATGACGGCTATTTTCCTTAACCCTAGAAAAAGAGTCATAGGGTCTATTTATAGGTTAGAAACATTTGGAAGGAGATAAGAATCAAAAACCTAACATTTCTGGAATTTTTACGGACGGCGATCCGGATCGGATTTGGGCGATCCGAATTGCAGTAGCAAGAAAGACGGTTTCCAGAAAAACAATCGTTCGGGATCCGGATCGGAATGCCTGATCCGGATCGTTCATACAATTCAGAAAACTCAACGTTCGGGATCCGGATCGTGAGATGCTGCGATCCGGATTGAAGTAATGTATGAAACAACAACCTTCGGGATCCGGATCGCTGACTCTGATCCGGATCCTGAACATGTCCGAACACCAGTTTTTGATTTTTATGCAATTAAAAATTCTTCCAGGTGTTTCTACACTACAAGAAGTATTCGGATCACCAAAAATCTTTAGTTAAACATATCTGATCCTTTTGAATTCTTCTTTCTTGAGATTGAGTTAAATGATCCAACCTTCTTCACCTTCAATCTTCAAGACTTGACCCTTTCACGAAACTACGCCAACTCAAATTTCGTAACACACCGTGCCGTACCGTGCCAGCAAGATACCGGTACGATACAGCCTCCGTGCCGATGGCACAGTTCAAAATCTTTTTTTTCTTAAAATTACTAAATAATTTTCTCAATAAAGTTCAAAATATTTGATAAAGAAATATAATAAGCAATTAAAAAAATTTGTTGCTGAAGAAAATAAATATTTCATGCCATTATGTGTCTGCACGCATGTATTTTTTGTGACTGACACTCATCGGCACGGCTTGGCACGCACCGTGCCGTACCGTGCCGGCAAGTTTTCGGCACGACCCCGTACCACGACACTTAAATCCTTGGTTTATATACTCCTTCACTTTGGCATGTGTTGGTTAGGAGAAAGTGAGAGCAAAGGCTTCTCCTAAACACACACGCGTGCACGGCGCAAGCCCGAGTCGGGTTGGGCGGGCGGCGGCGCGCGCGATCTCGACCCGGTTCTCTTTTATTTTGACCTTTTATTTTTGCTTGGCTTAACCAACCTCGGGAAGTACCATCTCGGGCTATCCAAGAGCCTTCCTTGGAAAGTGCATTGTGGGCTGCCCAAGAAAGCTAGCCGTTGGACCTTGTCCTCTGGAGGGTGGGCTCTCTTTTTGGGCTCTCTATATGTAGAGCAAGAGAGCTTGGTTATCACAAAAGCTAGAATATACTCTACTCTGATTTACAGTGCAATACTACACTGAGATTTACATTTTGCTATTCCTCTTTTGGATTCGATTTTTCCTACTTCGAGCTTTACTCTTACTGGATCTCTGAAAGCCGTTGGGTTCGCTACGCACCATCCCGGAGTCATGCCGACGGGGTGGACCGTGGTCGTTGTATCGCTAGGGCTAATTGGCGGAGCCTCGCACGTGGAGTGGCAATCTTGCTTCTAGGACAGTGCTTACGCACGCCTCGACATTCACAGGCTTCATCTAATCTCCTCTATTTTATTATTAACAGTATATAAGTAAATTACATAATAGTATTTCGGATTTAAATTATTTTACTAAAAGAATTGATTTGAAAAGATTTTCCAAGAGAGTGAACATGAACTTGTTGTCAGGAGGCTTTCAACATCCCTTATTAGCCATCACTTAACAAAAGCCAAAAGCCAATATTATCAACTGGACTAAAATCTTATACCTGCATATGTACTAAACCTTTAGGCTACGTTTGGTTCGGGTATAAACGAAAATTGGTTATTCCTGGGATAGATATAAGTTCAGGTACAAGCAGGAATTAAAGTAATTTTGTGTTTGGTTGAATATAAGAGTTGTACCGGGAATAAAAAAATTTGTGTTTGGTAAATTAAAGAGGAATAAGAAGAATAGAGGGGATTAAAATTTTAATTTAAGATAAAAATTTTACTGATATAATTTTAAATATTTAATTTAAAATATTTATTAAAATTTATATTTTACTTATATATAAAAAAAAATTATTAAAAAATTTTTGGTTTTTGAAAATTTATAAATTTTTAAAAATTCAAATTTTGTATATAAAAATAGGTATAAATTTAAAATTCTCTAAAGTTAAAAATTTATAAATGTTAAAAATTTTAATTTTAATTGTCTCAAAAAATTACAAAAGTAGGAGAAAAAATTTTAATTTTAAAATTAGTATAAATTTAAAATATTTTATAAAAAAATTTGTATAAATTTAAAAATTTAAAAATTAATAAATTTTTTAAAAAAATTTAAAAATAAAATTTTTAGATTTATTAAAAGGTAAATTAAAAATTTTAAAATTTATAAAATAAAAAAAAAAATTTTAAATTTTATAAATTTAAATATCTTATAATTTAAAAAAATTTAATTTAAAAAAAAAAAAGTAAGCAACAGGTGGAACAGTGTTCCACCCTTATACCGGATTATCCGGGATAACTTGGTATAGGGGGGAACAGCCGTTCCTCCTATCCTTTTTGCCGTTTGGGTATAAGGGGGGGATAAGGGTTATCCCCCCCTTATACCCGGTACCAAACGGTACCGTAAGTAATCTAAAGCAATTAGATTTAGCAAATTGAAGCATCTTTTAAGGTTTCAGAATCTCCAATTAATGCATCCTATTAGTATGTTATGATTTTGGATTGCACGAGGTTTGACAATTATTATTGCGCATGGTGTGCACTAAAGCTTATATTCAACAGCTTTTCACGTTATAACCTATTTGAAATTACATTTTACCTGTGACAATATTATTTGAGCAATCATTTCAAAGTTGAAATTATTGTATTTTGTATATGGATATATAAATAAAATGCTTCTTGTGGACTAGTCGATTATTAGTTGAACACATTTTTGCACATATTCACTAAGATCCTCTATAGATAACCTTTTTATCTTAGCTCAAAATTGACAACTTTGATATAATCTACTACAGTTGGGTGATTTTTGGTGGGCAGTTCAATTTGGCACAAAGGGAAACGTCGATGGATGTATTACACCCATTTCTCTGCTCAAGCTGATTAAAGAACCGAGAGGCATATCTGTCACGCCCCGAGACCGCCAATTTGGACAGTTCGGGCGCGTCAACAGACCCGCCAATCGAGCATGACCTTTGTATACCCGAAAGGAACGGTTGATTCTATTCAACACAGTTTAGTGTGAGCGGAAGAGTAAACAATCAGAGAACTAAACTATGTAAATAAAACTTCCATTCATTCAAACAACAAGTTTAGAAGCATGAAAGTAAAACCTTTGAGCGAACCATTAACTTTAATTAAAATACAACTCTCTTTTAGGAACTTAAATGAAAGCTAAAACTTAAAATAAATTACATCATTCACTTTCCAAAATGAACCTTTAACATTTAAAAGTTACAACATTTTTTCCTCACATACAAGGTTCGCTCAAAATAAAAACCCAAAATAGAACTGGCGACTCTAGACTGTTAGGTTGCTAAGCTGCCGGGCCTTTGCCCTTGTCGCGTGCCTCACTCGTGGTACCTGGAAAATGGTCACCCAAGGGTGTGAGAACTACTTAAAGTTCCCAATGGATTCAACCACCGAGAAAGAATGTCCTACACCGCTTGGTCCAATGGAAGCAATATAATAGATGACAATATATATTGAAAACTGTAAACTCTATCTATCATGCTCATGTATACTTTATCATTTGCCAAGACACGACTCTATGTCGTTACCAAGGATTTAAGTGCCGTGGCACGGGGTCGTGCCGAAAACTTGCCGGCACGGTGCGTGCCAAGCCGTGCCGATAAGTGCCGGTCACAAAAAATACATGCGTGCCGACACATAATGGCATGAAATATTTAATTTCTTTAGCAACAAAATTTTTTAATTGCTTATTATGTATCTTTATCAAATATTTTGAACTTTATTAAGAAAATTATTTAGTAATTTTAAGAAAAAAGGATTTTGAACTGTATCATCGGCACGGGAGCTGTATCGTGCCGGTATCTTGTTGGCACGGTACGGCACGGTACGGCACGGTAGATACGGCCCGTGCCGATAGATACTTAAAACCTTGGTCGTTACCCAAGGTTCCACTCTACCACACTATTCACTTGACCAAATACTCACATTCTTTATTGTGCTTTAATTCAAGTTACTTAACCCTCGGAAATTCTTGCCCTACGGGTGCCAGCCCGGTAGTCAACCACAAGACAAGATTTTCCAAGGTTGTCGATAGCACCCGCAAGTGATACCCCGCCCAACGGGGAACTTGGTCATACGGGCCCGGCCCGGGAGATGGTCCTTGCCATTGTTCTCCGACACAAGATCTACGTTTTACCTCCGAAGGTACGATCATCTGTTCTTTTTCTTTTTGCTTTAGCACTTAGCCTCTTTTGCACTTTATGCACTTGCCTTTCCTTCTCATTCGAGCCTTTAGCTCACATTGCCATTTAGCAATCTCTTTCTCTTTCATTTAAGCTTTTAGCTTATCTTTCATTTACTCATCCCTTATCCTTGGTCCTTGCCTCAAGGGTAGCCAAAAGTCCCTTGGACTTTAATCATTTCACATTCATTCTTTTGCTCTAGTTAAAGTTAAAGTGAATGTTCATTTTGCCCAACTCCCTAAGACCAACTCTAGGGATTTTGCTTGCTTTGCACTTTTAACCTCAACCTTGTACCTCAATCCTTAGAGTTTTGACTCTAAGTTAAAACTCTATCTCATATCCTTAGTTTTGACACTTTATACATATGCCACAAGTGAGATCCTAAGGTTAATGCCACTCATGATAATCTTTGTTCTAATTTTTCTCTTATGTCATCATGTCCCTCATGCACATAATCCCTTTACATCAAATTTTTAGCATGCATTACAACACAACTTTAATCAAATGTAATGAAATCATTGCATACACTTTTATGCATATGAAATTCTAATACTTAATAACCATTCTCATACAAAGGGGTTTACTAAAAACCCTTATAGTCTCATTACTATACCTAAACCCTAACATCCATTAACATGCTTCTAAATCATAAAAGCAAAGGAAAAGGGGAGAAGTCACCCATTTTCGAATAGAATCCCCCACCTCTTATAATACTCTTGCAAGAGAAGGTGGTTTGATCACTACCTTCCAAGAAAAAGTCCTAAAAATGGAGAGAAACTCCATTAGAGATAATTTCCATCTGAATAGAACTCAAAAAGAAACCTTAAGATGAAACCCTAGAATTTACATACCTCTTCTTGAGGGTTCTTTGACCAAGAGAGGAAGAGGTTGGGCTCCAATCTTCTCTTGAAAGGCTCTTTTGAAGTCCCCTTGGCAATCCCTTTGCTCAAAAGAGATCAATCCTCAAAGCCCTAGCCTCCCAAAGACACTTCTTCCACTTCTTCTTCTTTTTCTCCTTCCTTCTCTTCTTTTCCTTTCTTTGGTTCGAACAGGGAGAAAAGAGAGAGAGGGAGAGGGTTCAAATGGGAGGAGAGAGAAGGAGAGAGGTCATGCTGTGTCAGGGGTAGGTGGGGAGCATGTGGTAGTGAAATTACACCTTTGCCCCCACTTAAAACGGGAAATTACCTCACTGCCCCCAAGTTCTGGGAGCTTGGTACCGGTACACGGGATCTGGGTACCGGTACTCACACACATTTTCTTCAACCCGAGGGCTGACTTTGTCCTGTTTTGTATAGGGTACCGGTACCCAACTCTCGGTACCGGTACCCAAGCCTTTTTGAGTTTAGGGTACCGGTACCCAACCTTTGGTACCGGTACCCAATCCCTCTTTCTCCAAACCGAGGCTCGGTTTGCCCAATTTAACATGGGGTACCGGTACACTATATTTGGTACCGGTACCCAGGGACTTAGAAACTTTCGGGTTGATTTCCAACCCGAGAGCTTGCTGTCGGGTTCCAATTAATTGGTTCCGGTACCCCTTATGGCGTTCCGGTACCCAATGCTACCTGAAGCTTCACAAGTCTGAAGCTTCAGATTTGCGCGCCGCCAAATCGCTTTTCGATCCGAAGGCTTCCGCTTCGAACCGAAACACTCCGAATTCGTCTGTAAACATATTTAGAATACGTTACGAATATTTTCACTACGCTTCGCTATTTCGCGGAGTCGGTGCACTACAATATCACTGATTATACCCAAAAAATTGAGACTGCTCAATGTTGAAAGTTTTGCTGATGAGGAAAAGAAAAACGTAAAAAATTGAATTGTTTGGAGGCAGTGTAAACCATCTCTATTGAATTAGCTATCTGATTTTAAATTGGCTATGTTGAGAATGTTTAGACCATAATTACAAGCTGAACTTGAGGTATAATTGTATAGCTACGCAGAGGCGGTTTAAATCGCCTCTATAACGCCTGTATATTATGTTGGAATTGCATGTGCAGTTAAACATAAAAAATATGAACAAAACGAGAAACAATGAATCTTCTCATTACCAACAATTCAACCAACATCGTAGACGATTCTGCTAACCAACCATCTAGACATTTCAAGTGATACAAATGGAGTATGAAAGTAAGTTTTGAAAATATCTTGCATCCTGTATATAATTCTTCGTTTGCATCTTTTAATATTTTATAAAACATATTTGTTTCTTTATTAGCCCCTTCATTAGACTGTCTTGCATTCGGTGCTATTTTAGATTGTTGTGCATCCACCCTTTCGTCAAAGTCATCCATAGGTAGTTCTGTCTCATTAATTTCTTCACCGATTATGCCTATTACATCACAGAAAGGTCCTTGTATTTCATCAGACCTTCTTGGGTTTTCAATTACAAGAATGTGCTCTCAGGCGTGCGTGTCTCTTTGCACATTCTGAGAATGAGGAGTTGAAGACAAGACAGTTGCATAATTGCATTAGTCAGAGAAGTAAATGATAAAGGCTCCTCTCCGTGACACACCTACCTTGTAGATCCTCTTAAAAAGCTCATATATCTAGTGTATCCTAGCATCCTCGTATATTTGTAATGAACAATTAACACAATATGTACATGGACACCTTATTTTGCCATAATAAGATGCATTACGAGATGCAAATTCAAGAAATTGCACAACTTTGTTTTTATATTCGTCACTATTTCTATGTTTGATTATCCAACTTTCAACCATTATAATAAACAACTGCAATAACAACAAATACTCCGTTTGATATCAAGAAAAGAAAAAAAAACTATATTTGTTCTTTTGTTGTTGATAAGAGTATAATTATCATATATAATATTTAAATGGAAAGGAAAGGTTAAATAAAACTAGATGACTAACTTGTAAAATGTCATCTTAAAAATGCCTATAATGTTGAGAAAAGTCGACATATCGGCTGTTCGGTGAAAACAAGTTTGCTTAGATCTGATGACCACATGAAAAAGTAACTACTTATTGAGCACTCCCATCAGCACAAAGAAAAGGTACGACTATCTTCGAGCCATCTAGGGAGAAGGGCCACAATATGACTTTGTTCAATAAAATACTTGCCTTACAAGTAAGGAGATGCTAAAATTTTTTTAAGAAAAAAGTGATGATGTTAATACAAAAGATTAATTGGTGTCTGGTTCAAAATAGAAGAGTCATAAAAATAGGTTTGAGGCTGAAAAGGAGTTTCCCGAGTGCTTGGTCTAATCTCACATTAAAACCTTATAGTGAAAATTTACTTTGAGTATTTTAGGAAAAATACCCATATGAGTTTTTAATGCATTCACTTTGTGTTACACTATCAAAATTTATTCCTCTCCATGTATTTAATGCATTCACTTTGTGTTACACTATCAAAATTTATTCCTCTCCATGTATCTGATTTGATTTAGACTGTCAAGCATCTATAAGAGGCTACAATTTTATAGTGTAAAACTACGAAGTCTTAGTGCATGATATATGACGGGCATCGAGCTTTTATCTACCTTATAAACTTGTAAGTTATGCAACTAAAGAGTATTATTCAAAGTTCAGTGTTGGAATTAGAGAGCAGCAGAAACGTACAAACTGGATAGCTAACGTATCTAGGAACCAAAATCGGATCGGTTTGCTTGCTTTGAGATGGACTCCATGAGCAAGAACCAAGTATGGAAGTTGGTTGACCTTCCACCTGCACCATATGGCAACATATAGAAAAGCTCATAATGTGCCAGTTATCCAACTAAAAGGTATTAATATTACTAGAATAGGCCAAAGCCTTCCTAAGTTCAATAAGTCGGAGATAGGGTTGTAAACAAAATGAACACGAGTGAGATGACCCATCTCAAGATAGGATCAAAATTATTGGAGACCGGCTCGTGTTCGGCTTGAGCTTGTGAGCTGAAAAAGCCTAGCTTGTGATTGGATTGCAATTTATTCGAGCTAGCTCGTGTTTGGCTCATTAGCGCATTTTGTTTACCAAGCCAAGCTGACTCATAAATGATTCAAATTGTTCACATCTCGAAATTTACCTCTCAGATTGATTAGTTGCATGAAAATTTTAGTCTAGCATTATTTATTACAAAATTAAATGACCGAAACTCCAAAAGTAAAATAACTGTATTGTATAAAAGATCATATATATCAAAAAGCAGTCACACAACACTGTATTAGAGCCAAAATAAAATGCAGTTTAAAGCTAAACATATCTTAACAACAGAGAGTAGGCAAGAAAAAAATTAACCTGCAGACAAATCACAACACAAGTCAAGATCTACCAGAGTCTAACTCATAGTCCAAATAAAAGTGCAGATTACAAAGCAACAAATCAAAATCCGCCCCACGCCCCGTGAAAGGACTATGAGTTAGACTTTGGTTACTTATGAATTGTTTGGGCACAAAAGCGAACAGACTATGCTGTTTTTAAAGCTTCTACTATTGCACCCATAGATATATAAACTAATATAATAAGACTCCGAGGTAATTGTGAGCAATTTTGGAGATGCATGAATGATAGTGATTAGTTATACTGTCCTCAATGGCTAGAGCCTGTCAGATGATGAATGATTTAGACTTGATTTTGTTGCTCTTTGAGAGCAATTTTTAAGGGCTTATTTTCTTTTATAAAACAATTTGGCATGTAAGTTACGCATATTTTCAAAATTTTGCTCCTATTTTCTTGAGATCTGCTTGCCTCTGCTTAAGTATCCGCCAATAGATGTTTTATTAATATGTTTAGGGGCAAACTAATGGGTCTAAGAAACACAGGGCATGCTTACTAGTGCAGGTGCTAAGGGAGAACTGTTTTGATTGGTTTTCCTTTGTTTTGGGTTTACCATTTGATAGGAAGGGATCCTGTTGCTCACACAAACCACAACCCAAACCCAAACCCAAACCCAACCCCAACCCTGACCCCAACCCCACTCCCCCCACAACCCTTTCTCATCTTCTCCCTGCTAGGGGTGTCAAAAAAGCTCGCTGCTTGTGAGCCACTCAAGTTTCGATCTTTGGCTTGGCTGGAACTCGTTTATTCATTAAACAACCTGAGCTCGAGTTAAAAATTGTAGCTCATTAGTATATGAAGAGCTTGCGCTAGGGTCAGTTCACTCGAGCTTGGCTCAGAAAAACCTCGACTATATTTAGATGAAGCAAATAAAAGTAAAGTGTAATATGTTATATTGCACATGTTGACTCTATTTTAGCGGTAACTGCTTAATTTTGTTGTTGACTGATTGATGGAAATGCTGCTTCAAATCCTCAAAACACTTCCACGCTGTTTATTTTCCCTGAATACCGGTTGCAAAATTGTAGCATTAGTCCTACTTGGCCTACACGATAGGCGACGACTTTGACTCCTATATAGTAGATTTTCAACTGAGCACAATAAATTACCTGATGAATTCAGTCTCTCTTGGTAGTGAAACAATATGAAAGGGGCTTAGATGAAGCAAATAAAAGTAAAGTGTAATATGTTATATTGCACATGTTGACTCTATTTTAGCGGTAACTGCTTAATTTTGTTGTTGACTGATTGATGGAAATGCTGCTTCAAATCCTCAAAACACTTCCACGCTGTTTATTTTCCCTGAATACCGGTTGCAAAATTGTAGCATTAGTCCTACTTGGCCTACACGATAGGCGACGACTTTGACTCCTATATAGTAGATTTTCAACTGAGCACAATAAATTACCTGATGAATTCAGTCTCTCTTGGTAGTGAAACAATATGAAAGGGGCATCAATAAGCAATAAATGCGACAAAGTTTTATGGCTATCAGTGTGCTCAAGTGAGATAATTGTTATTGAAAAGTGCTTTCGGCTCGAGAGAAATCAATAGGTTGTCATAAAAATTGGCCTTGATTTGCAAAAAAACTCTGGAAATCATGAAGATTTTCTTGGAAATATAAGAAAAAGTACAAAGAGGAATAACTACATATCTGTATAGCTTGTGCTACTATTGATCAATTTAGCCCTGTTGCATGATTATTAATCCATGTAATCAATGAGACACCGCCACCTATCAGTCTAAATCAGGTAGGTTTAATTGCAGTACTGTCACGCCCCGAGTTCAAAAACAGAGTCTAAATTTTTTTATTTTTTTTTCAATCAGAGTTTGAAAGCAAGCCAGGGCACGACAGACCGCCACATATATAGAAAATTTCCAATCCCCCTTGGAATTGAGCCTTTTCTATATATGCTCGACTAATCTCTTACAGCAAATACCAGAGTAGTCTAAACTACGCACTAACTATAAGAGATTACAAAAGATTATCATTTAACATTTACAACAACTTATTCAATTACATGTTTACAACTGGTAAAATTTCAGCGGCTGCCAAGGGTCAAAGCTATCTCGATATCCTTACCAACACGTTCCGACATCCCAACACCCGACCGACCTGAAAAATAGTCACCCAGGGAGTGTGAGATACATCGACAGTGTATCCCAGTGGGCACGACGAGCCGAGAAATAGCAGATCGTACCTACTGGCATACAATAACTAGCGGATAGTAAAAGATCAACATAGGTAAGTATAATCTAGATCATGGTGCGGATAATAAAAGCGATAGGCAAAATAGATATAGATCATAATAGGAGCATGCTGATGTAAGTACTGAATGAAAACTGAGTAAGCACTGGACAATCATAAGAGTATGATGTAAGGTAGATTAAACAGTCAATTTATGCATCAATGAAAGAACAAGCAAGAACCCAATCAAAGCCACCATATTGGTCAACAAGACCTTAGGGAAAACTCGCCGAACCTGGCACCAACCTGGCTGGGAGTCACGGGTCATACACCGGACCACTTTACCGGTAAAGAACATCCACACGGATAGCTACTCTGCTGATGTTCGTGAAGTACAGCAGTGCGGGCGATCATCATGCGAATGCTCAAGCTCACGGTCCACAGACCGGGTAATCGGCAACAAGCCGAGAAATCCCAACAGGGATGCAATAACAGAAAGCCAACTGATCTCAACTCATGCAATAACAAATGCAGGAAATAATAACAGATCAATCACACATGGCAAATGGCAAGAATAATCAGGAAATACTGATAAGCGAGTAATGTGTGATAACTAACTAATGACCAATCAGGCATGGCAAATGTCCAGGAGAATCATAATAACTGATAATAATCTAAGGATCAATCATGCAGGGCATAACATGAACTGATAACTGATAATCAGGTAAAGGTATACAAGCTAGCTAATGACCAATCAGGCATGACAACTGTCCAGGATAGAATCATCATATCTGATCAATGAAATAACTTGCAGATTTTAGCAATATGAACTGATCAATAAGTCAGGCAAGTACAGCAATATAAGATGATGCTGATCAAATAAAAAGGTAGGCTCAATAAGAAATCTAGGCTACAACAAGAACATGGGTTCGACCAATTACGATACCCCAGAGGGCCGAAATGATAAAGCCCGGACCGAAGATAAACCCACCTCTTTGCGGGCGATCTGACAACTCCAACGGTATGCTCGAAGGCTAGAGCCAAACCGTGCCAACCTAAATCATAAACATTGATCAGGGAACAACTCACACCCAAACCACAGACCCACTATTCTCACACGACTTAAACCTGGATCTTTTCCAGATTAACGCGACTCGTCGGAAATCCGCCGTTCGGCCCACTTTGATCCGAACAGCGCTTACAGATTTCCGAATTTAACGAAACCTGACGTGCAGCCTCGGAATGTTTAAACATTAATGTTTGGCAATTTACATCTTGCTAAACACAACCCTACGCTCAAATGTTGCCAAAATACCAAAATGCCCTTCCCGAAAATTCAATTTAGATTTCCGGGAGATACGGGCACCAACCCTTTGCCGCTGGCTCAACCAGATTCTACTGGGACACATCAGACAGCTAGGCGGAACCGCCGCAATTTCTTGAATTGCGCGATTGCCACCGGGGTGCCGTTAAACCGACGATTTTGCCGATTTACGGACCAATAATCAATTTCTGCTCAACGAGAGCCATTGGATCCCTAACGAAAAGCTTAGAGATCATGGACACACTGCCCGAGACAGCACGTGAGGTTACAATTGCGTTTAGACCCCTAGGTTTCCAAAAATCGCATTTTTACGCGTACTTGAGAGCCGTTTTCGCTCGTTCTAATTATTGGAACATCATTTTAATGAACCGTCACCACCAGTAGGTGGCCCTCGACTTGTTGGACACCGTGCTCACCATTTGGCAGCAGCGCGAGTCTTGAGGAAAACTTCGGCCCATGAATTACTTGCTAACATAGGCTAAATTGCATTTTTAATTTTTCTACCCGACCAAAACAATTTTTGAGGTGAGCATTGCGTTCAGTGACCTTAAATTAGCCAGAAGCTCACTGTCGCGAAGTTGCTAGGTCACTTAAACAGCCCCTTAGCCAATTTAACCTATTTAAGGCTCTAAATTCCCAAACCTTGGTTTCTGCTTGTGCCATTCAAAAACAAACTTGATCATCTTGCTCAGGACACCACAGAGGTTCAAGGGCTTGCTCATGCGCAACCCAGAAGCTGCTGGATCCATAGATCCAACCACCAAGCTCTCTAATGACCACAACATACTCCACACAAAATCCACTCAGCCAAATTTGGATCTGAAGTGAGCATCAAGCTCAGGGGATTGTGTGGAGATCACTGCCCACTTGTTGGATGTTTAACAATAGCTAAAACAGAATTTGGGTTCTTTGAGGCATTATTACAAACACTTGGTGGGCATAAATATTATACATACAACCTTCCCTATCCCAAGCTGCAACTTCGCAAGGATGGGATCTGGGAGCTTCCAACTTGGATGGAAATGTTTCATTAGACAGCAGGAGCATTTCCCTTGAAACTCGGGTCATCTTGCACACTCGGTTGGCCGCGGACATGATGAGGAAAATGAGGAAGATGAAGCTCGGGCACCCAACAATGGTGATTTTCCATTACTGGGCTCTGGGCCTCTCTCATTAGCACCACAAGGTGATTCTCATCCCCACAAACTTACCTGGACCCGTGCCCGGCGACAGGACACGGCGGCGGCAGTGGTGGAGCAATCTCGGCCCAAGCTTCCACCAATAATGGTGGAACTCCACCCGGGCTGCATGGGCTCCATGCAAAAGCATGGATGGGTTCTAAATGACCCCATGAAGCTTCTCGGGCATGTGGCCGGCGGTGGGGAGCGACGCCGGCGCCGGAGCAAAGAGCTCGGCCGAAGCACAATAACCCGAAAACTAGGGTTTCGATCTGCTACGCGCTCACTCTACCAAACTCCCTCAAATTTTGTGGAGATTATCTACAGGTCCTACAGTCCAAACCCACCATTTTGGTTCGGCGCTTGGACCAGCGGTTGCGACGCACGGCCGTGGCGGAGCTTCCTAGGGTTCCGGCGAAGATCTTTCTTCTGCCGGCAACCGGGACATACCAGGAGTTGGGACTTGACGTGGGGCATCTATAGACTCTACAGAGTCGACTTCCAAGGGTCTCGGGTGCTAAAAACCAGAGGAATTGGGAAACCTACCTTGCCGGAGTTGGAGAAGAAAGGTAGAAGCCGGTTCTCCTCCCCCGCGTCGCACAGCCACCCAGCCGGCTCAGGCTTGATCCCCAGACGCAGGAGAACACCACAGAACCTCCAGAATGCAATTAGGAGCAACTCTGGTCCAACCTTCCTCCTTCTCTCTCTCTCTCTCTCGGATTTGGAATGTGGGTAACGTCCCTTGGCGAGCTCGAGCTAATGGGGGAACGGTTTTCTTTTACAAGCATTCAAAACTTGCCATAACAACACGTAACTCCCCCCCCCCCCCCCCCCCCCCCCATGGCGGCCTAAGAGACTCATTTCAAAAAAAAAATCTTATTGCTACAATATGCTATTTGATCCCTGAACCTCGTGCTACCAACCCTCTAGTCCCTGCTGTAGGTCCAAATTACTGTAAGGACCTCCAACCATAAGCCTTAAATAACTTGGTCCAAGAAAAGTTTAGTTTTTCGCAAAAATACGCAATTTTTCGGCGTTTTTCACGTATTTCGAGACGAACGGATTGTCAAAATGGAAAACGGATTTCGCCACGACGTCCGGCTCATTGAGACCCTTCAAGTAGTGTATTCGCTTTCTTGATTTGGTGCTCGTAAGAAATCTCGGGCCATAATAAACAATGTATTTCACTGTATCGCACGCACTTCGATGCACTCGAGTCGCCAAACACGAATTCCGTCAGTGCCATTGTGTTCAGAATGTCGAAAATAGCTAGAAACGACTACTCATACTCTTATGTTTGAATTTCAGACAGTGAATCGGTCAACAACCCATCAAGAGGGAACCGAAAAATAGGGTTACTATTCATTCACTATTCCCACTTAAGCTGTGGGCCCCGTTTTTCACCGCTGATTTGCGGAAGATCCGACCGTCGGATCGAAAACTTTTGAATATCAATCTTTTACGTTTCGACGAGACGGTCGCACTGGTGATCTCGTATTTTCGAGATCAGGCTCCGATCAAAAGTCGATCTTCTAGGGTTCAATTTCCACTATAAATTACCCATTTAAATAATCCAGAAAATTATTTGAACCTAAATTTTGGGTTTCAAAAATCACGGTTACTACAAGTACTCATTTTGATCGTCTACCAATTATCGATCATACGCATTCATCTATAGTCATTGACCCTATGTCAATACTAGGTGTTAAAATTGCAATAACAATTAACCTTGACCACAAAGTTTGCTTTTCATCACAATGATCAACTTCAGTTACTGGGGTTAGGTTAGTTCTGCTTTTCATTATTAGGGTGTTTTGTACTTTTTCTCATATTTCCAATAAAATCTTCAAGATATTACCAGCTTTTGACGGTATTATTTTCATAAGCTCGATTGTCGACCAAGTCAATTATAAGCATAGACTGTGCAAGCTCGTCTCAAGCTCGAGCTCCAGTTGTCTACTTATTTTGAGCTTAGCCAAGCTGAGCTTAGCTCGCTCGAGCTTGGCTCATTTACACTCGTACTCCCTGCACAACAGTGCTACAATTGTCTAGTCGTCGGGCACCTTGCTACCTGAGGTCAACTCAAGAGTTTATCACATGCACTGTGCACTTTGGGGAAAAGAAATACTGTACACATAAAAAGTGAATGTTAGTGTAATGCTAGCTTGTCTAGGCTGTCAGGCTATGTACTTCTTCTAGATGGTATTGGCGTTTGCAAAGTCTAAGATGCCTACATCAACTTGACAGTATGACAATGCAATTTTTGATATGGAACATAAGCTAAGCTTGGACATGGCCTAAGTACCCTTTTCTCTATGTGCATGAGGGAGATGGGAGACAAAATCCTGCACATACTCGAGTTATTAGTGTTCCCTTATCTATGGAAGGGGACTAGCTTCGCATAGCGATGGGAAAAGATCATTGTTCTGTACTAGTCCGTCCCACCTAAGAAAGGAGAGCATATATGATAAATGCAAAGAAGAGGTGGACGCTGACAGCCCTAAGAAACTCAGAAAGAGGACTTGGAATTTTTTTTTCAACCGTCTGCTTTGGGGTATTATATATTTTAAGAGAAAATTTAATTAACAATATGAAGTAATTAGAGATGACAAGGTTTGCAAAGAGATAAGAAAATCTTTATTCCTTGATTGCCCTATCTATAAATTGAGAGCATATAAAAAACATAAGATGGATTTTACTCTCCTTTGCCAGTAATTGAATTTAATATTAATTTTTGGTGTAGTATCAATTAATCTATGTAGTGATTGACATGAGGGTTATTTAGCACACATAATGTATTTTAAATTGGAGGATTTCAAAATGTTTCCTTGAGTTTTCTGCAAATCAAGGACAATTTTTTTGACAACCTATTGACTTCTCTTGATCTGAAAGCACTTTTCAATAACAATTATCTCACTAGAGCACACTGATAGCAGTAAAACTTTGCGCACTTATTGCTTATCAATGGCCCTTTCATATTTTGTCACTAGAAGAGAGACTGAACAGCAGACAACTGTAAAAGCACACTTGTCTTCCTACAAATATAAAACTTGTTCTGCCATTTCTGCAAGTTCTTGCAACAAAAAAGGAACAAGGCATGAGCTAATATTGTGGATAGGGGGTGATAATTCAAGGAAGAATTCGAAGCGTGCCTTTTGTGAGATTGGCATTGTTCTCTTTGTTTTTGATGACCTTCTATACTTGAATTTCCTTTCACCATTTAGAGGATTTGAATGTGTGATCATAGAAAAAAAAAGAGGGTGATATTATGTTGATTTGTCGTTCTAAATATAGACGAACACACTTATTTTCACACTAAGTATATGCCAAGAGATGGTTTGTGTATATCCACACATTTTCCAGGCTTATTTTCAGTTAGGTCTTACATTTTAATAGTAGAGTTCTGTGAATGAAGTTACAACTTAAGCATTTTAATCATACAGTAGTTCTTGTTACTATGAAAATGCTCCCAACAATATATTGAAAATTAATGTGTGCTAAAAACAATGATTTGGTTATTGCGACTTCTAAATCTCTGCATCTTGAGTAGTTGCTTGGACATTGTATTTGTTTTCACTTTTTGAACTTCACTGATGAAAATGAAGTGGTAATGGAGTTTTTAGATACGACTTTTTGTATTTTTTGTGATTTGATGGATCATAGTTTTCAAATAGAATTTATTCTTCATCATTCTTCGGAAAAGAAGCCCTGATATTTGGTAGTTGACATAGCCTTCAATTCTTATTTTTTGCCATGGTTAATTGCGATATTCGTCAAGTCTAATTTTTGAGGTACAATTAGTGTATGAAAACTTGTGAAACTTTCAATTAGAAATACCTAGGATATCTAATAACTTATCGATAAATGTTATTAGGTAGCAGATTAACACTCCAATTGACTCCTTTTATGAAGTAGCATAGATAGTTTTTCTCAAATTGAATTCAGGCGCAATCTCTCATAATTAGCCTTTTCTACTTACATTTGTTGTTCTTCATATAATTTTACTCGTATTCCTGAATATGCCTATCATCCCTCTGCAGCATACTCCCTATTCCTCTCGCTAATAGTAGATCGCCTTCACCATTACATCAGAGAACTGCGCAGTCTGAAAAAGAACATGGAAACCGTGATGAAACGGAACCAGGCCTTGGAAGAAGCAAAAGGTGGCGGTTCGGAGGAGGCAAAAGCACATGAAAAAGAGGTGGTGAGTTTGAACGAACAGATAAAGCAGCTAAAATCAGAATTGCAAGCAAAAAAGGAGGAGGTCAAATCTGCGGAGGGTGATGCCGTAGCTTCAAGGAGACAATACGAGAACTTTGTAAACGAGTACGACCGACTCATGGAGGAAAACCAGAACCTTCAGAGCCAACTCCAGTCTATTGATCCCCAGTTTTCGCGATCTGACAGGAAGAACACTTGAGTTCAATTTGGGACTGTCCTTTGTCGGTTTGAGCTTCTTTACCTGAAACCATCTTACTTTTATACTTTTTGTTGTATACTGTGCACATCATCTAATTAAGCTAATAAAGCAGTTATTAGTGAGAGAAAAATAAAAGAATATGGTCGTGTACCATTAACATTACAAGAACAGTTTTCATAAGCTGACGAGTACCAAATTTGAAAAACAGTTTCCAGGCAAATCCAGCTTAATTGCAAATAGCTTTTCTTCTTTACCGCATAAATGCAAAGCATCTGCATGGATGATTTGTTGGCAGATCAATAAGCTATGTCGGGTCCCTATGCTAATTGAGGACTACTGATCAATCTTTTGTATGCTTTACTAGCTTATCTGATGTGATTTACATAATTTTAAAATGTTCCCTTTACTCTTTTTTGAGAAACCACACACAGAAACGGAGGAACGATCGGTCCAATCTATTGCTTTCTTTTCTTCTTGTTTCTGTTGATAAGAAATGTTTGTATTTGCTGGTGTACTTGAGAAATGTTAAGCCATGTGTGGTTTTCCAGCCATCCTGTGTAAGCTTAGTATTTTAATAGCATGATTAGTAAGTTAGCAACCACTCATCTCAAATGCTACTTATCGTACTGTTATTACTTGATGACTTGAATCCTTCTTTGATTCTGAAAAATTAGACATTGAGATCTCAAACAAGAAGAGAATCAAAGAAAATAACCCGAAGTTTGTGTGGGCTAATGAGACAAATAGCTATTGCACATTGTAGTGATCTTTGTCCTGATAACGCTTGTTTTTGGAAGATGAAATGGGCTTTCGAAAACTAAGCAGAAGGTTTAATTTGGAGGCTCTAATGATGTTTTTGGGAGGATATTGGGTCAATAACAATAGTTATAGGCTTCTTGAACACTGGACATTTGAACAGCGCTTGTGCTAAAACTCCAACCAAGCCAAATAATTTCACATGTTGGATGCAACTAGGGTTGTTTTGGTCCCTTCCGATCCATTGGTTTATGCTGTAATCTCCGTGTCAATTTCAAATTAAATATTGCACAGATCATCACATTTCTTCTATTCGTAACTCAAAAACCTATTGGGCCTTGCTGTTCTTGAGAAGTAGGCATTGGAAATTAAATATTTTTCGCTTTGAGGCATGAAGAATATTGCAACAACAGAGGCAAAAGCTTCAAATAAAAAAAAAAATCATTTGTGAAGCTCAAAAGCTGCCATGGAATGCTAGCAAAACATTGAGATTTTTTGGTTTCCCCAAAAAGCTTTGGTAGAGTTGAGCGTCATCAAAAGAAAAAATAAATACGAGAGTGGACCAAATGGATGATAATAAAGATTCGTTGTATACTTGTATGTACTTTTTGACTAGGTACCTAAGCTCCCTAAACTTTTGAAAAGCTAAAATCTCACTACAGCTAGCACCACTAGGATTCAAGCTCAGGGTTGAGCGATCAATTAGCTTAAACTAAGTATCTTATCTGTTGATTTAATTATATTAGGCTTTATTATTTGGGCTATGTAATTTGGTGAAGTCAAATCTTTTATTTTTATATTTTCTAATTATGTATTTAGGCTTCCTACTTGTAAGTTTTTGGATCATAATTATTTTGATCCAAAGGCCCATATTTAATAGCTTCCTCTTTTAAGGTTAAAGTAGGGGTGATTAGAATATTAAGAATAGATAGAGAGAAAAAGAAGTGGGAGAAAAGAGAAAATCCTAGCATTTTGGTTTCATTTCGGTTCTATCAAGAAGGAGGTGAGATCTTGCTTGTGACGTATGGTTTGCACTATTTAGATAGAGTTAGAGATTGTTGGAGCTTCTCTTTATTTTTGAGTAAAGATGATATCTTTCTCATTTGTATCTCTTGTAATCTCCATGATTTTATAGTGAAAGCTTCTTTGCTTGTTCTCCTATGGATGTAGGCATAGCCGAACCACGTAAAATTATTATGCTCTTGTGGTTTAATTTTTATTGTTATTTCTCTGGTGCTTGGCTCTCCATTTGGGTGTTTAGGGTGTGAATTATAAAATTGCCAATAATATTTTTCACCCACATTTTACAACAATTGGTATCAGAGCTTGATTGGTGGTTATCTAAACATTCAATTGTGTTCATTCACTCATTTTTCTAATGGAGAAAGCAATGGAATTTGATAAGTTGAATGAGAGCAATTGGGCTATATGAAAAATCATGATAGAGAATTATTTGGTTGCAAAAGAGCTTGATTTATCAATATTGGGAAAAAGTGGAAAACCCATTACTATGGATAATCATGAATGGGACATACTTAATCGAAAATGTTTGGTGGCGATTAGGCCATGCATTTCACCATCGATTTTGTTTGATGTCTATCAATACAAGACTGCATCCGAGTTATGGGAGACTTTGAAGCAATCATTTGAACAACCTTCCGGTGTGAACAAGATGCATGCAATGAAGAAGCTTTTTCTCTTGAAGATGCAAGAAGGTTTGACTATTCACAAGCATGTGAGTAAGTTCAACTCTATTACGGCACAATTGAAATCTCTCAAAATCAATCTTGATGAAGAAGTCTTTTATTTACTCCTTTTGAATTCTTTACCTTCAAGTTGGGATACTCTTGTTACTATGTTGGCGAACACAATGGGGAACAAATTCAAGTTGAATGATATTGTTCCTTCGTTGTTGAATGAGGAAATTCGTAAAGCCACAAATCAATTGTCTAGTGATATGAGTCAAGCACTAACTATTGATGAAAGAGGAAGGTCATCGAAGCGAGGCCAATTTTTTTAACACAAAAGAAAGATCTCAAAGTAAAGGAAGGTCAAAATCACAAGGTAAAAGGCTTACTTGTTGGTATTGCAAGAAAGCGGGCCATATGAGGAAGGATTGTTATGCTTTGAAAAATAAGCAAAAAGGTAAAGGTAATGACGTCAAGAATGAAGCTAACAATGCTTCGGATGGTGAAGATGGAGTGACATTAAGTGTTACGTGCACGATCACTTCTTGTGCAAACACTTGAATTTTAGATTCCGGTGCTTCTTTTCATATATGTCCAAATCGATCATATTTTTCTACATATAAAGAAGTAGATGATGAATATGTTTATCTTGGTAATGATCGGGCATGGAAAATTGTGGGCATTGGGAACATTGCTATAAAACAAACAAATGGCAAGAAACATACATCGACGAATGTGCGCCATGTTCCGGATATCACAAAGAATTTAATATCGGCGGGACAATTAGATGTTTCCGGTTTTTTTATCACTTTCAGAAAGGGCTCTTGGAAGATATCAAATGGTAGTATGACTATTTTAAACGGAAAAAATGATGGAAGTCTTTATACACTTCATGGAATAGCTCAAAAGGATGATGATTCAAATTTGGTGGTTGCTACCACAAGTAAAGGTGAAGATATGCAAGTTTGGCATAATCGGTTTGGTCATCTAAGTGAGCATGGTATGAAGGTATTACAAGAACATAATTTTATTCCTTCCTTTGAGCATTCATATCTTGATTTTTGTGAGTATTGCATTATGGAAAACAACATAAGGTTAACTTCAAAAGAAATGAGATGCATAGTAACTTCAAAAGAAATGAGATGCATAAAAAGGGCAAGCAATTGGAATTGGTCTATTCCGATGTTTGTGGTCCTTTTAATGTTAAGTCACTTGGAGGTGTATACTATTTTGTTACTTTCTTAGATGATTATTCTAGAAAGTGTTGGATTTATCCTTTGGCTTCAAAAGATAAAATTTTTGAGACTTTTAAGAAATTTAAAGCCCGTGTTGAAAAGAAAAGTGAATATTTTATTAAGTGCTTGCAAACCGACAATGGTCGTGAATTTTTCTCTAGTGTCTTTGATGTTTTTTGCTTAGAAAATGGCATCAAAAGAGTGAAGACGGTTCCCTATACTCCTCAACAAAATGGGATTATTGAAAGAATGAATCAAACCATTGTGGAGCGGATTCGAAGTATGTTGTCTCACTTCGACCTATCAAAGCCTTTTTGGGCCGAAGCGGCAAATACGACCGTTTACTTGATTAATAGATCACCTAGTGTTGCATTGGATGGAGACATTCCGGAAATTATATGGAGTGGCAAAGATGTGAGGACCTGTATCCTTGTAGAGCAGTTTATTACTGGATCAATACTTTGACGACACCTTTTCAGTGTGTCGGAGTCCTCGGCATGCAAAACGGACGCGAAAAATAGATCCAGCGCGAAAAACTGTGCAAAATACACTTTTTTGTGTATTTTTGGAGAAATAGGATTTTGCTGGTGTTTACTGTAGCGTGCACCGGGTCCACTGCCTGGGCTTCGCGGCCGGTGCATCGGAGGGCGTAGCGCACGCGAGGGCGCGTTGGGTCGGGCCGCGGTGGCGCGCACGCGCCAGGCGCCACCTGTCCTGTTTGTTGGCGGGCCGGGCTCCTTGTAGCGGTGGACCCGAATCCGTTAAGGGATGTTTGGATATGGTTGACGATAATTTGATCTTGTGGATCAAATTGGCACAGTTTAAGGGCTATAAAGGGACCCTAATGACTTGAGATTTTTTCTTTGGTTGTTCTTCATCACTTCCAGTTGAAGAGAAGAGTTTTTGAGGGTTTTACTCTCCTCTTTCTCCCTCAATTAACACCATTAGTGGAGCTTGAAGCTTGCAAGCTGTGTGGACTTTCTCATCACCTTTTCTTCCAGAGAACCCACAGAGCTATAAGAGTGGAGTTTTAAGGTGATTTTTGCGGGAATTTCTTCAGGACTTCGAGCTCTTTAACTTTGGTATTTGAAGGAAAATCCAGTTTGAGCTCTAAACTAGGTAAAATTAGTGATCTTTGAGATTCTTTTTCACAGCTTGGATTTCTGAGCAGTGTTCAGTGTTTTTACTCTCCTGGGCGGTATAAGGGGAGTTTGGAGCTGATTCTTGGTGGAAAATTTCAGGATTCGAATATCTACAACTTTCATATTTGTAAGAACCTCCAATTTGGGCTCCAAGTCGGGTAAATTAAGCAATCTCTGGGACAATTGTGCACAACTTGAAGTTTTGAGCAGTACTTAGTGTTTTTACTCTCCTGGATAGCAGAATTGTAGTTTCGGGTTGATTTTTGTGGGAGAATCTTCAAGACTAAAAGCCCTACAACTTTAATATTGAAGAGGAAGGCCAATTCCTACAATTGATTAAGTATAACCATCTCTGAGACCCTATGTACATATTTCAATTTTGGACAGCTTGTGGTAATTATGAGATTTCTCCTTCTTCCCTTTGTGAAATGGTGGATTTCAAGTTGGGTGATCTTCTAGATTTCAAGAGGAACAATTTGACACCTTAATCTCGAAATTTGAAAGAGAATTGATATACCATCTTTAGCCCTCTTCTCAGACTCAATGTTGCTAAAATTTGCATGCTTAATTGGAACATCTTTTGTTGTTAATTGAGGGATGGACCTAATTTCGTGGTTAATTATGGTATTATGGTTAATCCAAATGGTTGAATGCAATCTCAGAAACATGATGAATAATTTTTCTTTTAGTTTCAACCTGTAATTATGTTTAATTTGAGAGTTATAGCAAGTTGAAATTCAGCTTAGCATTTTGAGCATGATTCTTGGACAACATTGTTACATCTTATTTAAAAGTTGAATGAAAGGATTCAAATTTGGTTTTTGGGGGATCTCTTGATATTTCTAAGTTAATTATGAACTTAAGATTCAAGTTTGGGCTGTAACATTGGGGTTTTTGAAGCATGTATAGCAGATTTTGAGTTCTTTTACGATTGGTTCGAATTGCTAAAATTCTGCGCAGCTAGTGATGTTTTTGTGTAACTTTCTATCCGACAGGAGTTTTGAGGTGATTTTTGGTTTGTTGGAAAGCTGAGGACTCAAAGAGTATGCTCGCCAAAAATTAGATCGATCGGACTTCAGATCAGTGAGTAAACAGGTAGGTTATTGAGCACATAGAAATTGCGGCCTACAAGTCGACTCAACTAAAAACTTGGCAATTGTGTGGTTATGATGCTTACTATATATATATATACTTGAACAAAGCATGTTGCAATTTGGAACTTATGCTGAGAATTACATCATTAATTGTGAGAATCGTTTCATGCTTATTGGACATTGAATTAGGCCACACTTCCTTATATATGCTATACTAACTTGTTGGACAAAAACTTAGGAGAAACTCTTTTGCTTTTCGCTTATATTATTATTGCTCGGGTTAGAGAGCAGGGATGGGGATAGTATAGCTATAATATCGAGTCAGGTGGGATAACACAAGATTGTAGACTCGGGGGTTCTTGGCAATCACGGATTGTGGGTGGTTGGCCGATTGGTGTTATGCATCAGTTTGGGCAGGGTATACATAGGTGGTTTGAGCCTTTCACCTTGGTCAGAGATATGACTTTCGCCTGCCATATACTCTATTGATATTCTCTTACTGGAGTTGGGTCACGCCTTGTAATATCACAGATTTTTGGTGACGTTTTACCCTCCTGCTAATAAGGATTATGTTTGGAGAAATTGAAGTACCGGGTTTACTTAAGTTGAAAATCTTGAGGTGCGGATATTTTTCTGTGATAGAGCTCGAAAAACGGTGAACAGCGGTGCGACCGGATCCGGATTCCGACTTACGGATCCCTCAAAACGGGGTTGTTAGGATCGCGGTAACCGGAATGTGCATCGAAATCCGTGCAAGTGATCGTGCATGCTTTTCGAGGAGATAAGGGATTATCTCTAGGGAGTTATCTTAAAGGAATTATCTTTAAGGAATTATCTTTAAGGGATTATCTTAAAGGAATTACCTTAAAGGAATTATCTTTAAGGAATTATCTTTAAGGAATTATCTTTAAGGGATTATCTTAAAGGAATTAGCTTAAAGGAATTATCTCCAAGGAATTATCTCCAAGGATTAATTAAATAATTAATTAATTAGAGATTGAAATCCGACGTATGGATTCTCCGGAATAGGGTTTTGAGGATCGCGGTAACCGTAGTGTGCAACGGAATTCGGGCAAAGGATCGGGCACGCTTTTCGAAGAGATAAGGAATTATCTCTTATGAATTAATAATTATTACTTGATTATGATCCGGATATGGGTTTTATTGTACGTACAAGGGAAAAATCTACTTTTTCGGAGAGAAAAGAGGAAACCCTAACCGGAAAGAAAAGAGAGAAAAAGAAAAGAAAGAAGAAACCCTAGCCGGAGAGAAAGGAAAGAAAGAGGGAAAAGGAAAACCCTAACCAAAGAGAAGAGAAAGAAAGAGGGAAAAGGCGAAACCCTAACCGTAAGAAAAAGAGAAGAAAGAAGGAGAAAGCGGAGGGACCCGATCATCCCCGACGAACGTGCCGGAGCCGGGAGCGTGAACGGATCGCCTTCTCCGACGGATCGCGGTAAGCGATGTTTCTTTTCAGGTTTCGTTTCGGAGTTTTGTTATAGTCGTTTTGGTTTTTGCCGTTCTTGTTATCGCCGCCGCCGCAAAGCCCTAGGGCATTGCTGCCGCCGTCGTCACCGTCGCCGTGGAGCCCTAGGGCATCGCCGCCGCTGTTGCTACCGCCGCCGCGGAGCCCTAGGGCACCGCCGCCGCAGCACCGCGTGCGGTGCCGCGCGGGGCAAGCGCCCGCGCGGCTGCACCGCACGCGGCGCGCGCGCGTGCCGCGCGGGGCTGGAGCCCGCGCGGCTGCGCCGTATGCGCCGCGCGGGCTGGAGCCCGCACTGTAGTGTTCTGGTTTTCCCATGCCACTTTCCGATGAATCCACTTTGTATAACACCTAGTGCTGGTGTGTCTGGCCCATGGTGCATCAAAGGGATGCCACAGATGGACCCTGTGAGACATCGTTTGCTGACTTGGCCTTCGGCTGCATTCGCCGAATTTTAGAAAAGGTTTTGGGCCAATCTGAGGTTGGATTTGGATTCAGCGCGGAAAAACGCTTGAAAACGGCTATTTGCTTGTTAAATTTGGAGTCCGGATGACCAAAAAGGGGCTTCCGGAAGTTTCTGGGGTTTTTCGGTGCATGAGGGAGGATCGTGGACCGGCCTGAGCCACGTGGCGGCCCATTTTTGGCCGGCTCACGCAGCTCGGTCCACGGGGAGGCGCGGCGGGTGTATGGACCGCCGAGCGGGCCACGTGGCGCGTCCGGAGTGGCAGGTGCGCGCGGCGCGGTCCAAGGAAAACTGCGCAGCTACGGTGGACCGGGTGCACGACACGTGGCGGCCTGGCATTGGTTGGCCCACGAAGTCTCGGTCCACGGCGTGCGCAGTGGGGGCGCCTCGGTACGGAGCGAGCGGCGTTGGCGGACGCGTGGCTGGCCGCACTCGAGTGCCGCCACGCGTCGGCCTACCGTTGGCGGGCCGTACCTACCCCCATTGACCGCAGGGGGACGCGTGGCACGCAGCGGGTCCTTTGCACCACTGTTCCCTGTTGCTGGGCCACGTGGCGTCACCACGGGCTTCCGGGCGCGTCGGACGGGAACCATCCGACCGGGTTTTCGGGCGCAATGCGCCCGAATTCTGCGCCCGAATCCGCCCCACTTCAGTGGTGGGCTGAGCCTATAAATAGGCTTCCTTGGATTCTTTTTCGAGCTTTTGGGCCCTTTTTCACTGTGACTCATTCAGGAGAATTTCCCCTCACGCAGTGCACTATCCATTGGTGGACTTTGGAGATTTTTGGTGGCACGTTTCCCGAGGTTCGCGATTTTACGGCTCGGCGCGACGCTTGTTCTCCGGCGACCCGCTTCGCCCCTTCTCAGTGTTTGGGCTCCCCCGACTCACCCCGACTTCCGATTTCGCCGATTCTTGCGCCGTTGTACTCACGACAGGTAGGACTTCAACTCCTATGTTTTGAGGTTCCTCGTTTTCCGTGCTGGCCTTGGAGTTTTCTAAGCACCCATTTGACCCATTTTCCTTCGCGGATTTTTGGACAGCGCTGCGGTGTTCTAGCCGTATCTTTTCGTACAGACGTCGGATCGAGGCGATTCAAAAGGCATTTTTCATCTTCATTTCGGAAGGAATCTCCTGGATTTTTCCCTGGATTTTTGGAATACTTTCCGAAGGTGAAAGTCTCCTTTACTGTAGTTCTTTGTTACAGATTTTCTGGACAGTTTGGTTTGGGGTGTTTCCCTTGCAGCATTTGTAACTCAGCGTAGAAAACTCGGATTTGAACGTGCAGGTACTCGTTTCGACGGGTTCGTCGCGAGGATCGTGACAGTATTTATCTTAGATTTTTCCGGGCATTTTTCACAGGTGAAAACAGTCAAATAGTGGACTATTGTAAAATTGGATAGATTTGGATGAATATTATATTAATTTATGTATTCTTCCTTCGGGGTTTGTGGTACAGTGCTGTAGAGATTGTTTGGGCCGGGTGAGGACTTCACCTCTAGGGACCAGGATTTAGCGCTTGAGGTGGGTATCGTTATCACCTCTTACTTTCGATCACCCACTAGGCATACTAAAAGTGTTTCCTATAGCTTGTTGAAAGCGGTATCAGTGGATCGAACCTAGCATGCTTGTATGAAAGTGCGGTTTGGCTGTTAGCACTTGCATCTGTAGAAGGACTAGCTATTAGTGGATTAACATTTCTGGGGAAAAAGGATAAATCATCTATATCTGTTGGAAATAATCTGCTTAATCCATATTATGCTTTTGTATCATTGGGGGACTTATGCATGAAATAACTAATAGCATGTTAGTACTTTAGATATTAAAACAAGGCATTTTGTAATTCATTTAAGAATTAGAACACTAAGATCATGTTATCAAGTAAAGGACTTGGCATGCTTGTATGGTCACCTAGTTAGGCCACCCTTTTCTGCTACACTATCATGCTGGAATTGACTTAGGAGAAACCATGTTTTATTCTTTCTCCAGTCACTTAGACATAGGGGATAGTATGCTCTGATTAGAGCAGGGACTGGGATAGTGTAGTCAGCTTTGGGATTTGGGGACAGGCAGGTTTGAGGACAGGGTATTCGCGGCAACCGCTAATTTCGGGCGGTTGACCGGACTGTTATTAGTGCATCAGATTTGGGGATAGGGGATCGGGACTTCTTTAGTGGATGGATTTTTCCCACTTAATTAGAGTCTTGGTCCAGTCCTACTATATCAGGTTACTTGTGGCGACTTATTTCACTCATGAGGGTCGCTCCCCTCGAGTGCCACTCCGGAGTGTGTGTACTTGTGACCGTGCCGATCAGGAGCCGGTCTGTTGCCTCTGGGATGGGACCGTGTCGGTCAGGAACCGGTCTGCATCCCGCAGCTGAGTTGTGAGTTAGTAGGCATAGCAGGCAGTACCGGTGTTCACCGGTGTCTAGATTGGGTTACCCAGGCAGGCATATGTATACTCTGATGCATGCATTTAGCTACTCTTTTAGCTTATTACTTTAGAGGCATCTTAGTGGTAGCTTTTATCAGTTGTTATACGTATAGCTTACCACCTTGTTTTATTTTTTCGCCTCTAGTAGTCCTAGTGGGCAAGTCTGAGATAGAGGTTTACCCACTAGGGGAGGCTACTGTTTTTATAGTAGTTCTGACCCCCCACTGTTTTCCCTTTTCTTGTCCCCTTTGTTTTGCAGAGTCATCTGCTGGAGTTGCGGGACCCTCTTCCCAGGATCGAGGTAAGAGGATCGCTGACTAGATAGCTACTACCCCGAGCTCGAGTTTAGTAGTTTTGTTGTATCCCCTGTACACTCAGACGGTTGTATTTTCTTTTATTTTGGGTCTGGTTGCGGCCAGCTGGTTGTATTTATTTCGTGAGCTGGGAGAGACACATGTATATTTTTGAGAGTTTATTGTACTTTTATTTCCAGCATTTGTCTGAGATGTACTAGTTTTAGTTTAGCTCTGTTTTTATGCTCCTGTATTACTTCATTTATATCTGAGCAGGTTACCAGCGCTTCGTGTACACGGGAAATACCGTGTGCACGGCGGATCTGTGGACGAGCCCGGGTTCTGGTTTACACCCGGGGCGTGACACGCGCGGCCGTCGCCGCACCGCGTGCGGCGCCGCGCGGGGCAAGCGCCCGCGCGGCTGCACCGCATGCGGCGCGCTGGCTGAAGTCCGCGCGGCCGTGGAGCATGCGGCGCACGGGCAGGAGCCGCGCGGCCGCAGCGCATGCCGCGCGGGGCTGGGGCCCGCGCGGCCGCGGCATGCGCCGCGCGGGGCTGGCGCCCGCGCAGCTGGCGCCCGTGCGGCCGCAGCGCATGCCGCGCGGGGCTGGCGTCAGCGCGGCCGCAGCATGCGCCGCGCTGGGCTGGGGCCCGCGTGGCCGCGGCATGCGCCGCGCGGGGCTTACGCCCGCGCGGGGCTGGTGCCCGCGCGGCCGCGGCAAGGGCCGCGCGGGGCTGGCACCCGCGCGGCCGCGGCTTGCGTTGCGCGGGGCCGGCGCCTGGCGGCCATGGCAGGCGCCGCGCGGGGCCGGTGCCCGCGCGGCCGCATGGCATGCAACGACTCGGGGGTGGCCGCGTCGCCCGTCGCGCTTCGCCGCCACCACCGTGTCGAGTCGTGGTTAGTATTTGGGCTCGGTTTATCTACTGTTATATTTCTGATCTGATCGCGGCTCTTTTGGGGACTACTTCTAGGTCCGGGCGTCGACAGAGAGCAAGGTTTGGTCTCCGGAGTGCAGATTTCGCATAATCGAGGTGGGTAGTTTTGGTTGTTACCGGTGTAGACTCGCTCCCGAATTTTCGTTTTGATAAAGTAGATGTGTTTGGTAATTTGACTAACCCCATAGCATGTGAATTCCTTTTATTATGTTAATCAAAGCAGCTGCGGTCGCGAGATCGTTATACTGTTCTGACTTAAGCGGCTGAGGTCGCGACACTGTTCTGACACTCATATTGCTTACATGCACACCGGCGGCTTGGCCCCCGAACAGGGTGTATGTAGCACTCGAGAAATTCAAGTATGGTTGCGGGCGAGGAGGCAGATCTTAACCTTAGTGATTTGCACACCGGTGCGCGAATTGCACAGTTGTCGGTGCACAAGTTCTGCTTTTCCGGTCTGAGTCTGATCCCGGAAATCTGAGGTCGCCAGTGCGACCGTCTCATCGAATAGAGTGGAAATGGTATAGATCGTTTGCTGATCCGACGGTCGGATCTTCCGGAAATCAGCAAGAAGCTAGTGGGGCCCACGACTTAAGTCGTGAATAGTAACCCCTGATTTAATTCCCCGCCGAGCAAACGTTGGCCGATTCACTGTCTGGAGTCCGAATCTAGCGATCCAGGTAGTCGTTTTGAATGGCATCGACGTTCTGAGCGCAGTGGCGCTGACGAAATTTCCGTTTGACTAGCCTAAAGCATCGTAAAGCGTGCCGAATTATATAATTTACTGTATTTTCGGTGTAAACCCAATATTTTATGCACCGGGTCTAGGTAAAACTTGGTGTAGAGGGATCTAACTGCGAAATGGATCTATATTAAGGAGCTGAAATTAATTGATTAAGATTTGGGGGACTAATTTGCAAAATACTGCAAAGTTAGTTAAAATAACTAACCTTGAGTGGTTACTCCTTGTAACCGTAACCAGGCCATGACCCCCACTCCTTCCACCACCTCTGCTATAGGCCATGATCCAGGAAACCTCTCCCTTTATTAGCATGGCCGGAGTGAGAGAGAGAGGGAGGGAGAGACTTTAGTTAAGTGTTATTGGAGGAAGGATCACTAAGATCCTTGGGATTGCTTCTAGAGTATCCGGAGGTCTTCTGCATACCCCAGAACTCGAGACAAGGGAATTCGGGTGCGAGCCGTGGCCGCGCGACGCTGGGAGGAGCAAAAACCGGCGTCATTCCATCTTCTCCAACTCCGGCGAAGGTACTAGCAATCAGCCGCTAGCCAGTGAGCCTCCCAGCGGATTTCAGGATCGCTTGTGTTGAGGTGGGTTTACGGTCGAGGCTGAGTATTGTGTTGGTAATCCGAAAGGGACTTTTTATTGTTAATCGGTACTAACACTGACGGTTTCTATGATGTACTATATTACCCCGTGTCTTGGTTACTTATGCTCGAGTTGCGACACGCGCACCCGCGGTCTGGCCACCGCAAAGGGTGCTCTTTTCCGGAAAGGCGGTCTTCGACCCGTGTTACCCCACGAGGTGACGTAGTGGGGGCCCCCGTAGGTGTGGGGTTTGAGGCAGCGAGGTGCGAGCGGTGCGACCTGTCGGGATTGGATCCCGATGAGGTCAGGTGTGCGACCGCCGGGATTGGATCCCGATGTGGTCAGGTGTGCGACCGCCGGGATTGGATCCCGATGCGGTCAGGTGTTACAGGTGATACCGGGGTTGCAGGTGTTACAGGTGGTACAGGTGGTTGCGAGTTACCGTTACGAGTAGAGCGGTTGTTCCGGCTAGTCTTACTTTTGTGACTTGGTATTACTTTACTGTTTTAGTACTATTCTTATGATAGTGTCGCTGACTACCCACTCTGTGACAGGTACCTCCAGGGGGTAGAGGTAGGCGACGGTGAGGCCGAGGTGGTAGCAGTCGGGCTGAGGGAGCCCTAGTATGCTGTATCATTTACTTTCTCTGCATTTCATTCAGAATTGTAGGTTATTGTGTGGTTCTCGATACCCTTGTGGGGTCGTGTGGATGTTGAGTACTTTCTTGCTGGTTATGCACTACTATTTCCTTTATTGTTCCCGTTGGGCCCGTTTTCTAAACCTTGTGGATTTATGCCGTTTTCCAATCTGTTTTCAAAACCTAAGGCCGTGTGGGCCTGTTTTCAAAACGGTGAGTTTATACTTTCAACTTGACTGGCCACGGGTATTGTTTAGTCTTCATGCACCATACTACTTCGAACTGTTGTGACTAAATGGGAAAATGATTGCTTATGTTCGACTATTGTAACAGCCGCGACGCCGTGCATATACAGAGGAGACTCTGCCCGATTTTCGAGTAAATCTGTATATGTGGCGGGTCTGGGCACGCGCCGGGGAAGGAGGTTTTTTTAAACAAACAAAAAAAAAAGATGTACGCACTTTACGCGTACTTTAAGGTATCATTTCCGCTAAACAAAACCCCCGGGGCATGACAGATTAAGATGGTATCAGAGACTTTGCTTTAATCACAACAGTGACGGCCCAACATCCACCGAGATATCACACTTAACTACGAATAAATGAAATGTGCAGGGTTTAAGGGTTAAGACGTGAGAGATCGGGGGGGGGTTTATATAGGATAGGAGCGGGGTTACACCCCTAGTCCGCCTGAGGAGTTGTGAACGCTAGGTAGGAACCCTTACAAGTGGTTCTGAGGAGAGAACCCTACCTAGTTTGTTGGTTTGTTCAAAACCCCGGAGGAGGAACTTCGCGGGAGTAGCCACTACCGCGACTGTAGCAGACAAGGTGTCACCACCCCCGACGACGACATCAGAGGCGGTGTTTTGAATTATTGAAGGATTACGACCTAACGATCCAATATCACCCCGGGAAAGCAAACGTGGTAGCAGACGCGCTGAGCAGGAAGGGGCGATTGGAGGGAGGATCGGTAGGTGCGATAACTGAGCAGAGCAACTTGATCGCGAAATTCTCACGACTAGGGTTGGAAGTAGTGCCAGCAGGCACGGTCGCGCAACTTCTAACTCTGGTGGTCAAGCCAACACTGCTAGAAAAGATTCGAGAGGGACAGCAGGCGGACTCGCACTTACAGCTCGTAAGAGACAAGATCTCGCCGAATCAGGAAGGGGACTTTTCAGTGGAAGGCGACGGCACCCTACGGTTCCGCGGGCGGATGTGTGTGCCGGATACCCCAGAATTGAAGAAGGAAATTCTGTCCGAGGCACACAACGCCCCTTATGCAGCGCATCCAGGAGGTACAAAGATGTACAGGGACCTCAAGCAGACCTTCTGGTGGCCCAAGATGAAGAGGGATGTAACGCAATTTGTAGCTCATTGCCTGGGGTGTCAACAAATAAAGGCCGAACGTCAACGCCCGGCAGGGAAACTGCAATCTCTCCTAGTGCCAGAGAGAAACGAGCGGATCAGGAGGGGCGCAAAGCCTTTTGGGAGCGCAAGTCGAGCATGTTTTGGGCACTTTCCCTATTTTCCTGGGGGATTTAAGTTTCGGGGACGAAACTTCTTTTAAGGTGTGAGTGATGTAGCACTCGAGAAATTCAAGTATGGTTGCGGGCGAGGAGGCAGATCTTAACCTTAGTGATTTGCACACCGGTGCGCGAATTGCACAGTTGTCGGTGCACAAGTTCTGCTTTTCCGGTCTGAGTCTGATCCCGGAAATCTGAGGTCGCCAGTGCGACCGTCTCATCGAATCGAGTGGAAATGGTATAGATCGTTTGCTGATCCGACGGTCGGATCTTCCGGAAATCAGCAAGAAGCTAGTGGGGCCCACGACTTAAGTCGTGAATAGTAACCCCTGATTTAATTCCCCGCCGAGCAAACGTTGGCCGATTCACTGTCTAGAGTCCGAATCTAGCGATCCAGGTAGTCGTTTTGAATAGCATCGACGTTCTGAGCGCAGTGGCGCTGACGAAATTTCCGTTTGACTAGCCTAAAGCATCGTAAAGCGTGCTGAATTATATAATTTACTGTATTTTCGGTGTAAACCCAATATTTTATGCACCGGGTATAGGTAAAACTTGGTGTAGAGGGATCTAACTGCGAAATGGATCTATATTAAGGAGCTGAAATTAATTGATTAAGATTTGGGGGACTAATTTGCAAAATACTGCAAAGTTAGTTAAAATAACTAACCTTGAGTGGTTACTCCTTGTAACCGTAACCAGGCCATGACCCCCACTCCTTCCACCACCTCTGCTATAGGCCATGATCCAGGAAACCTCTCCCTTTATTAGCATGGCCGGAGTGAGAGAGAGAGGGAGGGAGAGACTTTAGTTAAGTGTTATTGGAGGAAGGATCACTAAGATCCTTGGGATTGCTTCTAGAGTATCCGGAGGTCTTCTGCATACCCCAGAACTCGAGACAAGGGAATTCGGGTGCGAGCCGTGGCCGCGCGACGCTGGGAGGAGCAAAAACCGGCGTCATTCCATCTTCTCCAACTCCGGCGAAGGTACTAGCAATCAGCCGCTAGCCAGTGAGCCTCCCAGCGGATTTCAGGATCGCTTGTGTTGAGGTGGGTTTACGGTCGAGGCTGAGTATTGTGTTGGTAATCCGAAAGGGACTTTTTATTGTTAATCGGTACTAACACTGACGGTTTCTATGATGTACTATATTACCCCGTGTCTTGGTTACTTATGCTCGAGTTGCGACACGCGCACCCGCGGTCTGGCCACCGCAAAGGGTGCTCTTTTCCGGAAAGGCGGTCTTCGACCCGTGTTACCCCACGAGGTGACGTAGTGGGGGCCCCCGTAGGTGTGGGGTTTGAGGCAGCGAGGTGCGAGCGGTGCGACCTGTCGGGATTGGATCCCGATGAGGTCAGGTGTGCGACCGCCGGGATTGGATCCCGATGTGGTCAGGTGTGCGACCGCCGGGATTGGATCCCGATGCGGTCAGGTGTTACAGGTGATACCGGGGTTGCAGGTGTTACAGGTGGTACAGGTGGTTGCGAGTTACCGTTACGAGTAGAGCGGTTGTTCCGGCTAGTCTTACTTTTGTGACTTGGTATTACTTTACTGTTTTAGTACTATTCTTATGATAGTGTCGCTGACTACCCACTCTGTGACAGGTACCTCCAGGGGGTAGAGGTAGGCGACGGTGAGGCCGAGGTGGTAGCAGTCGGGCTGAGGGAGCCCTAGTATGCTGTATCATTTACTTTCTCTGCATTTCATTCAGAATTGTAGGTTATTGTGTGGTTCTCGATACCCTTGAGGGGTCGTGTGGATGTTGAGTACTTTCTTGCTGGTTATGCACTACTATTTCCTTTATTGTTCCCGTTGGGCCCGTTTTCTAAACCTTGTGGATTTATGCCGTTTTCCAATCTGTTTTCAAAACCTAAGGCCGTGTGGGCCTGTTTTCAAAACGGTGAGTTTATACTTTCAACTTGACTGGCCACGGGTATTGTTTAGTCTTCATGCACCATACTACTTCGAACTGTTGTGACTAAATGGGAAAATGATTGCTTATGTTCGACTATTGTAACAGCCGCGACGCCGTGCATATACAGAGGAGACTCTGCCCGATTTTCGAGTAAATCTGTATATGTGGCGGGTCTGGGCACGCGCCGGGGAAGGAGGTTTTTTTAAACAAACAAAAAAAAAAGATGTACGCACTTTACGCGTACTTTGAGGTATCGTTTCCGCTAAACAAAACCCCCGGGGCGTGACAGTGTATTTTTTCGGAAAGATGGTAAGTTGTTTTTACCCGTGTACCCCACAAAGAGGGCTAGTGGGGACCCCTCAAGGAGAGGCGACTGCTACTTGGGTAGTGGAGGGGTTGGAGGCACCAAGAAGATGAGTACGGTATTGGGGTTGGGGCCCAAAATATTCTGGAAGCTGGGGTAGGTGCCCAGTGTGACTTTCGACAGGGATTTAGCGATACATGAGAGGGGGAGGGGAAAGTAAATGCTCCAGTGATTCGGTGTGTCCTTTCTGTT
The DNA here is from genome assembly GCA_029204045.2 of Tillandsia leiboldiana. Lineage (NCBI taxonomy): Eukaryota > Viridiplantae > Streptophyta > Magnoliopsida > Poales > Bromeliaceae > Tillandsia > Tillandsia leiboldiana. The sequence continues at coordinate 22,305,532 of CM055064.1, forward strand.
ATTGCGTTTACTTACATGTTTTCTACTTTATCAGTCACTGACAACCCACACTGTGACAGGTCCGAGTAGGGGTGGAATTCGGGACGACGGTGAGGCATCAGTTAGAGGACCCTAGCTTTGAGGGCTAGTAAACGATACGTTCTTATCTTTCCTTTGGTTATTTCCTTATACTGTGGTTAGTTAAACTGTGATTCATCTGTGTGGTTTCTGATGGATGTTGGAGTGAGGATTTTCTTGTCTGTAATTGGTGAATGTTAGGATGTGTAATTGCGGCCCGTTTTCAAATACAAATCTGGTTTCAAAAGTGTTTTCAAAGCAGGTGCCGTGTGGGCACCGATTTTAAAACCCGTGGATTTATCCTTTCAAGTTAATGGCCGCTCAAAGAGTTTGCGAAAACGTTTTTGAAAAACTGGGTGTCGAGTGGGCACCGATTTTCAAACCCATGGGTTTATGCTATAGTCTGTATGTGATAGTGGTGACGGTATGATTTATTGTTGTTGGGTCGTATATAATACGGATCTAAATAGGGGAAGAAACACCTAGAGGGGGGTGAATAGGTGTAAACGTATAAACACTCCAAAAATCGTTGCGATAAAACCCAATGCGGAAAATAAAATAACACGCAAGATTTTTACGTGGAAAACTCCATCACCGGAGTAAAAAACCACGGGACCGATAACACGGCAGAAATCCACTAGAATTAAAACACGTACAAGGTGATTTACCGTACACACTTACGACTCAACCTTTTTCATACGCTCCTAGAGGATCTTCTCCGCTCGCTCCGACGCTTCTCGAATCCACGATCTGCGCCCAACGCCGAATCCACGGCGTCCAACGTCGAATCCACGACGTCCGACCGAATCCACGGTCTTCACCCAATAGCACCGTTCGAATCCACGAACGTGCCTCGCTCCGAATCCACGAGAGCGATTGAACCTTGAATCCACAAGGACACGCGAATCCACGCGCCGATTTTTGGGGAAAATCGTTGTTTTTGGGTGGTGATGATCCGCCGAATACTTAGATCAAAGATAGATCGGAAATACCATCTAAGTATTCATTAGTTTGATTCAACTCAAGATGTGAGTATGAAAACCTAGAATCAAACTAATCAATATAGATGAAGAAACATAGAGTATTCTCTAATGATTTCCTTTCTTCTCTATATGTGGATCTATAGCCGTATAAGATGATACAAGAAAATGACGGCTATGTGGATTCACCCTAGAAAGAAAGACATAGGGTGTATTTATAGGTTAGAAACCCTAGGAAGGAGATAAGAATCAAAAACCAACCATTTCTGGATTTTTACGAACGGCGATCCGGATCGTGATAACTAGGATCCGGATCGTCATAACGAAACAGCCAATTCCAGAAAAACGAAGGTTCGGGATCCGGATCATGTGACTACGATCCGGATCGTTCATACAGTTTACCAAACATCAACGTTCGGGATCCGGATTGCGAAGCAAGATCCGGATCGTTCAAGGTAGATGGTAAACTCAACGTTCGGGATCCGGATCAAGAGACTACGATCCGGATTGCGACGATGTATGAACGAACCACCTTCGGGATCCGGATCGAACAACCTGATCCGGATCCTGAACATGTCCCAAGTCCAGTTTTTGATTTTTATGCAATGAAAGATTCTTCCAAGTGTTTCTACACTACAAGAAGTATTCGGATCACACAAATTCTTTAGTTAAAACATACCTGATCCTTTTGAATTCTTCTTACTTGAGATTGAGTTAAATGATCCAACTTTCTTCACCTTCAATCTTCAAGACTTGAGACTTTCACGAAACTACGCCAACTCAAATTCCGTAACAATCTCCCCCTTTGGCGGTTTCGTGACAAAACATAGATCCACTAAAGAAAATTCAAAAAGATATTTTTGTTGCTATCACCATACAACAAAAATTTACAATGGAGATCCAAAATACAATACATGAGTTAAAACCCTAAAACAGACTCTAGACTTAGACATCTGTACTCTCTGCAAAAAGAAATCATTCTTGACAAAAGAAATCGTTAGATACCTCAAGAATTTTGTATTATTCAAAAACCACAAGCAGAGATGAAGTTTAAACTCATTTATACTTACCATGACATTTATATTCAGATATGTAAACTGATCATAGTTAAAGAAACACCAACATATCTTCTTTGCACGTAAAAACCAAATGTCATGAACATGTTTGTGACAAACTTATATATATATATAGATATGTAATTGATCAGAGTTAAGAACCAACATATCTTCTATGCAATCAAAAACCAAGTGTCACAAACTTGTTAGTGAACATCAACTTGTTAGTTATATTACATGCCCAAATAGTTAGCAAATAGTTAGACGAGGCATGCATTCAAACAAACGAAAAACCTCAAGTTGAGGTTGAGATCATACTTACCTTGATGTACACAAAATCTTCATCATCAAGATTTTCACAATCAAGATTTTCAAGTTCCCTTACCTTGATGTCCATGCACATCATCATCATTGTTCAAAGTTCTCAACAACTCTCTCCCCCTTTTTGTCACAAAACAAAGCCAAAATCACAAAGATTAAGGAGAGTTAAATAGAACAAAATAAAGAAATTCCTGAGAACTAAACAAAAACTTAAAAACCTGCAAAAGAAGGATTAGAGAAAAGAAGAAAAACTTTATGCAGAGTCGTCGGAGCTGATACACCCAAGCTTCTGAAACATTTTCTTGATCCGTTTGTTTATAGAAGCTTGTTCCTTCTTAACTTCTTTGATAACCTCTTTCATTTCAGCGACATCAGTAGCCATGCGCTCTTGCTCGTTTGAGAGTCGCTGTTGTTCCTTATAGATTGAACTCACTGACGCATCATCATCAGAAGTAGATGGAGGTGCTTGCTGTGATGGTGGAATAGGAGGAGTTTCTGCCGGTGCAGAGGTTGTCGCTCGTTGTTGTTGTGCTCGTTGCCGGTGAGGAGGTATTATGGGTTCATCTGGCTTCGTCGAGAGAGACTTCACAATTGTCGTCTCATTAATGGTGCCCAAACTATACATGTATGAGCTCGCGCTTGTATCGACTTTAAACTTTCTAAGGATGCGCATGATAATCATTGGATAGGGTAGTCTCTCTGAGGGGTGAGAGTGTTCCACATATCGCGCCATCCTTGACCAAATGAGATAAGGAATATTCAAGTTTGCTCCCATCAATGCGGCCGGGTTTCCAAGAAGATAAAGGTATAACATTCTGTCCCATCGAAGAACCTTCGTATTCATGTTGGGAAGAATGTTGTAGCAGACAATGAAGTTTATGTACCTATACTCTGGTCGAAGCTCTTTAGAGAAGACAGAATTTCCGGTCGACCGAGTATTTGGAAGACAAATTCCATTAACTACAACTCTCCAGGAGTTGTCGTTGAAGCTTTGAGTTTTTAGGTAATGGAGTCCATCAGCTCTGGCTGCCATACCTAGCACAACTCCAATCAGCTGGGGTGTGACTTTGATTTTGATATTTTTAACCAAAGTGTAAAATTCTCGACGTCCATCCTCGTGATCAATCAGACTTGCAGCGTTCTGATAAAAAATTCGAACTGAATGTGGACAGTACCCAGTAGTCTCAGGGAAGTTGCAAATTTGAGCAAGACCAACTTGGTCAAACAAAGTCCCAAAAGCTGCAGATCGTTCCTTCATTGGTTTGACATTGACATGTCTCTCGCCAATGCATTCCCTCTTCTCAAAATCCTTGATTCTGTCGGAGCTGATGAAGTCTTGTGGAGGAGGCTGCCTAGCAACTGGTTCCTCAATGGTAATGCCCTGAGCACTGCCTCTTTTTCTTGCACCAGTTTTTCTTTTTGTTCCAACTGGACTTGGTTCCATTGGTGCTTTCCCTTTTTCAGCAGCAGTAGGTTTTGAAGCTTCAGCAGTTGCTTTCCCTTTGGAGACAATGGGAGCAGCTTGCTCAATTTCGATGTTATCCCAGTCAATCGACTCTGTCTCTGATTCAGTGTCGGAATCAACCTTAGTCTTCTTTGCTTTCTTAGCCTTCTTAGGCTTGGCAGTATCCTTGACATGTACCATGGCAGCAAGTAGGAAAATAATCCAAGTGATCACCATTTTGAGTGCTAGTGAAAAATGTATCCTGTGAAGACGAACTCAAGAACACATGAAAAATTGTTAATTTTCAAAAATTTGAAAAATTGTACCCAAACAATCATAATCATGTAGAGAAGCCAAGAATCAAATTAGTTTTGCAAAAGGACTTTTAAAAGTAGATCAATTGCATGAATTTCGAAAATCCTTATTATATGCCCTAAAACCGAAATTTTAGAAATCGAAGCCTAAAAATCCGTTAATCAGGAGAAACCCTAGCATATAATCAAAACTAAACTACCCAGAGTTCTTATTTCAAAAGAAATTTGATCAAAAACCATCCACAAACAAAGTTGATCCAAGAAATTCGTGCGTTTGAGGAGGAAAAGAGAAAAACGGTGAAAAACCGAGATTTTGATCAATAAAACTTACTTGGAATTGAAGAACTTTGAGTTTGAAAGCTTCCAAGGAGGATGAAATCTAGAGAGAAGCGCTATGGAAACTTTTGAACAAAAGATTGGAGTAAAAGAAATCAAAACCCTTTTGTTCTTTATAAAAACCTAGCCGCGATCCGGATCCTCCCGAGCTTGCGATCCGGATCGGCTACCCGCAGTGAGAAAACTGCGTTCGGGATCCGGATCGGAAGGTCCAATCCGGATCGTCAGCCCGCAGGAGAAAACCTGCGTTCGGGATCCGGATCACCTTGCCCGATCCGGATCGGCCCCAACTTTTTCTTAAGAAAATTTCAGAGAAATTCAGGAAAATCCAGAAAAAGATTGTAAGCACAAATGTGTATCAACTTTAAACAAAAACCATCGTTTCATACAACAAGAATTAGATTATGCCAAATCTATCAATAATATCCAAAAATGAAACGAAAATTTACAAAAATTAAATCCCTTAAAGTTGAACACCTTCAATCACATCTAACTTGATCTTATGAGTAATGCCTTTATCAAATCATCAATTCAGTAAAGAAAATGAAATACAAAGATCAATAGATGTTTGAAATCCCAAATATAGTAGATAATATTTCTAGACAATCTGTTGAAGAGAGTGGCTCTTTGAGCATCTTTCTTTAAAATCCCACCTTATACCAACCTTGAAATTTGACAGAGTCAAGTATTTCAATATGCATTTTACTTAATCAAAAATTTGAACAACCATGCTTGGTATACATGTGGTAGCTGCACACAATACTCGGACGACCGAGGTGGTAGCTCTTTCCTCCATGTGGTGGTAGTTTTCACACTCCTCATTGGGATGTAACTCTTTCCACATCTTTTGAGCATTTTACATTATCTTTGACTCCCCCTCAATTGGCTATCAATTATTTAAGATATAAAGTATTCAACCAAAAATTGATCTCGATTTCATACTCGACTAAACAGTCAAATAAGATAATGACTATACCAAGAGATCATTGAGAGAGAGAAATTGACTTTGATCACTTTAGAAGATGATTTAATTAACATAAATGATCATTGCAACAGTGAAATATTATGATGGCAAAAGCATAATAAATTTCTAAATGTGTGAACAGATGCAATTAAAGTCAATTATGATCTATGCTCAATTAATGTCCTATGTACAAACATAGATAAAGAACAAAACAAAAACAAATACAAAACCTATCCTAAGCAAAGATTTCAAAAAGAAGATTATTTCAAGGAAAGCATCCCAATTGCTTTTCGTAAATGAATAAAACGTTTTTGATCCAAAGGTTTTGTTAAAAAGTCAGCTAATTGATCTTCAGTTGAAATATATGAAAGTTGAAGAGTATTTGATTCAACTAGCTCTCTAAGAAAATGATATCTAAGTTCAATATGTTTTGTTCTAGAGTGCAACACAGGGTTTTTAGAAATGTTAATTGCACTTGTGTTGTCACAAAGAATTGTTACCGAAGATGCTGAAATGCGGAAGTCACTCAATACGCTTTTCATCCAAATGAGTTGAGTTGAGCAACTTCCAGCTGAAATGTATTCCGCTTCGGCAGTCGAGAGTGCTATGCAATTCTGCTTTTTACTGTGCCATGCAACAAGGCAATGGCCAAGATAGAAGCATGCACCACTCGTGCTTTTCCGATCATCCACTGATCCTGCCCAATCGGCATCTGAGTATCCAACAATGTCCAGACTTGTTCCCATAGGATACCAAATTCCGAAGTTAATTGATCCTTTGATGTACCGGATGATCCGTTTCACCGCTTTCAGGTGAACCTCCTTTGGTGCTGATTGATATCTCGCGCAAATCCCAACACTAAAGGATATATCCGGGCGACTAGCCGTGAGGTAAAGTAGACTTCCAATCATACTTCTATACAGTTTCTCGTCTACACCCTCACCATGTGATTCACTTCCAAGTCCCTTGTGGCTAGTTCCCATTGGAGTTGGAAAAACTTTACAATTTTCTAGATCAAACTTTTTGACCAACTCCAGTGCATACTTGGATTGACTCAAGTGAATACCTTCATCATTTTGTTTAATTTGCAATCCAAGGAAATAAGACAATTCGCCCATCATGGACATCTCAAATTCGCTTTCCATGGTCTCCGCGAATTTAGAAGCATCATTATCTTTTGTTGCACCAAATACAATGTCATCGACATAGATTTGTGCTACAATGAAATTATTTTGATAATGCTTCACAAAGAGAGTCCTGTCAGCTCCCCCTCGAGTATAGCCCTTCTCCAAAAGGTGCTTTGTTAACCTTTCGTACCATGCTCGCGGTGCTTGTTTCAGACCGTAAAGAGCCTTTTTCAAACGAAAAACATGGTTAGGTTGTTTATGATCTACAAAACCTTTCGGTTGAGCTACATAAACTTCCTCATTTAAAAACCCATTTAGAAATGCGCTCTTGACGTCCATTTGAAATAATTTGATTTTAAAATGACAAGCAATAGCAAACAATATACGAATGGACTCGAGTCTAGCTACAGGGGCGAAAGTTTCGTCAAAGTCTATACCTTCTACTTGAGAGTAGCCTTGAGCAACTAGTCGTGCCTTGTTCCTGATGATAGTACCATCTTCATCTTTCTTGTTCTTGAAGATCCATTTGGTACCTATCACATTATGTTGCTTTGGAGGCTTCGTTAATTCCCAGACTTTGTTTCGCTCAAATTGATGGAGCTCTTCCTGCATTGCTTTAATCCAGTAGTCATCCTGAAGAGCTTCATCTATTGTCTTTGGTTCGATTAAAGATACGTAGCAAGCAAGTCCGCAAACCAACTGCCTTCGAGTTCTAACTCCTTCTTGTGGATCTCCAATGATGTTCGATTCCGGATGATCCTTGGAGATTCGTAGCGTTTGTTGAAACGGAGTACTCGGAGGTACACGAGATGATTCCTGCATATCAGATAAACTAGAAGAACCATTAGAAGCATCATTAATATTGGAAGTATTATTATGAGAAGATGCACTAGCAGGAGAATCATCATCTAGAGAGATATCGAGGGTAGATTTTTCAGATTCAAAATGAGAAGCTTCATCTACTTTAACATTTATAGATTCTACGATCGTCTTAGATTCAATGTTAAATACTCGATATGCTCTGCTATTCGTAGAATAACCCAAAAAGATCCCTTCATCACTTCGAGAGTCGAACTTTCCAAGATTTTCACGGTCACGTAAGATGTAACATCGACTCCCGAAGATACGAAAGTACTTGATATCCGGTTTTCTACTAAACCACAGCTCATATGGTGTATTCAAGGTTCCTGGGCGCAAATACACTCTGTTAATGACATAGACAGCGGTGTTCACAGCTTCAGCCCAAAAATGTAGCGGTAATTTCCGGCTATGAAGCATCACACGCGCCATCTCTTGAACAACCCTGTTTTTGCGCTCAACAACACCATTCTGCTGAGGTGTATAGGGTGCCGAGAATTCATGTTTAATGCCATTTGAAGTACAAAAGTCAATGAATTTTGAATTTATGAATTCTCCACCCCTATCACTTCTAACACGAATGATCTTTTCATTCTTTTCAATCATAATACGATGGCAAATCTCATGAAAAGAGTCAAACGTATCAGCTTTCTCTCTCAAAAATGCTACCCAAGAAAACCGAGGAGAAATCATCAACCAATAAAAAGATGTACCATTACCTCCCAAGGATGGTTGACGGGTCGGCCCCATTAAGTCCATGTGCAAAAGTTCCAAGGGCCGTTTTGTACCAACGTGGTTCAAGTTCTTGTGTGCAGTCCTAGACTGTTTTCCCTTTTGGCAACCACCACACACAACATTTTGTTTAAATAAAAGCTTTGGAATCCCCTTGACCACGTCCTTGTTTGAAATTCTAGTAAGTTCCTTAAAATTTAAGTGACCTAGCCTTTCATGCCAAAGAGTTTCATTATTCAAAGCGGCTAAGTTACAATTCTCAGAAAATTTATTAGGAAACAACATAACAATTGTTTTCAGATCTAACCCCTTTTAGAAAGAAGACATGGTCCTTATCAGTTACAACGCATTCAACCGATGAAAAGTTAACTGAAAAACCATTGTCGCAAAGTTGACTTATGCTTATGAGGTTAGTCTTAAGGCCCATCAACAAATAAGACATTTTTCAAAATCGGGCCATCTGGAATAGCTACCGTCCCTTTTCCAACAATTTTGGAAGATCCACCGTCTCCGAAAACAACGTGTCCTCCGGAGATTTTCTCAAGATTTTGAAAACTATTTTTGTCACCGGTCATGTGACGGGAACACCCGCTATCCAGATACCAAGACGAGCTATCATATGCATGCAAGGAAATATTGGAAACAAGACAAGGGAAAATTTCACACTTTGCGCACCCAAACCTTTTTGGAATGCGTCTGTAATGGTCGTGAAGTTTGTGCCTAGGTGAAAGCGTCTTGTTAAAACGATTGTTGCTCCTTGATGAAGTCGTCTTGTGCGGTGAACTACCAAGTCTCTTTTCATTTGAAAAGTTTTGCTTTGATTTCCGGAAAGGAGCCTTTTTGGTAGTTGATGCAAGAGGTGCTTGAGATGAGCGTTCGACTCCCGTCTTGCAATATCTTCTTATGTGCCCTGAAACACCACAACGAAAACATACCTTATATCTTGACGATCCCAAAGAGGATGAAGTAGGTTTGTTGTCGTTGTTTGTCTTGAATTCCGGTGTCGGAGGAGGAGATACCGACTGAGGCACAAAAACTGTCCCACTCAAACTTGGACTGTTTCCCAGTTTGAGTGTATCCGAGGCCGAACCTATTTGATTGACCAAGACCAAGAAGTCTATCCAACTTACTCCTTCCTGAAGAGAATCGCTGTAAGTCATTCTTGAGTTGGAAAATGGTCTTTGTCATTTCCAGGTTATCCTGTCGAGCCTCGTTGTAGAGCTTTGAGAAGTGATTCGCGTTATCCACCAGATTTGTATGTTCCTTCTCAAGTTGCTCATTGGACTCTTGAAGGGAAGCATTTTTCTTTTATCAGGTTTTCCCTTTCCACTTCAAGAGCGTTTGAGAGAGAAGTCGCTCTTTTTGCTTCTTCTTCGAGATCATGCAATCTCCCTCTCAAACTCTTGTTTGCTTAGCCACTTTCCTTGAGTCCCTCAAAAGTCTGTGGTAGGCTAGAGCAAAATCTTCACCTTCCGAATCATCCGATTCGTTGTCCGTTGCAATCTTTTCAACAGTGGAGTTGGACAACGACTCGATGTACTGCCATTAAGCACATGAATGGTGAAGATGTGGACGGTGGAATGCGGTGGAGCTCTTTTCTTCATCACTTGAAGACGACTCATTTGACGTTGAGTTGTCATCCCAAGTGACGACTTGCATCGCCTTCTTCTTTGCCGGATACTTGTTAGGACATTCCGTTGCAATGTGGCCGTAGCCTCGACATTTTGAAGCATTGCAGTTGTCCTTCTGAACCTTTTCTTATCCTTTGAGAAGTTTTCCTGCTTTCTTGACTTGTGACTTGGAGTACCCTTGCCTTTGTTCCACTTCCGAAGGATGGAGATTTGCTTGAATTACCCCTTCGAAAGTTGCGGCGAAACTTCCTTGTCAAGAGAGCGAGCTGCTTCTCAAATTCCTCCATAGAAAGGTTCTCGTCATCGTTTGAGGAGGATGTATCCGCGTCTTCTTCCTTAGTTTGTTTTCAACGCATAACCTGAAGACTTAGAAGTGGATGCCTTTCCAGAAGAATTGTTAGTAGTAAACGTCATTTCATAAGTTTGTAATGAGCAACTAATTCTTCTAACACGTATTTCGTCCGGGTGTTTATAGTTTCAATGGCAGTAACCTTTGGTCGCGAAATCGTTCAGGAAGAGTTCTTAAGATTTTTCTTACAATCTTAAATTCTGGAATCTTCTCTCCCAGATTAGCACATGAGTTTACGAGTCTTGCAATCGTGTATAGTAGTCCGGTGAAAGAATATTTTCTGCCATCAAGCTAGAGTCAAACTCTGCTCGTAAGCATCTGCAGTTTCTGAATCTTCACGAGGTTAGTTCCCTCATGTGTCACTGGAGAAATCCCAGATTTCTTTCGCAGTCTCACATGCCGAGACGCGAGAGAATTCAGTTTGAGATAAGGCATTAAAATAGCATTAATTCCTTTGCCATTGTAAGAAGATAACTCAAACTCTTCCCTTGTGTCCATTTCGACCTAGGTTTTTAAGGTGTGAACCTCAGAGATAAGTTCAGTTGGATTAGACCATCCTGATTCAATTGAATGCCACACCCTTTTGTCGATGGAAGATAAAAAGGCTTTCATCAGTACTTTCCAGTACGCATAATTTGTTCCATCAAGAAAGAAAGGGGGTCGATTGATGTTCCACCTTCAACCATTGTTCACAACCCTATTCCCGCTCTGATACCACTTGTTGGGTCGTTATAATACGGATCTAAATAGGGGAAGAAACACCTAGAGGGGGGTGAATAGGTGTAAACGTATAAACACTCCCAAAAATCGTTGCGATTAAAACCCAATGCTGGAAAATAAATAACACGCAAGATTTTTACGTGGAAAACTCACATCACCGGAGTTAAAAAACCACTTGGGACCGATAACACGGCAGAAATCCACTAGAATTAAAACTACGTACAAGGTGATTTACCGTACAGCACTTATGACTCAACCTTTTTCATACGCTCCTAGAGGATCTTCTCCGCTCGCTCCCGACGCTTCTCGAATCCACGATCTGCGCCCAACGCCGAATCACACGGCGTCCAACGTCGAATCCACGACGTCCGGACCGAATCCACGGTCTTCACCCAATAGCACCGTTCGAATCCACGAACGTTGCCTCGCTCCGAATCCACCGAGGAGCGATTGAACCTTGAACTCCACAAGGACACGCGAATCACGCGCGATTTTTGGGGAAAATCGTTGTTTTTGGGTGGTGATGATCCGCCGACTACTTAGATCAAAGATAGATCGGAAATACCATCTAAGTATTCATTAGTTTGATTCAACTCAAGATGTGAGTATGAAAACCTAGAATCAAACTAATCAATATAGATGAAGAAACATAGAGTATTCCCTAATGATTTCCTTTCTTCTCTATATGTGGATCTATAGCCGTATAAGATGATACAAGGAAAATGACGGCTATGTGGATTCACCCTAGAAAGAAAGACATAGGGTGTATTTATAGGTTAGAAACCCTAGGAAGGAGATAAGAATCAAAACCAACCATTTCTGGATTTTTACGGACGGCGATCCGGATCGTGATAACTAGGATCCGGATCGTCATAACGAAACAGCCAATTCCCGAAAAACGAAGGTTCGGGATCCGGATCATGTGACTACGATCCGGACGTTCATACAGTTTACCAAACATCAACGTTCGGGATCCGGATTGCGAAGCAAGATCCGGATCGTTCAAGGTAGATGGTAAACTCAACGTTCGGGATCCGGATCAAGAGACTACGATCCGGATTGCGACGATGTATGAACGAACCACCTTCGGGATCCGGATCGAACAACTGATCCGGATCCTGAACATGTCCCAAGTCCAGTTTTTGATTTTTATGCAATGAAAGATTCTTCCAAGTGTTTCTACACTACAAGAAGTATTCGGATCACACAAATTCTTTAGTTAAACATACCTGATCCTTTTGAATTCTTCTTACTTGAGATTGAGTTAAATGATCCAACTTTCTTCACCTTCAATCTTCAAGACTTGAGACTTTCACGAAACTACGCCAACTCAAATTCCGTAACAATTGTATTCTCCTCTTGTCTGTCATGGTTGGAATAGTTAAATTATTTGGTCTTGTGGTAACGCCGTGGCATATACAAGGAGACTCTGTTACGGAATTTAAGTGGCGATTTCGTGAATTCGGTTAAGCCTTGAAGATTGAAGGTAAGAAAGTTGGATCATATAACTCAATTCTCAAGGAAAGAAGAATTCAAAAGGATCAGTATGTTTAACTTATATCTTGGTGATCCGAATACTCTTATAGTGTAGAAACACTTGGATGGATTTTTAATTGCATAAATTCAAATGGACATGGGACATGTTCAGGATCCGATCAGACTGTTCAATCCGGATCCCGAAGGATGTTCGTCATACACCAGTTCAATCCGGATCGTAGCTCCCTTGATCCGGATCTCGAACACTGGGTTTACCATTTTATTTGAACGATCCGGATCAGGCTTTGCAATCCGGATCCCGAACGTGATGTTTGGTGAAACTGTATAACGATCCGATCAAGCACTTCGATCCGGATCCCGAACCTTCGTTTCTGGAAATCGTTTTTTTCGCTACTGCAATCCGATCGCCGATCTCCGATCCGGATCGCGTCATGTAAAAATTCCAGAAAAGATAGTTTTTGATCCTTATCTTTTTCCAAGGGGTTTCTAACCTATAAATAGACCCTATGATTCTTTTTCTAGGCTAATCCAACATAATCGAAAAAAGTAGCCGTCATCTTTTATACGCCTAAGATCCACATATAGAGAAGAAAGGAAATCATAGATTCGATCTTATGTTTCTTCATCTATATGATGATTTGATTCTAGGTTCATACTCACATTTGAGTAGAATCAAATCAATGAATACTTAGATGGTATTTCGATCTATTTCTAATCTAAGTATTCGGCGGATCATCACCACCCAAAAAACAATGATTTACCCAAAATCGGCGCGTGGACTCGCGTGGCCTTGTGGATTCAAGGTGCTACCGCTCTCGTGGATTCGGAAGCGAGGTACGTTCGTGGATTCGAAGCGTGCTACTGGGTGAAGACCGTGGATTCGGTTCGGACGTCGTGGACTCGACGTTGGACGCCGTGGATTCGGCGTTGGACGCAAATGTGGATTCGAGAAGCGTCGTGGAGCGAGCGGAGAAGATCAACTAGGAGCGTATGGAAAGGTTGAGTCGTCTGTGAGTACGGTATATCACCTTGTACGTGTTAATTCTAGGGATTTCACCGTGTTATCGGTCCCGTGGTTTTTTACTCCGGTTTGGAGTTTCCACGTAAAAATCTCTGCGTGTTATTTATTTTTCCGCATTGGGTTTTATATCGCAAAGATTTTTGAGTGTTTATTGTTTACACCTATTCACCCCCCTCTAGGTGTTTTTCTCCTATTTAGATCCAATATACATAACCCAACAAGTGGTATCGGAGCGGGAATAGGGTTGTAAACAATGGTTGAAGGTGGAAACATCAACAGACCTCCGTTCTTCGATGGAAACAAATTATGCGTACTGGAAAGTACGGATGAAAGCCTTTTCATTTCCATCCGACGAACGGGTGTGGCAATCATTGAATTAGGATGGACTAATCCAACTGAATTATTGGTGATGTTCGCACCATCAAACCTAGGTCGAAAGGCAAGGAAGAGATAGATAGTTTTTCTTCTTACAATGGCAAGGGATTAATGCTCTATTTAATGCCTTATCACAAACAAGAGTTCTCTCGTCTCGGCATGTGAGACTGCAAAAGAAATCTGGGGTTCTTCAAGTTACGCATGAGGGAACTAACCTTGTGAAGATTCAGAAACTGAAATGCTTACGAGCAAGTTTGACTCTATTTTTATGGCAGAAAATGAATCGTTCACAGACATACACACGATTGCAAGATATCGTAAACTCATGTGCTAATTTGGGAGAGAAGATTCCAGAATTTAAAATTGTAAGAAAAATATTAAGAACTCTTCTTGAAAGATTTCGTTCTAAGGTTACAGCCATTGAAAACTATTAAACACCAGGACGAAATCCGTGTAGAAGAATTAGTTGGTTCTTTACAAACATATGAAATGACATTTCCTACTAACTATTCTTCGGGAAAGGCATACTCTTCTAAGTCTTCAGGTTATGCTTTGAAAACAACAAAAGAAGAAGACGCGGATTCATCCTCCTCAGGCGTGACGAGAATTTATCTATGGAGGACGGAGAAGCAGCTCGCTCTCTTGACAAGGAAGTTTCGCCGAAATTTTCGAAGGGGTAATTCAAGCAAAACTCCATCCTTCGGAAAGTGAAGAAAGGCAAGGGTTCTTCAAGTTACAAGTCAAGAAAGCAAGAGGGTTTTCTAAGGATAAGAAAAGCACAGAAGGACAAGTCCAATGCTTCAAGTGCCGAGGGTACGGCCATATCTCAACGGAATGCCCAAATAAGAATCGTCCAAGAAGAAGGCGATGCAAGCCGTCACTTGGGATGACACACTCATCGTCAAATGAAGTCATCGTCAAGTGATGAAGAAGACAATGCAACAGAGTTCCACGCGTCCACATCTTCACCCTTCATGGAGCTAATGGCAAGTACATCCACGGACAATGAATCGGATGATTCGGTGAATCTGAAGATTTTGCTCTACTACCACAGACTTTAAGGGATTCAAAGAAA
>CM055064.1:22320487-22342595 GCA_029204045.2 Tillandsia leiboldiana
CGAAACCACTCGAGTGGACAACATAACTGCAGGCTAACCTAAAAAGGGATCCTCTAGAGACACAATCTCGTTGCACAGTTGGCGTTCAACATGCTATCATAACACCAACGGACCCAGGGCGAAGTCGATCCATCAACCATAAAGAACACCTGACGGGGACCAAACCATCGGTGAACGGGACTGAAAACTGGCTCACAAGGCGATCATAAAGCTACCCCAACTCCGGTCAAAAACCGAAACATCCAAAAAGACTTCACGTTGTGCCCTACAACGTGCATCATGCGTGCCCCACGGCGTGGCAGTACTGCTGTTGTAACCAACGGAGTGGCTCATGCCGTGCGCCAACGGCGTGGCATCACCAAAGTGTATCAAAGGTGGTTGCATCACCAACCGTGTATCATGGTGTGGCATCACTGCCGTGTATCAACGGCGTGGCTCACACCGTGTACAATGGAGTGGCATCACCACCGTGTATCACGGTTGGGTATCACCACCGTGTATCAACGGTGTGGCATACTCAAGCAATCAAGGCCTAGATCTCCACAGCCCTATACCGAAACTACCTAAAACCCGGGCTGAGGAAGGGCCAAAATATCAACAGGCAAAAACCAGGGCCCCAACTGCACTGGCAGGACCAAAATCCCATCTATGTGCAACACGTGATCAGGTATCTGAACCTCATGAGCACAAGCTAAAGGTCTATCTCTAGCCCAACATCAATGCAAGCCTAGCACCTCACAGCTATGTCGGAGAACCCTCAACGACTCAACCATAGCAACACCCCCCCTCATAGGCGAGAGAACCGACTGACGCGGCAAAGATCCAAAAATCCGATAGACCGGTGCCTAGAACCCCAACCAAACAAGAACAGCCTTAGGCTCAGTCTATCGAAGTTTTCGCTCTTACCGTTCAGGGATTCGTCTCTCTCGTTAAGCGGGAAAACTATGTCAACAAGCAACTCACGGCTGGAGACGCTCCCGGTAGTCCATCAGGACGAAACTCGACGCCATCAAATCTCGGCGTTCTGTCGGATCATCTCACTCTCACTAAAATAACCACCTGGTAACTCGGCCGGAGGTGAAAACGCCTCAACAGTCCAAACCTTCGCCATTCACTAGTCGGCATCGCCACTCATTGGTGGCATCGCCACTCACTGGGCGGCATCGCCCCTCACTGGGCGGCACGCCTCTCACTGGGCGGCTCGCCCACACTGGCGGCATGCCCCTCACTGGGCGGCATCGCCTCTGGTAGCTCGGCCAGAGGAAAGTATCCTCTGGTAACTCGGCCAGGGCAAACTGTCCTCCTGGTAACTCGGCCCGTGATAATTATCCATTGGTACCTCGGCCAGTGATAATTATCCATCTGGTAACTCGGCCAGTGATAATTATCCATCTGGTAACTTGGCCAGTGATAATTATCCATCTAGTCTACTCGGACAGTGATAATTATCCATCTGGTACACTCGGCCAGAGTAATTATCCATCTGGTAACTCGGCCCAGTGATAATTATCCATCTGGTAATTCGGCCAGTGATAATATTCCATATGGTAACTGGCCAGTGATAATTATCAATCTGGTAACTCGGCCAGTGATAATTATCCATCTGGTAACTCGGCCAGTGATATATCCATCTGGTCCCTCTGCCAGTGATAATTATCCATATGTACTCGGTCAGTGTAATTACCCATCTGGTAACTCGGCCAGTGATAATATCCATCTGGTAACTCGGCCAGTGATAATTATCCATCTGGTAACTCGGCCAGTGAAAACGCTTCCTGGTAACTCAGGCAGGGAAAAGCCCTCCTGGTAACTCAGCTAGGGAAAACGCTCTCCTGTAACTCAGCCAGGGAAACGCGCCCCTCCTGGTAACTCAGCCAGGGACAATGCCCTCCTGGTAACTCGCCAGGAAAACGCCCTCCTGGTAACTCAGCCAGGGAAATGCCCTCCTGGTAACTCAGCCAGGGAAAAATGCCTCCTGGTAACTCAGCAGGAAAACGCCCTCCTGGTAACTCAGCCAGGGAAAAGCCTCCTGGTAACTCCGCCGGAAAACGCCCCTGGTAACTCAGCCAGGGAAACGCCCTGGTAACTCAGCCAGGGAAAATGCCCTCCTGGTAACTCAGCCAGGGAAAATGCCCTCCTGGTAACTCAGCCAGGAAATGCCCTCCTGGTAACTCAGCCAGGGAAAATGTCCTCCTGGTAACTCAGCCAGGGAAAATGCCTCCTGGTAACTCAGCCAGGGAAAAGCCCTCCTGGTAAATCAGCCAGGGAAAATGCCCTCCTGGTAACTCAGCCAGGGAAAATGCCCTCCTGGTAATCAGCTAGGGAAAATGCCCTCCTGGTAACTCAGCCAGGGAAAATGCCCTCCTGGTAACTCAGCCAGGGAAAACCGCCCTCCTGGTAACTCAGCCAGGGAAATGCCCTCCTGGTAACTCAGCCAGGGGAAAACGCCTCTGGTAACTCAGCCAGGGACGGGGTGTGTCCTTTACCAACACGACGTTAGGGGTATCGCACCCACTGCACAACGACCACGTCATGACACAACAACCATACGAACAATCCAGCGAAAGTCTAAGACACGTCATCCATTCCATAGCATGATGTTGTCTGTAACTTACATAATCGATTAGGAGATAAACATGCCAAACTCTCATCCGTCTCTGGGAGAGGTAAAAACTCAATCAGGACTCTCGCTAAAAGTCACGACTCTCACTAGTCATCCAAATGTCCAACCGCAAGCCTAGGTTTCTAAGTCCATCACGACCTACAAACTAGGCTCTGATACACTCTAATCTGTCCCGCCCTGGGGTGGAAACTGCCACCCGGGCCGCCTCCCACAGATCCGCCTCTGTACGGGACCCTCGTACAGCAGACGAAGCGTCTAACCTGCAGAAAGAATCAACTACAGTAACACGATATTAGAGAGCTGAAAGTAGACTACTAAAAACTGAAGTCCAAACATGTACAACTGAAAATAATACACTATCCATCTCCCCAAATACTATCATATACAAAATCCTCTGATACAAAACTCAAAAGGGAGATATCTCCAATAAGTACATCAGTGTACAAGCCCTCGATACAAGAAAAATATCCTCACTACATCAGTCTCTCAAAATGTAAAATGAAGTACAACTCTATACCTCACAACAAAGGTCTCTCAACAGAGGAAAATGAGTAAACTAATCTACTGAAGCTCTCCTCTGAAGGGATACGCTACGCTCCAACGACGGGTAGGGAACTAGCTCGCGACTCCCCTCGCGTCGGTCAGAAGGATCAGCAACAGGAGCAACAGGAACAGGAGAAGAAGTTCCTGGGGAAAAAGACACCACGACGGGTGTGAGAACTCTTTCCCACAGTAGTTCTCAGTGGGTGCCGTCAACAAGCCCAACGGTCTGCCCACCAAGTCTACTAGAGGCCAAAGATAACAATGCAATGAAAACAGAAAAGAAAAGCTGGAGCTACTCTACAGCTACCATGCCTCTATCTAGATACTCCAAAAGTGGAACAGATGAAAGCAAATGAGACCACGTCGCACCAAGGTGCTCAAATCGACCCAAACGAACTGACTACCCTCAAAGGGTCCAGTCAAGCCTGCGCCCGTCGACACATGAGGACGGGATTTACGTGGGCGTCCTGTCCTACTAACTCATCCCTCGCGCAAAACTGCCTCAACAGGCCCATCGTTGCCTCAACTGCGGAAAACTGCCTCACAGGCCAACCATCGTATCCACAGCGGCATCTCAGCGCAGCGACGTCCAATTGAGTAGAACGGCGCGGCATAGAGTATCAAACATTGGCATATGCAGGCTAGTCAAAATCCACGCTCACATCTCAGAACGGTAGGGCTCAAGATCCCCAAATACCTCGCACAACAGTCGGAGCACTCTCGACGACTCTGCTGCTCGGCTAACTCGAAACACGAGACACTAGCCTCTCCAACGGCTCGCAGCACAAGGCTCGCTGGCTGGAGATACTCCACAGCCAGGGACGACCCACAACTCAGGGTAACAAAACAGGTCGGACAACACTCAACGACCTGGGACAACCATCAACCCCAACGGTTCCCAACAAGACGGACCGGAAGATACTCGACGGCCCGGGACTGGCCGTCTGCGCAACGCTCCCTCCACGACGGCACAACAGGGAAACAGATCCTCCCGGCGACTACCGTTTACCCAACGGCTTCCCGGCACAGATAAGCACACGTACAACTACCAGACTCCACTCTGCTCCCAGGCAAGAGTGTAAAAGCATCCCACACTAAAAGCAAGTCCCGACTCTCGGCCCACTAACCCCGGGCGGAGAAACACTATGTCCAGGGATGATGGAACAGTGTGGATGTCTAAGCATACAATGAACCCTAGCCCAAGTGAGGGTTTTCTACTAGTCTGGTTACACATACAACATATGACGGGGGTGCTTAGGTCAAGTTCCAAGATAACTACTTTAACAGGATAATAAAGGATAGCCATTCCAACATCTGCATGCTACACAAGGAATAAACTATCATGCATAGTCCTACATCAATAGAATTAATGTACATTCCATAAAACTTGAAGATAAGGCCACCCACCTCGATTTGCCACCAATTGCTCGTAGTAACACTTGCCAAGTGCACTCCACGCGATCCGCACGCAAACCAATGTCAGCTGCCGAGTCCGCACGCAAAACGGAGCACGGTGCCGAATCCCGCACGCCAAACGGAGTCCGCACGCAAAACGATGTCCGCTGCCAGAGTCCGCACGCAAAACGGTGCAACTGTGCCAGGATCCGCACCGGCAAAACTGGAGTCCGCACACAGAACGGTGCACGGTGCCGGAGGTCCGCACGCAAAACGGTGCACGGTGCCCAGATCCGCACGCAAAACGGAATCCGCAAGGCAAAACGGTTCACGGTGCCGGAGTCCGCACGCAAAACGGTGCAGCGTGCCAGGATCCGCACGCAAAACGGAGTCTGCATGCAAAACGGTGCACGGTGCCGGAGTCCGACACGCAAAAATGGTGCACGGTGCCAGGATCGCACGCAAAACGGAATCCGCACGCAAAACGGTGCACGCTGCCGGAGTCCGCACGCAAAACGGTGCACGGTGCCAAACATAGAAAGGAGCAAGAGGGTCAGTTACAGTCTAAAGATCGCCCCAAACTGTACAAAAATACAGTAAAACCAACACACGGGACCTACCCGACTGCGCCGCCGTCGCCGCAACACCCCCATCGGAAGCCTCGCGCGCTCCACGAGGCCCGCGACGCGAAACGCCATTCTCCCACAAACCTCCTCCCTCACTCTCCCTGTCGCTCGGTTGGAGAAGAAAACGAAGAAGGAAAGGAGGTGGCTTGCGGGGAGGAGAAGGAGAAGAAGAAGAGAAAGGGAGACGAGAGGGGTTCCACGGTGCACCGGTCCACGGTGCACCGGCCGGTCCACCGCACCCACACGGGTGCACCAGGTCCAGGCAAAGCGGCGTGCGGCCACGTGGCCGTATCCAGCAAGCCACGCGGGCGCGCAGCTCACGCGCCACACGGGCGCGTGACACCCTGCCGCCCACAGGCGCGGGACACGCGCCCGTGACACGGGCGCGCGTCCCTGCGCCCGCGCGGGCGCCAACGGGGGTCCGCCACGTGGCGGCCCCCCACGTGGCCCGCGCAGGAGGCGCGCCTCCCCCCCTGACGCGCTGCTGCCCGTCCCATCACGCGGCCGCCTCGAACCGCGCGCCTTGACCCGCGCGCGCGTTCGCCTCTGGATCCATGCCACGCGCACACCTCGATAAACGTGCCGTTTTGCCTCGAAAAACGCGCACTTCATCCGGGCTCCAAATCCAACAAATAAATAGTCCATTCTTAGCGATTTCGCGCGCTGAATCCAAAAACGATGTCCAATTCTCCAAATTCTCACCCAAAAATTTGCCGAATGCCCACTCGATCCGATTTTCGCGCCGGGTCCATTTTTAAAGTCCGATTTGCCCAATTCCAACTCTAAAAATTCCCGAAGGTGACCGGAGAGGTAAACTTTTATCCGAACTTCACCCGGAGTCTAATTTTGACATCTGAATCGCGCGAAATCACTTCTAAACACCCGACGGGTCCTCCAACTTCCTACGGGGTCTCAAATTAAGCCCGAAGTCCACCACTTGTGTCCAAATTGCGCGCAACCCACGCAGGCCTCCAGTGATGCAAGCAAATCCCAATTTGCATCACAAATCCATTTCTGGGCCCCCAACACGCACACCAACACCCCCAATGGCGACCGAAAGCTGCCCAACAACCAGCAACCCTACGCGGGGGATTCCGGGACCTCACATCCTCCCCCACTAAAAGAAAGTTTCGTCCTCGAAACTAGATCAAGCCCATCAGGAGTCAAGAATACCACGGCTAGGTATCTAACAATACGCCTCCAGCTCCCCCACTCGCTCCTCGTGATTACTCCGCAACAACAACAACAAGTACGGTATTACCCGATGTGCAATTCTCTCATCTCTCGAGCCAGAAATTGCAACGGGCGTCCCTCGTACTCCAATAATCACAGATCTCAAAGGGGCAAGTAAATCACGGGCGAGGAAAAAAAACACATCACTACTGAGCTGAGACGTGAAAAACCAAGGGCTCCACTAAAAGGCTGGGGGAAAACTGAATTAACCACAAGTGTAATACGCACCAAACCACAACATGGTGCCACCCTCAACAAGACGACCCGAAGCATACCCGCAGACTCGTCCAATAAGGAAGGGAAAACCAATAAGTTGGGGTCTTCACTCGGTTACCTCCCGATCCGAAACCACTCGAGTGGACAACATAACTGCAGGCTACCCTCAAAAGGGATCATCTAGAGACACAATCTCGTGCCACAGTTGGTCGCTCAACATGCTATCATAACCCCAACGGACCCACGGGTCGAAGTCGATCCCTCAACTCATAAAGAACACCCTGACGGGGACCAAACCATCGGTGAACGGGACTGAAAACTGGCTCACAAGGCGATCATAAAGCTGATGCCCAACTCGCGGTCAAAAGCCCGAAACATCCAAAAGACTCTCACCGTTGTGTACCTACAACGTGGCATCACTGCCGTGCACCCACGGCGTGGCATTACTGCCGTGTACCAACGGCGTGGCCTCACTGCCGTGCGCCAACGGCGTGGCATCACCACCGTGTATCAACGGTGTGGCATCACCACCGTGTATCAGCGGTGTGGCATCACTGCCGTGTATCAACGGCGTGGCATCACC
This sequence comes from Tillandsia leiboldiana, assembly GCA_029204045.2. Taxonomy (NCBI): domain Eukaryota; kingdom Viridiplantae; phylum Streptophyta; class Magnoliopsida; order Poales; family Bromeliaceae; genus Tillandsia; species Tillandsia leiboldiana. The sequence goes on from CM055064.1 coordinate 22,327,707, forward strand.
ACCGTGTATCAACGGTGTGGTATCACCACCGTGTATCAACGGTGTGGCATACTCAAGCATCAAGGCCTCAGATCTCCACAGCCCTATACCGAACACTACCTCAAAAACCCGGAGCTGAGGAAGGGCCAAAAGATCAACAGGCAAAAACCAGGGCCCCAACTGCACTGGGCAGGACCAATAACTCCCATCTATGTGCAACACGTGATCAGGTATCTGAACCTCATGAGCACAAGCTAAAGGTCCTATCTCTAGCCCATACATCAATGCAAATGCCCTAGCACTCTCACAGCTATGTCGGAGAACCCTCAACGACTCAACTCATAGCAACACCCCCCCCTCATAGGCGAGAAGAACCGACTGACGCGGCAAAGATCCAAAAATCCCGATAGACCGGTGCCTAGAACCCCAACCAAACAAGAACAGACTCTAGGCTCAGTCTATCGAAGTTTTTGCTCCTTTACCGTTCAGGGATTCAGTCTCTCTCGTTTAAAGCGGAAAACTATGTCAACAAGCAACTCACGGCTGGAGACGCTCCCGGTAGTCCATCAGGACGAACTCGACGCCATCAAATCTCGGCGTCCTGTCGGATCATCTCAATCTCACTAAAATAACCACCTGGTAACTCGGCCGGAGGTGAAAATCGCCTCAACAGGCCAAACCTTCGCCACCCACTAGGCGGCATCGCCACTTATTGGGCGGCATCGCCACTCACTGGGCGGCATCGCCCCTCACTGGGCGGCATCGCCTCTCACTGGGCGGCATCGCCACTCACTGGGCGGCATCGCCCCTCACTGGGCGGCATCGCCTCTGGTAGCTCGGCCAGAGGAAAGTATCCTCCTGGTAACTCGGCCAGGGCAAACTATCCTCCTGGTAACTCGGCCCGTGATAATTATCCATCTGGTAACTCGGCCAGTGATAATTATCCATCTGGTAACTCGGCCAGTGATAATTATCCATCTGGTAACTCGGCCAGTGATAATTATCCATCTAGTAACTCGGCCAGTGATAATTATCCATCTGGTAACTCGGCCAGAGATAATTATCCATCTGGTAACTCGGCCAGTGATAATTATCCATCTGGTAATTCGGCCAGTGATAATTATCCATATGGTAACTCGGCCAGTGATAATTATCCATCTGGTAACTCGGCCAGTGATAATTATCCATCTGGTAACTCGGCCAGTGATAATTATCCATCTGGTAACTCGGCCAGTGATAATTATCCATATGGTAACTCGGCCAGTGATAATTATCCATATGGTAACTCGGCCAGTGATAATTATCCATCTGGTAACTCGGCCAGTGATAATTATCCATCTGGTAACTCGGCCAGTGATAATTATCCATCTGGTAACTCGGCCAGTGAAAACGCCTTCCTGGTAACTCAGCCAGGGAAAACGCCCTCCTAGTAACTCAGCCAGGGAAAACGCCATCCTGGTAACTCAGCCAGGGAAAACGCCCTCCTGGTAACTCAGCCAGGGAAAATGCCCTCCTGGTAACTCAGCCAGGGAAAACGCCCTCCTGGTAACTCAGCCAGGGAAAACGCCCTCCTGGTAACTCAGCCAGGGAAAATGCCCTCCTGGTAACTCAGCCAGGGAAAACGCCCTCCTGGTAACTCAGCCAGGGAAAAGGCCCTCCTGGTAACTCAGCCAGGGAAAAGGCCCTCCTGGTAACTCAGCCAGGGAAAACGCCCTCCTGGTAACTCAGCCAGGGAAAATGCCCTCCTGGTAACTCAGCCAGGGAAAATGCCCTCCTGGTAACTCAGCCAGGGAAAACGCCCTCCTGGTAACTCAGCCAGGGAAAATGCCCTCCTGGTAACTCAGCCAGGGAAAACGCCCTCCTGGTAACTCAGCCAGGGAAAACGCCCTCCTGGTAACTCAGCCAGGGCGAGGTGTGTCCTTTACACAACACGACGTCTCAGGGGTATCGCAACCCACTGCACAACTACCAACGTCAGGACACAACAACCATACGACCCAATCCAGCGAAAGTCTAAGACACGTCATCCATTCCATAGCATTATGTTGTCTGTAACCAACATAATCGATTAGGAGAATAAACATGCCAAACTCTCATCCCGTCTCCTGGGAGAGGTAAAAACTCAATCAGGACTCTCGCTAAAAGTCACGACTCTCACGTAGTCAACCAAATGTCCAACCGCAAGCCTAGGGTTTCTAAGTCCATCACGACCTACAACCTAGGCTCTGATACCACTCTAATCTGTCACGCCCCGGGGTGGAAACTGCCACCCGGGCTCGCCAACAGATCCGCCATCTGTACGGAAACTGCCGTACAGACGAAGCGTCTAACCTGCAGAAAGAATCAACTATAGTAAACAGATATTAGAGAGCTGAAAGTAGACTACTAAAACTGAAGTCCAAACACTGTACAACTGAAAATAATACAATATCCATCTCCCCAAATACTATCATATACAAAATCCTCTGATACAGAACTCAAAAGGGAGATATCTCCAATAAGTACATCAGTGTACAAGCCCTCGATACAAGAAAAATATCCTCACTACATCAGTCTCTCAAAATGTAAAATGAAGTACAACTCTATACCTCACAACAAAGGTCTCTCAACAGAGGAAAAATGAGTAAACTAATCTACTGAAGCTCTCCTCTGAAGGGATACCGCTACGCTCCAACGACGGGTAGGGAACTAGCTCGCGACTCCCTCGCCTCGGTCAGAAGGATCAGCAACAGGAGCAACAGGAACAGGAGAAGAAGTTCCTGGGGAAAAAGACACCACGACGGGTGTGAGAACTACTTCCCACAGTAGTTCTCAGTGGGTGCCGTCAACAAGCCCAACGGTCTGCCCACCAAGTCTACTAGAGGCCAAAGATAACAATGCAATGAAAACTGAACAAGAAAAGCTGGAGCTACTCTACAGCTACCATGCCTCTATCTAGATACTCCAAAAAGTGGAACAGATGAAAGCAAATGAGACCACTCGCACCCAAGGTGCTCAATCGACCCAAACGAACTGACTACCTCAAAGGTCCAGTCAAGCCTGCGCCCGTCGACTAGGAACGCTCCTGCCCACTACCACACATCCACATGAGGACGGGATTTACGTGGGGCGTCCTGTCCTACTAACTCATCCCTCGCGCAAAACTGCCTCAACAGGCCCATCGTTGCCTCAACTGCGGAAAACTGCCTCAACAGGCCAACCATCGTATCCACAGCGGCATCTCAGGACGCGACTCCAACTGAGTAGAACGGCGCGGCATAGAGTATCAAACATTGGCATATGCAGGCTAGTCAAAATCCACGCTCACTCTCAGAACGGCAGGGCTCAAGATCCCCAAATACCTCGCACAACAGTCGGAGCACTCTCGACGACTCAGCTGCTCGGCTAACTCGAAACACGAGACACTAGCCTCTCCAACGGCTCGCAGCACAAGGCTCACTGGCTGGAGATACTCCACAGCCAGGGACGACCCACAACTCAGGGTAACAAAACAGGTCGGACAACACTCAACGACCTGGGACCACCATCAACCCCAACGGTTCCCAACAAGACGGACCGGAAGATACTCGACGGCCCGGGACTGCCGTCTGCGCAACGGCTCCCTCCACGACGGCACAACAGGGAAACAAGACCTCCCGGGACTACCGTTTACCCAAACGGCTCCAGGCACAGATAAGCAACCCAGCACAACTACCAGACTCCACTCTGCTCTCAGGCAAGAGTGTAAAAGCATCCCACACTAAAAGCAAGTCCCGACCTCTCGGCCCACTACCCGGGCGAGAAAACACTATGTCCAGGGATGAAGGAACAGTGTGGATGTCTAAGCATAAATAACCCTACCCCAAGCGAGGGTTTTCTACTAGTCTGGTTACACATACAACATATGACGGGGGTGCTAGGTCAAGTTCCAAGATAACTACTTTAACAGATAATAAAGGGATAGCCATTCCAACAATCTAGCATGCTACACAAGGAAATAAACTATCATGTATAGTCCTACATCAATAGAATTAATGTACATTCCATAAAACTTGGAGATAAGGCCACCCACCTCGATTTGCCACCAATTGCTCATAGACACTTGCAATTGGCCTCCACGCGATCCGCACGCGAAACGATGTTCGCTGCCGGAGTCCGCACGCAAAACGGAGCACGGTGCCAGAATCCGCACGCCAAACGGAGTCCGCACGCAAAACGATGTCCGCTGTCGGAGTCTGCACGCAAAACGGTGCACGGTGCCAGGATCCGCATGCAAAACGGAGTCCGCACACAGAACGGTGCACGGTGCCGGAGTCCGCATGCAAAACGGTGCACGGTTCCAGGATCCGCACGCAAAACGGAATTCGCATGCAAAACGGTGCACGGTGCCAGAGTCCGCACGCAAAACGGTGCACGGTGCCAGGATCCGCACGCAAAACGAAGTCCGCACGCAAAACGGTGCACGGTGCCGGAGTCCGCACGCAAAACGGTGCACGGTGCCAGGATCCGCACGCAAAACGGTGCACGGTGCCGAAGTCCGCACGCAAAACGGTGCACGGTGCCAAACACAGAAAGGAGCAAGAGGGTCAGTTACAGTCTAAAAGATCTCCCCAAAACTGTACAAAAATACAGTAAAACCAACACACGGGACCTACCCGACTGCGCCGCCGTCGCCGCAACACCCCCATCGGAAGCCTCGCGCGCTCCACGAGGCCCGCGACGCGAAACGCCATCTCCCACAACCTCCTCCCTCGCTCTCCCTCTCGCTCGGTTGGAGAAGAAAACGAAGAAGGAAATGAGGTGGCTTGCGGGGAGGAAGAAGGAGAAGAAGAAGAGAAAGGGAGAGAGAGGGGTCCACGGTGCACCGGTCCCCGGTGCACCGGCCGGTCCACCGCACCCACAGGGTGCACCAGGTCCAGGCAAAGCGGCGCGCGGCCACGTGGCCGTATCCCAGCAGGCCACGCGGGCGCGCAGCTCACGCGCCACACGGGCGCGTGACACCCTGCCGCCCACTGGCGCGGGACACGCGCCCGTGACACGGGCGCGCGCCCCTGCGCCCGCGCGGGCGCCAACGGGGGTCCGCCACGTGGCGGCCCCCCACGTGGCCCGCGCAGGAGGCGCGCCTCCCCCCCTGACGCGCTGCTGCCCGTCCCATCACGCGGTCGCCTCGAACCGCGCGCCTTGACCCGCGCGCGCGTTCGCCTCGGGATCCGTGCCACGCGCACACCTCGATAAACATGCCGTTTTGCCTCGAAAAACGCACACTTCATCTGGGCTCCAAATCCAACAAATAAATAGTCCATTCTTAGCGATTTAGCGCGCTGAATCCAAAAACGATGTCCAATTCTCCAAATTCTCACCCGAAAATTTGCCGAATGCCCACTCGATCCGATTTTCGCGTCGGGTCCATTTTTAAAGTCCGATTTGCCCAATTCCAACTCGAAAAATTCCCGAAGGCGACCGGAGAGGTAAACTTTTATCCGGACTTCACCCGGAGTCTAATTTTGACATCTGAATCGCGCGAAATCACTTCTAAACACCCGACGGGTCCTCCAACTTCCCACGGGGTCTCAAATTAAGCCCGAAGTCCACCACTTGTGTCCAAATTGCGCGCAACCCACGCAGGCCTCCAGTGATGCAAGCAAATCCCAATTTGCATCACAAATCCATTTTTGGGCCCCCAACACGCGCACCAACACCCCCAACGGCGACCGAAAGCTGCCCAACAACCAGCAACCCTACGCGGGGGATTCCGGGACCTCACAGTACTAGTTGTATGTTAGGGATTGTTGTGATTGTATGGTTGACTGTGTTGGAACCTGTACTAAACGCTACGCCGTGCATATAGAGAGGAGACTCTGTCCGTTTGCAGAGAGAGTCTGTATATGCGGCGGGTCTGGGCATGCGTCGGGGGGAAGGGGGTTTATTTTCAAAAAAAAATTTATACGTCAAATGTTTGACTTTTGTGAACCGTTTTCGCTAAAACAAACCCCCGAGGCGTGACACCATTTTGCGTGCGGACTCCGTTTTGCGTGCAGTCTTCGGCACCGTGCACCGTTTTGCGTGTGGACTCTATTTGGCGTGCGAATTGTGGCACCGTGCTCCGTTTTGCGTGCGGACTCCGGCGGCGTGCTCTGTTTTGCGTGCAGACTCCGGCAGCGGGCATCGTTTTGCGTGCGAATCGCGTGGAGGCCAATTGCAATTGTCTACAAGCAATTGGTGGCAAATCGAGGTGGGTGGCCTTATCTCCAAGTTTTATGGACTGCACAGTAATTCTACTGATGTAGGACTATACATGATAGTTTATTTTCTTGTATAGCATGCCATATTGTAGGAATTGTTATTCCTTTTATCATCTGTTCATATAGCTATCTTGGAACTTGACCTAGCACCCCCGTCATATGTTGCATGTGTAACCAGACTAGTAGAAAACCCTCACTTGGGCTAGGGTTATTTATGTTTAGACACCCAGACTGTTTTTCTATTCCTGGACATAGTGTTATCCTCGCCCGGGTAGTGGGCGGAGAGGTCGGGACTGTCTTTTAGTGTGGGATGCATTTGCACTCGTGCTTGGGAGTAGAGTGGAGTCTGGTAGTTGTAGTGGGTTGCTTATCCGTGCCGGGAGCCGTTTGGGTAAACGGTAGTCCCGGGAGGTCTTGTATCCCTGTTGTGCTGTCGTGGGAGGGAGCCGTTGAGCAGACGGTAGTCCCGGGCCGTCGAGTATCTTCCGGTCAGTGTTGTTGGGAACCGTTGTGGTTGACGGTGGTCCCAGGTCGTTGAGTGTTGTCCGACCAGTGTTGTTAGCCTGAGTTGTGGGTCGTTCCTGGCTATGGAGTACCTCCAGCCTGTGTGCTTTGTGCTGCGAGCTGTTGGAGAGGCTAGTGTCTCGTGTTTCGTGCGAGCTGATCAGCTGAGTCGTCGAGAGTGCTCCGACTGTTGGGCGAGATATTTGGGGATCTTGAGTCCTACCGTTCTGAGAGTGAGCGTGGATCTTGGCTATAGCCTGCTTATGCCAATGTTTGATACTCTATGCCGCGCCGTTTTCCTCAGTTGGAGTCGCGTCCCTGAGATGCCGCTGTGGATACGATGGTTGGCCTGTTGAGGCAGTTTTCCGCAGTGGATGCAACGATGGGCCTGTTGAGGCAGTTTTGCGCGAGGGGTGAGTTAGTCGGACAGGACGCCCCACGTAAATCCCGTCCTCATGCGGATGTGTGGTAGTGGGCAGGTGCGTTCCTAGTCGACAGGCGCAGGCTTGACTGGACCCTATGAGGCAGTCAGTTCGATTGGGTCGATTGAGCACCTTGGGTGCGTGTGGTCACATTTACTTTTATCTGTTCCACTTTTTGAGCATCTAGATAGAGGCATGGTAGCTGTAGAGTAGCTCCAGCTTTTCTTGTTCAGATTTCATTGCACTGTTATCTTTTGCCTCTAGTAGACTTAGTGGGCAGACCGTTGGGCTTGTTGACGGCACCCACTGAGAACTACTGTGGGAAGTAGTTCTCACACCCGTCGTGGTGTCTTTTCCCCCAGGAACTTCTTCTCCTGTTCCTGTTGCTCCAGCTGCTGATCCTTCTGACCGAGGCGAGGGAGTCGTGAGCTAGTTCCCTACCCGTCGTTGGAGTGTAGCGGTACCCCTCCAGAGGAGAGCTTCAGTAGATTAGTTTACTTCTTTTTCCTCTGTTGAGAGACCTTTGTTGTGAGGTATAGAGTTGTACTTTATTTTACAGTTTGAGAGACTGATGTAGTGAGGATATTTGTTTTGAGAGCTCGTACACTGATGTTTTTTTTGGAGATATCTCCCTTTTGGGTTTTTGTATCAGAGGACTTTTTATATGATCGAATTTGGGAGATAGATATTGTATTTATTTTTCAGTTGTACAGTGTTTGGATTTCAGTTTTTAGTAGTTTACTTTCAGCTCTGATATCTGTGTACTGTAGTTGATTCTTTTTGCAGGTTAGTCGCTTCGTCTGTACGGCAGTTTCCGTACAGATGGCGGATCTGTTAGCGAGCCCGGGTCGCAGTTCCGACCCCGGGGCGTCACATCGCTCATCGGCCCCCCCATGTGCCACTTGAACTCGGCCGGGGAACCGTCGTCTACCATTATTCAGCCGGCCTTACTTGCTCTTCGGTCACCTGTACGAAAAAGATTCTGTCCAGGTTCTTGTTAACCGACATGGCGTCGGTCTGCGCCTTTCTTTCTTCGGCCTCTATTTCGGCCGAAGATGGAATTGGGGCTTCTTTATCATCTTTCGGCGGCCATTTCTCGTGTCGGGCCGCCTGGACACGGGTCTGGTCGACAGGTCTCGTGGTTTCCCCCTGCCCAATAGACGCTTCTTGGTCGTGCCTCATCACGGTCTCTAGGGCCTGCAGATGAGTCTCTAAATTCAAACCGAACGACTTCATCTGTCGGCTTTACCACCACCGATTGGACGGTCGACGTGTTCTCCCGAGCGGGCATGGCTGAGCCTCCCGCTCTCGTGGTGGGATCTTGGCACGAAAGCTGCCGCCTCACGGGCGGTTCCTATCTTGGGTTCAGCTCTGGACACTAGGCTGTAACGCTGCCGCTACGAGCGTCAGCCCCTAGCCTCCGTTTCCGGCGCTTCCGCTCCTCTGCCATGATTGGCCCCTGACTCCAGGCCAATCCCCTGGGCGTGTAGACCACTGCTCCCTTGGCACATCCGCCGGTGAGCCTGTCTTCCTCGGGTGCTCCCTGGGAACTCCCTCTCTTTGCCATGGCTCGGGCCATGGCTGGGTTACCTGCTCCTGGGTCGGCTGATTACCTAGGGTTTTCCCTTTTTCCTTGGCGAATCAAAGAAAATCTGCGTTAAAGACCGATGGGACCTTCCTTTTCCCCAGCGCCTTTGAGTAAGAGGGTCGTAATAGCGACCCCTTCCACCGGCAGTCAGCCGATCGTTGCATAAACCCGTCAGGTGGTCTCCCTTCAACCCGATGACCGAAAGGCCTGCGGGGTGCCCCCTATGCCCGGTCGTTATGGTGATCCTGCTGTCGCAGTGGGATCCGTCGTTCCTTTCGGCCGACAGGGGTTGAGTCGGCCTTGGCCTCTTTCGGCCGTAGGATTCTCGCAACACCCTCTGGATGCGAGAGTCTCATTTTTCTTTTCTGAAAGACTGCTAGCTGGATTTTTTGGCCGATCTCGGTTTCAGCCGGTGGGCTCGGTGATCCGTGCCAGCACAGAGGTCGATGAAGGCAAACGTTCTTCGCCTCCTCGGGCATTTCGGCGACGTTCCAATCTTCGCCTGTTATTTCGTCCTTCCATCGGCTGCAAACCTAAAACATGTTTTGGGGCGACTCCCTTTTCGCGGGAGGTTTGGGCCCCTGTATCGGCTCCTTCCCTTTGGGGTCGACCGTGTTCACTGGTGCGGCATACGGGGGCCTAAACACTGGCCTCGTCGCCTGCCCGGCCTCCGTGCCGGAGGTACACGGATGACCTCTTCCACGTGAACTCGCACTACGACGGGCCTTTCTGAAGATGTCGGGTCTGCCGAATGCGCCAGTGGAAGTGGCGGCCCACACCGGCCAGCCTGACTTTGAGACAGTCTCGGCGGGAGGACCTGGCTGTTATCCCTACCCCTAGTCCTTTCAGCGAGCCCGATCTGGGGTACCAGGGCCGCCGGTTGAATTCGAGGGGATGGCGGCCCGCATCGACCAGCCCAATGAATCTCGGCGATCCCGGCTAGAGGTGCCGGGGCTGCCGTTCACACCTGCGTAAGTGGCCACATGTATTGGCCGACCTGATCCTGCGACGGTCCTTGCTGAAAGACCTGCCTATCAATCCTACGCTGTAGTGTTCTGGTTTTTCCCATGCAACTTTCCGATGAATCCATTGTGTAGAACACCTAGTGTTGGTGTGTCTGGCCCATGGTGCATCAAAGGGGTGCCACAGATGGACTTTGTGAGACTTGGATAGCTGATTTGGCCTTCGGCTGCATTTGCCGAATTTTAGAAAAGGTTTTGGGCCAATCTGAGGTTCGATTTGGATTCAGCGCGGAAAAACGCTTGAAAACGGCTATTTGCTTGTTAAATTTGGAGTCCGGATGACCAAAAGCGGGCTTCCAGAGGTTTTAGGGGTTATTCGGTGCATGGGGGAGCCTCGTGGACCGGCCTGAGCCACGTGGCGGCCTATTATTGGCCGGCTCACGCAGCTCGGTCCACGGGGTAGCGCGGCGGTGCATGGACCGCGGGCGGGAGACACGTGGCGTGCCTGGATAGGCCGGCGCACGCGGCATGGCTCACCGATTTTGCGGGGTTGCGGTGGACCGGGCGCATGACATGTGGCGGCTTCGGATTCGTCGGCTCACGGGGGCGCGGTCCACGGTGTGCGCGGGGGGGCGCCTCGGGACTGCGCGCGCACAGTGGCGCCAGGCGGGGCGGTCGGCCGCACTCGAGTGCGCCACGTGTCGCCTCGCGGTTGGGCGGCCGTACCTACCCCCGCTGACCGTGAGGGGACACGCGGCGCACAGTGGGCGCGGGGATTTGCTGTCCCCTGTTTGGGGGTGACGTGGCCGCTCCTGGGAGATTCGGGCGCGTCGGACGGGAGGCGTGCGACCGGGTTTCCGGGCGCAGTGCGCCCGAAACTTGCGCCCGAAAACCCGGCCCGTCAGCATAGTGGGCTGGGCCTATAAATAGCTCCCCCCATTCGTCCTGTAGGCTTTTTGGACCCCATTTTCGCTGAGCTTTATACAGAGAAGTTTTTCCTCCCTCAGTGCACTACCCTTTGGAGAACTTTGAGGATTTTTGGAGGCACTCTTCCCGAGGTTCACCATTTTAGGGCGCGGCGCGACGCTTGTTTCCCGGCGATCTTCTTCGCCCCTTCTCAGTGTTTGGACTCCTCCGACTCACCCCGACATCGGATTTCGCCGATTCTTGCGCCATTGGACTCACGACAGGTAGGACTTCAACTCATGTGTTTTGAGGTTCCTCGATTTCCGTGCTGATCTTGGAGTTTTCTGAGCACCCATTTGACCCATTTTTCGTCGCGGACTTTTGGACAGCACCGCGGTGTTCTTGCCGTATCTTTTCGCTCGGACGTCGGATCGAGGTGATTCAAGAGGCAATTTTCATCTACACTTCGCAAGGAGTCTCCTGGATTTTTCTCAGATTTTTCTGGTTTTTGGACGAGGGTGAGAATCTCCTTTTTCTGTGGTTCTTTGTTACAGAAATTTGGTACAGTTTGGATTGGGATGTTTCCCTTGTCGGATTTTTATCTCAGCGTAGGAAACTCCGATTTGGGCGTGCAGGTACTCGTTTCGACGGGCTCGTCACGAGGATCGCGACAGTATTTTCCGTGGATTTTTTTGGGCATTTTTCGTAGGTAAAAATTGGTGAATTCTGGACTGTGGTATTAAGGGACAGATTCTGGGAATTGTGAATGTATAGCTTATGTGTTTTCCTTTGGGGTATTTTGTACAGATTGGTGGGGAGTTTTGGACTGAGCTTGGGTTCCGCTTTTGGGAACTGGGATTAGCGCTCGAGGTGGGTGATGTTGTAAACCTCTTATTTGGGATTTATCACTAGGCCTATTAGAATGCTCTTGATTATGCTGTTAGTAAATCTGTGAGATGGACCTAGCATGCTTGTATGAAGTCCTGGTTTCTTCGTTGATAATCGCATTGTTAGAAAACTACAAGTTAATGAATGGTGAGTCCATGCTTTAAATATGTAGTAGAATTACTTGGAATTTATGCTAAATCCCTATCTTGTTGATTGATTAAATGAAAGGCTGGGGTATGTGGTTAGAGTACTTAAGATGGTTCATCAAGATAATGACTTTTGCATGCTTGAATGGTCACCTAGATAGGCCACCTTTTTCTGTTACACTATCATGCTGGAATTGACTTAGGAGAAACCATGTTGCATTCTTTCTTCAGTCACTTAGACATAGGGGACATTATGCTCGGGTTAGAGCAGGGGCTGGGATAGTGTAGTCAGACACTTGGGTTTCGGGGAGAGGGTTTTGGGCTTCCTTTGGGGGACGGTACTTTTCCTTATAGAGCAGAGTGCGCGATTTGCAGACTTGAGACCCTGAGACTCCTGTCCCATATCGGTGTTATGCGTAGGCTGGCATACCCGATTTGGCAGACATTGAGAATCCTACCCCATATCGGTGCTATGCGTAGGCTGGCATACCCGATTTAGCAGACCTTGAGACTCATGTCCCATATCGGCGTTATGCGTAGGCTGGCATACCCGATTCGGCGGACCAATAAGACTCCTATCCCACACCGGTGTTATGCGTAGGCTGGCATACCCGATGTGGCAGGCTTCGATATTCCAAGGCATATATTTAGCTATCTTTAGCTGGGCAGGTAGAGGCATATTAGTGGTAGCTTTTGTCAGGAGTCATACTCATAGTTACCGCATTTATTCTTTTAGCCTCTGGTAGACCTAGTGGGCAGGTAGGAGTTTTGAGTTGAGGTTTACCCACTAGGGGAGGCTACTGTCTTTATAGTAGTACTGACCCCCACTGTTTTTCCCTTTTCTTGTCCCCTTTGTTTTGCAGAGTCATCTGCTGGAGTTGCGGGGCCTTCCTCCCAGGATCGAGGTAAGAGGATCGCCGACTAGATAGCTGCTACCCCGAGCTCGAGTTTTGTAGTTTTGTTGTATCCCCTGTACACTCAGACGGTTGTATTTTCTTTTATTTTGGGTCTGGCTGCGGCCAGCTGGTTGTATTTACTTCGTGAGCTGGGAGAGACATATGTATATTCTTGAGAGTTTATTGTACTTTTATTTCCAGCATTTGTCTGAGATGTACTAGTTTCAGTTTAGCTCTGTTTTATGCTCTAGCATTATTTCTTTATATCTGAGCAGGTTACCAGCGCTTCGTGTACACGGGAAATACCGTGTGCACGGCGGGTCTGTGGACGAGCCCGGGTTCTGGTTTACACCCGGGGCGTGACAGATTATTTTGGTATCAGAGCTTAGGGATAGGTCAGTTGGGACTTAGGAAACCCTAGGCTTTTTGGCAGACCCTAGGAAGGCAGGGTGTGAGTGACGCGATATTTTGCGAAAGTCGGCAATTTGTTATTAAACTCTTCCTGTGAGTGGAGAGGGATTGGCATAGCCTATTTCTGGTGGACTGTTATGTTGGCTGCAGACAACATAAGGTTACAGTAATAGGGGGATGTCCATGACTTTCGCTGGATTGGGTCGTGTGTGGTTTGGTTACTGACCCGTGGTTTCTTGTGTGGTAGGATGCCTCCTAGGCGGCAGATCCCTACTCGGGGTACTCCTACACCCCCGGAGGAGCCGGAGCAGTCCGGGCATTCGGAGATCAGTGAGCTGAGGGCCATGGTGGCCCAGTTGGCGGAGAGTCACCGCCGACAGGAGTAGAGGTTTGAGCAGTTGCTGGCTCAGGTGGCGGCACCTCCCCCTACTACTGTAGAGGCCCCTGTACCACCGGTTGTACCGCCGGCTATTCCACTTGTTCCTACGGCACCGTCGTCTAGCAGTGGGGCTCAGGGGGTGATCAGGCCATTGACCCCAGCGGAGGAGCAGGAGTTTGCTGACAAACTCGCACAGTTCTATAAGCGAGGACCACCTAGGTTCTCGGGGCGGAGTACTCATCCAGCAGAGATAGGATCGTGGTTGGCATCAATGGAGAAGTTGTTCAGAGATTTCTTCATCGATTCGAGATTCAGAGTACACATGGCCGTACATTGTTTAGAGGGGGATGCTGATGCTTGGTGGCGTCGGGTCGAGCCCTTAGAGTTTCAGATCACCCGACAGCTACCCTGGTCGGAGTTCAGGAGGATGATCCTTGACACTTACTTCTCCACGAGCGTGAAGAAGAAGATAGAAGATGACTTGAAGAACCTGCAGCAGGGTGATCGCTCAGTATGGGACTATTTCCAGGAGTTTACGCAGTTGCTTAACTGCGTACCCTATGTTGCCAGGGACGGGCTGCACCAGGTGGAGCTGTTTGAGACAGGTTTACGCCCCGAGATCTATACCTTGGTACACGCCCAGAGGCTTGCAGACTTATCAGAGGCAGTGGATCATGCACAGTGGGTCGAGAGGGGAGATCATGTGGTCGCTAGGCGCGGAGGCTCGGTCGCTCAGAGTTCTGAGAGGAAGCGGCCAGCACCAGACGAGGGAGGACAGGCCAGTTCATGGAGGCCGCCCCGACCGCCACCGCCACAGTCTACGGGCCGTGGGCGTTCGGATCGGCGAGGGCCTGGGGGATCCAGAGGCCCCCACAGCAGCAGCCCCAGCGACAGCAGCAGCACTCGCAGCAGCAGAGGTCGCAGTCGCGACAGCAGGGGTCACAGCGGCAAGGGCAGCAGCAGCAGCAGTCGAGGCAGCCCCAGTCTGCGGTCAGGTGCGTCTTTTGTAGGGACAGCACGCGGCGGATACTTGTGACCAGAGGTATGGCCGCTGTTATCGGTGTGGATAGTCCGCCATATTCGAGCTACTTGCCCTCTCTCTACACCGCAGGCTCTTCCTCAGCATCAGCTCCTTCGGTGCCCCAGCAGCGGCCTTATGCTCCAGCGAGCAGGGCTCCTTCCTCCCACCCTACAGACTACCGACCATCAGCTCAGAGCGGGCGAGTCTACGCCGCCCAGGTAGGGGACTCTGCGGCGGCCGACCACGTGGTGGCAGGTATCATTTTACTTTTCGGCATTAGAGCTCGCACTTTATTTGATACCGGTGCATCACATTCTTTTATTAGTAGAGCATTTGCATCATCGCATGGACTAGAGTTACGTCGGTCGGTTACCGCATGCTTTAGAGGTACGGATTCCGATCTATTTGATTGTAGAGGAGTGTTGTTGGTCTTGCCCGGTACAGCTTGAGTCTTGGATTTTGCCATCGGACCTGGTTTGTTTTGAGGTCACGTAGTCAGCTGCGAGATTAACATTGTGCTGGGGATGGATGGGCTAGCCGCTATTAGCGACGATTGATTGCGCCGC